>CP136056.1:108375205-108975205 GCA_032464435.1 Aegilops umbellulata | reverse complement strand
GTTCTTTCTTTGCACTCATCAATGGAAATTCTCATGGCCTTGAGAGACTCATTGATATCATGCTTAGGTGGAATAGATCTAAGTTTCAAAGAATCAACATCAAGAGAAATTCTATCAACATTCCTAGCCAATTCATCAATCTTAGGCAACTTTTCTTCAAGCAAAGCACTGAAATTCTTTTGTGAATTCATAAATTCTTTAACACTAGTCTCAAATTCGAAAGGTATCTTATTAAAGTTTCCATCAGGATTGTTGTAGGAATTACCATAATTATTAGAGGAATTACTAGGATACGGCCTAGGATTAAAGTTTGCTCTATACGCGTTGTTACCAAAATTATTCCTACCAACAAAATTCACATCCATAGATTCATTATTATTCTCAATCAAAGTAGACAAAGGCATATCATTAGGATCAGAAGAAACACTCTTATTAGCAAATAATTTCATAGGTTCATCCATCTTTCCACTCAAAACATTAATTTCTTCTATCGCATGCACTTTATTATTAGTGGATCTTTCGGTGTGCCATTGAGAATAATTAACCATAATATTATCTAGGAGTTTAGTAGCTTCTCCTAAAGTGATTTCCATAAAATTTCCTCCCGTGGACGAATCTAAAAGATTTCTAGAAGAAAAGTTCAACCCGGCATAAAATTTTTGTATAATCATCCACAAATTCAAACCATGAGTAGGGCAATTACGTATCATTAATTTCATCATCTCCCAAGCTTGTGCAACATGTTCATGATCAAGTTGCTTAAAATTCATAATATCATTTCTAAGGGAGATGATCTTAGCGGGAGGAAAATAATTAAAGATAAAAGCATCTTTGCACTTATTCCAAGAATCAATACTATTTTTAGGCAAAGATGAAAACCAAGCTTTAGCACCATCCCTAAGAGAAAAAGGAAATAGCTTCAATTTAACAATATCATTGTCCACATCTTTCTTATTTTGCATATCACACAAATCAACGAAGCTATTTAGATGGGTAGCGGCATCTTCACTAGCAAGGCCGGCGAATTGATCTTACATGACAAGATTCAATAAAGCAGTGTTGATTTCACAAGATTCAGTATCGGTAAGAGGAGCACTCGGAGTGCTAAGGAAATCATTGCTGTTGGTATTGGTGAAGTCACACAATTTAGTATTATCTTGAGCCATCGTGACAAGCAAGCAATCCAACACACGAGCAAACAAGAAGCGAGCGAGAAAAAGGAGAGCGGAAAAGAGAGGGCGGATAAAACGGCAAGGGTGAAGTGGGGGAGAGGAAAACGAGAGGCAAATGGCAAATAATGTAATGCGGGAGATAAGGGTTTGTGATGGGTACTTGGTATGTTGACTTTTGCGTAGACTCCCCGGCAACGGCGCCAGAAATCCTTCTTGCTACCTCTTGAGCACTGCGTTGGTTTTCCCTTGAAGAGGAAAGGGTGATGCAGTAAAGCAGCGTAAGTATTTCCCTCAGTTTTTGAGAATCAAGGTATTAATCCAGTAGGAGACCACGCACGAGTCCCTCGCACCTACACAAACAAATAAATCCTCCCAACCAACGTGATAAGGGGTTGTCAATCCCTACACGGTCACTTACGAGAGTGCGATCTGATAGATATGATAAGATAATATTTTTGGTATTTTTATGATAAAGATGCAAAGTAAAATAAAAGGCAATAAAAATAACTAAGTGTTGGAAGATTAATATGATGGAAAATAGACCCAGGGGCCATAGGTTTCACTAGTGGCTTCTCTCAAGAGCATAAGTATTACGGTGGGTGAACAAATTACTGTTGAGCAATTGACAGAATTGAGCATAATTATGAGAATATCTAGGTATGATCATGTATATGGGCATCATGTCCGAGTCAAGTAGACCGACTCCTGCACACATCGACCGCTTTCCAGCATGCATCTAGAGTATTAAGTTCATAAGAACAGAGTAATGCTTTAAGTAAGATGACATGATGTAGAGGGATAAACTCATGCAATATGATATAAACCACATCTTGTTATCCTCGATGGCAACAATACAATACGTGCCTTGCTGCCCCTTTTGTCACTGGGAAAGGACACCGCAAGATTGAACCCAAAGCTAAGCACTTCTCCCAATGCAAGAAAGATCAATCTAGTAGGCCAAACCAAAATGATAATTCGAAGAGACTTGCAAAGATAAACCATCATATATAAAAGTATTCAGAGAAGATTCAAATATTTTTCATAGATAAACTTGACCATAAACCCACAATTCATCGGTCTCAACAAACACACCGCAAAAGAAGATTACATCGAATAGATCTCCACGAGAGAGGAGGAGAACATTGTATTGAGATCCAAAAAGAGAGAAGAAGCCATCTAGATAATAACTATGGACCCGAAGGTCTGAGGTAAACTACTCACACATCATCGGAGAGGCTATGGTGTTGATCGCGGAGCTCCGGAGCAGGCCCCAAGATGGGATATCATGGGTACAGAAGGTTGCGGCGGTGGAATTATGTTTTTGGCTCCGTATCTGGTAGTTTGGGGGTACGTAGGTATATATAGGAGGAAGGAGTACGTCGGTGGAGCAACATGGGGCCCACGAGGGTGGAGTGCGTGCCTGGGGGGTAGGTGCGCAACCTACCTCGTGCCCTCCTGGTTGACGTCTTGACGTAGGGTCCAAGTCCTCTGGATCACGTTCCCGAAGGTTTCATTTCATTTGGACTCCGTTTGATATTCTTTTTCTGCAAAACTCTGAAATAGGCAAAAAAAACAGCAATTCTGGGCTGGGCCTCCGGTTAATAGGTTAGTCCCAAAAATAATATAAATGTGTATAATAAAGCCCATTAATGTCCAAAACAGAATATAATATAGCATGGAACAATCAAAAATTATAGATACGTTGGAGACGTATCAGTCATCGTGGTGATGCATCATCGATTTGGCATCAAGTTTGGGTGAGGCACCAATGAAGTTCGACAAATCCTCACTGTGGTCTGTTTCTTCTCGGTAATCAAGCTCGAGGAAGGAAGATCCACATGGCAGAGGATAGTGTGGGGAACAACAATGGCCATCCAATTTTGTGCAGTTCCACTAAAATTGATGAAGACATGCCCGGGTATGGAGATACACATCGTTGTTTTCAAAATTATAAAAAAGGATATAGTGTTGTTACTTTGTTTTGGCAGTGGTACAAGATTAACAATGAAATCTCAATTGTCAATAAGAATTAATGAAAAGTACACCAACAAACAGAAGCATCATGATTATCTTGATGGGAACTAAACCAGGATACCCGAGAAAAAAAAGCATTTCTTCATTTAACCAGCGATAGTACTATTAGATTAGCAGCAACAATAGGAGCATATGGACAATAACCGCACAACCACCATGTACTTTTCATCGAAACAACATGTATACCACCACCGAGGCATAAATTAGGACAACTTTTTCGAGTGGCATTTCCCCTATAATAGTAAAAAAATAGGTGATGTTGGACCAGCCGACGAACCCTAGCTACTGTACATGGGGAGCTCGGGAGTAGTGGCATTGAAGAAAACCCGCATGCAACGACCTGGGGAGATGGACTAGTATAAGAAGTTATACATCAGGTGGGCGAGATGTCGCTTAGGCGGGAAGGCGAGATCTGCCCACACGACGATAGTGAACAAGGGCGCGGAGGACCTTTGTCCGCGCCAGCGCCGACTCCGAGAGGACGGTGCGCATAGGCTTACTCCATCACCGACGGCGACAACGTCAATGTTGTACCTCCTCACCTCCCAGAGCGGACGGTATTTGGCCGGATCTATGACCACTTGTGAGGAGAGAGATAGAGTGGACATTGTCATCTTGTTTTGATATGGAGAGGGTGAGAGAGCGAGACGCGAGAAACCCTATCAAAAAAGTGGCTATATATACAATGGAGTTAAAACAATCTCTCCATAGTAGTGGTTTTAAATAGAATACGCACGTTCACGGAAAAAAGAAACAAAAGCTGGCGGAAAAATATTTTTTAACGTACCAAGAAAGAAAACTCGATCAAAAACACGCCCCTGCTTCCAGGTCGCCAGAGTTGTCGCGCACACACACATAGACATAGACATGCATATCCGAGTTTACGTAAAATTCCATCTCCATCTCCGTCTCCATCTCCGTCTCCATCTCCAATCATATTTGTCCAACTGGCACATTATTTACGTTGTTAGTTATATACGCGGCAATATTAACGTACAACATCTCTTGTTTGCGGGCGTCCGGCCGCTGCCACTCCCGCTCCTGACCAACCTGAACCCTCTACATCACCCGCGTGTGCTTCCCGCTTGAAACAGTCAGTGTCGCATTCATGCCCGGCCAGAGCAGACGCGACCTCTCATTGGCGCCAGAATTGAAGCGGCGCGCCGGCCGAGAGAGCGTCACCCGTGCTGCTTCCCAGTGCACGCGACTGCTCCGCGTTCAAAGGTCGCCTCAGCCGGCCACAACATGAATGTAAAAAGTTCTTGGGAGTCTGTGCTACAGCTAGCTGTCCTCCCCTCCTCGTCAATCTCTTCTAGTAGTGCTAGTACTCCATGGCGCAATCCATCGACAAGCTGGCGGGAAAGTTACCGTATACTCGGTTTGCAGTGAGTGGCTGATGTCGCTTGAAGTTACATCGGTATTTCCCCAAAGAGGAAGGGATGATGCAGCACAACGGCGGCAGGTATTTCCCTCAGATATGAAACCAAGGTTAACGAACCAGTAGGAGAACCAAGCAACACAACGTAAATAGCCCCTGCACATAGATAACAAATCCTCGCAACCCGACGTGTTAAAGGGGTTGCCAATCCCTTTCGGGTATGGCGCCTCAAGTGGCAAACGGACATGAGATAAATTTGTAGTTAATTGATAGATCGAATGCTAAATAAAATAAATAAAGAAAATTGCAGCAAGGTATTTTTGTATTTTTGGTTTAATAGATCTAAAAATAAATGCAAGAGAAAATTAGATCGCAAAGGCATATATATGAGAAAGAAGACCCGGGGGCCGTAGGTTTCACTAGTGGCTTCTCTCGAGAAAAATAGCAAACGATGGGTAAACAAATTACTGTTGGGCAATTGATAGAGCTTTAAATAATTATGACGATAACCAGGTAATGATCATTGTATAGGCATCACATCCAAGATTAGTAGACCGACTCCTACCTGCATCCACTACTATTACTCCACACATCGACCGCTATCCAGCATGCATCTAGTGTATTAAGTTCATGGAGAAACGGAGTAATGCAATAAGAACGATGACATGATGTAGACAAGATCTATCTATGTAGAGATAGACCCCATTGTTTTATCCTTAGTAGCAACGATACATACGTGTCGTTTCCCTTTCTATCACTGGGATCAAGCACCGTAAGATTGAACCCACTACAAAGCACCCCTTCCCATTGCAAGATAAATAGATCAAGTTGGCCAAACAAAACCCAAATACCGGAGAAGAAATATGACAATATAAGCAATCATGCATATAAGAGATCAAATAAACTCAAATAAATTTCATGGATATAAAAAGATATAACTGATCATAAACTTAAAGTTCATCAGATCCCAACAAACACACCGCAAAATGAGTTACATCATATGGATCTCCAAGAGACCATTGTATTGAGAATCCAGTGAGAGAGAGAAAGCCATCTAGCTACTAACTATGAACCCGAAGGTCTACAAAGAACTACTCACGCATCATCGGAGAGGCACCAATTGAGGTGGTGAACCCCATCCGAAATGGTGTCTAGATTGGATCTGGTGGTTCTGGACTCTACGATGGCTGGATGAATATTTCGTCAATTATCCTAGGGTTTATGGAATATTGGGGTATTTATAGAGCAAAGAGGCGGTCCGGGGGCACCCGAGGTGGGCACAACCCACCAGGGCGCGCCTAGGCCTCCTGGCGCGTCCTGGTGGGTTGTGCCCCCCTCGGGGCACCCTCCCCCCCGGCGCATCCAGGACCCGTTATGTTCCTTCTGGCCCATAAAAATTCTCCATAAAGTTTCGGGGCATTTGGACTCCGTCTGATATTGATTTTCTGCGATGTAAAAAACAAGGAAAAAATAGCAACTCGCACTTGGCACTATGTCAATAGGTTAGTACCAAAAACTGATATAAAATGACTATAAATGATTGTAAAACATCCAAGATTGATAATATAACAACATGGAACAATAAAAAATTATAGATACGTTGGAGACGTATCAGCATCCCCACGCTTAATGTAACGCCCTCGATGCGGCTATATCTCCCACGTGTCGAGGCACGACTTAGAGGCATAACCGCATTGAAAGCAATGTCGCAAGTGAGGTAATCTTCACACAATCCATGTAATAAATAAGGGGAAAAGATACATAGTTGGCTTACAATCGCCACTTCACACAAGTACATAAATAACATCCATCAAACAGATTACACTCAAGGTCCGACTACGGTACTTAAATGAAAGAAGACTACCCCAAATGCTAAACAGATCCCCGGATCACCCAACTGGGCTCCACTACTGATCATCTGGAAAAGAAACATAGTAACGGCCACGTTCCTCATCGAACTCCCAAGTGAGCTCGGTCGCGTCATCAGCACTGACATCGTTGGTACCTGCAACTGAGGTGATAATATCTGTGAGCCACGGGGACTCAGCAATCTCACACCCGCGAGATCAAGACTATTTAAGCTTAAAGGTGGGAAAAGGATAGTGAGGTGGAGCTGCAGCAAGCGACTAGCATATGTTGACTACAGCGCAAAAGAGAGCGAGAAGAGAAGGCAAAGCACGGTCGAGAAGCTAGAAATGATCAAGAAGTGATCCTGAACAACCTACGTCAGGCATAACTCCAACAACCGTGTTCACTTCCCGGACCCCGCCGAGAAGAGACCATCACGGTTACACACGTGGTTGATGTGTTTTAGTTAGGGTCAACTTCGGGTTTTCTACAACCGGACATCAACAAATTCCCATCTGCCTCATAACCGCGGGCACGGCTTTCGAAAGATAATACCCTGCAGGGGTGTCCCAACTTAGCCCATGATAAGCTCTCACGGTCAACGAAGGATATTCCTTCTACCGGGAAGACCCGATCAATCTCGGAATCCCAGACTACAAGACATTTCGGCAGCAACAAAACAAGTCCAGCAAAACCTCCCAGATGTGCCGACAAATCCCGATAGGAGCTGCACATATCTCGTTCTCAGGGCACACCGGATGAGCAAGACGTCGGGTTGGCATAGACCCTGGTTGCCCAAGGGGCGCCGGACATCGCTCGGTTTGGACCAGCAATCGAAGGAGAACTGGCCCGGGGGTTTAAAATAAAGATGACCCTTGAGTCTGCAGAACCCAAGGGAAAAAGGCTTAGGTGGCAAATGGTAAAACCAATGTTGGGCCTTGCTGGAAAAGTCTCATTCAAAGCGAACTGTCAAGGAGGTCCCATAAATCACCCAACCTTGTAAGGAACGCAAACTCCGGGAACATAACACCGGTATGACGGAAACTAGGGTGGCAAGAGTGGAACAAAACACCAGGCATAAGGCCGAGCCTTCCACCCTTTACCAAGTATATAGATGCATTAATTAAATGAGAGGTATTGTGATATCCCAACAAGTAAACATGTTCCAACAAGGAACAACAAGTCCATGTTCCAACAAGGAACAAACTTCATCTTCACCTGCAACTAGCAACGCTATAAGAGGGGCTGAGCAAAAGCGGTAACATAGCCAAACAACGGTTTGCTAGGACATGGATGGTTAGGGGCTGACATGGCATTATAGAAGGCATGATATAGCAAGTGGTAGGTATCACAGCATAGGCATAGCAAAAGAGCGAGCAATCTAGCAAGCAAAGATAGAAGTGATTTCGAGGGTATGGTCATCTTGCCTGCAAGGTTCTCAGAGTTGTCGAAAGCTTGGTCCTCGTAAGCGTTCTCAACGGAATCCTCGGTCACGTACTCGTCTCCCGGCTCTACCCAAGACAAGAGAACAAGCAAAGGAACCAAAATCAACCACGATGCAATGCGCAACCAATATGATGCAAAACATGGCATGATATGCGAGAGGTGATACGCAATGCGAATGCATGCTCCGGAAGGACAAGGATGAACAGGGCATAATCTTGGCAAACCAAGCATTCCACTGGATAGATGAGGTGATTTCGGTTGAAATCGATATAAAGTTCACCGGAATCGGATGCACGGTTTGCAAATGGCAAGCAAAACAAGAATGACACGAATCTGCCATAAACAGCATGATGCTACTTAGCAAGCAACAAATAATTAAGCTACTGCACCCAAACATGACAACAAAGCAAATGACAACGATCTACTCAATATGCACGATAAAAGATGAACACTGAGCTACGGCTAAATCACATCATAACAGGTTCAAACAAGCATGACAAAAGTGCAAACGATAACAGGTTCTCAGGCTTAGTGAAAATATCAACAAGCAGAAACTAACATCAGGATGACATGTTCAGAGCAATGAAGCAACATGCTACATGTTCAGAACATAGCAAAGTAAGGCACGGCATGAATCTACACATAGCACTTGACAAAAGTCCCTTACTGACCATAAGCCAAAAAGGACCATAAAATATGATTACACCCATGACAAATAAGCAAGTTTCGTTACAGGTTTCAGACTTAGCAGAAAACTGGACATGGCAGAAAACTGTTAACGAAAAGGCATGTTCGTGAGCTCGATGCACTCACTACAGAGCATTTCATGATAAACTAAGCATACATACATCAAGAAGACATGGCATAGTAACAACTAATGGCAAGAATAACATCATATCATGCAAGGATCAACTACACCAAGCTTGGCAAAATTGAATAACACGTAAACAATCTGCCAGCAACATTTTGAAGCAAAAGTAGAGCTCGATTGACTCAAGCTATGGCACTGAATAATTGCAAAAAAAGGCATGGATGGATTAAGCAAATACTCACGTTAAAAACGTCCTTATTGATGATGCTCAAATTATGCATAGATCTCTCGGAAACAACATGAACACATGGCATAAAAATAACAGCAGTCAGGGACTTAGTGAAATCACTAAGTCTCTGAAATCAGCAACATCAAGTGACCTAGTTTGCATGCTTGTGCTAGTCACCACATAGATCACAAAAATACATGAAAAAATCCTCTGGATAGGTAACATGGCATATTACAAAACTCATGTAGGACTCAACTTCATAGGAGGTACACATCAATCATGGCAAAAATGACAAAAGTGCATGTTCAGATAAGATCCAGCAACTAACATCAACTAGCCCTCTTCTAACAGCATTTCGGGCATCAAGATGACTTCAAATGAAAATGATGCAATGGGACAAAATGATGTACTCTTCGGGGCGGACAAAATGGCATATTATACGCGCGAAATGGAGCTACGGATGCAAAGTTATGGCATGATGAAGATGCGATGATAATGATGAAAATAAAGGACTTAGAGATTTCGGGGAGGAGGTAAAAGTCAACCTCTCGGGCACGGTTTTCGAGGATGGCCGGAGAAGTCGCCGGCGAGGTTGCCGGAGTCGACGCGGGAGGCCGGAGGACGTCGGGGCCGGGCCGGATCCGGGGCGGCTCGCCGGATCTCGGGCCGAGCGGCGCGGGCGGCGAGGAGCGACGAGCGGCGGCGCTCGGGACGGCAGCGGCGCTCCGAGACGGCGGCGAGGCGGAGCCGGCGTCCTGGCGGCGGGGGCGCGCCGGCAGGGAGGCGCGAGCGCCTGCGGGCGGGCGGCGGAGCTGCGCGCGGGGCGCGGGGCGGCGGCGACCGGGCCCCGCGGGCCGGATCTGGGCCGCGCGGGCCCTGGCGGCGGGGCGCGGCGGAGGCGGCGGCGGGCGCCACGTGGCGCGCGGGGATTGGCCCGGGGCGCGCCGGCGGCGGGAGGAGAGAGAGGGGCACGGAAAATGAGGAAGAAGCTAGGGTTTCGGGGTCTCTCTCTCAGATTTGGACGGGGGAGGCATTTTTATAGATAGGAGGAGCTAGGAGGCTCCAAACGGAGTGCGGTTTTCGCCCACGCGATCGTGATCGGACGGCGGAGGACATGGGAGTGACTTAGATGGGCTATTGGGCCGTTTTGAAGGGGTGTTGGGCTGCAACACACACGAGGCCTTCACGGTTACCCGGTTAACCGTTGGAGTACCAAACGAACTCCGATTGACCCGAAACTTGACAGGCGGTCTACCGGTGCTATACCGAGGCCGCATGTCAAACCTCGGTCCATTCCGAGAATGTTTAATACCCGCTCACGAAGAAATGTAAAAGGGGACGCCGGGAGACATAGGAGCGCCGGATTGCAAAACGGACAACGGGAAAGATGCTCGGATTTATGAGACGAACGCGTATGCGAATGCGATGCACATGATGACATGATATGAAATGCATGACATGACCAAAATGCAAAACGGAGAGAACCCAACCACGGAGGGAATATCATAACACATAGCCGGAAATGGCAAGAGTTGGATTACAAATATGGCAAGTTACATCGGGGGCGTTACAACACACCACCACTACGAGATTATCTCGTCCCGAGATCTAGGACTGAAAGAACTCCGGGTACTCGGAACGTAGGTGGTCTTCACGCTCCCAGGTGGCCTCTCGGTCTGAATGATGTGACCATTTCACTTTGAGGAATTTGATTGACTTGTTGCGAGTCTTGCGCTCAGTTGTCTCAAGAATAGCAACTGGGTGCTCATGATAGGACAAATCTTCTTGAAGATCAATCTCTTCGAAGTTGATGGTGCGCTCAGGCGTCTTGAAGCACTTGCGAAGCTGTGACACGTGGAAGACATCGTGCACATTTGCAAAGTTGGAGGGGAGCTCAAGTTGATAGGCTAGATCGCCTCGTTTGCCGATGATCTTGAAGGGACCGACGTATCGCGGGGCAAGTTTCCCCTTGATACCGAAGCGGCGAGTTCCTTTCATTGGCGAGACGCGGAGGTAAACATGGTCTCCGATCTCGAATGCCACATCTCGGTGTTTGCTATCGTAATAGCTCTTCTGGCGCGACTGCGCTGCTTTGAGGTTCTCACGAATCACCTTGCACATAGCCTCAGCCTCTGAGATCAAATCATTGCCGAGCAATTGACGTTCGCCGGTTTCAGACCAGTTGAGAGGAGTACGGCACTTCCTGCCATAGAGAATCTCAAATGGGGCTTTGCCCGAACTGGCTTGAAAACTGTTGTTGTAAGAGAATTCAGCATAAGGAAGACAATCCTACCACTTCATACCGAAAGAGATAACACAGGCTCTGAGCATATCTTCAAGAATTTGATTGACACGCTCAACTTGTCCACTAGTCTGAGGGTGGAAAGCTGTGCTGAAGCGAATGTTGGTGCCCATGGCCTTCTGAAAAGAATCCCAAAATTTGGAGGTAAAGATGCTGCCACGGTCTGAAGAGATCAATTGCGGAATGCCGTGCAAAGAGACAATTCTGGAGGTGTAGAGCTCTGCCAGCTGCGCTGCTGTGATAGACTCTTTGATAGGAAGAAAATGAGCCACTTTGGTGAGCTTGTCGATGACGACGAAGATAGCATCATTTCCACGCTTGGACTTAGGAAAACCAGTCACGAAGTCCATTCAATATGATCAAACTTCCATTCTGGAATAGCAAGAGGTTGGAGAAGACCACTTGGTCGTTGGTGTTCTGCTTTCACCCTTCTGCAGACATCACACTCATTCACGAACTGAGCGATCTCACGCTTCATTCGAGTCCACCAATACGACTGCTTGAGGTCATGGTACATCTTCGAACTTCCAGGATGAATAGACAGGAGAGAGTTGTGCGCTTCATTCATAATGACTTTACGAAGATCACCCTTTGGAACCACGATCCGGTCCTCGAAGAAAAGAGTATCTCTGTCATCAACTCGATAGCACTTGTATTTGGGGATGCTCTTTTCAATACCACGTTTCACCTTCTTCACCATGGTATCCAACAATTGAGCCTCCCGAATTTGATCTTCCAAAGTAGGAGAGACGATGAGGTTGGCAAGCAAACCTTGAGGAACAACTTGAAGATTCAACTTGCGGAAAGCTTCACAAAGATCCGGTTGAAAAGGCTTGAGGATTAAGCTGTTGCAATAAGCCTTTCTGCTCAAAGCGTCTGCAACCACATTAGCCTTGCCTGGAGTATATTCAATACTCGGATTATACTCTTGAATCATTTCGACCCATCGAGTTTGCCTGAGGTTGAGATGAGGCTGAGTGAAGATATACTTGAGATTCTTGTGATCTGTGAAGATGTCCACTTTCCTTCCCAACAGGAGATGTCTCCATGTTATTAGTGCGTGGACAACTGCCGCCAACTCAAGATCGTGAGTGGGGTAGTTCCTTTCATTGGGCTTCAACTGGCGAGAGGTATAGGCAACAACCTTCTTCTCTTGCATTAAGACAGCACCGAGGCCCTGGAGAGAAGCATCACAGAATACTTCATAAGGCTTGGATTCATCAGGAGGAGTCAGAACTGGAGCAGTGACAAGTTTCTCTTTGAGAGTGTTGAAAGCAACGTCACACTCAGGAGACCAGACATATTTTACATGCTTCTGGAGGAGGTTGGAAAGAGGCTTTGCAATCTTTGAGAAATTCTCAACGAATCTTCGGCAATAGCTTGCAAGTCCAAGAAAACGGCGAAGCTGCTTGACATTCTGAGGAGGATTCCAATTCAAAACTGCAGACACCCTCTCTGGATTAACAGCGATGCCCTTGGCAGAGATGATATGACCAAGATAAAGAACTTCATCAAGCCAGAATTCACATTTGGAGAACTTCGCATATAACTGATACTCTCTGAGCTTGTCGAGTACCAACCGCAAATGTTCGGCATGATCCTTCTTATTCTTGGAGAAGACCAAAATATCATCGAGATAGACCAAGACAAATTCGTTGATGTAGGGGTTGAAGATGAAATTCATCAAGCGAGTGAAATACGGAGGAGCATTGACGAGGCCGAAAGACATGACAGTATATTCATAAGAACCAAAGTTTGTTCTGAATGCTGTCTTGGGAATATCTTCTTCCCGAATGCGAATCTGATGATAACCCATACGAAGGTCAAGCTTGGAGAACACCTTAGCACCTTTGAGTTGCTCAAATAGCTCATTGATGTTGGGAAGTGGGTACTTGTTCTTGATAGTCTTCTTGTTCAATGGACGGTAATCGACGCAAAGTCGGTCCGTGCCATCCTTTTTCTTGACAAAAAGAACACCACAACCCCAAGGAGAAGAACTCGGTCTGATCAGGCCCAGACGTTCTTGTTTATCGAGTTGAATCTTCAATTCCTTGAGCTCATCTGGTCCAAGCTTGTAAGGACGCTTGCAAACGGGTTCCGTGCCAGGCTCAAGCTCAATAACGAATTCAACTGGCCGACGGGGAGGCATACCCGGAAGCTCTTCTGGAAAAACATCTTGGTACTCACAAACGACTGGAATCTGAGAGATAGCCTCCATTTCACCCATCTCGTTGAGAGAAAACAACCGAATGGTATCATCACGAGAAGCATAGATGATCACATCGTTAGAAGAGTGACTCAATTTGATTTCCCTGGCAGCACACTCAAGCTGAGCCTTGTGCTTAGAAAGCCAGTCCATCCCGAGAATAAGATCAATATCAGAATCACCAAGCACCATTGGAGAAGATAGAAATTTATAGTTGCCCATCTTGATGGAAACATCTGGAGCCATCATCTTGGTATTCATGAACAAACCCGGAGAGGAAACCGCCATTGGCTTGGGCAGATCGACAGTATGCAAATTGTTCATGGATGCAAAAGGTCTTGAAATGAAAGAATGCGTTGCTCCAGTATCAAATAATACTTTTGCAGGAATATCATTAACAGGAAGGTTACCCATGATCACTTCAGAAGAATCCTCTGCTTGAGCTGCGTTCATCATGTTCACCTTTGCAGACTTAGGATTATGCTTGACCACTGCATTACTGGAAGATTTCACAGGAGGAGGAGGCGGAAGGCGCCTTTGGTTGAAGCACTTGTTCGCATAGTGACCCTTCTGCTGACATTTGTTACAAGTCACCTCTGAGAGCGGACGATGGTAAGGAGCACTTGGCATTGGAGCTTGATTCTGAGACTTGTTCTGATAGCCAGGGTTGGGTGGGTGGGAAGATCCACGACCACTTGAATTCTTCTGTTGATAAGGCTGACGGAACGGAGGAGGAGGAGGCAACCAGAACTTCTGTTGCTTAGCTGCCACAAGTGAGGAAGAAGAAGACTGAACTGCGTCTCTGACTCTCTTCTTAGATGCCTCACACTTGAGCTGAGCAGCTTCTTGTTTCAGTGCCATGTTGTAGAATTCATCATACTTTAATGGCTCGAAAAGCACGAGAGCAAGCTGCAGATCTTCTCTGAGACCACGCCTGAATTGGTAGATCATACTCTTCTCATCAGGGATGTCTTGCCTTGCAAAACGAGAGAGCTTCTGGAACTGAGTGTTGTATTGGTAGACAGACATGTTGCCTTGCTTGAGATTGCGGAATTCCTCACGCTTAAGCTCAACAACACTTTCTGGAATGTGGTGTGCTTTGAAGTCACGGCGGAAATCATCCCAAGTGATCACACGACCTCCTATGGAATCTTTGTATTGCTGGAACCACTCAGCAGCTTGATCTTTGAGTTGAAAAGAGGCAAACTTGACAAAGTCCTCAAGTCTCACATGGCTGCACTCGAAATGCTTGCTGATGTCCACGAGCCAATCATCTGCGTCTGTGGCCTCGACACAGTAGCTGAAGGTTTTTGGCTGATTAGCAAGGAACTGGTTCAGTGAAGCGAAGTGCGGCTGATTGTTGCCTTGGCCTTGATTCTCTTGATTAGCTTGACCTTGGTTGCGATCTTGCAAGAGCTGAATCAGAATCTGAGCATTGGCATTAGTGGCAGTCATCAAGGCTTGCCAAGCTTCTGGAGGCGGAGGTGGTGGCGGAGGGTTAGCCTGATTCCCGTCATTGCGTTCCGGATTCTGACGCGTTGGTGGAGCCATCCTGAAGAGGGTGACATCCATTAGCATCTTGACAGAGATATATTGAAGTTGAATCAAAGGAACGAAATTGCAACATATAGTCTTCACAATTAACATTCGAACGAGAATGAACGAATGAATTCCAATGTAAATCATCACACTTCCAAAATTGAGAAGCCACTTAGAACATGGTAAGGAATAAAATCAACAAGGTACGGAAGTGAACAAATACTTGGTAAGGATTACCCAATCACAAACCAAATATCTGTGGAAGAAATACTAAAGCTACAAGAATTCCCACTTATAAACTCCCGAAACTTTCTGGTTATGCAATCAGGTGTTGGGGATACAGGGGAAGCATAATATCTCACCCAAACTAGCAAATCCTACAACCAGCTGTATCCATCCTTCAACACATAACCAAGAAACCTTCGGAAATCGTCTACCTCAACCTTCGAAAAGCATCCGTTATACAAGTCATGGCAATACCCCTGCACTCGCCACAGTACTGGGCTATCAGGGTTATCTCACCAACAACTGTACAAAAGAGATTTTCGATGTCGGTCGTACTAAACTCAGGTATTCCAAAACCGCAACGATAAGATTATGACGACAACACCTCGGAGCTCAACTCCCCGAGACACTGCCACAACCCCTAAATGTCAGGAGGCAACCAAGACAATGTTGTCATCATAAAACCATCGGAACGATTGTAATATACCCGCGTGATCCTAAAAAAAATTTAGTGAAATTTGAGAAGAGAAGAGTCAAACTCTACGTCATGATGCCTTACCAGAAGGTCGAAGGGACTGGGAAGTAAAAAGAATTCCTAAACTCTCCGATATATAATTCCTAAATGACTCAAAACATTTTTTCTAGACACAACTCGGCCACTAAAGACGATCAAACAGTGGGGGCTCCTAAGGTCGGGGAAAGGCTCTGATTACCAACTTCTAACGCCCTCGATGCGGCTATATCTCCCACGTGTCGAGGCACGACTTAGAGGCATAACCGCATTGAAAGCAATGTCGCAAGTGAGGTAATCTTCACACAATCCATGTAATAAATAAGGGGAAAAGATACATAGTTGGCTTACAATCGCCACTTCACACAAGTACATAAATAACATCCATCAAACAGATTACACTCAAGGTCCGACTACGGTACTTAAATGAAAGAAGACTACCCCAAATGCTAAACAGATCCCCGGATCACCCAACTGGGCTCCACTACTGATCATCTGGAAAAGAAACATAGTAACGGCCACGTTCCTCATCGAACTCCCAAGTGAGCTCGGTCGCGTCATCAGCACTGACATCGTTGGTACCTGCAACTGAGGTGATAATATCTGTGAGCCACGGGGACTCAGCAATCTCACACCCGCGAGATCAAGACTATTTAAGCTTAAAGGTGGGAAAAGGATAGTGAGGTGGAGCTGCAGCAAGCGACTAGCATATGTTGACTACAGCGCAAAAGAGAGCGAGAAGAGAAGGCAAAGCACGGTCGAGAAGCTAGAAATGATCAAGAAGTGATCCTGAACAACCTACGTCAGGCATAACTCCAACAACCGTGTTCACTTCCCGGACCCCGCCGAGAAGAGACCATCACGGTTACACACGCGGTTGATGTGTTTTAGTTAGGGTCAACTTCGGGTTTTCTACAACCGGACATCAACAAATTCCCATCTGCCTCATAACCGCGGGCACGGCTTTCGAAAGATAATACCCTGCAGGGGTGTCCCAACTTAGCCCATGATAAGCTCTCACGGTCAACGAAGGATATTCCTTCTACCGGGAAGACCCGATCAATCTCGGAATCCCAGACTACAAGACATTTCGGCAGCAACAAAACAAGTCCAGCAAAACCTCCCAGATGTGCCGACAAATCCCGATAGGAGCTGCACATATCTCGTTCTCAGGGCACACCGGATGAGCAAGACGTCGGGTTGGCATAGACCCTGGTTGCCCAAGGGGCGCCGGACATCGCTCGGTTTGGACCAGCAATCGAAGGAGAACTGGCCCGGGGGTTTAAAATAAAGATGACCCTTGAGTCTGCAGAACCCAAGGGAAAAAGGCTTAGGTGGCAAATGGTAAAACCAATGTTGGGCCTTGCTGGAAAAGTCTCATTCAAAGCGAACTGTCAAGGGGGTCCCATAAATCACCCAACCGTGTAAGGAACGCAAACTCCGGGAACATAACACCGGTATGACGGAAACTAGGGTGGCAAGAGTGGAACAAAACACCAGGCATAAGGCCGAGCCTTCCACCCTTTACCAAGTATATAGATGCATTAATTAAATGAGAGGTATTGTGATATCCCAACAAGTAAACATGTTCCAACAAGGAACAACAAGTCCATGTTCCAACAAGGAACAAACTTCATCTTCACCTGCAACTAGCAACGCTATAAGAGGGGCTGAGCAAAAGCGGTAACATAGCCAAACAACGGTTTGCTAGGACATGGATGGTTAGGGGCTGACATGGCATTATAGGAGGCATGATATAGCAAGTGGTAGGTATCACAGCATAGGCATAGCAAAAGAGCGAGCAATCTAGCAAGCAAAGATAGAAGTGATTTCGAGGGTATGGTCATCTTGCCTGCAAGGTTCTCAGAGTTGTCGAAAGCTTGGTCCTCGTAAGCGTTCTCAACGGAATCCTCGGTCACGTACTCGTCTCCCGGCTCTACCCAAGACAAGAGAACAAGCAAAGGAACCAAAATCAACCACGATGCAATGCGCAAGCAATATGATGCAAAACATGGCATGATATGCGAGAGGTGATACGCAATGCGAATGCATGCTCCGGAAGGACAAGGATGAACAGGGCATAATCTTGGCAAACAAGCATTCCACTGGATAGATGAGGTGATTTCGGTTGAGATCGATATAAAGTTCACCGGAATCGGATGCACGGTTTGCAAATGTCAAGCAAAACAAGAATGACACGAATCTGCCATAAACAGCATGATGCTACTTAGCAAGCAACAAAAAATTAAGCTACTGCACCCAAACATGACAACAAAGCAAATGACAACGATCTACTCAAGATGCACGATAAAAGATGAACACTGAGCTACGGCTAAATCACATCGTAACAGGTTCAAACAAGCATGGCAAAAGTGCAAACGATAACAGGTTCTCAGGCTTAGTGAAAATATCAACAAGCAGAAACTAACATCAGGATGACATGTTCAGAGCAATGGAGCAACATGCTACATGTTCAGAACATAGCAAAGTAAGGCACGGCATGAATCTACACATAGCACTTGACAAAAGTCCCTTACTGACCATTAGCCAAAAAGGACCATAAGATATGATTAGACCCATGACAAATAAGCAAGTTTCGTTACAGGTTTCAGACTTAGCAGAAAACTGGACATGGCAGAAAACTGTTAACGACTAGGCATGTTCGTGAGCTCGATGCACTCACTACAGAGCATTTCATGATAAAATAAGCATACATACATCAAGAAGACATGGCATAGTAACAACGAATGGCAAGAATAACATCATATCATGCAAGGATCAACTACACCAAGCTTGGCAAAATTGAATAACACGTAAACAATCTGCCAGCAACATTTTGAAGCAAAAGTAGAGCTCGATTGACTCAAGCTATGGCACTCCATAATTGCAAAAAAAGGCATGGATGGATTAAGCAAATACTCACGTTAAAAGCGTCCTTATTGATGATGCTCAAATTATGCATAGATTTCTCGGAAACAACATGAACACATGGCATAAAAATAATAACAGTCAGGGACTTAGTGAAATCACTAAGTCTCTGAAATCAGCAACATCAAGTGACCTAGTTTGCATGCTTGTGCTAGTCACCACATAGATCACAAAAATACATGGCAAAATCCTCTGGATAGGTAACATGGCATATTACAAAACTCATGTAGGACTCAACTTCATAGGAGGTACACATCAATCATGGCAAAAATGACAAAAGTGCATGTTCAGATAAGATCCAGCAACTAACATCAACTAGCCCTCTTCTAACAGCATTTTGGGCATCAAGATGACTCCACATGAAAATTATGCAATGGAACAAAATGATGTACCCTTCTAGGCGAACAAAACGGCATATTTTACGCGCTAAATGGAGCTACGGATGCAAAGTTATGGCATGATGAAGATGCGATGATAATGATGAAAATAAAGGACTTAGAGATTTCGGGGAGGAGGTAAAAGTCAACCTCTCGGGCACGGTTTTCGAGGATGGCCGGAGAAGTCGCCGGCGAGGTTGCCGGAGTCGACGCGGGAGGCCGGAGGACGTCGGGGCCGGGCCGGATCCGGGGCGGCTCGCCGGATCTCGGGCCGAGCGGCGCGGGCGGCGAGGAGCGAGGAGCGGCGGCGCTCGGGACGGCAGCGGCGCTCCGAGACGGCGGCGAGGCGGAGCCGGCATCCTGGCGGCGGGGGCGCGCCGGCGGGGAGGCACGAGCGCCTGCGGGCGGGCGGCGGAGCTGCGCGCGGGGCGCGGGGCGGCGGCGACCGGGCCCCGCGGGCCGGATCTGGGCCGCGCGGGCCCTGGCGGCGGCGGGCGCCACGTGGCGCGCGGGGATTGGCCCGGGGCGCGCCGGCGGCGGGAGGAGAGAGAGGGGCGCGGAAAATGAGGAAGAAGCTAGGGTTTCGGGGTCTCTCTCTCAGATTTGGACGGGGGAGGCATTTTTATAGATAGGAGGAGCTAGGAGGCTCCAAACGGAGTGCGGTTTTCGCCCACGCGATCGTGATCGGACGGTGGAGGACATGGGAGTGACTTAGATGGGCTATTGGGCCGTTTTGAAGGGGTGTTGGGCTGCAACACACACAAGGCCTTCACGGTTACCCGGTTAACCGTTGGAGTACCAAACGAACTCCGATTGACCCGAAACTTGACAGGCGGTCTACCGGTGCTATACCGAGGCCGCATGTCAAACCTCGGTCCATTCCGAGAATGTTTAATACCCGCTCACGAAGAAATGTAAAAGGGGACGCCGGGAGACATAGGAGCGCCGGATTGCAAAACGGACAACGGGAAAGATGCTCGGATTTATGAGACGAACGCGTATGCGAATGCGATGCACATGATGACATGATATGAAATGCATGACATGACCAAAATGCAAAACGGAGAGAACCCAACCACGGAGGGAATATCATAACACATAGCCGGAAATGGCAAGAGCTGGATTACAAATATGGCAAGTTACATCGGGGGTGTTACACTTAACTCCTACTCGTCCTCGAGTAGGTAAGTGATAAAAATAGAATATTTGAATTGGAATGCTTCCTAACATGTCATATCATATTCTTTTCTTTATAGTATGGACATTTGGACTTTTAGTTGTTCAAAGCAATAGTCTAGTTCTGACACGATAATTTAGATACTCAAGCATATCAACAAGCAACCATGTCTTCCAAAATATCAACTCTAAAATAAGTTATCCCTAGCCCATCATGCTCAAACATTGATCCATTCATGAAACACACTCGAATATTAGCTACACCCAATGCTTAAGTACGATCATATTGCCTCCTAGTTGGTGCTTTTATAAGAGAAGATGGAGCCTCAAATTCAAAAATAAAAATTGCATAAAGTAAAAGAAAGGCCCTTTGTAGAGGGAAGTAGGGATTTCTAGAGGTGCCAAAGCTCAAAGTGAAAAACTTAGAGATAAAAACATTTTGGGATGTGTATCCATCCCACCAACGAAAACAACTTAAGAGTTCCCAACACTTTCCATGCTTGATATATCATAGGCGGTTCCCAAACAGAAAATAAAGTTTATTCCTTTTCCCACCATACTTTCCCTTTCCATGGCTAACCGTATCCATAGGTGCCCTCCATACCAACTCTTTCCAAGGAATTTATTATTTGACAACATAAATTAAATTGAATTTTTTTTTGCATTTCAGGACTGGGCATCCCTAATACCTTTGCCTTACTCTCGTTCAATGGCAAGTTAATAAACACTCATCTTGAGAATAACACATCTAGCATGGAAAATCTTAGCCACCCCTCACGGCTCCACAAGCGAAACAAACACACAAAAGATAAGTTTATATTGAAAATTAGAGATGGCACATACAAATTTGCTTAGAACGGCAAAAGAATACCGCATATAGGTAGATATAGTGGACTCATGTGGCAAAACTGGTTTAAGGGTTTTGGTTGCACAAGTAGAGATCATACTTAGTGCGAAATGAAGGCTAGCAAAAGATTGAGAAGCGACCAACCATGAAACAGATAATCTCATAAGCAAGCATTAAGCATAAATAACACCGAATAATGCACCACAAGTAGGATATAATTTCATTGCATGACTATTGACTTTCATACTTGCATAGGGAATCACAAACCATAACACCAATATTCTTACTAAAGCATAATTACTCACCAACATAACTCACATATCAAACCATCATATCTCAAAACTATTACTAAGAATCAAGTTTATTTTTTCCAACGATCTTCATGAAAGTTTTTGTTATATCCTTCTTGGATATCTATCACTTCGGGACTAATTTTCATGTGTTGATTTTGACAAGCTCAAACAAATATAAGTGAAGATCATGAGCATAAAAAATCTTTCTCTCAAATTAATTTAAATGAAGCAAGAGAGAATTTCTTAAAAAAAATTAGTAACACTCAAATAAATCTAAGCAAAGCAAGAGAGCATTTCTTCAAAAATACTAAACCACACCGTGCTCAAAAAGATATAAGTGAAGCACTAGAGCAAGTCCATTGCTCATAAAAATTTAAGTGAAGCATATAGTGCAATTCTAACAAGTCAAGACATAATTTTGGCTCTCTCAAATAGGTGTGTCCAACATGGATTGATGACTTAAAACACAAAAGAAAACAAGCAAAGACTCATATCATACAAGACGCTCCAAGAAAAACACATATTATGTGACGAATAAAAATATAGTTTCGAGTAAAATACCGATGGTCGTTAGAAGAAAGAGGGGATGCCACTCCGGGGCATCCCCAAGTTTAGTTGGTTGCTCATTTTTGGATAATAGCTTGGGATGTCGGGGCATCCCCTAGCTTAGGCTCTTCTATCCTTCCTGGTATATGTTGAAGATCCTCCCCGGCAATGGCGCCAGAAATTCCTTTTGATCTCGCTTGAAGCTATGTCGGTATTTCCCCAAAGAGGAAGGGATGATGCAGCACAGTGGTGTAGGCGTTTTGGGAACGGGGGTCCGCAGACTTGCCTACCTGCGGCCATGGCGTGACTAAGCAGCGGGCCGTACGACCCATCTTTGTCAATAAGGCATCCAAGACCTTCACGAGGGTCCGAGCCTCGCGAGGCAGACGACACAAGGCCTCCTCTGGAGTGGCCTAGCCGGGCAGGCTCACGAGGACCGGAGATATCAAGGCAGGGCAAACCTCACGAGGCACTCGTGACGTGAGCCATGACGAACGGCGCCAGGCGGGCGCCGGTGCGCGCAGCGTCCTTGTTTCCTCTTTGGTGCTAAGGAGGCAAGCGCGGACGAAGAGTACCGAGGCATCAGGCAAAGGTTGCCATATTGGTGCAACAAGACCAAGACTAGGAGGACGACAAGGCGGAGGTCATCATAGATCCCAAGACGGTGTCATCCCAGGGCTTTTCGCAGGCGAAGACCGCTTTTGTCAGGATAGCTTGTACTAGCTGTCCCCCTTCAAATTTGCCCGCCGTTGTTGGCTCCCTTCCCGCTCAACATTTGGGAAGAGGACCAGGGCCTCTGTAAATAGGACTAGCCACCAAAGTAGTAGGGGCGGTTCATCGACTCCTCACACCACAAGTTCATACGCACAAGAACATCTCAACCTCAGGAGGCTATTCTTCCTTTGTACTGTTCATCATCAGCCCAAGAGGTAATCCACCACCGCCACACTAGAGTAGGGTATTACACCACAACGGTGGCCCGAACCAGTATAAACCTCGTGTCACTTTCTGTGTTGTGAGTTCATCAAGTTCGTCCGCAAGATCTTAGCGAGCTAGAGCATAGATCGGTAGGAGGGAAAGACTTCACACGCACCCCAGTGTTCGAACCTTAAGGGTTTGCCGGAACCCCACATCTGACATTTGGCGTGCCAGGTAGGGGTGTGTTGGAGCTTTTTCCCCGCCAACCAGCTCTTCGATGTTCATCGGTTGTGATGTCTGGCGACCCAAGGACCGGCTCCGACCGCTGGGCAGCCTGGACAGCCCGGATGACGCCGCCTAGCCATGAAGATCTCGACCTCGCACTCCAAGCGGCACGGGCGCCACCGGGCTCCGCTGGGCGCGGACAGCGCGGTCAAGCATCATCTACCGTCACCCCGCGGCAAGTACGGGCCGCGACGAGAGCAGCGAGCCACGCCGCAGCAACGGCGCCACACTCGCGGCGAGAGCAAGCGAACATGCGGGTGGCACTTAAGGTGGCAAGAGAGCTGTTGCGATGCAGGCTGATGGAGACCGGACGGGACACGCTACTGGAGCGAGTCGCTGAGCTGCTGGACGCGGCGGTGTCGGGAGCACCACCCTTCTGCCATCGACTTCCCCCCAGGCCACTGCAGGGCCGCGCGGCGAGCATCACCACATCTGCGCACCGCCAACTTCGCACGGGGGCTTCGTCAACATCAGCGCGTCCGTCGGCGTAGTGGGATCCAGTCCCCCCATGCCGCCCTCGACGAGCATGAGTGCAAGCGCCGCCCTCCATGGTCCGGGCCGGATGCCGTATGGTCGTTCCCAGGACGCCAACGTGGGCGGAGCAACGTGGAGCGTGGGACACCACGGCGAGGTGTTCGGGGTGACGGCCCCGGAGGCCTACGTACCACACATGGTGGACTAGGGGTACGCACTAGAGGACGACATCGACTCGTTCGTTGGAGAAGATTGGGGAGAAGGGGTGCTAGGAGCGGAAGCTTTCCAAGAGCCAACGGAGAACCACAACTATCGCGCCAATAGCGGCAATTACAGGGTACCACTAGTCACTCAAGAACAGGTTTACGCTAACCATGGGTTACAGATGAACCAGGTTGCCGCGTCAATTGACGACCCAGGCGCGGCGACACCCGCTCCAGCAACGGAGACGCGCTGGGGGCCACCGAGAGGGAGCCAGGAGCAAGGCCCCTCCCCGCGGCGCACGACGCCTGACGACACCCGGAGGTAGGCCCTTTGTCGGGGAGGCCTGCCAACCCTTCCCCCGGCAGAGGACCTCTAGTCGCCGAGGGAACCACTGGCATCCTCTTTCCCTCCTCTGTTTTGTCCTGGTCTCCGGTCGGCTCAAAGGAGGTCGAGAGCGGCGCAAGGCGGGGCCCTCGTCTGGCGATATGAAGCAAGGCTGGTACCTGTGAAGAAGGCCCGGTGCCTGTGAAGCTCGACGCCCGTTACACTCTCACATAATAATGAGTTGGGGCTGTACACGCCTCGGAGACTCAGGGGTGCCGGCCTCAGGCCCTGGGGCTCCCTCCCACACCTAGTGGCAGCACTTAGCTCTGCGCTGTTGAGAAGACTTGAAGACCAGAAGACTAGACTAGGTGTCGGACGCGGCCTTTTGCTTTGGATCTTTCCTTCTATAGCTTTGCTTTCTGGATCTGGATTTGAGTTGAAGCTGAGTTTTTATTGATGCGCGCGGGGGGAGCCATTTCTCATTTGAGCAATTTCTTGCCTTCTGGATCTCGTTTTGTTTGGGACTCATTTCCGGCGCCTTTCCCTCACGAGCTCCTCGCGAGTAGGACTGCGTGAAGCACGCGCGCCTCGAGCACGTGCTGCAACTGTTGCCCACTCCACGTGGGGCCCCCTTCGGCAGGGCGGCGAGCTCCACAAGGTTCTCAGAAACTCAGCACGTCACAGCCTAGCTCAAGGCTGGCGCTGACTAAGGTAAACCAAGGCAGAAAACTCGCATCAGGATTCACAAGTTCACGAGGACACACACTCACACAGCATGGAAAAATAAAAACTGCGATCTGTTTACATGAGGGGCTCCCCCTCTCAAAATGCTCTTACAAGTTTCCAAGGGCCACGCCCGAGTTTGTGCGCAGGAAGAAATGACAGGAGAACGAGGGATCAACTGGAGATATCGCTCGATGCGTCACTTGCAGACGCATCAGTCGCGTCGTCGTCGTCTTCATCGGCCTCATCGCCGTCATCGGCGACGCCCCCGTCGCCATCATCGACCACACCGCCTTCATCTGCGACTACCACCACCGCATCATCCTCCGAAGCAAAGGCCCTGACCAACGCGTCCACACGGTCCTCAACCCAGTGCGCCAGGTCGCCCCGGATAGCCATGGGTACGGGGGCGATGGTGGCGTCAAAGTCAAAGTTGGGGTCAGCATTCAGGAGGTGGCTGAAGACGCGCGAGAAAGCGCGCTCAAGCAAGCCACGCCCCCTTTCCTCCACAAGCTGGCGAGCTTGAGCAAATCGAGCCCCAAGCGCGTCACCTCCTCGGTGAAGAAGGTCAGGTGGCTAGCGTAATCATTTGAGTGAGGAGTCGGCGCCTCCACATCACAAATGTGGCCCAGGGCGGCATTGGCCCTGTTCCGAAGCTCCTGAAGCATGGGGGCGTGCTCGCGCTCCAGCGTTTGGCGTCGGAGCACCGCCTCCGTGTTCTGCCTCGCGATAGCCTCTACGTCATCAACCCGTCCCCGGAGGGAGCGTAGCTCGGTGCGGGCAGAGGCCAAGTCCTCCCGCGCCGTGACCAGGGCTGCGGTCGTGGCTTCCGCGCGCCACTCAGTCTCGTTTAACCTGGGCCTGAGGGCAGTGGCCCTGCCCTCATGCTCCACGCCCGCGAGCTTCAGCTTTAAGTCGTACCTGCCCTCCAGGTCCGCGCGAACCTCGGCCACCCGGCGGTTCACCTCCTCCTCGACTCCGGCCTCACGAGCCCCTACAGCATTTTCTGCTTGGGCAACTTGACGCTCCCACGTCTCTAGTTGCTCGAGCTCGTGGCTACGCTCCATGGCATCCAGGGTTAATGCCCCCTCACGCTTTCGGACCTCCTCTTCCTCTGCGAGCGTCCCCCTCAGCGACGCGAGAGCGGCCCTACGCGCCTCCACCTGCTGCTCAAGAGACACGCCCCAGGCCTGGTGCTCCCAAGCGCGCTTCTCCGCAGCCTCGCGGCGGCGATCGGCCTCGCGAGCCTCTTCCAAGGCTCGTGAGTGAGCCTTCGTAGGAAGCCTTGAGAGACGCCTCGGCCTTTGCGTTCTCAAGGTCACGCAGATAGCGGCCAAGGTTGATGGCCACCTTCAGCTTGCGCCGCTCCTCTACTAGCCGGAGACCTTTAGCCTCGAGATGCGAATCAACACTCATGAGCTCTTCACCAAGCCGGCCCATCGCAGTCATCGCCTCCTGAAAGAGCTCATGGCGAACCACGCTCCACCCGCGCTCAAGTTCGAACGCCCGGCCTTCTTCGTCCCCCCGCCTCGGGGGCTGCAGGCGGGGCGCCGCGCGGTGCGTCATCCCTTGGCAGGAGGCTGGGGGCTAGCGCCGCAACTGACACCAGCCCATCTTCGCGAGAAGCCTGAGCCTGCCGGGGCTTGTTGCTCGAGGAGGCACCAAGGATCGAATCCAACAAGCTACCACCGAAGATCAGCGGAGGAGCCTTGGGCACGCCTGCCAAGCTCCACGCCAGGCCAATGGGGAGGAGTGATGAGGCCACATGATCAGCACGCCAGGAAGGCATGAGTGTCCCATCAACCAATTCTGCCCCAGGGGCAGGACTCGGGGCATCCGCGGCTGGCGGGGTAGTTGTCGAAGAAGGCAGCCGTTTCTCGGGAGACCCAGCAGCCTCAGAGGAAGGAGACCTTAAAGACTAGCGTCAGAAGAAGAAAGTAGCACACGGAAAGCCACGACTGCGCGATACTTACACGTCAACGGCAAAGTATTTCCTCCGCTTCAGCGGTCCAAAGACGTTGCTGCCGCTGGGGGGTCCTTTCCTCTTGCGGAGCTCCTCGTAGTCCATGCAAAGATGACCGAAACGTTGGATGTGAAGGTCGGAGCGCAGCGGGGCCGCAGAAGAGCTCGGGAGAATATCCTCAGGGGCGCCCGGTTGCGGCGAACAGTCGGGCGCCGGTTCATCACGACCTCCCAAGGCTCCCAGAGCCTTGGCCTCGGGAGCCGCATGTGACGTCTCCTCAGCAACCAACGCCTCAAGAGGGGGTGACAAGCTCCTGAGGATGATGCCCCAAGATCACCACTCAGCGCGTGCCCCCCAGCACTCAAGCCGCCGGTCTCCGCCTGGGCTCGCCCACCTGCACCATCACTTAGGGCGAGCCTAGCATCAGGAGCGAGAAAGGGAACCACAGTGACAGGGTTCTCCCGATGCCCCTCCAGGCCGATCGCCCGCGGCCCCCATTCATCGAAAAGAGGCATGTCCTTCACAAATTCATCCTTATTCTTGCAACGGTACAGCAGGCAACTATTCCCGGGCAGCTCGGCCGGCAGAGAGACGCCTGTCAGGACCTTGAGCATCGTCCCCCGCGTCCCAAGGAGGAGCCCGGACTCCTGAAACCTCATGTGGTCTTGGCTGCTGAGTAAGGTCCACATTGGGTGAGAATGGCACTGAAGCGGAGCGACCCAGCGTCAGATGAATTCCCTCACCACCATCGGCGCAGTCACGCCGCGATTCTTCAGCAACTTCAACCTTAGCCAGACGCGAGTGAGGCCGGGGCTCGCGAGCCGCTGGTGGCCCCAGCCGGGGTTAGGAACAGCGGGCCTCGACGGAGCCTGGAGCAGAGGACTGAGCACACCGGCATCAACGAACACCCGTCGTATCTGGAAGTCACTCATAGATGGAGGAAGCTCAAAATCAATCCCCTCGCCTGCTGTCGCGGCCACAGCCTGGAAGCTCAAGCACCCCGAGCACTGCTGAGGGTCGGCCAGATGCAATGAGAAGAAGTGGCAGAAGAGAGCCACTGAAGGAGCAATGCCCACCATGGCTTCGCACACGAAGGCGAAGACGGCGAGAAGTGTCATGGATTGATGGTTGAGATGCAGCATGTGGATCTTATAATGCTCAAGCACAGCGTTGAAGAAGGTGGAGAAGGGAGGAATCAGGCCTGCCCAAAGGGCATTGATGAAGATTGGAATCTAAGTGGCCGTCTGAACCGAGCGAGTGCGGGACGCGGGCCAAGCCACCGTCTCCCCCCACTCATTGAAGCTGGAGGCAAGCATCGGGCGCACCTTGTCCATGGCCTCGTCGTTGAGCACGCGAGACCGGCTGAGCGCCGACGCGAAGGGCGGAGGCGTGGCCGAAATAGGCAAAGGGCTCTTCCCCTTCTCAGCTTGCTTGGGCGCCATGGCTATGGAGCAGGCGGAGCGCGAGTCAGACTGGGGAAGAGAAACAGAGTCGCAAGGAAGCAGAGGAATTGGGGAAGCAAGGCACAAGAGGCGGAGGAATAACTGTGTAGGCCACGCGGTCCGCATAGCCGGGCAGATTCAAAGGCATCGTGGGGAAGCGGAGACGCCCACGTCCAATCAACCGCCACGCGTCGACTGAGGCCGCGGGCTTTCGGGGCCCACAGCACTCCGACTTTGACCTTTGGCTTCGCCGCGAAGCCAAGCCCGAGCATACCTTGGGCCCTAGGGCTACTATCGGCGTTCTGGGAACGGGGGTCCCCAGACTTGCTTGCCTGCGGCCCATGGCGTGACTAAGAAGTGGGCCGTATGGCCCATCTTCGTCAACAAGGCATCCAAGACCTTCGCGAGGGTCCGAGCCTCGTGAGGCGGACGACACAATGCCTCCTCTGGAGTGGCCTAGCCGGGCAGGCTCACGAGGAGCGGAGATATCAAGGTAGGGCAAACCTCACAAGGCACTCGTGACGTGAGCCATGACGAACGGCGCCAGGTGGGTGCCAGCCGGGCGCCAGTGCACGCAGCGTCCTTATTTCCTCTTGGTGCTAAGGAGGCAAGCGCAGACGAAGAGTACTGAGGCATCAGGCAAAGGTTGACATATTGGTGCAACAAGACCAAGACCAGGAGGACGGCAAGGCAGAGGTCATCATGGAGCCCAAGACGGCGTCACCCCAGGGCTTTTCCCAGGCGAAGACCGCTTTTGTCAGGATAGCTTGTACTAGTTGTCCCCCTTCAAATTTGCCAGTCGTTGTTGGCTCCCTTCCCGCTCAACATTTGGGAAGAGGACCAGGGCCTCTATAAATAGGACTAGCCACCACAGTAGTAGGGGGCAGTTCATCTAATCCTCACACCACAAGTTAATACGCACAAGAACACCTCAACCTCAGGAGGATGTTCTTCCCTTGTACTGTTCATCATCAGCCCAAGAGGCAATCCACCACCGCCACACTGGAGTAGGGTATTACACCACAACGGTGGCTCGAACCAGTATAAACCTCGTGTCACTTTATGTGTTGTGAGTTCGTCGAGTTCATCCGCAAGATCTTAGCGAGCTAGAGCATAGATCGGTAGGAGGGAAAGACTTCGTGCGCACCCCAGTGTTCGAACCTTAAGGGTTTGCCGGAACTCCAAATCCGACAAGCGGCGGTAGGTATTTCCCTTAGATATGAAACCAAGGTTATCAAACCAGTAGGAGAACCAAGACACGCAACATAAACAGCCCCTACACACGGATAACAAATTCTCGCAACCCGACGTTTTAAAGGGGTTATCAATCCCTTCCGGGGTACGGTGCCTCAAGTGGCAAACAGACGTGAGATAAATTTGTAGTAAATTGATTGATCGAACGCTAAATAAAATAAAGAAAGAAAAATTGCAGCAAGGTATTTTTGTATTTTTTGTTTAATAGATCTAAAAATAAATGCAAGAGAAAAGTAGATCGCAAAGGCAAATATATGAGAAAGAAGACCCGGGGGCCGTAGGTTTCACTAGTGGCTTCTCTCGAGAAAAATAGCAAACGGTGGGTAAACAAATTACTGTTGGGCAATTGATAGAACTTCAAATAATTATGACGATATCCAGGCAATGAGCATTATATAGGCATCACGTCCAACATTAGTAGACCAACTCCTGCCTGCATCTACTACTATTACTCCACACATCGACCGCTATCCAGCATGCATCTAGTGTATTAAGTTCATGGAGAAACGGAGTAATGCAATAAGAATGATGACATGATGTACACAAGATCTATCTATGTAGAGATAGACCCCATCATTTTATCCTTAGTAGCAACGATACATACGTGTCGTTTCCCTTTCTGTCACTAGGATCAAGCACCGTAAGATCGAGCCCACTACAAAGCACCTCTTCCCATTGCAAGATAAATCGATCAAGTTGGCCAAACAAAACCCAAATATCAGAGAAGAAATACGAGGCTATAAGCAATCATGCATATAAGGTATCAAAGAAACTCAAATAACTTTTAAGGATATAAAAAGATATAACTGATCATAAACTCGAAGTTCATCAGATCCCAACAAACACACCGCAAAAAGAGTTACATCATATGGATCTCCAAGACACCATTGTATTGAGAATCCAGAGAGAGAGAGAGAGAGAGAGAGAGAGCCATCTAGCTACTAACTACGGACCTGAAGGTCTACAAACAACTACTCAAGCATCATCGGAGAGGCACCAATGGAGGTGGTGAACCCCATCTAAGATGGTGTCTAGATTGGATATGGTGGTTCTGGACTCTGCGACGGTTGGATGAATATTTCATCGATCATCCTAGGGTTTCTAGAATATTGGGGTATTTATAGAGCAAAGAGGTGGTCCGGGGGCACCCGAGGTGGGCACAACCCACCAGGGCGCGCCTAGGCCTCCTAGCGCGCCCTGGTGGGTTGTGCCCCCCTCGGGGCACCCCCCAGGAGCAGCCAGGGCCCGTTGTGTTCCTTCTGGCCCATAAAAATTCTCCGTAAAGTTTCGGGGCATTTGGACTCCGTCTGATATTGATTTTCTGCGATGTAAAGAACATGGAAAAAACAACAACTTGCACTTGGCACTATGTCAATAGGTTAGTACCAAAAACTGATATAGAATGACAATAAATGATTGTAAAACATCCAAGATTGATAATATAACAACATGGAACAATGAAAGATTATAGATACGTTGGAGACGTATCAGTGGCATGCCGAGCGACCGTGTGGGGTGGAGCCGTGGAGGAGGGTGAGACACGAATGCGGCAGACGTGATTTAAACGTTGGTTTTGCTCGATGGCATGATCCAATGAAATGAAAAGTTGGTTTCTCTCCGTTTCTATTTTTTCTCTGGAAAAACAGAAACTTTCCACTCCATTTTTATTCCTACTCCAAGTTTGCCCCGTTACAACATTCCATCAAATACAAAGGAAAACTAACATGCATGCTGATGCATCTCAATGATTCACAGATCATAGCCAATATCTACTTCATAACTAAAGACAAAAGTTGTGAGAGTGTGTACAAAAGAAAAACTACCGATGGGGTCACTACGACTTAAACCCTAAACCCTATACAGGATTTAATTTCCTGGCTAGGAAGAAGCTGTCGAAAGAAAGACAGCTGGCACCCTCGGATCATACGATGCTTTTCTGCAGTTCCACTAAAATCGAGCTGAGCATCCCTGATGGCAAAGATATTGAAGACGTGTGATTAGAATAATAGTACTGGCACTAGTTCATGAGACATAAACTCATCACAAATAGAAGCCGGTAGAAGTAGAGAAAGATTGACATGGAGATGGAGCTACGTGGGGAGCTGCGGCAATGGAGCAAGCCGGCTCCAAAAGGAAGATGTACCTGGGACGTTGGGTTGTAGCTAGAAGGGCGGTCGGGAGGCAGCATCAACCCATACCACGAGGACCCCCGATTGGGACGCACCGACAGTGGGTTTTCTCCCTTGCCGATATCGACCGCGTCTACGTAGAACATCGTCCCCTTACCCCAGCGGCGGGATCAGGCCGGATCTGTGACCAGCGGTGTGGCTACCGTCATTCTATGCTTGTGAAGAGAGCAACCCAAACAAACAGGCTTGTAGCTTAGGCTCCTGTTAGTGCATGTATAGTGGTTTTCTTTTTCTCTCCATATCAACCATTTTATATTGTGTATGTGTCATTGAAGAGTGAAATGATGGTTGCTTCTTCCGACTAACTTACTGTGTGATTTGACTGCTCCTTAGTGGCCCCTACACGTACTCCCCTACGTGTATGACCGTTCCTGGGTCTCACTTGTACTTATCTCTATTTTCTTGCATGACACGTAGACAGGATGCGCATAGAGGAATTTTGTTACTACACGTTGTTATGTAGTACTACTAATACCTACTGCCTCCTTCTAGTTCACTACTAGTACTTCCTCCGTCCTGGCTTATTGGTCCCCTTTGTACTCAATTCATGGGCTCGTTTTCCTCAAGAAATTGTCTTTACCAACGTATTAATATCGGGAATGCATGCGTGAACAACGAATGATTAAACCTTGCATGCAACATTCTGACAAAGCATTGACTTATAAACATGTGAATGTGAGGGACTACAACCTCGTGCATACATGCAACACTCACACGTACACATGGATGCAAAAATGCACGCGACGCCCTAATACATGCATGTCCGAGCACACGATGGAACACACACAGTCACGCTCAAGTGCTCAACCTACACGTGCATGCACACACATACTCAGCCAGGGTGAGCTAGTGATCGTATAAACACCGGAAAATGTATATATTGAGTGCAATGAGCGTATTATGAAGTCCACTGGCTATATTTTTACAAATATACAGTGATGGACAGTGTATTTATCTCGTTTGAAATTAAGCCATATTAACCGGAAAGGAGGCAGTATGGACTAGCATTACTTTGCTGTGTCCCGTCAACTTGCCGAACAATGAGAAGCTTGCAGGACGGGAGAAGCTTGCGCGCGGTGGCTCGCGGGACAAGGAGAAACTTTTGACTAATGCAAGCTCTCCCTCGCTCAGGTGGTGGACGTGCAACAGTTAATTTGGTGTTAGATTGCCAGAATCATACACTGTACTAGTACCATTATTGTTCGACTTCCCGAAGAGGCGAACAGCCAAGCACAAAGTTTACTAGTACTAGTACTACTACTATAGAGGTACTACTACTAGGAACCGAATGGAGGAGCGTCTGCACTCTTATATTATTTCAAAATGTGATAAAGCAATCTTCAACCCATGTGGTTCTCTTTGAGGGTTCTCGCATGTGATAATGGAAGTTGATTGCATGGAACACTCGCTTAATTCTGGCTCATATCCTGTAACAAATAGGAGCAATGAGTAGTATCTCTATCTAATACCTGGTTCACCTAGGGTATGCCTATGTTGTTCATCTTGGGTGGGAAACAAATAGTAAAGCAATCATCATCGGTCTTTTTATTAAATTAAAGCAATCATCAGCCTGATATCATTATTTTTGGATCCATCCACTGTTTGTTACCATCACTCTAGATTTATGCATGCTCTCCTTACATAATCTCACCATATATTTTTCTCGTATGCATGTCAGATATTGTACACAGTCATGTTGAACATGTAGAGAAAAAGAGAAGAGTTTTGCTTGGCAACACAATGTCATGCAGACATCGCTCCATTGTGGGTTCAATGGCAAACCCTCCCCCTCTCCCCTCTCGAGATTGTAATCCAGAGGAAGATATCTATTCTGAGGCGGATTCAGACGCAGCTGACCACTCCTATATACCCCTCAAGGTGTTTGCTCTAACTTGGCATGCTGATGTTAGTCATATCATGCATATATTGCCTTGCAGTGCCTACTTCCAACATCATATATGCTGCCTGCTTAGTTTAGACATGTTCTGTAATGCCACCTATTTAGTTTCTATATCATATATGGGAATTATGCAGTCTCATGTCTTTTAGCCAGCCATAATATATGTGAAATGTGCAATGCCATCCTATTTAACCAGGCATCATATATTTGAATGATATCTTGCCCATCATTTTATTCATTACATTTCCATTTGTCGACAATGTTTGTACATTAAATTACTCTCCCTGTGAATCAGCCATTTGAGTGGGTGATGGAAAAATCTAGAGTGAAAACAAGGCCTTTAGAGTAGACAGTGCTACCTGTCAAAGCAGATCTCTTGTTGGGTCCCGATAGCTCCTCAGAGATGGATTCAGAGACAGATGACTAGTCCTATTGCCCCACCGAGGTGTATGCTCTAACTTGGCACGGTTATACTACTCATATCATGCATATGGTGTCTTGCATGGCATAGTTTAGACATCATATACACAGTATTCAACACCATGTTCTTAGTTCAGACATCATATATGTGAATGCCCTCTACTTAGCATATAAATCACATATGTGAATTAAATCATGTGATCCTAATTACTTAGATAACATGTATGTGAATTATGTCATGCGATCATGTTTAGTTAGACATCATATCTTCGAATTATGTTATGCTATGCTATCTAGTTTACATAGACATCATATATGTGAAATTATGCCATGCTATCTATTTTAGTTCAACAATATACATGTCAACTATTTCATGCCCTCTTTTTTCCGTACTATCTATTGCATCTGTCTCTCATACAATGTCTGTACATTAAACTATGTTTCCTATTTATCAGCCATTTGAATTGGAGCGGGTGATGGCAGTATCTAGCGGAGTAAAAGCACGGTCTTCAAATAAAACAGTTTTGCCTCTTGGTGGAGATAGCACCCTGGTTGTACATGCACGAGAACCAGCCCTACCACACATAACCTAGACTCTCGCAGATTGTACCCCTACTACGATGGACAGAGAACCGGCTTCACCCAATCTAACCCCAACCGCAACAGATAGTAACCCAGTTCATGTTGACACTGCACCATCTCCATCACAGAGCTCCCAAACAAGAGCAGTTAGTAAGGCACCTCCAGTGCCCAAAGCGTCAGTACTACCACGGCGAACCCCAACTCCACCAGTTAGTACACCTATTCATGTGGAGGAAGCACAACCAGCCATTCGTAGTTTAGCATCTATCGCATTTGATGTTGTTAAATCCTATGCGCGTATCTTCCCATCATGGAAATATTATACTGAAGATGAAGGAAAATACCAGTTGCAGGTGTTTGTCCAGGAGTTATGTGTAAGTAATGTTATTCATGGCAATTACTTTGCTTTCTCCCATACATTCTACCTCCATGATGGTTATAATACAACAAATTTTCCAATTTTTCTCTATAGAGAAGGACCGATTTGGAAACTCAGGATGAGGTAACTTGTTCTAATAACTCTGCTATCTTCAAGAATTCTTGGTGGCAGTATCGGAATTAACTAAAGAAAACGTACTTCACTGGCACAAAAACTCATCAAATTCCCTTACGTTCTCCTGAGACACATTTACTGGACAATGACTAGGAACGCCTTGTTCTGTACTGGTCCCGAACCAAGAATGTAGTAAGGTCTATGAGCTCATTTTTTTAAGTACTATATGCTTGCGTCTTACTGTACTCTGTTCATGTAGAACAAGTGCTTAAACCTTAAGAACAATTGTTCTCATTTAAGATTCCATTGCTATCGTGCATACTGCTTTGCTCTTGTATCACTATATTTACTTATACAAACTTATTTTTAAATTGAAGGATCCAATCGAAACTCTAATGGCACAACAGGTATGTCTACGCATGTTTCTTTAACAGGTTTGCTCTTATAAATAGCTCTGTTGATTTCAGTTTCAATTGTGTATACAGTTGACTTCTCATATCATGCACATTACTAGCATCACAACAGAGCCAATAGTGTTGTTGTACATGTAGACCCGTGGTACCCATCTGAAATCTTGTTGTGCCGTGTAGTTTCACACGCTTTGTATTCTTTCAGTGTTGCTTTCTCTTGAACTGATATGATTTGAACCGTGTCTCTATTTTGATTTGGCAAGACAATGCAGTGACCATAGGACATAGATATATGTTTGTTTGATGCTTTTATAATGTACTACTTGGCAATACCTTGCTGCATTTTACCTTTATTTATTTTATTTGGCGTTCGATCTATCAGTCTACTACAGTTTACCTCACATCCGCTTGCCTATCTTGAGGCGTCGTACCCCGGAAGGGATTGACAACCCCTTTAACTCATTGGGTTGCGAGGTGTTGTTGTTTGTGTGCAGGTGGTGTTTACGTTGTGTTGCTTGGTCCTCCTACTGGTTCAATAGCTTGGTTTCATAACTGAGGGAAATACCTACCGTCGATGTGCTACATCATCCCTCCCTCTCCGGGGAAATACTGATGTTGTTGCAGCTACCATCAAGGAGAATTTTTGGCGGCATTGTCGGGGAAGATCTTCAACATATACCAGGTTCCTAATCACAAATCTCATCTCTTTGCAATTTACATTATTCGCCATTTGCCTCTCGTTTTCCTCTCCACTACTTCACAAAAATTTGTCGTTTTGTTCGCCTCTCTTTTCCGTTCGCCGTTCTCTTGCTTTCTAGTCTCAATGGCTAGCGTCCCTACTCCTCCTTTGTCACCAAATTTTGAAGTCTTGTACTTCAAGCAAAGACAAGGAGAAAATTTGAAAGATGCCTGGTATAGGCTTATGGCATCATATCGTATTTCCAATTTAAAGGGGGACGCCAAGGTTTTGCTTCGTAATTTTTACATAGGGTTGGCTTTGCATCATAGACAACTTCTTGATTTTGCCGCTAAAGGAAATTTTATTGAACTTGATGCCAATGCTGCCTATGAAATCTTAGAGGGAATTTTGGGAATTCCACCTCAAAAGAAGGGATTTCATTTTACCCCCGAGGGGGGCCAAATGCTGGACAAACTTGGTGATTTGCATAAACATGTGGTTGAAATACATAAATATAATGAACACCTCAATGGTAGTATCAATCGCATGAATACTCTGATTACTCTTCGCAACAAGCGATTGGATATTTTGGATCTTAAGATGGTTTCTTTTCCGGAGAATTTGGGGAAGCGTAAAGAGCCTCCAGGGTTTGAGAAACCCTTTCAAAAGTTGCCAAAACTTCGGAAGACAAAACTTAGATCCTTGCTTTATGCCTAGCTAAGGGAGTAAAACTATAGCACTTGTTGGGAGGCAACCAAATGAATAGATTTTATTTTTACTTTTTGCTTTCTGCTCTTCAGTGTTAGCACAATTATGCTACTGTTATGATTGTGTTTTTTATGTTTTAATTAGTGTTTGTGCCAAGTAGAACCAATAGGATCTTCTTGGGTGATAGTTGTTTGATCTTGCTGAAAAAGACATAAACTTTGTGCGCATGAAATTAATTCTCATTTTTATTCAAAAATATCTTTTTCCCCGATTCTTTTTGCAGAAGATTAATATAAAAATTGCTCAGGTCCTCCTATTTTTTCAGAATTGTTGGAGTTCCAGAAGTATCCGTTTAAATCAGATTGCTACAAACTGTTCTGTTTTGACAGATTCTGTTTTCTTTGTGTTGTGTGCTTATTTTGATGGCTCTATGGTTTTGTTTGATGAGTTTTTGCCATAGAAAAGTTGGAATATAGCAGATATAATACAAAAACAAAATAAGAATTGGTTTGATACAACACTTATAGTAGTAGTTTATTTTTCTTACACTAACGGATCTCACGAATGTTTTGTTCAGTTTTGTGTGATTGAGGTTTTCAAGTTTTGGGTTATCTTAGATGGATGAAGGAAGTATGTAAGAGCCTAAGCTTGGGGATGCCCCGGCATCCCAAGCTATTATACAAGAATGAGCAACCAACTAAGCTTGGGGGTGCCCCGAGTGGCATCCCCGCTTTCTTCCAACAACTATCGGTATTTTACTCGAGGCTATATTTTCATTCGTCACATGATATGTGTCTTTGCTTGTTTTATTTTGTGTTTTAAGTCATTAATCCTTGCTAGACACACCTTTCTGAGACAGACAAAATTATATCATGACTTCTTAGAATTGCTCTCCATGCTTCACTTAAATTTTTTATGAACTAGGACTTGCTCTAGTGCTTCATTTATATCTTTTTGAGCACGGTGTGCTTTGTTATTTTTGAATAAATGATATCTTGCTTCACTTAGATTTATTTGAGAGTTAGTAAAATTTTGAAGAAATTCTCTCTTGCTTCACTTAAATTATTTTGAGAGAAAGAAAATTTGTTATGCTCATGATCTTCACTTATATTTGTTTGAGCTTATGAAAAGCAACACATAAAAGTTAATCCCAAAGTGATAGATATCCAAGAAGGATAAAGAATAAACAAATAATGAAGATCATTGGACAAAATAAACTTGATTCATTGTAATAGTTTTGAGATGTGATATGTGAGTTATGTTGATGAGTAATTGTGCTCTAGTAAGAATACTAGTGTTAAGGTTTGTGATTCCCTACGCATGCACGAAAGTCAATAATCATGCAATGAAAATTATATCCTACTTGTGGTACATTATTTGGAGTTAATTATGCTTAATGCTTGCTTATGAGATTATTCGTTTCTTGGTTGGTCGTTTGCCAATCTTTTGCTAGCCTTCATTTTGCACTAAGTATGATCTCTGCTTGTGCATCCGAAATCCTTTAATCCAGTTTTGCCACATGAGTCCACTATATCTACCTATATGCAGTATTCTTTTGCCGTTCTAACCAAATTTGCATGTGCCATCTCTAATTTTCAAAATAAACTTCTCTTTTGTGTGTTTTTTTCGCTCGCGAAACGGTAACAGGTGGCTAATATTTTCCATGCTAGATGTGTTATTCTCAAGATGAGTGTTTATTCACTTCTCGTTGCACGAGAGTAAGGCAAAGGTATTAGGGATGCCCAGTCCCGAAATGCAAAAAAATGAATTTACTTTATGTTGCCAAATAATAAATTCCTTGGAAAGTGTTGGTATGGAGGGCACCCGTGGATACGGTTAGCCATGGAAAGGGAAAGTATGGTGGAAAAAGGAATAAACTTTATTTTCTATTTGGGAACCTCCTATGGCATATCTATCATGGAAAGTGTTCAGAACTCTAAGTCGTTTTCGTTGATGGGATGGATACACCACCCAAAATGTTTTTATCTCTAAGTTTTTCGCTTTGAGCTCTGGCACGTCTACAAATCCCTACTTCCCTCTATGAAGGGCCTTTCTTTTACTTTATGCAATTTTTATTTTTGAAATTTGAGTCTCCATCTTCTCTCATAAAAAGCACCAACTAGGAGACAATATGATCGTGCTCAAGTATTGGGTGTAGTTAATATTCGAGTGTGTTTCATGAATGGATCAATGTTTGAGCATGATGGGCTAGGGATAACTTGTTTTAGCATTGGTATTTTGAAAGACAAGGTTGCTTGTTGATATGCTTGAGTATCTAAATTATCATGTCAAGACTAGACTATTGCTTTGAATCACATAAAAGTCCAAATGTCCATGCTATAAAGAAAAGAATATGATATGACTTGATGAAAAACACTCCACATCAAAAATTATGTTTTTATCACTTACCTACTCGAGGACGAGTAGGAGTTAAGCTTGGGGATGCTGATACGTCTCCAATGCACCTATAATTTTTTATTGTTCCATGCTGTTTTATTATCAATCTTGGATGCTTTATAATCATTTTATAGTCATTTTATATCATTTTTTGGTACTAACCTATTGACATAGTGCCAAGTGCCAGTTCTGTTTTTTCCATGTTTTTTACATAGCAGGAAATCAATATCAAACGGACTCCAAATGCCACGAAACTTCACGATGATTTTTTATGGGCCAGAAGGAAGGCAATGGGCTCTGTTTGCACCTGGGGGTGCCCCGAGGGGGGCACAACCAACCAGGGCGCGCCAGGAGGCCCAGGCGGCCCCTGGTGGGTTGTGCCCACCTCGGGTGCCCCCCGGACCACCTCTTTCCTCTATAAATACCCCAAAAAGTACCAGAACCCGAGGGGAGTCGACGAAATATTCATCCAGCCGCCGCAGAGTCCAGAACCACCAGATCCAATCTAGACACCATCACGGAGGGGTTCACCACTTCCATTGATGCCTATCCAATGATGCGTGAGTAGTTCTTTGTAGACCTTCGGGTCCGTAGTTAGTAGCTAGATGGCTTTCTCTCTCTCGCTGAATTCTCAATACAATGGTCTCTTGGAGATCCATATGATGTAACTCTTTTGCGGTGTGTTTTTTGGGATCTGATGAACTTTGAGTTTATGATCAATTATATCTTATTATATCCATGAAAGTTATTTGAGTTTCTTTGATCTCTTATATGCATGACTTCTTATAGCCTCGTATTTCTTCTCCGATATTTGGATTTTTTGGCCAACTTGATCTATTTATCTTGCAATGGGAGGAGGTGCCCAGTAGTGGGTTCGATCTTACGGTGCTCGATCCCAATGACAGAAAGGGAACCGACACATATGTATCGTTGCTACTAAGGATAAAAAGATGAGATCTATATCTACCGCCATATAGATAAACGGATCTTGTCTACATCATGTCATCGTTCTTATTGCATTACTCTGTTTTTTCATGAACTTAATACACTAGATGCATGCTGGATAGCGGTCGATGTGTCGAGTAATAGTAGTAGATCAGGCAGGAGTCGGTCTACTAATCTTGGATGTGATGCCTATGTAATGATCGTTGCATGGATATCGTCATAATTATTTGAAGTTCTATCAATTGCCCAACAGTAATTTGTTTACCCACCATTTGCTATTATTCTTGAGAGAAGCCACTAGTGAAACCTACGGCCCCCGGGTTCTCTTTCTCATATATTTGCCTTGCGATCTACTTTTCCTTTGCATTTTTATTCGGATCTAATAACCAAAAAATACAAAATACCTTGCTGCATTTTAACTTTATTTATTTTATTTGGCATTCGATCTATCAATCTACTACAATTTACCTCACGTCCGCTTGCCTATCTTGAGGCGTCGTAACCCGGAAGGGATCGACAACCCCTTTAACTCATCGGGTTGCGAGGTGTTGTTGTTTGTGTGCAGGTGTTGTTTACGTTGTGTTGCTTGGTCCTCCTACTGGTTCGATGCCTTGGTTTCATAACTAAGGGAAATACCTACCGTCGCTGTGCTACATCGTCCCTCCCTCTCAGGGGAAATACTGACGTAGTTGCAGCTACCATCACTACCTTTTGACCAAGTCAAATGGGCTGGCCTTTTACTAGAATGGGCCTCTGTTGGGCCGTGCCATGTGTCGATGAATCATAGGCGCCTTCGGTCTAGTGAGTGGATGACATCTGTCCCAACGGTGAGCCGACACGTGGTTACTCTGGCCATTGAAAATTTTACACGTGAAAAACCCCTATTGGACGCGCTGTTAACGGGTTATCGGATACAAACCAGAACCCGATAGCTTAACGTCGACCCGTTATGATGGATGCCATGTGTCGGTCACCCTTGACGAAAGCACTTCCGTGACGTGTGATTTACGTCATGGAAGTGGACACTTTCGCCATGATAGTTTTGGTAATGTCATGGAACACTTCTATGACAGCACAGGTATGACTATCTTGATTCTGTCATAAAATAGTCATGGATGTACATGCATGACAGAAAACGTGACCTACTGTGACAAACACGTATCATCACGGAACTGTATTTTTTTGTAGTGGAAGGTGATGGCACAACATAAAAGTAAATAGACAGTCCATTCGCAGAGGGAAGCAGTGATTTGCAGCGGTGCCAGAGCTCAAGTTTTTAAAAAGGAGGTAAATGATTTTTTAGAAATGCACCCTTCTTGTTTACTTCGCGACTATTAGTTGTCAGTATCTTCCATACTGAACACATTAGCGGCAGTTCCCAAGCGATAAAGTAAAGGTTATTTCTCTATATGAGTTTTTGTTTGATTATTTGTAAGCTCTATTCTTTTTGCAGTTTGGGACTGGGAATCCCTATTACCGCCCCTCTCATGCAAGGACGAGTGAATAAACACTCATCATGAGAATAACCCGCTTAGCATGGAAGATATTGACTACCTCCTGTCGCTCTATGAACAATCCAGGCACACAAAAAGGATATTTATTTGAAGTTTTTAGAGGTGGCACATGCAAATTTAGGATGGCAGGGTAATACCGCATATAGGTAGATATGGTGGACTCATGTGGAATAACTTCGGTTTCAGGTTTTTGATGCACAAGCAGAATTCCCGCTTAGTACAGGTGAAGGTTAGAAAATAGGTTGAGAAGCGGCCAGCTAGAGAGCGAAAACGGTCATGAACATGCATTATGCATAAGTAACATTGGATACTAGCATGAGTAGGATATGAACACCATGAACATAAATATCATAGAGGCTATATTGGTTTTGATTCAACTACATGCATGAACATGTGCCAAGTCAAGCCACTCGGACATTCAGAGGAGGATACCATATCATCATACTACATCACAATCATTTAAACGCAATGTTGACATCCAAGATAAGTCATTATCCACTCGTAGCTACTTATGCATGGCATGAGAAACTATAATCTCTAATTGTCATTGCAAACATGTTTGATCATAATAGGCTGAATCATGGATACTAGGTTAAATATATTTACAAAAACAGAACAAGTCGAGTTCATACTCGTTTCTCTCTGCCACGGCCAGTTCATCAAATATCGTCATTATTGTCTTTCACTTGCATGACCGAACGATATGAAAATAATAATAGTGCAAGAGTGCCGTGGACTAAGCTAGAATCTGCAAACGTTTTATTCAACAGGAGAAGACGAAGCAATATGGGCTCTTTGTTAGATCAACAATAATGCATATGAGAGTCACCCAACATTTTCATCGTGGTCTTCTCCTTGGTATGACTCAATAAAAAGGGAAAATAAATTCAGAGAAACACACTGAAATATTTTTGGAGTTTTTGATTTTTCTTGAACAAAGAAATAAAAGGGAAAAACAAAAATGAGAAAAACTATTTACACGGGAAAGCTCCCAACAAGTAAAAGAAGAACAAGGAAATCTTTTTGGGATTTTTTAGTGCTACAACAATTTAAACTAGGAAGAAAAACCGAAAATAAGCAAGAAATGTATTTTTGGATTTTCTCAAAGTTTTTCAAGCACACAAGAAGAAGGCGAGAAAATAAATTTAGCATGGATAATACAATGAAAGAGTGTGGATACCGAAAACTGAAATGAAATGTGTGAACATGAATGTAATGTCGATGGAAATACGTACTCCTCCAAGCTTAGGCTTTTGGCCTAACTTGGTAACCACCAGTCGAAGAAGCCATGGGGTCCTATGTTGAATTGTTGGGGAGTGGTTACCTGAGGTTCTCACTCCTGAGGCTCTTCCTCTGTCGCAACCAGTTTGTTCCGGTAGGCGACAATGTCCTTAGGCATAATCCTATATCCGCCCCTGGCAATAGAATCAAACAAAGCAGGTGCAGGCAATGGAATAATATCACGAGTGTCCACACTAAAAACCAGGTTATAAGGAATAGGAATATCAGTGTTCTCGCTATCAATAAAGTGGTGGTCTGCCATAGCCGCGCAATCAAGGTAAAACTTGGGCAAAGGATAATCATGCTGGCGTATCTGAATGTTAAAGTGAGTCGCCAAGCGAATAGCGTAAATACCACCATGTATTTTGCCCTTGGATATGTTAATGTGGAGGCGATGGTCCATAATAGCTCCCAAGCTATAAGTGGTGTCGCCGTAAAGTGCACGATGTAAAATAGCAAAGTCCGGAGCACTGAGCGCACCTACCTTCTCTCTAGCAAGCAAACACTTTGCAATGAATAAAGCAAAATAATGCACAACTGGAAAATGTATGCTAGTGGCAGTGACACTTGATACCCCCCTCTCATCCCCCACAGTCAGAGTGCGGTAAAACCATTAAACTTCGCGGGCCTAGGCTCTACTAAATCCCCGTCAGAAGGGATCATGCAAATATCACAAAATTCAGTAAGTGGTATCTAACGGGTTTCAGCATATAAATTAAACTGCACCTCAGGGGGATTATTCCTAGGAAGGAAATGAAAACTTTGCACAAATGAATTTGTGAGGAGATGATACTGTTCACATTCAGTTGTGATGAAGTCGATGAGGCCGGCATTAGCAGCATATTGTGCAAACTCTTGAAGGATTCCGGCCCCTTCCATGAATGGGTTATGCGACCATTCGCCCGGCCGTACCTCCGCCATTCTCCGAGTATGGAGATCACTGTCAGATGACTCCCCAATAAATCCCTTTGAGTTCTTTTTGAAAGCTAACTTCCTAAAGATACTCATCTTTTTCCTATGAACAATAATCTAAAAAATTTACTCCACAAAATTTTCTCAACAAAACTTTACAAGATTGATAGCAACTAATCATAGGTATGCATAGAGGCCATAGCAAGCATTCAGACTACTTAGAACTCTAAGAATTCAACATGCTAGCTCGTCTACAGCAGCACCAAGAGTAGCTAATTATTCAAAATATAAACCACTAAAGCAAAAACTAATTGGACAAACGGAGGAGTCACATACCAAGCAACAATCCCCAAAACCGTTTCGAAAACGGAGCTTCGAGCAAAGAGATCGAAATTCGTGGGTTCGGGAGCAAAAACACGAGAGAGAGAGAGTGAGAGAGAGAGAGAGAGCAATGGTGATTTTTTTTCTGGAGGTAGGTGGTGATGTGGGATGAAGGGATAAGTGAGGGGGGCCACATGGGGACCACAACCCACCAAGGTGTGCCCGGGGGTCCTGGCACGCCCAGGTGGCTTGTGCCCACCTGATACACCCCCCTCTAATGTTATTTGCACCAAAAAAACTTAAATATTTAGAAAAAAATTGTATTAAATTCTCAGAGCATTCCGAGAACTTTTATTTTTGTGTCATTTTTTATTGCATGGGAAATTCAGAAAATAGACAAAACATGCATTTTATTTTATTTAACTAATAAAAACAGAAAACAAAAGGTAGGGACAGAAGCTCGTGCTTACTAAATTCATCAACTTCATACCTCTTAAAAATGATCAATTAATAAGGTTGATCAAGTCTTATTAACAACCACTTTCGGTTAGCATGAAACCGAAGAACTTTCATAAATCACTAAGTTACCTCAACGGGGATATGAATGTCCCCAACAATAAGCATTTCATATTTCTTTTTAACAATAGGTAGAGTTAGTTGAAAACTTCCAATAGTGATTGTCAAAGATTTTTCAATAACATTAATACCATTCACTTGGAATTGTTTCTTCGGAAGTGCATCGTGTGCTCATTACCATTGATATGAAAAGTGATCTTGCTTTTATTGCAATCAATAACAGCCCTTGCGGTATTCAAAAAGGGTCTACCAATGATAATAGACATGTTGTCGTCCTCGGTCATCTCAAGTATAACAAAGTCAGTCAAAATAGTAACATTAGCAACAACAACGGGCACATCCTCACAAATACCGACAGGTATGGCAGTTGATTTATCAACCATTTGCAAAGATATTTCAGTAGGTGTAAGTTTATTCAAATCAAGTCTTTTATATCAAGAGAAAGGCATAGCACTAACACCAACTCCTAAATCACATAAAGCAGTTTTCACATATATTTTTTGATGGAGCAAGGTATAGTGGGGTTTTCCAGATCTCCAAGTTTTTTAGGTACTGCATCTTTAAAAGTATAATCAGCAAGCATGGTGGAGATTTTAGCTTCCGCTATTTTTCTCTCATTGGTGATGATGTCTTTCATGTACTTTGCATAAGGAGGCATTTTTAAGATATCAGTCAAGCGAGTACGCAAAAAGACTGGCCTCAGCATTTCAGCAAAGCGTTTAAATTCTTCATCATCTTTCTTTTTAGCTGACTTAGGTGGAAAGGGCATACGTTTTTGAACCCATGGTTCTCTTTCCTTACCGTGTTTTCTAGCAACAAAGTCTCTTTTATCATATCTTTTATTCTTGATTTGTGGGTTATCAAGATCAACTGCTGGTTCTATCTCAACATCATTGTCTGGTTCTTTATTATTTGTTTGAGTATCTTCACAAACCTCATCATTATCTTTTTCATTATGAGAAGGTGGGTGTTCACTACCAGATTGAGTTTCATCATCACAGATAGAAACTTCATTATCATTATTAGGAGGTTTTTCTACTTCAGGTTCACTAGAGGCATGCAATGTCCTATCATTTTTCTTCTTCTTTTTCTTTTTGGAAGGACTATGTGCATTAGTGCTAAACCTTTGAGAGTCTTGTTTAATTCTTTTTGGGTGTCCATCAGGATAAAGTGGCTCCTGAGTCATCCTACCTCCTCTAGTCATTACTCTAACAACATGATCATTGATATTATTATTCATTTCATCTAACAGCTCTCTTTGAGATTTAGCAACTTGTTCTAACTGAGTTTGAACCATAGAAGCATGCTTCCCCACACCTCTAACATCATTTGAGATTCTAAATAACAAGTCACTCAAGCGAGCAATCATATCAAAACTGTATTCCAACTGTTTCATAACATTTGCATTGAAGTGATCTTGCTTTCTAATGTAATTTTCAAACTCATAAAGGCATTGACTAGGGTGCATATTGTGAGTATTATCATTATCATTAAATTTGTACCTCTACCACCTTAGGCGGTGGTGGTGTATCAAGCCCATGTATTTCTTCAAAAGGTGGTAAATTTTTGACATCCTCGGCTTTAATACCTTTTTCTCTCATAGATTTCTTTGCCTCTTGCATATCTTCAGGACTGAGATATAAGATGCCCCTCTTCTTTGGAGTGGGTTTAGGCGGTGGTTCAGGAAGAGTCCAATCATCATGATTTTTCATATGTTATTTAATAATTCTTCAGCTTGCCCAATAGTTTGTTCCCTGAAAACACAACTAGCACAACTATCTAGGAAATCCCTAGAAGCATTTGCTAGTCCATTATAGAAGCCTGGAGGGGGGCGCGCCCTGGTGGGTTGTGCCCACCCAGGTGCCCCCTCCGGTGGTTCTTGGCTCTAGAAATTATCTTTATTTGTATAAAAATTCCTCGCAAAGTTTCGTTCCAATCCGAGAACTTTTATTTTTGCACAAAAAAACACCATGGTAGTTTTGCTGAAAACAACGTCAGTCCGGGTTAGTTTCATTCAAATCATGCAAATTAGAGTCCAAAACAAGAGGAAAAGCGACGGAGACGTATCATAGTCTACCATGAGGTTGTATGGTGGAATAATAATTGATGTTTTCCCAATCCATGTTATGGCAGCTAAGCATCTATTCGATGGTTACAAGGTCAGGGTAAGTTTGGACCTAAGTTGTCAACTACTGGGTGATGTCTGCTAGACTACGTCGGTATTTCCCCAAAGAGGAAGGGATGATGCAGCACAACGATGGTAGGTATTTTCCTCAGTGATGAGACCAAGGTTATGGAACTAGTAGGAGAACCAAGCAACACTACGTAAACAGCACCTGCACACAAATAACAAATACTCGCAACCCGACGTGTTAAAGAGGTTGTCAATACCTTTCGGGTAACGGCACCAGAGATTGGTAGACGGACGTGAGAAAGTTGTAATAAGTTGATAGATAGATCTCGTGGGAACGTGATGACCCACAAGTATAGGGGGTCTATCATAGTCTTTTCGATAAGTAAGAGTGTCGAACCCAACGAGGAGCAGAAGGAAATGATAAGCGGTTTTTCAGCAAGGTATTCTCTGCAAGTACTGAAATTAGTGGTAACAGATAGTTTTGTGATAGGATAATTTGTAACGAGCAACAAGTAGCAAAAGTAAATAAAGTGCAGCAAGGTGGACCAATCCTTTTTGTAGCAAAGGACAAGCCTAGACAAACTCTTATATAAGGAAAAGCGCTCCCGAGGACACATGGGAATACCGTCAAGCTATTTTTCATCACGTTCATATGGTTCGTGTTCGGTACTTTGATAATTTGATATGTGGGTGGACCGGTGCTTGGGTGTTGTTCTTACTTGAACAAGCATCCCACTTATGATTAGTCTCTATTGCAAGCATCCGCAACTACAACAAAAGTATTAAGGTAAACCTAACCATAGCATGAAACATATGGATCCAAATCAGCCCCTTACGAAGCAACGCATAAATTAGGGTTTAAGCTTCTGTCACTCTAGCAACCCATCATCTACTTATTACTTCCCAATGCCTTCCTCTAGGCCCAAATAATGGTGAAGTGTTATGTAGTCGACGTTCACATAACACCACTAGAGGCTAGACAACATTCATCTCATCAAAATATCGAATGAATACCAAATTCACATGACTACTAATAGCAAGACTTCTCCCATGTCCTCAGGAACAAACGTAACTACTCACAAAGCATATTCATGTTCATAATCAGAGGGGTATTAATATGCATAAAGGATCTAAACATATGATCTTCCACCAAATAAACCAACTAGCATCAACTACAAGGAGTAATCAACACTACTAGCAACCTACTAGTACCAATCCCGGACATGGAGACAAGAATTGGATACAAGAGATGAACTAGGGTTTTGAGATGAGATGGTGCTGGTGAAGATGTTGATGGAGATTGCCCTCTCCCGATGAGAGGAGCGTTGGTGATGACGATGGCGATGATTTCCCCCTCCCGGGGGGAAGTGTCCCCGGCATAACAGCTCTGCCGGAGCCCCAGATTGGTTCCGCCAAGGTTCCGCCTCGTGGCGGTGGAGTTTTGTCCCGAAAGGTTGCTTATGACTTTTTCCTCGACGAAAGACCTCATATAGCAGAAGATGGCCATCGGAGAGCCAACAGGGGGCCCACGAGGCAGGGGGAGCGCCCAGGGGGGTAGGGCGCGCCCCCCCACCCTCGTGGCCAGGTGGGCCCCCCTCTGGTGAACTTCTTCCGCTCAATATTTTTATTATTTCCAAAAATGACTTCTGTGGAGTTTCAGGACTTTTGGAGTTGTGCAGAATAGGTCTCTAATATTTGCTCCTTTTGCAGCCCAGAATTCCAGCTGTCGGCATTCTCCCTCCTTATGTAAACCTTGTAAAATAAGAGAGAATATGCATAAGAATTGTGACACAATGTGTAGTAACAGCCCATAATGCAATAAATATCGATATAAAAGCATGATGCAAAATGGACGTATCAACTTCCCCAAGCTTAGACCTCGCTTGTCCTCAAGCGAAAGCCGATAACGATAAATATGTCCCCATGTTTAGAGGTAGAGGTGTTGATAAAAATAAAATACGGACATGAAGGCATCATGATTATTCTCATAACAGCAACATATATAGATATCATATGATTTCTTATGCTCAAGTAATAATATATTCACAATGCAAACGTATGACTCAAAAACTTTATTGAGAACTAACAAACTATAATCTTAGTCATTGAAGCAATTGCAATTTATCATAACATCAGAAAGAGTCTATGTCAGAGCTTAATAGCAAGTCCACATACTCAACTATCATTTAGTCTTTTATAATTGCTAACACTCACGCGATACTTGTGGTTACGGAGTTTTAATCGGACACAGAGAAAGATAGGTGCTTATAGTTTCGCCTCCCAACCTTTTACCTCAAGGGTAATGTCAACAATAATAACTCATGCTCCCCTACATCCAATTAGATATATCTATCAGGATCTTTCCAACATACTGTGCTTGCCAAAGGATAAAATGTAAAAAGGAAAGGTGAACATCACTATGACTCTTGCATAAGGTAGAAGATAATAATAAAAGATAGGCCCTTCGCAGAGGGAAGCAGAGGTTGCCATGCGCTTTTATGGTTGGATGCACAAAATCTTAATGCGGAAGAACGTCACTTTATATTGCCCCTTGTGATATGGAACTTTATCATGCAGTCCATCGCTTTTATTTCTTCCACATCACAAGATCATATAAAGCTTATTTTCTCCCACACTAATAAGCCATACATATTTAGAGAGCATTTTTTATTGCTTTGCACCGATGACAACTTACTTGAATGATCTTACTCAATCCATAGGTAGGTATAGTGGACTCTCATGGCAAAACTGGGTTTAAGGGTTTTTGGAAGCACAAGTAGTATCTCTACTTGGTGCTGAGAATTTGGCTAGCATGAGGAGGAAAGGCAAGCTCAACATGTTGGATGATCCATGACAACATACTTTATCTCAGATATAAGAAAACATAAACCATTACGTTGTCTTCCTTGTCCAACATCAACTCTTTAGCATGTCATATTTTAATGAGTGCTCCCAATCATAAAAGATGTCAATGATAATATATTTATATGTGAAACCTCTCTTTCCCTATTACTTCCTATTAATTGCAACGATGACCAAAGCTATGTCTGCCAACTCCCAACAACTTTTAATCATCATACTCTTTCTTTGTGAAGTCATTACTCTCAATAAGATCAATATGAACTCTTTGTTTCTTTTTATTCTTTTTCTCTTTCTTTTATTCACTCAAGATCATGGCAAAATAATCAAGCCCTTGACTCAACACTAATCTTTATTATATATATATCTCACGGACTCGATTACAAAGAGAGGTCAAAAAGCAAAACTCAAAACTAGATCATGCCATAAACTTTATTCTACTAGATCAAGATACTACTAATAGCATCAAACTAAGAAAAATGATAAAGATAGGAGTGTGATGGTGATACGATACTGGGGCACCTCCCCCAAGCTTGGCAGTTGCCAAGGGAGTGCCCATACCCATGTGATTATATCTCCTTCTTTGTTGTTGGTGTAATATTCTTGGCGATGATTCCTCTCAGGATACGGTTCTCCTCCTCGAGCTTATTGACTTGCTGCTTGAGGTCCATTATTTCCTTACGAAGCTTTCCTATAACGGCTAAAGCTCCTTGCACCCAGGGGTGTTGCATAGCTGCGGGAGAACAAGTGACACTCCTCTTCATATTTTCATAAGAAAGAAATCTAACATTGGAAGGGATAACCGAGTTTGGAATAGCTGAGCTCTGTAGTTCCCCCATCGTGAACCAAGCTCGGAAGCGAGAAGTGACTTCTTGATCCTCCATGGCATCTACCCTCATCAAGTCAGCCTCCATCTCTTCCTCTGTTGCTGGCCCAAAGTGGTCAGCGTCGCTGTTTGCCCTTGCTTCCGATGCCGGATGAGACACCCGGCTCTCCCCGACTGATTCTTGAGAAGACATCTTGCTCTAATCTGCAGCAGCAACAGGTCGAAACAAAAATAGAGGATAATTGCGTGATACGGTGGTCAAAACTTTCGGGAGAATATATAATGATTTTTTACCGACCAAAATACGTATCGTGCAAGAAAACGGAGTCCGGAAGGCACATGAGGTGCCCACGAGGTAGGGGGCGCGCCCAGGGAGGTAGGGCGCGCCCTCCACCCTCGTGGGGCTCTCGTGTCCTTCCCGAACTGCTACTTATTTTTCTATTTTTCTAAATATTCCAAAATGGAGAAATATTGCCTTAAAACTGTTTTGGAGTCGGTTTACTTACCGTACCACATACCTATTCCTTTTCGGAGTGTGAAACGTTCTGGAAAGTGTCCCTTATGTATTCCTCCGGGGTTACGGTTTCAATAACATTGGTTTCAACATTTATAGGATTACCTGAGATATAATGTTTGATTCTTTGACCATTAACCACCTTCGGATTTGTGCCTTCGAAGTTGCTGATTTTTATGGCACCGGAACGATAGACCTCCTCAATAACGTAGGGGCCTTCCCATTTAGAGAGAAGTTTTCCTGCAAAAAATCTTAAACGAGAGTTGTGCAGCAATACATAATCACCTACATTAAACTCACGCTTTTGTATCCTTTTGTCATGCCATCGTTTAACTTTTTCTTTAAACAACTTGGCATTTTCATAAGCTTGGGTTCTCCATTCATCAAGTGAGCTAATATCAAATAACCTCTTCTCACCGGCAAGTTTGAAATCATAGTTGAGCTCTTTAATAGCCCAATATGCCTTATGTTCTAGTTCGAGAGGTAAATGACATGCTTTTCCATAAACCATTTTATACGGAGACATACCCATAGGATTTTTATATGCAGTTCTATAGGCCCATAATACATCATCAAGTTTCTTGGACCAATTCTTTCTAGGCCTATTGACAATCTTTTGCAAAATTAATTTGAGCTCTCTATTACTCAATTCTACTTGACCACTAGACTGTGGATGATAAGGAGATGCAATTCTATGATTAACATCATACTTAGCAAGCATTTTACGGAAAGCACCATGAATAAAATGTGAACCACCATCAGTCATTAAATATCTAGGGACTCCAAACCTTGGAAATATTACTTCTTTAATCATTTTAATAGAAGTGTTATGATCAGCACTACTAGTTGGAATATCTTCTACCCACTTAGTAACGTAATCAACAACAACTAAAATATGTGTATAACCATTAGAGGCAGGAAAAGGTCCCATATAATCAAAGCCCCAAACATCAAATGGTTCAATAACAAGTGAATAATTCATAGGCATTTCTTGACGTCTACTAATATTACCTATTCTTTGACATTCATCGCAAGACAAGACAAACTTACGGGCATCCTTGAAGAGAGTAGGCCAATAAAAACCGGATTGCAATACCTTATGTGCAGTTCTATCTCTAGTGTGGTGTCCTCCATAAGCTTCGGAGTGACACTTGCGTAGGATCTGTTCCTATTCATACTCAGGTACACAACGTCTAATAACACCATCTACTCCTTTATAAAGATGTGGGTCATCCCAAAAGTAATGTCTCAAATCATAGAAAAACTTTTACTTTTGCTGGTATGTGAAACTAGGTGGTATGAATTTAGCAACGATGTAATTAGCATAATCAGCATACCATGGAGTACTACGAGAAGTATTTAGGACATTTATTTGCTCATCAGGAAAGATATCATCAATAGGTAGTGGGTCATCAAGAACATTTTCTAACCTAGACAAGTTGTCTGCAACAGGGTTCTCAGCTCTCTTTCTATCAACAATATGCAAATCAAATTCTTGTAGCAAGAGAACTCATCTAATAAGTCTAGGTTTAGCATCTTTCTTTTCCATAAGGTATTTAATAGCAGCATGTTCAGTGTGAATAGTTACTTTAGAATCAACAATATAAGATCTGAACTTATCACAAGCAAATACAACTACTAAGAGTTCTTTTTCAGTAGTAGCATAATTTCTTTGAGCATTGTCTAGAGTCTTACTAGCATAATGGATAACATTTAATTTCTTATCAACTCTTTGCCCTAGAACAACATCTACAGCATAATCACTAGCATCACACATAATTTCAAAGGGTAAATTCCAATCAGGTGGCTTAACAATAGGTGCAGAGATCAATGCTTTCTTAAGTATTTCAAATGCTTCTACACAATCATCATCAAAGACAAATGGTATATCTTTTTGTAATAAATTAGTCAGAGGCCGAGAATTTTTTGAGAAGTCCTTAATGAACCTCCTGTAAAATCCGGCGTGACCAAGGAAACTTCTTATACCTTTGATGTCCTTGGGACATGGCATCTTTTCAATAGCATCAACCTTGGCTTTATCAATTTCAATACCTTTTTCAGAAACTTTATGCCCCAAGACAATACCTTCATTAACCATAAAGTGGCACTTTTCCCAATTCTAGACAAGATTAGTTTCTTCACATCTCTGCAAAACTTGATCAAGGTTGCTCAAGCAATCATCAAAAGAGGATCCATAGATGGAAAAGTTGTCCATGAAAACCTCACAAATCTTTTCACAGAAGTCAGAGAATATAGCCATCATGCATCTTTGAAAGGTAGCAGGTGCATTGCATAAACCAAAAGGCATACGTCTATAAGCAAAAGTACCGAAAGGGCAAGTAAAAGTGGTCTTTGATTGATCTTTAGCTGAGACAGGTATTTGAGAGAAACCAGAATAACCATCTAGAAAGCCATAATGTGTATGTTTGCATAATCTTTCTAGCATTTGATCCATAAAAGGTAAGGGGTAATGATCCTTTTTAGTAGCCTTATTTAATTTACGAAAAATCAATTACCATCCTATAACCTGTAATAATTCTTTGTGGAATCAATTCATCTCTATCATTAGAAACAACAGTAACACCTCCCTTCTTAGGGACACAATGGACAGGACTTACCCACTGACTATCAGCAACGGGATAGATTATACCTGCCTCCATAAACTTTAGTATTTCTTTTCTTACCACTTCTTTCATCTTAGGATTAAGCCTTCGTTGATGATCATGGACTGGTTTGGCATCTTCTTCCAAATTTGTTTTATGTTGACATAGAGTGGGACTGATGCCCTTAAGATCATCAAGTGTATATCCAATAGCAGCACGGTGCTTCTTCAGAGTTTTCAATAATCTTTCTTCTTCATGCTCTGAAAAGTTAGCACTAATAATAACAGGATATATCTTCTTTTCATCAAGATAAGCATATTTAAGATTATCAGGCAAAGGTTTAAGCTCAAACACGGGATCACCCTTGGGTGGAGGAGGATCCCCTAGGATTTCAACAGGTAAATTGTGTTTCAGAATAGGTTCCTGCTTAAAGAATACTTCATCTATTTCCCTTCTTTCATTCATAAACATATCACTTTCATGGTCTAGCAACTATTGTTCTAAAGGATCACTAGGAGATACGGCAGTAGAAGCAAGACCAATAATTTCATCCTTACTAGGCAATTCTTCTTCACGGTATTGTCTACTAAATTTAGAGAAATTAAACTCATGGGACATATCACCCAAACCAATTGTAACAACATTCTTTTCGCAGTCTATCTTAGCATTAACGGTGTTCAAGAAGGGTCTACCAAAAATAATGGGACAAAAGCTATCTTGTGGGGAACCTAGAACAAGAAAATCAGCAGGATATTTAGTCTTCCCACACAAGACTTCAACATCTCTAACAATTCCCATTGCTGATATAGTATCTCTGTTGGCAAGTTTAATTGTAACATCAATACCTTCTAACTCAGCAGGTGCAATTTCATGCTTAATTTCTTTGTATAAAGCATGCGGTATAACACTAGCACTAGAACCCATATCACATAAGCCATGATAACAATGATCTCCTATTTTAACAGAAATAACAGGCACGCCTACCACAGGTCTATGTTTATCTTTTGCACCATGTTTGGCAATTCTGGCGATTTCACCGCAGAAATGAATAACATGCCCATCAATATTATCAGACAAGAGATCTTTAACTATAGCAATATTAGGTTCAACTTTGACTTGCTCAGGAGGTGTATAAGTTCTAATATTACTTTTACAAACCACAGTTGAAGCTTTAGCATGATCCTTTATTCTAACAGGGAAAGGTGGTTTCTCAACATAAGAAGTAGGAACAATAGGATCATTATAAGTGACAGTCTTTTCTTCAACTTTAATAGGTGCAACTACTTTTACTTCTATGGGAGGATGATATTTAAACCACTTCTCCTTGGGGAGATCAACATAAGTAGCAAAAGATTCACACAAAGAAGCTACTATCTCAGAGTCAAGTCCATATTTAGTGCTAAACTTATGGAAACATCGGTACCCATAAAAGATTTAACACAATGAAACTTAGGTGTCATACCTGACTCCTTACCTTCGTCGAGATCCCAATCTTCAGAGTTGCGTTTAATTCTATCCAATAAATTCCATTTGAATTCAACAGTCTTCATCATAAAAGAGCCAGCACAAGAAGTATCGAGCATGGTTTGATTATTATGAGAAAGCCGAGCATAAAAACTTTGAAGAATTATTTCTCTTGGGAGCTCAGGATTGGGGCATGAATATAACATTGATTTAAGCCTCCCCCAAGCTTGAGCGATGCTTTCTCCTTCGCGAGGCCAAAAATTATATATATATAATTGCGATCACGATGAACAAGATGCATAGGTTAATACTTCCGATGAAATTCCAATTTTAATCGTTTATAGTTCCATGATCCCGTATCATCACATAGCCTATACCATGTCGATGCATCTCCCTTCAAAGATAAAGGGAAGACCTTCCTCTTAACAACATCATCGGGTATACCTGCAAGCTTGAATAATCCACAAACTTCATCTACATATATTAGGTGCTCATCAGGATGCTTTGTTCCATCTCCTGCAAAAGTATTAGCTAGTAGTTTTTCTAGCATACCCGTAGGAATCTCAAAGTGAATATTCTCATTTTCAGTAGGTTCAGTAGGTTGAGGAGCCACTCTTTGCTCTACTGGTCGGGGTGAAGATACCCCGAACAAGCCCCTCAGAGGATTACTTTCCATAGTAACAAGTGATAGTAAATTTCAGCACACTATATAAATTTTTCCTTACCAAATTCCACCTACCAAAGGCGCTTCACTCCCCGGCAAAGGCGCCAGAAAAGAGTCTTGATGACCCACAAGTATAGGGGATCTATCGTAGTCCTTTCGATAAGTAAGAGTGTCAAACCCAACGAGAAGCAGAAGGAAATGATAAGCGGTTTTCAGCAAGGTATTCTCTGCAAGTATTGAAATAAGTGGTAACAGATAGTTTTGTGATAGGATAATTTGTAACGAGCAACAAGTAGCACAAGTAAATAAAGTGCAGCAAGGAGGACCAATCCTTTTTCTAGCAAAGGACAAGCCTAGACAAACTCTTATATAAGGAAAAGCGCTTGTCGGCGTTCTGGGAACGGGGGTCACCAGACTTGCCTGCCTGCGGTCTGCAGCGTGGCTCAAGTGGGGTCCCAGCAAGGCCCATCTCCATCAACACAAGCTCAAGACCCTCGCGAGGGGCCAAGCCTCGCGGGGCGGACGACAGAGAGCTTCCTCAAGTACGTCCTCCTCAGGCAGGGCTCGCGAGCAGGCGGAGAGATCAATGCAAGGGTACCTCGCGAGGATCCAGTGACGTAAGCAATCACGACCAAGGCCAGGCGGGCGCCGGCCTGGGCAGAGTCCTTATTTCCCCTTTGGTGCAAACGGGGCAAGCACAGGCCAAGGTATCAGGCAAAGGTTACCATTCCAGTGCAACGAGACGAAGACCAGCCAGGCGGGCGGACGGAGGTCACCGTGGAGCCCAAGACGGCGTCACCACCGGAGCTTTTGGCAGCCGAAGACCACCTTTGGTCAGGATAACTTGTACTAGATGTTCCCCTTCAAAATGGCCAATTGTTGGCGCCCTTCCCGCTCAATTATTTCGAGGAGAGGCCCAGGGCCTCTATAAATAGAGCTAGCCACCACAGAGTGGGGGGATCAAGCTAGCCATCCGGCCATAGGCATAGAGGAATCTGATAGAGCCTAAGTAGAGAGATAGAGAGAGAGGCGACTGAACTGACCCAAGCAGTTCATCGCACCAGCCCAAGAACACCTCTCACGAGGCTGTTCTTCCTTTGTACTGTTCATCACCAGCCCAGAGGCAATCCACCACACCACACACTGGAGTAGGGTATTACACCACAACGGTGGCCCGAACCAGTATAAATCTCGTGTCCCTTGTGTTGTTCATCGTTTTCATCTTAGTTCGCACGAGAAGATCAGACGTAGATTGGTAGGGGAGAGATCTCCGCGCGCACCCCAGTGTTCAAACCTCAAGGGTCTGTCGGAACCCGAAATCCAACATTTGGCGCGCCAGGTAGGGGTGCGCCGGAATCCTTCCTTCCGATGTTCCGCTCTCCGTCAACACCGCGCTCCACACCCATGGCGGACGACGCGCTGCCAGCCTCGGTAGCAGGCGCCGGCGCAGTGGCCGGGGGGCTCCCGGCCTTGGCCCCCGCCCTGCGGCAGGTGCAATGGCTGCACAAGTTCAAGCCCGAGATGCCGCCGCGCTACGACGGCACGGCGGACCCACTGGTTTTCCTGCTGGCGTATGAGAAGGCCGTCCTCAGAGCCGGGGGTGACGACTGGGTAATGGCCAACTGGCTACCCATGGCCCTCACCGGTGTCCCGCGCATTTGGCTCTTCCACCTACCGATGGCTTCTGTGACCTCGTGGGAAGAGTTGCGCGGCCTCTTCCTCGCCCGTTTCACCGCGCCAGCGCCGCCCTCGAGCCACCACGTCAAGCCGTTCACCCGCCAGATCCGCACAGCCCCCATGCGTCAAGAAGCTCCCCCGGGCAGGGCGGCGCCCGAGGCTGATCTGATTTTTGACTCGGGTGACCTTCCCTTCAACTCTTCCGGCTCGGGCGCCTCCCGATGCTATGCACCCCCGCCATCTGCCAAGTGGCCGCCACCAGGACCCTCATCGACGGTGGCGCCGGCCTCAACGTGCTCTCAGTGGAGGCCTTCAGCCTCCTGCACGTACCAGCTGAGCGGCTCCGACCCAGCCGGCCCTTCTCAGGTGTCGGAGGCGGCTCCACCGCTTCATTGGGGCAGATCCGCCTCTCGGTGACCTTCGGCACCTACGACAACTTCCGCACGGAGCTGATCGACTTCGACATCGCCCCCATTGGCCTCCCCTACAACACCATCCTCGGCTACCCGGCCTTGGCCCGGTTCATGGCGGCAACTCACCCGGCGTACAACCTCATGAAGATGCCAGGGAGCAGCGGCATCCTTACCGTGCCAGGGGATACAAGGGATGCGCTGTAGGTGCTTCAGCTTGCCTTCAGGGCGACCGCGGCGGTGCAGCCCGCCAGCATCAACACCCTCGAGCCTGATGGGGTTGCGCCAGCTAAAAATAAGCAGTTGTTCACCCAGGACAAGGCGGAAACCAAGCAAGTACCGGTCGACGAGGACGGGTCCACCGAAGCCACCTTCGCCATAAGAGCCAATCTCGAGCCCGAGCAGGAGAAGGCCCTGATCAGATTCCTTCGCGCCAACAAGGAGGCGTTCGCATGGGAAGCTGACCAATTAGCAGGAGTCCCGAGAGGTGTGATCGAGCATCACCTCAACGTGTGCATGCAAGCCCCGTGAAGCAGAAGGCGAGGAGGCAGTCCGCAGAGAAACAAGCGTTCATTGTTCAAGAGACCCGGAAACTGGAGGCGGCGGGGGTCATCCGCGAGGTCCGCTACCCCGATTGGCTGGCTAATCCTGTTGTCGTGCCAAAGAAGGGGGGAAAGGAGCGCATGTGTGTCGACTTCACCAACCTCAACAAGGCCTGCCCACAAGATCCATTTCCGCTCCCTGCATTGACCAGATAGTCGACTCCACCGTAGAATGTGACTTGTTGTGCTTCCTGGATGCCTTCTCAGGCTATCACCAAATCAATATGGCGGTGGAAGACGTGGAGAAGACGGCCTTCCTAACCCCATGTGGGGTGTACTGCTATACGTGCATGCCATTCGGATTGCGCAACGCAGGCGCAACCTTTCAGCGGCTGGTGTACATCGCCTTAGGCCGCCAGCTCAGGAGGAACGCTGAGGCTTACGTCGATGACATCATGGTGAAGTCTCGGGAGGCAAAAACCCTGATACATGGCCTGGAGGAAACCTTTGCAAGCCTGGATGAAGTGGATCTACGGCTCAACACGGAGAAGTGCGCGTTCGGAGTCCCCTCAGGCAAGCTCCTGGGTTTCCTTGTGTCCCACAGGGGCATTGAGGCCAACCCAGAGAAGGTCAAGGCGGTCGAGGACATGAGCCCGCCAACGACCCTCGGAGAAATGCAGAAGCTCACCGGGCGCGTGACTGCGCTGGGGCGCTTCATCTCCAGGCTGGGGGAACGAGCGCTGCCCTTCTTCAAGCTGATGAAGAAGAAAGGCCCCTTCGAATGGACTAAAGAGGCCGACAAGGCATTCCAGGAACTCAAGAGGTACCTTACCAGCCCACCGGTGATGGTGGCCCCTCTCCCTCAGGAGCCTCTGGTGCTCTACCTTGCGGCCACGCCCTACTCCGCCAGTGCAGCTCTGGTGGCAGTCAGGGAGGAGCACTGAGCTAAGGCCGCATCGACTGACCAGACTGAAGCAGAGCGAGGCCAGGAGGGCCTCGCGAGGACCGCGACCGCAGCCAGTGAGGAGCAGCTGCAGCAGGAGGGCGCACCCGGGGCAGGAAAGGCCCCTTTGGACGGCCAAGAACTGGGGGCTCCGTCGCCTCAGGAGATGCCTCGACCCCTGGAGGACACGAGCTGCGCCAGCACCCTCAATCTCGTCGAGCATCCCGTATATTTCGTCAGCACAGTGCTACGGGACGCGAGGGCGCGGTACCCCATGCCTCAAAAGCTTCTCCTCGCGTTATTGGTGGCCTCACGCAAGCTACGGCACTACTTCCAAGGCCACCCCATCAAGGTCGTCTTGGCATACCCCCTTGGAGAGGATACTCAGGAGACCCAACTCAGCGGGAAGGGTCGCAGAGTGGAACATCGAACTACAAGCATTTCAGCTGGAATTCAGTACGACCAGAGTCATCAAGGGAGCCGCACTGGCGGATTTCGTGGCGGAATGGACAGAAGCGCCGGGTCTCGAGGCGGGTGAAGACCGGTCGCTCACCCCAGGAAGCGAAGCGCCAGACGGCTGGGTCATGTACTTCGATGGTGCATTCTCCCGACACGGCACGGGAGCTGGAGCGGTGCTCGTATCCCCTACTCAGGACAAGCTCTACTACACCGTGCAACTCTGCTTCCAGCACGGACAGAAGGTCTCCAACAATATAGCGGAGTACGAAGGCCTGATAGCGGGCTTGAAAGCTGCGATCGCCCTGGGGGTAAAGCGCCTCACCATCAAGGGGGATTCACAGCTCCTCGTCAACTTCTCCAACAAGGTATACGAGCCGAAGGACGAGCACATGGAGGCCTACCTCGCTGAAGTGCGCAGGATGGAGAAACAGTTCTGGGGGCTGGAGTTGCAGCATGTGCCTCGCGGCACCAATCAGGAGGCTGACAACATTGCTAGGAGGGCGTCAAGGCGGCTACCGCAGGAACCTGGCGTCTTCGAGGAGCGGCTCTTCAAGCCTTCGGCGGTACCATCGCTGTCGGGCACGGCGCAACCGAGGGAGGAACTTCCTCAGCCACCAGCCTCGGGAGCTCCGGTCTGTGGCCCGGCCTCAGGGGCACGCCTGCTCCTGGCACTGGAGCCTTAGGAGGGATGTTGGATCCCAGAGCTCAAGGACTACCTGACGCGAGGCACACTGCCGGAGAATGAGGAGGAGGCGGAGCGTGTGGCGCGGCAGGCGATGGCTTATTGCATCAAGGATGGCGAGCTCTACAGGAAGCGGCCAATGACGTGTCCCTGCGTTGCATTTCCAGGGACCAAGGAAGGGAACTGCTGGCGGATATACACAGCGGAGACTGCGGGCACCACTCGTCATCACGAACCCTGGTCAGCAAGGCGTTTCGCAGCGGTTTTTACTGGCCCACAGCACTCAACGACGTCGTTAAGCTGGTGAAGGCTTGCAAGGCTTGCCAGTTTCATGCAAGGCAGATCCATCAGCCTGCGGGGGGTCTGCAGACCATACCCCTCTCATGGCCGTTCGTAGTTTGGGGGTTGGACATTCTGGGCCCGTTCCCTCGAGCGCCAGGGGGCTATCGCTACCTCTACCTCGTTGTGGACAAGTTCACCAAATGGGCCGAGGTGGAAGCTGTCTGCACGATCCCGGCAGGCTCGGCAGTCAAGTTCATCAAGGGCCTCGTGAGCCGGTTCGGGGTGCGTAACCGCATCATCACCGACAACGGTTCGCAGTTCACCAGTAACCTCTTCAAAACGTATTGTGCTAATCTTGGGACGCAGGTATGCTACGCTTCGGTAGCACACCCCCGGAGCAATGGCCAGGCAGAACGAGCCAACGCGGAGGTCCTGAGGGGCCTCAAAACCAGGACCTTCAAGAAGAAGCTAGAGGCCTGCGGCAGGGGCTGGTACGACGAGCTCCAGCCCGTTCTGTGGTCCATCCGCACGACAGCGACCAAGCTGACTGGCGAGACCCCGTTCTTCCTCATCTACGGAGTGGAAGCTGTTCTCCCTCATGAGGTCAGGCGTCGCTCCGCATGGGTCCTGGTGTTCAACGAGGCTCAGCAGGACGCCATGCAGGGGACGGATCTCGTACTGGGGGAGGAACGCTGTCGAGAAGCCGCACTGCGAGCAGCGAAGTATCAACAGGCGCTACGACGATACCACTGCCGCAACATCTGCCCCAGGACCCTTGAGGTAGGAGATCTCGTGCTCAGGCGGGTTCTCTCCAGGGAGGGGCTTCACAAGCTCTCTCTCTCCCATGTGGGAGGGCCCGTTCAAGGTTGTTCATGTTTCCAAGCCTGGCTCCGCGCGCTTGGAGACTCCGGAGGGAGTACCCGTCCAGAACGCATGGAACATTCAGCATATCCGGAAGTTCTACCCCTGAGCGAGGCCTAGCGCCTAGGAAAGGCCCGGTGCCTGTGAAGAAGGCCAATGCCTGTGAAGATATCGCATTTTGGGAAAAGCCCGATGCCTGTGAAGAAGGCCAATGCCTGTGAAGATATCGCGTTTTGGGAAAGGCCCGGTGCCTGTGAAGAAGGCCAATGCCTGTGAAGATATCGCATTTTGGGAAAGGCCCGATGCCTGTGAAGAAGGCCAATGCCTGTGAAGATATCGCGTTTTGAGAAAGGCATGGTGCTTGTGAAGAAGGCAAACGCCTGAGAAGCTTGCCTCCCATGACACTCTCACGTAATAATGAGTGGGGTTGTACACGCCCCGGAGTCTCTGGAGTGCCGCCCTTGGGCCTCGGGGGCTCTCGCCCACGCCCAGTGGCAGCACTTAGCTCCGCGCTGGTGAGAAGACGTCGAAGACTAGAATAGGTGCCGGACGTGGCTTTTTCATTTGCTTTCCGCAGTTGGCGTGTTTATTCCCGTTTGAAGTCTTATTGGAGTTGTTGGCGTTTCTGGCATGTGGCTCTCTGTCTTTTTCATCTACTCGCCTCGTTTTCTCTCGCACAAGTCTCGCGAGGGATGATCTCGGGCGCCCTCGCGAGCGTCTTCTGCCCCGATCATCTGGAGCTTTCTTGCCTGAGTCCTCTGTGGGAGCACCCCTCCCAGTCCATGCCTCACGGGCATCGCGACACGAATGCAGGACCTGGGCTGATCGCCCCCGCTGCCGGGACAAAGGTTGCCCCTCTAACTAATCTTTGCAGGGCATGAAGCTCGCGGCGGGGCCTCCACCTCGGGGGTCGAGGGTCGCGTCAAGCTCCACCAAGCTCAAACAACTCCCACGCATGGGCACGCATCACAGAAACATAACGCGAAAATGGCAAAAGAAATGCGGCAGTTGACAGCAATAGCTCTAACACGCCCCCACGGGGCCCTGTACTACATTCTTCTTACGCAGGAAGGGAAGGAAACAAAATGGACGCAACCTGCCCTACACCAACCTACAGCAAAGGCTCTGGCTGCTCCTCGGCTCAGGCGGACGCCCCCTCTCGCTTCACCGGGGCAAGGCGGCGGGAGGACCCGCTGCCTTCACCCAGGCGGGCGCGACGGCACGAGGGCTGGCCGCGGCCACCGCTGGAGGAGCTGCTGTCTGAGGGGGAGTCGCTGCAACTTGACAAGTCCCGGCCACCACCCCCGGCACGCCTGGCGACGTCTCCCTGGCCAGTGCCGGGGCTGGGCAGGCGGCTGCGGTCACCATCTTCGGGGCAGCACCCAGCGCGGCGACCATCTTCTCCAAACACCCTCACATAGAGGGTGGCGTCGCCGTTGAACTTGAAGTGCAGGGTGCACCGCTGACTCAGGCCGCACGCGTGGGCAAACGTTTGCCAGCCACGAGTCAGGGCCCCGTTTCCAGAAGGGGAGACCTCCAGCGAAACCCAAGAGGCCCTACTGCAACAACCATCAGCCTGAAGCCTGAAGCCGCACCGGGCGCTGGCCGGCAGCTCGCCAATGAAGAAGCGGGGGAGCTGAAGCCAGGTGTTGGTCGGGTCCGCCGACCACACGACAAACTTCAGCAGTACCTCCGCCGAGCGAAAGCGCGGCCTGGGGGGCCGCGCAGCCACGGCCAGCCTCCCCTTGGCAGCCGAGCGCTCACCATCACGCGGGGAAACGCCCCTGTGACCACGGGAAGCCACTGCGGGGACCGCGGGATGCTTGCGAGGGCGACCTCGGCCGCGCTTGGCCGGGGAGAGGTCGGGCCCTGCCCGGCATGCCTTTCCCTTCTCTGTGGCTGAGAACCTCTTCGGAGCCATGAGAACGGCGAGTGGCCAAGGAAAAAGAAGAGAAGGAGCGGAAAGGGATGAACTGGCGGAGCCCACGCGGCCCCGTACTTATAACCGGAGAAGACCAACCGCCGAGCACCACGATCGCAGGTAATCATGACTCGTATCTCTGCATGTAGGGACTTGTCAAGTCATGCGCTCGCCGAGGCGTCGTGGGAAGCGCAGACACCCACGTCCAATCAACCGCCACACGGCGCCCAAGGCCGTAGGCTGTTAGGGCCCGCGGCGCTTCACGCTTGCCCCTTCCCTTCTATGCTAAGCCAAGCCCGCGCGCGCCTTGGGCCCGGGGGCTACTGTCGGTGTTCTAGGAACGGGGGTCCCCAGACTTGCCTTCCTGCGGCCTCCAGCGTGGCTCAAGTGGGGGCCCAGCAAGGCCCATCTCCATCAACACAAGCTCAAGACCCTCGCGAGGGGCCAAGCCTCGCGGGGCGGACGATAGAGAGCTTCCTCAAGTACGTCCTCATCAGGCAGGGCTCACTAGGAGGCGGAGAGATCAATGCAAGGGTACCTCGCGAGGATCCAGTGACGCAGGCCATGACGACCAAGGCAAGGCGCGCGCCGGCCAGGGCAGAGTCCTTGTTTCCCCTTTGGTGCAAAGGGGGCAAGCACAGGCCAAGGTATCAGGCAAAGGTTACCATTCCAGTGCAACGAGACCAAGACCAGCCAGGCGGGCGGGCGGAGGTCACCGTGGAGCCCAAGACGGCGTCACCACCGGAGCTTTTGGCAGCCGAAGACCACCTTTGGTCAGGATAACTTGTACTAGATGTTCCCCTTCAAAATGGCCAATTGTTGGCGCCCTTCCCGCTCAATTATTTCGGGGAGAGGCCCATGGCCTCTATAAATAGAGCTAGCACCACAGAGTGGGGGGATCAAGCTCGCCATCCGGCCATAGGCATAGAGGAATCTGATAGGGCCTAAGTAGAGAGATAGAGAGAGAGGCAACTGAACTGACCCAAGCAGTTCATCGCACCAGCCCAAGAACACCTCTCGCGAGGTTGTTCTTCCTTTGTACTGTTCATCACCAGCCCCAGAGGCAATTCACCACACCACACACTGGAGTAGAGTATTACACCACAACGGTGGCCCGAACCGGTGCTTGGGTACTGTTCTTACTTGAACAAGCATCCCATTTATGATTAACCTCTATTGCAAGCATCCGCAACTACAACAAAAGTATTAAGGTAAACCTAACCATAGCATGAAACATATGGATCCAAATCAGCCCCTTACGAAGCAACGCATAAACTAGGGTTTAAGCTTCTGTCACTCTAGCAACCCATCATCTACTTATTACTTCCCAATGCCTTCCTCTAGGCCCAAATAATGGTGAAGTGTTATGTAGTCGACGTTCACATAACACCACTAGAGGCTAGACAACATTCATCTCATCCAAATATCGAATGAATACCAAATTCACATGACTACTAATAGCAAGACTTCTCTCATGTCCTCAGGAACAAACATAACTACTCACAAAGCATATTCATGTTCATAATCAGAGGGGTATTAATATGCGTAAAGATTCTGAACATATGATCTTCCACCAAATAAACCAACTAGCATCAACTACAAGGAGTAATCAACACTACTAGCAACCTACTAGTACCAATCCCGTACATGGAGACAAATTAGATACAAGAGATGAACTAGGGTTTTGAGATGAGATGGTGCTGGTGAAGATGTTGATGGAGATTGCCCTCTCCCGATGAGAGGAGCGTTGGTGATGATGATGATGATGATTTCCCCCTCCCGGAGGGAAGTGTCCCCGGCAGAACAGCTCTGCCGGAGCCCTAGATTGGTTCCGCCAAGGTTCCGCCTCGTGGCGGCGGAGTTTCGTCCCGAAAGGTTGCTTATGATTTGTTTCCTCGACGAAAGACCTCATATAGCAGAAGATGGCCATTGGAGAGCCAACAAGGGGCCCACGAGGCAGGGGGCGCGCCCAGGGGCGCGCCCCCCACCCTCGTGGCCAGGTGGGGCCCCCTCTGGTGAACTTCTTTCGCTCAATAGTTTTTATTATTTACAAAAATGACTTTCGTGGAGTTTCAGGACTTTTGGAGTTGTGTAGAATAGGTCTCTAATATTTGCTCCTTTTCCAGCCCAGAATTCCAGCTGTCTGCATTCTCCCACCTTATGTAAACCTTGTAAAATAAGATAGAATAGGCATAAGAATTGTGACATAATGTGTAGTAACATCCCATAATGCAATAAATATCGGTATAAAAGCATGATGCAAAATGGACATATCAGAACACGAGATAAAATAAATTGCAGCAAGGTATTTTTGTATTTTTGTTTTAATAGATCTAAAAATAAAAGCAAATAAAATAGATCACAAAGGCAAATATAATAAAGAAGAGACTCGGGGGCCGTAGATTTTACTAGTGGCTTCTCTCGAGAAAAATAGCAAACAGTGGGTAAACAAATTACTGTTGGGCAATTTATAGAACTTCAAATAATCATGATGATATCCAGGCAATGATCATTATATAGGCATCACGTCCAGGACTAGTAGACCGACTCCTGCCTGCATCTACTACTATTACTCCACACATCGACCACTATCCAGCATGCATCTAGTATATTAAGTTCATGAAAAAACGGAGTAATGCAATAAGAATGGTGACATGATGTAGACAAGATCTATTTATGTAGAAATAGACCCCATCTTGTTATCCTTAATAGCAACGATACGTACATGTCAGTTCCCCTTCTGTCACTGGGATCAAGCACCAGAAGATCAAACCCATCACAAAGCACCTCTTCCCATTGCAAGATAAATAGATCAAGTTGGCCAAACAAAACCCAAATATCGGAGAAGAAATACGAGGCTATAAGCATTCCTGCATATAAGAGATCAAAGAAGACTCAAATAACTTTCATGGATAAAAAGATAGATCTCATCATAAACTCAAAGTTCATCCGATCTCAACAAACACATGGCAAAAAGAGTTACATCATATGGATCTCCAAGAGACCATTGTATTGAGAATCAAGAGAGAGAAAGAGGAAGCCATCTAGCTACTAACTACCACTACAAAAAAATACGCTTCTGTGATGATACGTGTTTGTCATAGTAGGTCGCGTTTTCTGTCATGCATGTATATCCATGACAAATTTATGACAGAATCAAGATAGTGATATCTGTGCTGTCGTAGAAGTGTTGCATGACATTACCAAAATTATCATCACGGAAGTGTCCACTTCCATGACGATAAATCCCGCGTCACAGAAGTGCTTTCGTCAAGGGTGACCGACACGTGGCATCCACCGTAACGGAACGCCGTTAAGCTATCGGGTCGGGTTTTGGATCCAATAACCCGTTAACAGCCCCGACCAATGGGAAATTTCCACGTGTAAAATTCTTATTAGTCGGACGAAACACGTGTCTGCTCGTCAGTGGGTCAGATAGGCGCCTATGATACGTCGATACGTGGCACGACCCAATAGAGGCCCATTCCTGTGAAAAGACCGGCCCGTTTGACTTGGTCAAAATGTGGCAGGCCGACCCATGGAAAGCCTGTTAATGGCCTGTTCACATATAGCCCATTTACAACCCGCTAACCCAAGGCCCGTTACGCCCTATCCGAATTAGGCCCAGTAGTGTCATCTGGGCCATCCAATATGATTCCAGCCCGTTTTCACTTCTGGCCCATGTATGGCCCATGAAGTCTTTCGGCCCATATGAGGCCCTATGGCCTACTAACGGCCCATGGTGAAACTTGCCCGTAATGAACAGTGTATCACTTTACACCCATTAACGGCCCGTGGTGAAACTGGCCCGTAATGAACAGTGTATCACTTTATACCCATTAACGGCTCGTTATTCCGTTGGGCCGTTTCCAGCCCATGTTATCTTTCGGCCTTCTCAGAGCCCATTTATTCTTGGGCTCATTTCCAGAATTCGTTTACTTACGGCCCGTTACTGTCATTTTCTGCTTGTGGGCCAAATTCAGCCCGTGGTTACAGTCGGCCCGTTTGTGGTCCGTTAATACGTTGGGCCATTTTCATAGCAACGTCAAATACGGCCTATTAATGATGGCCCGTTATGGTCAGCCCATGAACGGACGATTCCAACTCTAGCCCGTTTACGGCCATAATGCGGCATGTTATTGGCCATCGATCATACTGCCCGTATAAGGCCCATTGATGATATGGCCCGTAGAAGGCCCATTATTTCTACGGCCCGTAGAAGGCCCACTGTTTCAACGGCCCGTAGGAGGCCCAGTGTCACTACAGTAAATATTAGCCCATGCTTATTCTGGCCTAGTTTTAAAAAATAGGTTATTGCAGCCACTAGCAAACCGCGGAAAAAGAACTGCAATGACTAGAAGCAAACAAATAAACAAGACAACAAGGAAATAAATAAGCAAGCAACTTACGCTAGGCTATCACGGCTATCACACATATTACATCCACTGGGCATCAAAGTTCGCCACCAGTGCAAATAAATGCGCCGACAAAAGAATATACAAAACTAAGAGCACTTCAGAAGGCACTAGGCCTGGCCAGGTCGGGCCCCCCCAAACAGCTGAAGAAGCTGAGTAGACCTCAGTTGTGTCAACGATAGATGCATCAACACTAGATTTAAGGCATGATGGTGCGCACGGCAGTTCTCTGACATCTTCATTGCATCTTTGACTTCAAGTCGGAGCTGAGCTGAAGCAAGCCTTTCCGCTTTAAGTTGAGACTGAAGAAGTCGAACTGATTGAGGCAACGACTGCACAGAGGTTGTCTCACACCTGCTGGTGAGTAGCTTCAACTCACTGTCTTCATCAAGACAGGACCTTGGGGTCATCTCGCTGTCCTCAAGATGGTTTGGCTCACTATCTTCCCTAAAGTTCTGCCTGGCGTAAGAGATACGAGTCTGAAAGAGAAACAAGGAGACACGTAACAGGTTTCACAATTATATAAGCAAATAAATGGATCTGTTCTGCATAAGGAACATGTTTTTACAACTACAATTTGAAACTGGTAGTTGTTGCAAACATCCAATCAGATGTAAACAGCAAAGCAAACAACAGTGGAGGAAATGATACCTATCCTAATCTATACTAGAACAAAGTTTGAAGGCTTGAGAAGGATGAACTTACATTACATGTTAACACGGGCTCGACAAAGCCCTTCTCCATGTTGATGGAAGGATAATTCAATAAATTCCCCAAAGAAAATTCTTTATAAGCGTTGCCATTATTCTACATTATGCAAAGAGTAAATATAGATCAAATAATATTGGAAGGAACAGAGGATAATGAAGCTCAGGTGCAGACTGATGATACATAATCAAGTAGCAACTAATTAAGTACAGCATTACAAGGCAAAAGGGAGAGAGGTACTGACAAGAGCAATGCAGAGCCCATTATTGTTTTGAAATCATATGATCCTTTGAGCAAGGAGATTCATCTGAAATTAGTTTTCATACAAGAGAGAAGGTAAGGCACAAGCAGAAGTTTAGGAGTTAAAATTTTGAATTGATATCATAGACAGTACCTGACGCTGGGCTCCCAGCAGTTCTAATAGGGGGTTTGTCCACTGTAGTAGGGGTAAAGTGTGGTACACTTGGGCCTGTGTCTTCTGTGGCTGCTGATCCATCTGATTTAACACGTATCACTACCTTTTCCAAATACCTAGTTTGTACTCCTTGAGGATCTGCAGTCACCCTCTTCCTTTTGGACATCTATTACAAAAGAACAACATTTGACTGGAAAAACATATTGTGACGACACATGGAATAGGTACAGAAAATGGATAGGTATGGCATATACTCATATATGATGCTTAAACTAAGCAGATGGTGTAACAAAGTAGAAGTAATGCAAGAGGTCAGAAGCAAAATATGTGCGACCAATACAACTTTGCAAAGTTAGAGCAAGCACCTTGATGGGTGAATAACATAGGCCATCCTCCACCATGCCAAGTTTCTTAGCCAGTGGATCGTTCCGCAATATTCCTCTCGTGTGCCCATTCTCATAATCATTTTGATAATGTTCAATATCTGACATGCATGAAAACATAAAAAACAAGTGAGATTTTCTTTGTAATGCAGAAGTGATTCTAATCCAATATTGCCTCCCTGTAAACCCCTTTGTGCTATCTCTGCAATTATTTTAAAAGATGCCATGCACGCTGTAATTTGTTGTGTGCATTAATATAATGTGGCCTACTAGTCAAAATATGAGAGCTCCAGAAGTGATGACACTTCGCAGATGATAGCTTCAACATATAGTAAAGAAGAACAAGTCGACCTGACCTGACAGATTCAAAATATACTAAGGGAGAACAACTCGACCTGACCAGTCGACCGCGAGAGAAGAGTATCATCTTAAAGAAGAGCAGAAGAGCAAGCAGATTGAAGATATTACAAGTCTTTTAATACAATGTCAGTTGGCCACCCATGATGAACCAGAGTGCACAAAGAAATACTATTCTTTCCGGTCTCTCCATATGTGGCTCACATGCATTTCGAAACTAAAGTAGGAACATTTAGCTAACCAATTAAACATCTCTCAGTTTTACTAATATCAGCAATAGTATCATATATGAATTTGTACAACTAAGCTTGTTTAGCTCGATGGGTGGAGCAGTGCTATTACGACACGAACCATGTAGGCTGATTCTGGTCATCATAAAATGGGGAAAACATAAGCATGATGAGTACAGTGTTGACCGTGGCAGTGGGATAGCAGATCTGAAGCTGCAAACCGCGCAAAGGGTAGTTAGCAATCAATGTTTTCTTTGAAATAACAACTAAGATTTGGTATGGACAAGAAAGCACGATCAACAAGTGACAAAGAAATGCAATTATGCTGTCTCTCTATATGTCGCGACATGCATTTGGAAACTCAAGTGGGACCTTTAGCTAACCAATTAAATGTGTCGGTTAACTAATATCAGTATCATATCACAATCATATTTGAACAACTAAGCTTTCGAATTCTGAGTGTTGTGTTGTTTAGCTTGAAGGGTGGAGTAATGCTAGTATGACAGAAAGCACCTACGCAGATCATAGTAGAGTAGATAAAAGGGGAAAACCCTAAGCATCAAGAGAAAAATCAGGAAAGTGGAACTAGCTGGACCAGTGGGTGGCGCACATGCTTTTCGAAACGAATATAGGAACATTAGGTGACCAATTAAACATTCTCTGTTTTAGTGATATGAGCATCATATCAGATTCGTATTTCAACACGTAAGCTTTGGGTTGAGGTCTTGAGGAGCAGTGCTAGCACGACGCACCTACGATGATGGTAGTGAATATAAAGGGGGGAAACCATAAGCTTTACGAGTATAGTGCTCGTGCCATGGCGGATCTGAAGGTGCAAACCGTACAAAGCTACTTTGCAACCAATGTTTGCTTTCAACTAGCCACTACGATTTGGTACGGACAAGAAAAGTACAGTAAACAAATTATGATATATTTTCCGGGTGAGATCAATAACTTAAGCACATATGGAAGAGTACCACCTCCCTTGCGACGCCGTGTAGGCCTATGCTGATACGTTGAGGGTGCTGCGGGTGCGATGGCTGTCGACGGCGGGGAAGAAGAATTTAGATGGCAGACGGTCGGGTCGGGGGATATATCCTGTTGACGTGGACGAGGCGGTCGTAGGAGCGGCAACAGCAAGGTGGACGACGGCACCGATGAAGCGAGAGGAGACGATGAAAGGATCCTGGTCCAGCGCCGTGGATGAGAGACGTCCATCTCTTGCAGTGGACAACGGGGTAGGGGTAGCGGCTCCGGCAAGGTGGAGGATGGGGTGGCGGACGGAGAAGGCTGGCCGCAGTGCGGAGGTTGTCATGCTGTCGACGGTGTATGAATGGGGAAATGGAGGGGAGGGGGATCTCAAACTTTGGGACGCGCTTCTCTAAAATGGCGGAAAGTTATGAACTTATCCCCCGTTTAGAATTTTGGACATCGCGTCGGTTGGGGATAGGACGGTAATCTCGCATGTCCCAAATATTTGCCGGTAACTATTTCGGGCGAGGAGAGGGTGTTTTGCCGCCCACGGTTGGTGCCCACGGTGTATGAACGGGGCTGACAGGTAGGGTGGTTGTGTCACGTCTGATGGAAGTTACACATCTGCCCCTATTTAAAATATTAGCCTACATCGATTTCGGGCGAGGAGAGGGTGTTTTGCCGCCCACGGTTGGTGCCCACGGTGTATGAACGGGGCTGACAGGTAGGGAAGTTGTGTCACGTCTGATGGAAGTTACACATCTGCCCCTATTTAAAATATAAGCCTACATCGATTTCGGACGAGGAGAGTTTGTTTTGCCGCCCACCGTGTATGAATGGGGAAATGGAGGAAGAGACACATGTCTTTCGGACGAGCTTGAATCAAATGTGTTTTGCTGCCCACGTTTGGCGCCCACCGTGTCTGAATGGGCTCAGAGGCTGTCGTGTCACGTCTGATTGAAGCTACTAGTCTACCCCTATCGACAGCAGTGTAAATGTTGTCGATAAGGATGTCAAGCAGGGGTAGACAGTAATTTCCATCTCGCAAACACTTGCTTCGAGCAGCCCACAAATTATAGTGGGTGTTTAGCCGCTTCATTCAAAACTTGGGAGAATTAGCATTCACGTTTGCCCTGGGACCTGGCAAACTAAATTCAAATCCAATTTGTATTTGATTACGAATATCCATAGATAATTATACGTTTTGTTATTTATTTCTTCAAAACCACAACAAAGATTTATTCCACCTTTATATATGATTATGATTTAGAAATGTCATGATCTTCGAATTCAGTAGGTTGGATACACTCCGAGTCAAACAGTTATTTCATCCAATACAATATGCTCACACGACAAACAGTTCACCTTATGTCAATCATACAAGTACTGAGGATTACCTTGCCTAAAAAATTCGGATCATTACAACACATGGACAACATAGGGGGTCTTGCAACATAATCCATTCAGAGATATGACACAACATGCAAGTACAATAATCTAATGAAAATTTCAACTGGTATCTAAAGAAGAAACGGGATTATCTTGGGCTTCAGATAGCATAAACAGCAGGACCTCCTCCGTCTTCAAATGCAACATTCTTAGTTCCTCCAATTCTTGGGTTGCTTGCATAATGTGTGCCGCTAATTCCGTAATTTCCAGCCTCAAGATAAATATTACCTCATTCATGGCAGCCACACCATCTCTTTCTGCCTCTAGTAGAGCCTCAAGCACTATAATATTTGTGCTCAGACTGTTCTCCGGCGGTGTTGCCTCTGAACTGCTACCATCTGGTAACATGGATGGCGCACTGCTTCCACAAATAGATTTTGGGGTTGTACATTGTGTCCTAGTGTGAACAGCATCCTGAAAGGTTTCCACTAGACATCAGTAAGAGATAATTAACGTATGGTCCAGGTAGTAAGCTTACATGGTAAACGACGGACGAATTATTGCTTAGCATGGCAAACTATATTTAAATGGTTCGAAGCAGCATCAGCCGAAAATAAATTAAAATGGTAAGATGAAACTAGGGATGTAAGTGGCAAATAAACGAAATCCGCCAGTCCCATCTAGTTAGTTTTGCTACCTCCCTAGTTCATTTCCTCAAAAAAACAAAAACTCTTTTGAACTATCATACCACTAGTGGACTTTAATCGGGATTAAACCGGACCCAGTTGACATCCCTAGTTGAAAGGGAGTGTACAACCGCTATATTTAAGTTGCCAAGGCATCTAAGCAGTTGAAATAATCTGAGAAAGCACTTAACAGTGTGGCCTCATATAAACTACGAAGACAGTCTTGTGATGAAGTTGAGAGGAAAAGTTAAGGACTCAAATGAAATAGGCATGCATTTCTTTACGATAGTACAGCAGGCACTGCTGACATATTGGCCAACTTAGGTATAGCGTAACAACAAATAAGCATTCGAATCAAGCAATACAGCAAAGCAGACAACTGAACTATTTGTAATTCGGTAGGATTACACGTTGAGGGCACAAGCCAAGAAAGCAGCCCACTCGCATTACATTTCACATGTACTAAAACACACTGTCTTACCATATGTTGTTGTGAAGCCTAGCTGCTGTTGCAATGTTCTTTGAAGATATCGTCAGCATCCCGTGGTTGCAAATCTAGTTGTTGTAGTTTATTCTGCACCATCTATTTAGGTAAAATTAATTTTAATCGCATGCACTGGTCTGAATTGATCATCAATGGTTCATCTAAACTAATGAAAGAAGGGTGTGTGCATACACGACAATACTCCCTCCGATTCTTTTTACTTTGTGTATAACTTTTTCTCAGTTTTCTTGTATTAGTCTGCGTGTTGCCGATTCCTAGCGCTGGTTTCCATTTGTGCCCTGCCCCATCCGCCTCTGCCCTAATTAATTGGCAAATTAGTCTAGAAAAATGAAACCAGTGCCCTCCTTGGTATGCGGGTCAAGAGTTATGCGCAGAGTAAATAGAATCAGAGGGAGTATATCTTCTTCCCTCTATTGTTATGCTTGTTCGAGGTGCCAGCCCCAAAAGAACAAATATTTTGCTTGATGGGGTTGGCAGCTCCATAATTAATAGAAGCATCAAATTAGTCATGCAACTTGGGAAGATCAAGAACACACGGACAAGTAATGAACAGAGGCTCGGAGCAGTGATGTAATAGCTACCATCAGAAAATGTAGGGTAAAACAAACAAAAAGCAGCGGAACCACATGCTAGTTTGTTGATGTGTAATTAAGCATGGAGAACATTAAGCAGTCTGATGGAACCAACAAGTGGCATCAGAACAAAACTAAAGCATATTAACTATATGTGCACTGGTATGTAATTTAGCACATGTAACATGTTCACTACCAGAAGTATGGCCCTACAGGTGCAAGCAGAATAACGCGTCTCATGAAAAACTGAATGATGCCCTGAAGAAATTCAAAGGTGCGGTGCTTATGCTAGGAAAGTGAACGTAGGCGCCGGCCGTTGGATAATTGTACCTGATTCACGGCGGCGTATGGGTATCGTTGTCATACTTGATAGCTAAGGATCGTCGATGGTGCTCGTGTTGCGGTTGAGTTTGGGCTGGTTGTCGCCATCGCTGAAGCGGCTCCGGTGCTACGGTTGCGGCGCCTGTCGACATACAAGAAAGCTCATCTGTGGTAAGTGATCAGTTGCATGATAAAGAGAAAAACCGAAGGAGTACAAATCGAAATAACCTGATGAGGCTGCGGCGTCGGTAAAGCAGGGCCGGTGGAGTTGAATATGGCATCCGTGGAGCGGGTCCGGTGTAGTGGACGAAGGCTTCGGCGGGCGCGTTTTACAGTGCTTTTGGTGAGGCGGATCTGTTGCGGCAGACGAGGGCTTGTATGAAGGGCCAGCGAAGGGGCGAACGAGGGAGTCAGTGAAGGACCTACGCTGTGGTGGACGAGGGCGCTGGTTAAGCAGATCCGGTGCGGTGGACCATGATGGCGGTCAAGGAGATCTGGAGCGGTGGACAAGCCAGTCACTAAAGCGGCTCCGGTGAAGTGGTGAGTTGGCAGTTGGGGGTTCCAAGGTGCGGAAGGTAGATTCGACGGGGTGTGAGGTCCACCGCTGCGGCGGAGGACAAGATTCGGCGACTTTCCGTGGTTGGGGGGTCGGGGAGGGGAAGGGGAGGGGCTCTGGGGAAGAATGTTGGGGGCAAAGAGGGGAAAACAATGGAGTTACCAAAGCAGCCCTTTTCTGTTCATGTGGCAGGGGTAAAACAGGAATATCGCAGGGCTAAACTTTCGGGTGCGTGATATTTTGATGTGAGCGGGAAGTTTGAAAGCTTTTGGCGCCTAAAATTATAAGTATTCTGCTCTCGTACGGCCGACTATGATATCATGGCCGACAATTTGTTTGTTTTGCACGCAAAAAAAGTGCAAGTTTTGAAAATCAATGTCTCCAACTTGAAACTTAGATTGTCCATTCAATTCAAATATGGATCATTGAGCTACTACAAGCAAATACCATCATACGGTCCAATTCAAATGAAATTCCAAATGTGTTTATCCTAAAGTGGATGATTATAAAGTGGATGATTATAAAGTTTGAACATGCCCATATGTGTATATCTCTAGGTTTGATATATGAATTTGAAATAACGAAATCCCGGCTTAAAAAATGCACCTCCGTTTAAATGAATTATAAAAGCTAATGATGGAGTCGAATTCCAAAATTCCAATCTTAGGTTTGTAATTCTGGTACATCAAGGTATATCACGCATGTTCAAAAGTATCGTTATCTCATAGTACAAACTATGAAACAAATTGATCAACCATGAGTGCACAATATCTCAATTACGCTAAAGTCCCTGAAATATAGACACCTCACTCTTTATCTGAAGTCACCCCCCCCCCCACACCACCACCACCACACACACACACAGAGAGAGAAGTCGTTCTCTCCCCCAAATACCAACGCACGAGCACATTAACACCCCTCTCTCTTGTAAAGTCCGGACCCCAACATAGGTCTCTATCACTTTGTCTCTCGGGCATGCACACATCTCTTCCCTCACTCTCTAGGTCTCCCGCTATCTCTCTTACCCAAGCACACGCACTATGTAGAGTGTATATTTCCCATACACACAAAACATCGCCCCCAAACGTCTATCTCCCTAGTTATGTGGTTCTCGCGCACTCACCTCACACACCACCCCCACTGCAAACAAGCACACTTTGTCTCCTTGTGCACCACTCTCCTCTTTCTATCTCTCCCACATGCGGACCCGCCCCAGCTCCTTCCCTGTATACATATATGTCGTGACTCTTTGCATAGCTCCCTAATGTATAATCGTTCTCGATTTCGCACATTCTTCTCTACACCATCTATTCTAGATCTCTCATGAAGTCCCTATCACACACACGATGACTCGCTTCCCTTGCGTCTCCGTTCATAGGCCAATTTCGGACAACATCAACATTGTCTCCCTATCTATACGCCATTTATGGACACAAACGACCCCTATCGCCCCCTCTCTTCCTCTCTCTCTCTCTCTCTCTCCGTCGCTAATTCTCTCTTTCTCTAACTCTCACACCCCTCTCCCACACACACACTCGATGTCTCTTCCAAATAGTCTGCTCCCCCTGCCCGCACCCGTGCTATCTCGCTACTACACATGTCACACCATTCCCCCTTCCCTTATACTAGGTTTACATCATCAGTGGTCTCCCTACTCCACATACACTCTCTCCCTCTCACACACAAACGCGTGCACAAACACACACACACGCACGCACAAACACCCATTTACCTGGATCCTCATCTCTCCACATGTCCGCATGTTTATCTCACACACTCACTCTCTAATTATGTATATGTGTCTCCACGTTACACAACACAAAGCCCCATGTACATGTCTCTCTCTATCCTCCACACACATAGACACAAAGAATCTGTTATCATTGCCTCAGTCTCTAACATATCACACACGCACTCTCTCTCTCTCTCTCTCTCTCTCTCGCAAACACGCTCAACAAGGGTTTCCCCGTGAATAACTTACCGTCTATTGATGAATAGTTGTGGCAGTACGGCGAACATGAGACGTGAAAAAGAATAAATCTACACGTGCTTAGACCACCTAGTATGACTACTAGGACTAGAGCAAGCCAAAAAGCGCGCCGCCGTCATGCCCTCCTTGTCGGCGACGGGAAAATCTTCATTTTACACAATTGAGAAGTCATTGTGCTAAGGCCCCACATGTCGAGGCATTGAATAGAATGTAGATGCTAGTTTACGGAAGCAAGTATCGATAATACGTTTGTATCTCCATACTTATATTTCTTCTCTTATAAAAAACCGAGTTGGTGATGATGGTACGTGTGCCATCTTGCAATATAGACCGTCCGATCTATATCTGACGAATGGAAATTAAACTAAAAGATACCCGCACCCCTCTCCACATTTGCAGACAAGGCCTTCCCTCATTCATCCTTATCTCCAACAAACCTCATTGTTGAGCAATTAAGAAAGGAAGCCTCTAGAACAAACTAGCCTGGTGGCCGCTGCCAACATCGTCAATCCCCATGCCTCTGCTCAGTCCGACCACCAACCACCACCACACCCCACTCCTCTTCACCTTATCTCATATTTCTCGAGATATCATTAGTTTTTACACATGGGATTACTCCCGCAAGGGCCAATCACAACAAGTGTTTTATAAAAAAAAATGCATCTTGATGTTCCGTGCAATGCACGGATCTTGCTAGTACTCCTACACAAGACTAAGTTGGTGATGCTGGTGTGTCTGCCATCCGTCGTTTCTGACCATTTATAACGCCCTCGATGCGGCTATATCTCCCACGTGTCGAAGCACGACTTAGAGGCATAACCGCATTGAAGCAATGTCGCAAGTGAGGTAATCTTCACACAACCCATGTAATACATAAGGAAAAGAGATACATAGTTGGCTTACAATCGCCACTTCACACAATACATGAGTAAAGCATTACATCATACAGATACAATCAAGGTCCGACTGCGGAACCAAAATAAAAGAAGACTACCCCAAATGCTACACAGATCCCCGATCGTCCCGCCTGGGCTCCACTACTGATCAACTGAAACGAAACAACTCAATGAACAAGAACTTCATCGAGCTCCTCCTTGAGCTCGGGTGCGTCACCTGCACGGTTTCGTCGGCACCTGCAAACTGGTTTGGAAGTATCTGTGAGTCACGGGGACTCAGCAATCTCACACCCGCGAGATCAAGACTATTTAAGCTTATAGGTAGGGTAAAAGGTATGAGGTGGAGCTGCAGCAAGCGACTAGCATATATGGTGGCTAACATACGCAAATGAGAGCGAGAAGAGAAGGCAAAGCACGGTCGAACAACTATGATCAATAAGTGATCCTGAACTACTTACGTCAAACATAACTCCAACAACCGTGTTCACTTCCCGGACCCCGCCGAGAAGAGACCATCACGGTTACACACGCGGTTGGTGTATTTTAATTAAGATCAACTTCGGGTTTTCTACAACCGGACATTAACAAATTCCCATCTGCCACATAACCGCGGGGACGGCTTTCAAAAGTTCAAACCCTGCAGGGGTGTCCCAACTTAGACCATTATAAGCTCTCGCGATCAACGAAGGATATTCCTTCTCCCCGGGAAGACCCGATCAGTCTCGGAATCCCGGCTATAAGACATCTCGACAGTAATAAAACAAGTCCAGCAAAGCCGCCCGATGCGCCGACATCCTGATAGGAGCTGCACATATCTCGTTCTCAGGGCAACACCGGATGAGCAGTACGTACGGCAACTGACGATACCCCAAGTTGCCCAGGGGCGGCACCGCAAGTGGCTCTAGTTTGGACCAACACTTAGACAAGCATTGGCCCGGGGGGCTAAATAAAGATGACCCTCGGGCTGATCAAACCCAAGGGAAAGGGATAGGTGGTAGGCAAAAGGTAAAACCAAGGTTGGGCCTTGCTGGAAGAGTCTCATTCAAAGCGAACTGTCAAGGGGGTCCCATAAATCACCCGACCGCGTTAGTGACGCAAAATCCGGGAACATAACACCGATATGACGGAAACTAGGGCGGCAAGAGTGGAACAAAACACCAGGCATAAGGCCGAGCCTTCCACCCTTTACCAAGTATATAGATGCATTAATAATATATGATATATTGTGATATCCCAACCAGTAAACATGTTCCAAACAAGGAACAACATCTCCATGTTCCAACAAGGAACAAACTTCATCTTCACCTGCAACTAACAACGCTATAAGAGGGGTTGAGCAAAGCGGTAACATAGCCAAACAACGGTTTGCTAGGACAAGGTGGGTTAGAGGCTTGGTTTAACAATATGGGAGGCATGATAAGCAAGTGGTAGGTATCGCAGCATAGGCATAGCAAAAGAGCGAGCAACTAGCAAGCAAAGATAGAAGTGATTTCGAGGGTATGGTCATCTTGCCTGAGATCCCGCAAGGAAGAAGAACGAGTCCATGAAGAAGACAAACGGACGTAGACGAACGAATCCTCACACTCGCAACGTTATCGGAACTAACCCGAAGAAGCAACACCGGAAAGAAGCAAACAACAAAGTAAACAACCACCACATAAACATGGCATGATATGCGAGATGTGGTATGCAATGCATATGCATGCTCCGGACGGAAAAGATGAACAAGGCATAATCTTAGCAAACCAAGTATTCCACTGGAAAGGTGAGGTGATTTCGGTTGAAATCGATATAAAGATCACCGGAATCGGATGCACGGTTTGCAAATGACAAGCAAAACCAGAATGACAAGAATCTGCCATTAACAGCATGATGCTACTTAGCAAGCAACAAGAAATTAAGCTACTGCACCCAAGCATATCAACAAAGCATATGACAGTGATCTACTCAAGATGCTTGACAAAAGATGAACACTGAGCTACGGCTAAATCACACCACAACAGGTTCAAACAAGCATGGCAAAAGTGCAAAAGATAACAGGTTCTCAGACTTGGTGAAAATACTATCATGCCAGAAATTAACATCAGGATGACATGTTTAGAGCAATGGAACAACATTCTACAGGAACACAATATAGAAAAATAAGGAATGGCATGAATCTACTCAAAGCATATAACAAAAGTCCCTTAGTGACCATGAGCCAAAAGGGATCAGAAAATATAATAGCACCCATGTCAATTAAGCAAGTTTCGTTACAGGTTTCAGACTTAGCAGAAAACTGGACATGTCAAAAACAGATAACAAGTAGGCATGTTTACGAGCTCGATTCACTCACTACAGAGCATTGCATGATAAACTAAGCATACATCCATCAATAATAGATGACATAGAAGCTATACATGGCAAGAAAAACAATATATCATGCAAGGATCAACTACAACAAGCTTGGAAAAATCGAATAACATGTAAACAATCTGCCAGTAACATTTTATAGCAAAAGTAGAGCTCGATTGACTCAAGCTATGGCACTCCATAAATACCAACAAAGGCATGGATGGATAGAGAAGATCCATATGCTCAAAACACTCTTACTTATCATGCTTAAAAGAGGCATAGATCTCTCTGAAACAACATGAACACATGGCATAAAAATAATAGCAGGCAAGGACTTAGTGAAATGACTGTCTCTGAAATCAGCAACATTAAGTACCCTAGTTTGCATGCTTGTGCTAGTCACCACAAAGATCACAAAAATACATGGCATAAATCTCTGGAAAGATGGCATGGCATATTACAAAACACATGTAGGACTAAACTTCATAGGATGCACACATCAATCATGGCAAAAATGACAAAAGTGCATTTTCTGATAAGAATCAGAAACTAACATCACATAGCCCTCTTCTAACAGCATTTCGGGCATAAAGATGAAATCAAATGAAAATTATGCAATTCGACATATTATACGCACGAAACGAAGCTACGGATGCAGAGATATGGTGCGATGAACAAGCGACGATGATGCAAAAATGTTAGGACTTAGAGGAATTTTTGAGGGGGAGAAAGTCAACCAAGTGCTCAGATCTGGATCCCGGGCGCCCGTGGCCCGAGGTGGTGGCGGACGGCGGCGCTCCGGCGAGGGCTTTGCGGCGCGGGGCGAGGCGGAGCTCGCCGGGGAGTGCGGCGGCGCAGGCGACTGCTGCGGGGAGGCGCGGGGGCGACGCGACGCGGCGCCGGCCGAGCAGGAGGCGCGGGCGCGCCGGCGAGGCGAGCTGGCCACGGGGAGGCGCGGCGGCGGGGAACCGCGGGCGGCGCGCGGCCGCGGGCGGAGACGGGCCCGGCGCGGCGGCGAGAGGAGGCGGGCGGTGTGGCGGCGGTGGAGCAGCGGCTCGGCGGGAGGAGGCGGCGCCGGCCGGCGAAGGGCGGCGGCAGTGGACCGGGCCTGCGCGGGCCCCGGATGGGCTCCGCGGGCCGCGGCGCGGTGGGGTGGCGCGGGCGCTGAGGTGGCGCGCTGTGAGTGGCTGAGGGCGGCGCGGAGGTGACGTGGCGGCTTGCTATTGGCCCAGGCGACGTGGCTGGGGCGGCGGACATGTCCGGCGCGGTGGGGAGGTTTGTTCGGCGGCGCGGAGGGAAAAAGGCTAGGGTTCATCTACCCAAAATTTCGGGGAGAGACACATATTTATAGGTAGAGGGGGCTAGGAAGCTCCAAATAGAGAGCGGTTTTCGCCCACACGATCGTGATCGAACGACCGAGAGGATGGAGATGACTTAGATGGGTTTTGGGCCACTTTGAAAGGGGTGTTGGGCTGCACACCAAAGAGGCCTTTACGGTTACCCGGTTAACCGTTGGAGTATCAAACGACCTCCGAATGATCCGAAACTTGACAGGCGGTCTACCGGTGCTATACAAGGCCGCTTGACAAACCTCGGTCCATTCCGAGAAAGTTTAATACCCACTCACAGAAAAAGGTAAAAGAGGACGCCGGGGAACATAGGAGCGCCGGATTGCAAAACGGACAACGGGGAAAATGCTCGGATTCATGAGACGAACACGTATGCAAAAGCGATGCACGTGATGACATGATATGAAATGCAGATGATGACATGGCAAAGTGCAACACGCAAGCTCATGACATGGCAACGACGACGAATAACTGACGAACACCTGGCGCATCAGATCCGGGGCGTTACACCATTAGATCTACATCTAACGATTGTGAGGTAAGTTGTTGCCTTTTCTCACCAACATCCCACTTGTCTACCAATTTGCAGAAAAACCCATAATTAGTATCTTAAAACCAACCACATCCCTCCCTGGCCTCACCAAAACAGCCCAAGGAATATATTCTAATTGAAACATAATATATCTCAAGTGACATACGTATATCAAAATTAGAGTGTTTTGTACCAAGTTTGTGAATAAGTATTATTCTAATTTTGATTCGTTGCAACGGACATGAACATTGCTAGTATTTCCAACCATGCATTTCTTTTCCTAGTATTCCATAGTTTCGAGGTTTCCATCAAGATATTAGTCACTCATGGTTGATATTTACTTTCAATCATGTACACATATGCACTATGTAACTAGCCTTGCTTATTGGCTTCCAAAGCTTAACTTTCACTCCTACTTACAATATGTAGAGTATTTAACAAAAAACTACCACTTTCAACCAGCCCTAGGAGGAATTTATTGTACAAAAATAGCAAAAACATACCCAAAATTTCTTAATCCACGCCAAAAACTACCTACTACTCCTACCGATTAGGTTCGTTTAAACCCATTTATGACAGGGTTGGCCCATGTGTCCCTGTTGACGAGGCAGCTTAAACCAACACATTTTGTTTGACCGTTGACACGAGGGACCCACATCTGACCTTCTGTCCTGTTATTCCCCTCAAATCATTATTTTTCCTGAACATTACTTCAAACAGTACTCATGCGTGTTCGTCGGTGGCGCCGGTGATGAGCGAGCTGGCCGACGCTCCGCCGGACGGGCCGGACGCCGCGCTACCCTCTGCACGGTCTGGCAGGCTGGCCCGAGCATGACTCATGAGCGAGCAAGCCGCCGCGCTGGCCTTCGCTCGAGCCAGATGCCTGGCCTTAGCGCGGCGCGCGCGAGCAAGCCGGCGCGCTGCCGTGCCAATCTAGCTAGCAAACCTTGCAGACAAGCAGCTGGACGGAGCTATCTTGGCTAGCTAGCGGCCGCAAGCGCCGGACGGAGTTGGCATCCGGGCTGCCGCAACATGGGCTCCGCATCGCCGGCGGTTTTGTCCTCGCCTTCTGCCGGCGGCGGTAGCTGCGTCCCATGGCCGAGGATGACTAGGTGGACGGGCCGGAGGTAGGAGGTCACTCGAGGATTTTTGTTGGTAAGAGCATGTACAATGGTTGATAAGGTAGTCTTATCTTAAGTCTGCCACGTATGCAACTGGTAGTAGTTTCTTGGCATTTTAGTGGTTTCTTGCATTATTACAGCAAGTACAATAGAGCTGAGTCAGCGGGCTATAAGAAATAAACTACTACTACATGTTGGCTATAAGATGGGTTGTAGATGACATGGCATTGGCTTATAGCCACCAGCTGGCTATACTATTAACCATGCTCTTAGGGGTTTCTTGTAAGGAACAATGTACGTACTACTAGTGACAAAAGGCGATTCTAGGTTGCGTTGTACTCCAACGAGTACTACTAGTGGTCGCGGGAGTGTATACCTCGTTTTCTGGGTTCGATCCCGGGCGAACGCACGGCGGCCTTTTTTTAAACAGTATACTACTACACTTCGCTGCGAGCCAATATTTTACACGGGTAGTTTGAGTTTTGAAGTCAAACGGACGTGCGGCCCCACAATCTGGGTGCACTGGACAGCCTAGCCACGTGAACGGGTTTTCCTTCCCAGCATCCCGTGGCTCGCGTGCTCGCCCTAGCCACACCACGCTTGCAGCTTCCAGCTAGTAGCATATTTAAACTAGCACCTCCCAATTAAGCCCGAGGAGCCGGAAAAGCCTGGCGGGGCATTGGGAACTGTGCAATATGGCTCTGTACGTAAAGTGCTCTACTACTACTCTGTAGCTTGTGGCGTTGCATGCATGGACTTCACTCCATTATTGGCTCTACTATAAAAGAAATTCCTCTTGACGTGTTTTTTTTAAACGGAGGCAAAAGCTTTGCTTCATCTCATTCATAAAGAAGGAACTACTAACAAAGTTCGACAAGATCCATTACACCTCCACAAATGGAAGCGAAAAGCCTAGTCTTGTTGTATCAAATAACTCAAATGTTCTGCCCCCGCAGTAAACGTCGTTGATAAACAGGCTGCTAGTGTGTGCGTGCGAGGAGCGGATGAGTAGGCCAACTACGTGAGAGGAGCAGCTGAATAGAGCACCGAGAGTACCCACTAGGCCACTACGCAGGTGTACTTCCCCTGCATTGATAGTACAACGATGGTTCTAGAGAATAGTAGTACCCTCCACTTCCAACTGTAGCTCCTTGGCCCTGAGATTCAAGAGTTCAAAACTGGTGCACTATACAAGACTAGACTAGAAGTATAGTACATCGCACTACTAGTTCAGAAAAGTAGTACTAGTACTGCTACAGTACGAGTACGTACTCCTCCGTCACATAATGTAGGACGTTTTTTGACACTAGTTGGCGTGTACAAAAAATGGCAAAAACATACTCAAAATTTCTTAATCCACGCCAAAAACTACTACCTAGTGCCAAAAATTCCTTACTAGTGCTATTATTTACAGTATAATGCAATCCCATAACGTTCCAGAATGCTAGTACTAGTACTCCATGGTACCAAAAACTACTACCTAGTGCCAAAAATTTCTTACTAGTGCTATTATTTACTAGTGCTATTATTTAGAGTAGTAAATAATAGCCTCACCCCTTCACTGAGGAACGATCTACAGTTGGAAGGGACGAGGCCCTGCGGTTACTATGCTCTTATCTCCTCCTCGCCAGTTCCTCTCCCCACGAAGAGAAGGCAGTTCGTCGCTGCTCCCATGGATTCGTCAGGCGGTTCTCCTCCTCATCGGGGCTGGGAGACCTTGGACGACGATTCTCTGGGAGAAATCGCATGCCACTCCGACGTCCTCACCGCCGCAAGACTCGGTGCTTCCTGCACCAACTTTTTCAAGACGCTCCTTAAATAGGCTTGGGAAAAGGCCATGCTTGTTGGTCTTCCATGCGTCCTCGAGGAGAAGGTTCTTCTATGGGACAATTCTTCGAACAGTCCACCGCTCCCTGGCCATGGTTGCACGTTGACTCCGCTAGAGTTGACGACGTTGAGCGATAGTCGGATTTTGTCCGATGAGCAGGTCAGTAATGGAGTTTGATCATGTAGTACTTAGTTATTCCATTTCCATCCCGTAATTTCTCCGCTGCCCACCGTCTTATATATAGGTCTGGGTCGGTGCCAACAATGATTGGCTTGCATACCTCCGGCCGGATACCACCATGATTTTGCACAACATCCACAGCAGTGCGGCCGTTCTGGTAGACCCCTTCTCCACCATTGGGATCGACCTTCCGGACTGGCTGGGCAAGAATACGTATGATGATGCCTACATGAGATTGAAGAAGATAGCAATTGTGGACCCGCCGACAAAGCAACGTGGCTACGATGATTACTATCTCATCGCGGTGTTCGACATAAGGATTGCCATCAATGCAGGAGGCAGTAACAGCAGAGGCTAGCGCATGTTGGCGGCGGCAGATTTGTACCCCTACACGTTCGAAGACGTCGTGCGCCATCTAGGCCACATCTTCACGGTGACAAGCCAGGGGACTTGTTTCATCTGGTTGACATCCTACGATACGGGAGATTACAAACGGGATGCACAAACCATCATTTGCATCCCTAACGGTACTCCATTATTTTGCAGGGACCAGTCATCCCCCGATCAAAATAAGATCGCCGATCCTGGATGTGCATTTGCATCCGCGATTCGGTCTACGCTGGAACCATGTAGCTGACTTTGGCATATTGGGATCAACTATCTTAGCAGTCGTTACCCATGGTACCACTGATGTGCAACATGGTCACATAATCTACCACGATCGGACCGTCACCATCTACCCAGGTATTCCATTTTTTAACCCTCTCGCCTTCTCTTTCATTGTTGTACTAGTAGTATACTTTGTAGTACTAGTAGGAGTACTTTTTACCTTGGAGGACGCGTATAGCTAGCTAGGCCCTTGAAGACTTGAACCCACTAGCTGCCACCATTTTTGTTTTTCCATGTCTTACTATCCCATCCATGTAGCCAAGAGTGGCTATATATAATAGGCCGGTTATTTTACTTCCTCTATACCGGAGTACTCCCTCCGTCTACGTGTATAAGTCATCTTACGTTGTGCACCGCGACCAAGGCGGAGAGGAAAATGAGAAAACTTAATGTAGTTTTGCTAATTAATAGCATTGCATGCAATGAACTAACCACTACATGTTATGTTTGGTAGTCTCAAGTCATTGAAAGCATGCACGACCCACATCTCTTATTGGTTGATATGTCACAGAACAAGGAACGAGGAGAAAGTTAATGTACCGTGCCTAAGTGTTTTGGGATTATTTGATTTTCGTAAGGTGACTTACACACCTAGACGGAGGGAGTAGTACTATTTGCTGCACAGTATTACTGACCGCCACATTTGAGCACAAAATTATTATGCATGGACCTTGACTATGTACGTCACCATGTGTCCAGATCTGGGATGCCGCGTGTACCAGATGAACGGCGCCGAGTTCGGCCCCCGTGATGCTACGTGGGTGCCGAGGAACACTCTTGGAGAGTACTCGCTTTTCATCGGGGACAACTACCCCATTGTGAAGCGGATGCCACCTTTCGTGCACGACACGGAAGGCCTGCCGTTCATGAAGCATGGTTGTGTCTTCAGTGCGCACCGCCGGATGAACGACATGCTGGGACACGCTATCCCTAATTTATGCCGCTTCAGCTTGGATGAGTCTCCATCGTGTGGAACCGGACTAGAAAGCTGCGACAATGATTCCCGTTGCCCACCGTTATGGATCGTGCCATCCATGAAGAACACCTGGGACTGGAACCTGGAGGAGGACATGTAGCCCATCTATAACGTGTAAGTGGAGTACGGTAATTGTGAACGGTAGCGCTGTGAATATATGTAGACTAGTCGTGCACAACTTTATCACATGAGTTGGAGATGAACTTGTGTGGCATACTGGCATTTGTCCTTTAGAATTTATTATTAGTAAATTTGTTCTGTGTACGTGCAACTTGTGTGGTTGTTGCACGGGCTCCAACACGCTCTTTGAGAAAAAAAGGTGGCACAGCTTTGGATATACGTGACGTGGCGGCATCATACAGTAGCATCGTTCGCTATAGTTGTACTAGTACACTCCTACTAGGACGACAACTCCTATAAAACCTTGCGCTTGGCTCTTTGCCTCTTCGGGAGGTTCAACAGTTCGTACTCGTGTGAACCTTGCACTTGGCTCTTCGCCTCTTCGGAAGGTCCAACAATGATGATACTACAGTACAATATGCTTCTGGCAATCTGACACCGATTGAACTGCTACACGTCCACCGCGAGGGCGAGGGCGAGGGAGAGGGAGAGGGAGAGGGAGAGGGCGCTGTAGTCAAAACCCACTCCTTGTCCTGCGAACCACCGCGCGCGTGGGGAGGGAGAGGCGTAGTAAGCAAGCTTCTCCTGGTTCGGCGAGTTGACGAGACACATCAAAGCAGTACTAGTACTAGTAGTAGTAGTCCATACTGCGTCCTTTCCGATTAATATGGCTTAATTTGAAACGAGAAAAATACACTGGCGGTCAACGTATGTAATAGTACGCTCTTTACGGTCACTATATATAGTTTTGCAGCGATTATGCGATCACTAGCTCATTGTAGAGCACCGTATTGCACCCTACTGACCGGCCACATAGTCGACGTGGCACTTTGTTGACTGGTTAAATTGTCACCTAGTTTCTGGGTCCCACCTGTCAGTTGGCAGAGCAAAGAAATCAGTTAAACAAAACTTTACGCAGGCACGACACGAGTCCAACCCTTGCGCGCGAACCGCCCTGGCTGTGTATGTGAGCGCATGCACGTATCCTCCCTCGGTCTTCCAACAAAGAGTGTACTACATGATGTACATCTACACTTCCAATGCATTTAGCCTTTAATCTAAATCGATATCAATTGACTAATGCACCAACTTGTGCTGTAGGTATAGGCTACATGTCTATCCTTAATTACAACATCCAACGACCTTCATTTAATCTTCTTATCTCAATGGTCGCATGCACACATAAGTCTGCTACTTTTGGGCGTTAATTATGCCCTGGTCAATGTGTAAATCTCTAAATGTACAGTCTTTCACGGACGTAGGGAGTAGGTTGAGCACTTGAGCGTGAGCGTGTGTGTTGCGTCGTGTGCTGTGTGTCGCATGGGTGCGTGAGTGTTGCGTGCGTCCATGTGTACGTGTGAGTGTTGCATGTTGCATGCATACATGCATGCATGGGGCTTACTCCCTCCCATTGACATGTTCATATTTCAAGCTTCCTCTGTTCCCTCCATATGGTGATACTCCCTCTGTTCCCAAATAGTACGGAGTAAAAGCCTCCCTCTGTTCCCAAATACGGAGTATTTGTCTTTCTACAAATTTCAACAAGTGACTAGGTACGGAGCAAAATGAGTGAAGTGAGCATAGAGGCATAGGGATACTGTAGAAAGGAAGTCCTCGCGATCCATTTATTCCCCATCTCGGTCAGAGAGAACTATTCAACTAGTCTTCGAAGTGAAGTGACAATACACACTGCAGCAGATGGGACACGTAATTAATAAGCTGAACCAGCGTGTTGGTGTTACTAAATCAGCCTTACCCAGTACTGCCATCATGTTTGCCAGTAGAGCACGCTCCCGCAGATACGCCTACGCACCTCTGTCCTCCATTAACTGACATATGGGCCCTGTTGTGGTAGACCCACATGTCATCAGTGTAACTATTTACACTCCAAAGGACGGTATATCCCGGTATTAGTACTAGTGGAATTGAGATTGAATGCACTTTCTTCCCCGTCTTCCACTCTTCTTACTCCTCTCTTCTTCTTCCTCCTCTCTTCCCCATCGTCGGCCGCGCACCATTTACCCCCGCTCACTACTCGCCCGCCCACGCCATCTTCCTTGGTAGCTCGCGCGTACCATATCCCCCCGCTCACTGCTCGGCCACACGAGGAGAAGCTTCTTCGCTCGCCCGCCCGAATCCACTTCCCCGCTAGCTCGCAGGCACCAAAAACCCCAATGGAAGAACCGACTGACACGCAGAGCCATGATTAGAATTCCCTCCCCGATGTTCTCTTGGAGCAGATCTGTAGTCGTATGGACCTACTCAGCACCGTCCGTCTGGCCGCATGCTCGGTGTCTTTGTACCGTCTACTCGTCTGCAACCGGATGACTCTTTTCAAGACACCCTACTTGCTGATGCCCGATCCTCGCAGGTGGCCCAGACACCGACTTGACGATCCTACGGAGGTTGTTGTGGTGCCCCTCGACATGCTACCACTACCCGTCCACCTATCCTTCATGCGCGGCCACTACTAGGCGGGCATGAAGGCCAACTAGATCGTCCTCATCCACCACACCAGTAGTCCGTGGCGTCTCGTGGATATCTACACCCAGCAAGAGATCACCCTTCCATCATTGGATACCGCCGCCATCGAGCCTCGCAGCCCGCCGGACACTCCTGCCTACTACACACGAGACGCGTCAAGCTTTTGGCTCGACCTCTGTTTGCAGAAAGTTGTAATCTGCGAAGTGCCCACACCATCATAAGACTACATGGATTACAAGCTCATTGCCTTGTTCAACAAGGGATTAGTCTATCTGGAATCCGGTCGCCATACATGGTTATGGCTCATCATCAATCCTGTTGAGGAAACATTTCTATCTGATGCTATAGTGCATGATGGCATCGTTTACGCGGTCGACGCATAGATTGGCTACCTATATTGGTGGAATCTATCGTCGTGTAATTGTTCTATCTCATCTCATCTTTACCTTATGAATACGATTGCCTGTTCATTTGTTACAAATTTAGAATGCATAGCATGTCTATAACCACATCATTGTTATATGTTCCTCTCATTTCCTAGATTTTTATGACCACACATGTTATTATTAGAGTTGATATGAGAACAATTGGCATCTAATGATTGTTAGAATACATATTATGAGCATAACATCATGATTGCTATATGTTACTCTCGTTTACAAGATTTTTTTAACAACGCATGTTATTGCTTAGAGTTGATATGAGAACAGTAGTAGTAAGTGCTATGGTAGAATATGAGTAGGCGCTGTCATAGATGTTTTCCTCTCATTGTTACATGATGTTTGAACCATGACATATTGCTAGAATATGAAAGCCATTGGCTTATTTTTTTAACTTGGGATATGATTATGACCACGGCATTGCAATTCTCTGTCTATGATATGTGTCACTGTTATAATAATCTTAATTCCACACATACTCTAACATTATTGTTTATTTTTGTCCTTTTGGTCTCCAATTTGAATTGTTGCAGCAGACGCAAATGCGCTGGCCTTCATGATTCCAGGACTTGGACTCATACCAGCCGATGGGTGGTGGTTTATCGCTCGTTCAGCTGACGACAGTCATTTGATGCTCATTCGCATGTACCAAATTGACCAAACCATTACATCAAACCACATGCAGTACAATGCGTGGGGCATTCGTGACATTGATGGCTATGGATGCTTCGTGTTCGAGAAAGATCCTAGCTCCGTTGGGCCAGGCGTATTCAACTGGAGGCGGGTTTACAGCCTCGGCAACCACTCCTTGTTCCTCGGGCTCAATTATCCGATCATCCAAGCAATCATCAATCATATTACCGGTGATGATTACTGTGCTATGCAACTTCCATTCGCGAGGGGGGTCTGTGTTTACACATCATACCATGGGTTTCATGAATCACCATATCCAGAGATTCGTCGACACGGCTTGTTGCCAGATAATCTTCAGTGTGTGAAATGCATCAAGCTTCCATGCGATGGATGGCTTTTGCAAACCTGACATGCGGCGATGTGTTTCATGCCAACAGCAAATATGCACAACTTGATTCGTGCTGATATCTAGACCGCGCCATGTATTCTGCTGCTGTAGCACGACCCTCTTTTGTTGGATATTATGTACTGTTGTTAGTTTGAAGCACTCCTCTGGTTTGAAGGATAGATACCTTCCTGGGATCAAGTGCATCCTAACTCACCTGCGTAGGATGTACTGATAATGATGATGGAGATGTTGTGATAATGATGTACTGATAATGATGATGGACCGTTGGATGTTAATCCAACAGCTGTGCTCCTTCTTCAACCTCTGTTCTTGCTCCTGTCACCCGTGGGCGGCACCGCGGCTGTGCTGCCGCGCACCCGAACCAGTGAAGTTTCCCACTCCTCTCCATCTGCGACTCCACTGCAACTTAATAAATAGTAACGTCTAACTAAGCCAGTTAGTTAGATGCGTACACTTGGTGTAGTAGGATCTTTATTTAGTTTGATGCATACACTTGTTATTTTTTGGTAGCCCTTTTGTAATGATGGCTGATGTTTGGTTTGGAAGAGAGAGCTGTGTCTTCACTCTTCTGGCCTGCTTACTGCTTCTGTTGCACCCCCAGCCCTGGTTGTTGCTGCTGCTGTTTTCAATGTACAATTAGTAGTATATTTCGTCTATTGGTTGAATAAATGTGTTGTTAGAACGACAAACACATTTTTGGAAGTCGTTGCATGGTTCGATCCTTTAGTGCCCCGTACCATACGTAGCGCATACTATTTATCGTACGGAACACATTTTTTTTTGAAACTCGGAACACATTTTCCACTTGTTGATAACATGCAGCCCACTGATGAAGGCCCAATAGATAAGCCCATAATTAACTGGAAGGGAGGCTCTCACATGAATCCGGCCCAGGTACATGCTCATGGTCCCCTAAACATAAATAAGTAAATAAATAAATAAATAAAGCTAAATGCTCATGCACCAGTTCTTTGGGAAAATAGGTAGCCCAGTATTTCTTTTTGAAGAATACCCAAGCTAGGCATATTTGTTTTCTCCGAATTACTTGGCTGCAAATCTTTCAAGACGAGGAAGGATGCATTCCGGCCTGGCTTAAGAGTATGGTTAATGTCTGTTAAAAGTAATTTCAAAAGGGGTTGAAAATTCCAAAAAAATTATAGCAAATGGGATATAAGTTTCTTTTTTTGTTTTTTTGTTCTTCACTGATATCTTATACGTATTTCATTGGATTTAACATGACATAGTACTAATTTATTTTTAAATTTGTTTTAGTATGGCTATTAATTTTTGGATTAAGAATATTTCGTTCCCCAGCAAAAATTTGCGAATTTTCAAAATTTCCCACATATTTAGTTAATTTTTTTACCTTGGTACTGACCAGAAAATGGCCAACAATTCTAAAAATGGAAAACGGGTTGCAATAAATTCCATATGAATTAGAAAATGAGTAAAAATTATAAAAATAATAGCAAATGGGTTGTACACGCCACAGATTTCGAGGCTGACTTGTTTACGCAAGGCTTTGTCAGTGAACACATGATTCTAGCAGCAGTTAGTGTTGGATGTCCATCCAAGGGCTGACGTGCTTCTTCAATCTCTGATCTTCCTGCTCCAGCCGCCTAAACTAGCGCCGACGGGACTGCCTGCTCCCTCCTCTTGTGGCCCGCTATGATGTTGCGCACCCTACTCCCTCCGCTGGCCTCGCCGCATGCAATCAACTGCCTCCTTATTACGCGAAAAAAATGAATCCTCCCACTGACGTTTGGGGCGCACCGGTTGGGAGGCTGACCTGTGGGCCTACTAAGTTGATGCATACGCAGGGCTTGTCAACTTAGTCAACAAACGATTCTAGCAGCAGCAACCATTGGGTTTGAATTGAACGGTCCTGCTGCTTCTTCAATCGCTGCTCTTCTTGCACCAGCCGCCCAAACCAGCGCCCGGGAGACCGCCTGCTCCTGCCTCTAGTGGCCGATTGTGCTGCTGAGGAGGCCTCATCGCCCCCTACTACTCCACCGCTAGCCAGGCCCTGCGGCGACCGCAGCCTCACACCACAGCCGAACCAGTGAACCCTCGTACTCCTATCCGCATGGGCATCCACTGCTGCGTCTTCCCCGGCTCCGTGTCGTCCCCTTCCTAGGCCTCACCGTCGTCCACAGCCTTGGTGCTCTCGGCGCGGTGTGGTCAACGTGGTTAACGACATTCCATCGGAAGAGTACTGTACGTGGAGAGGCTGACAGCTGGGTCCACGGCCATAGCCCAGTTTTTTGTGATTTGCCAAGTGAGTCGCTTTGTCAGGCCTGTTGGGCTGCAAATCTTTTAAGATGAGGAGAGCTTTCATTCGGCTGGCCGAGAAAATGGACCATCAGTAATGAGAAATGGGTTGTACATTTTTAAAACACTTCAAACCGGCAATTAGTTTCAAATATCTTTTTTTTCATTTCGAGATTTGAAATTACATTAATTTTTATGCGTGGAGAATTTGTTGGATTTTATATTGATATACATTTATTTTAAAAATCAGTATGAATGTGAGTCAAAATTTCGCGATTAAAAACAATTCGGACCGCACCGAAATATGCAAAATTTCGTATAATTTTTTAATCGTGGCCACAATATGGGTTGTAGTGCTAACAAAAAGAATGTGGGCTCCAAAAAAACCTTAATAATTAGCAAATGGGCTGTAAATTATTAGAAATAATGGCAGATGGGTTGTATGATGTTATCCACAGATTTGAGGCTTTCCTAAAAAAAGGTTGACGCACAAGCAGTGACTGTTGGATGGCCATCCAACGGCCGTCGTGCTTCTTCAATCTCTGCTCTTCCTGCTCCAGCCGCTCAAACAAGCGCCGGCGGGACTGCCTGCTCCCTCCTCCTCGCGGTCAGCTCTGCTGCCGCGCAGGCCTCACTGCCCCACCGTACTCCCATTGCTGGCCTAGCCATCCCTCTACTCACCCACACCTGCTGTTATTCTCCGAAGACGGCAGACGAACCAGTAAACCCTCGTACAGTCGTACTCCCCTCCGCATGGGAAACAACTGCCGAGTCTTCCCTGCCTCCGTCTCGTTCCCTTCCTAGTCCTCGCTGTCATCCACCGCCCTGGTGCTCTCGGCGCGGCCTGGTCAATCTGGTCAACGACTGACATGCATCTGAAGTGGACTTTACGTGGAGAGGGCGACAGCTGGGTCCATGGCCGCATGCAAGGAAATGCCTCCTTATTACGTGCAAAATAACGATTCCTCCACCTGACATCAGGGACCCACCGAAAGGGCCTCTGTATTTCGCTAAAAAACGTTACTGCCGCTGACAGCTCGGACCCACCAGCTATATCTTCGCACGCAAGGAAGTGCCTCCTTATTATGCACAAAAAAATGAATACTCCCCCTGTTAGTTGGGACCCAGTATAGTGGCAGGCTGACTTGTGGGCCTACTAAGTTGACGGGGATGGAGGGCTTTGTCAACTTAGTCAATACGCATGATTCTAGCTCCAGTGACCGTACGATGTCCATCCAACGGCCGTAGTCCTTCTTCAACCTCTGGTCTTCTTGCTCCAGCCGCCCAAACCAGCGTCGGTCGTGCCTCGTGCTCCTGCCTCCCGTGGCCGGCTGTGATGCGGCGGAGGCCTCACCGCCCCCTACTACTCCCACCGCTGGCCAAGCCATCCCTCTACTCACCCACACCCCCTGTTATTCTACGGCAACGGCAACCTCACACCGCAGCGAACCAGTGAACCCTCGTACTCCTCTACACGTGGGCATCCACTGCCGCGTCTTCCCCGGCTCCGCGTCGTCCACTTCCTAGGCCTCGCCGTCGTCCACTGCCCTGGTGCTCTCGGTGTGGCGTGGTCAACGTGGTCAAGGAACGACTTCCATCGAACGTGGACTATACGTGGAGAGGCTGACATCTGGGTCCATGGCCGCAGCAAGGAAGTGCCTCCTTATTACGTGGAAAATAATTATTCCTCCACCTGACAGCGAGGACCCACCGGACGGGCCATCGTATTTCACCCCCTGACTGCTGGGACCCACCAGCTACATCTTCACAGGCAAGGAAGTGCCTGACAGTCGGGATCCACCTGGTCGAAGCGTACGTAGCATTGTCATTCTGGTCGCGAATGTGTACGTACATATATACTGGTCGATGTAGAGGCGTGCACGTGTCGTAGTAGAGGCGCGCACGTAGCATGTACACGTACGTACAGCGTCCAGGGTGCAAGAAAGAAAATACGGTCACGTATGTGTACATACGGGCGGGGTCTCGAACGCCTACTCGCGCATACGTACGGCCAGGGCTCGTGTACAAGGCTGGGTCGGAATGGAGAAACATCATCGTCGTTGTGTTCATGGGGAGGCAACGGAATGCGTCGTGTTCATGGGGAGGCAACGGAATGCGTCGTGTTCATGGGGAGGCAACGGAATGTGTCGTGTTCATCGGGAGGGCTTGGACGGAACAGGCTATGGAAACTAGGCCTGGCGTACCGCAGAACGGAGGAAACGGCCTTGTGTTCGACCGGCCACGTTCGAAACGGGATCCTGTTCATCGGGAGGGGTCTGATGTACCGCAAAACGGAGGAAATGGACCTCATACGGTCGAAACGGGGGTCCTGTTGATCGGGAGGGGTGTGGCGTACCGCAAAACAGAGGAAATGGACTTGTGTTGGAGCGCTACGGTCGAAATGGGGGTCCTGTTCATCGGGAGGGGGTGTGGCGTACCGCAAAACGAGACTCCACAGGATACTGTTCATCTCCACCGTCGACCTCCTCCAGCCTCCACGGGCTCCTGTTCATCCAGCCTCCACGGGCTCCTGTTCATCTAGCCTCCACCGCGCGCTACTCCACCGGCTACTGTTCAACCACCCCTCCACCGTCTACTATTCATCCATCCCTCCACACCACGGGGTCCTATTAAACCACCCCTCCACGGGCACCCCTCCACCGTCTACTGTTCATCCAGCCCTCCACACCACGGGGTCCTGTTCATCCACCCCTCCACGGGCACCCCTCCACTGTCTACTGTTCATCCAGCCCTCCACCACACCACGGGGTCCTGTTCATCCAGAGGCAACGCCACCTCTCACTGTTCATCCAAACCCCCCGCAACGCTCACTGTTCATCCCATCGATCGGCTTTAGTTATCACCAGTAGTGAACGAATCGCTCGATCGGGTTCAGTTAACAGTCATCGATCGATCGCTCGGGTTCAGTAACGTGTAGCCTGCAGTGCAATCGCTCGGGTTCAGTTAGAGCCCAACGCCTCGCTCGGGTTCAGTTAGAGCCAACGCCTCGCACACATGCGCGTACGTGTACGAGAGAAACGCACATCACTCGGCCCCCGACCTCCCACCGTAACCGGGAACTCCCCAAAATTTTCCTCGCCCTCGCTTCTACCACAGTTTTTCTCGTCATGGACGGCCCAAAGAATGTCATGCAGCTGCGTCTCCGGCCCGCCCAGGACGAAAACCCATTTTCTGTCATGATTTTTTGTCATAGAAGTAGGATCCCACCACATCTATGATGATACCGGGTTTTGTCACAATTATCGTCATAGAAGTGTCATATGTATGACAGAAAAAAATCGTTCGGCCCAAATGTCACGGATGTGTCTTTTTTTTGTAGTGTACGGACCCGTAGGTCTACAAAAGACTACTCACGCATCATCGGAGAGGCACCAATGGACATGATGAACCCCTCTGTGATGGTGTCTAGATTGGATCTGGTGATTCTGGAACTTGCGGCGGCTGGAATTGATTTTCGTCGACTCCACTAGGGTTTCTGGAATATTGGGGTATTTATAGAGTAAAGAGGTGGTTCGGGAGGCAACCGAGGTGGGCACAGCCCACCAGGGCGCGCTTGGGTGGCTTGTGCTCCCCTCAGAGCACCCCCTAGGTGCTTCTTTGGCCCACTGGATGTCTTTTGGTCTATAAAAAATCCACAAAAAGTTTCACCGCGTTTGGATTCCATTTGGTATTGATTTCCTGCAATGTAAAAAATATGCAAAAGCCAACAACTGACACTTGGTACTATGTCAATAGGTTAGTACCAAAAAATGATATGAAATGACTATAAAATGATTATAAAACATCCAAGAATGATAATATAACAGCATGGAACAATCAAAAATTATAGATACGTTGGAGATGTATCAGCATCCCCAAGCTTAATTCATGCTCGTCCTCCTGTACGTAAATGATAAAAACAGAATTTTTGATGTGGAATGTTGCATATCATGTAATCTCATATTCTTTTCTTTATAGCATGGACATTTGGACTTTTATATGGTTCAAAGCAATAGTCTTGTTTTGACATGAGGACTTTAATACTCAAGCATACCAACAAGCAACCATGTCTTTCAAAATATCAAAGCTAAAATAAGTTATCCGTAGCCCATCATGCTCAATCATTGATCCATTCATGAAACACACTCGCATATTAGCTACACCCAATGCTCAAGTATGATCATAGTGCCCCCTAGTTGGTGCTTTAAGTAAAAGAAAGGCCCTTCGCGAAGGGAAGTAGGGATTTGTAGAGGTGCTAGAGCTCAAAGCGAAAAACATAGAGATAAAAACATTTTTAGAGGCATACTTTTCCCACGAACGGAAACGACTTAGATCTCCCAACACTTTCCATGATAGATATATCATAGGCGGTTCCCAAACTGAAAATAAAGTTTATTCCTTTTTCCACCATACTTTCAATTTCCATGGCTAACCGTATCCATGGGTGCCTTCCATACCAACACTTTCCAAGGAATTTATTATTTGACAACATAAAGTAAATTCATTTTTTTCATTTTCGGACTGGGCATCCCTAATACCTTTACTTACTCTCATGCAATGATAAGTGAATAAACACTCATCGTGAGAATAACATGCATGGAAAATATCGGCCACCCCTCACCACCTCGTGAGCGGTACGAGCACACAAAAGAGAAATTTATTTTTAAAATTAGAGATGGCACATACAAAATTGCTTATAACGGCAAAAGAATACCACATATAGGTAGGTATGGTGGACTCATGTGGCAAAACTGGTTTAAAGGATTTTGGATGCACAAGTAGTGATCATACTTAGTGCAAAATGAAGGCTAGCAAAAGATTGAGAAGCGACCAACCAAGAAACGAATAATCTCATAAGCGAGCATTGAGCATAATTAACACTCAATAATGCACCACAAGTAGGATGTAGTTCATTGCACAACTATTGACTTTCGTGCTTGCATAGGGAATCACAAACCTTAGCACCAATATTCTTAGTAAAGCATAATTACTCATCAACATGACTCACATATCACATCATCATATCTCAAAACTATTACAAGGGATCAAGTTTATTTTGTCCAATGATCTTCACGAAAGTTTTTATTATATCCTTCTTGGATGTCTATCACTTTGGAACTAATTTTCATGTGTTGCTTTTGATAAGCTCAAACAAATATAAGTAAAGATCATGAGCATAATATTTCTTTCTCTCAAATTAATTTAAGCGAAGCAAGAGAGAATTTCTTAAAAAAAATTAGCAACTCCCAAATAAATCTAAGTGAAGCAAGAGAGTATTTCTTCAAAAAATACTAAAGCACACTATGCTCAAGAAGATATAAGTGAAGCACTACAGCAATTCCATAGCTCATAAAGATTTAAATGAAGCATAGAGAGCAATTTTAACAAGTCATGGCATAATTTTGGCTCTCTCAAATAGGTGTGTCCAGCAAGGATTCAAGACTTAAAACAGAAAGCAAAACAAGCAAAGACTCATATCATACAAGATGCTCCAAGCAAAACTCATAGTATGTGATGAATAAAAATATAGCTTTGAGTAAAATACCGATGGTCGTTAGAAGAAAGAGGGGATGCCACTCGGGGCATCCCCAAGCTTAGTTGTTTGTTTCTCTTTGGATAATAGCTTGGGATGCCATGGGCGTCCCCAAGCTTAGGCTCTTCTTACCCCCTTATTCCTTCATCCATCGTAACATCACCCAAAACTTGAAAACTTCAATCACACAAAACTCAACAAACCTTCGTGAGATCCGTTAGTATAAGAAAAAAATCACTACTATAAGTACTGTTGCAAACCCATTCATATTTTATTCTTGCATTATATCTACAGTATTCCAACTTTTCTATGGCAAAAACTCTTCAAAGAAAACCATAGAATCATCAAAACAAGCACACAACGCAAAGAAAACAAAATCTGTCAAAAACAGAATAGTCTGTAGCAATCTGGATATTTCGTATACTTTTGAAACTCCAAAACTTCTGAACAATTCGGATGACATGAGCAACTTGTATATTAATCTTCTGCAAAAATAATTGGCATTTTATCACGCTTCTATTAAAAATGAGAATTTTTTTCGTGAGTGCGACAGTTTCTGTTTTTCAGCAAGATCAAAACAACTATCGCCCAAGAAGATCCTAAAGGCTTCGCTTGGCACAAACACTAATTAAATCACAAAAGACACAATCATAACAATAGCATAATTGTGCAAATACTCAAGAACAGAAATAAAAAGATAAAAATAAATTTTATTCATTAGGTTGCCTCCCAACAAGCGCTATTGTTTCACGCCCCTAGCTAGGCATAAAGCAAAGGATCTAAGTTTTGTCATCTATGTTTCTAGATCCATAAGATGCCCTCATGCTTGATTCATATGCTGCCCTAATTCTTGTTCTAGGTAAGTGTTCCATACCCTTTCGTAGTGGAAATTGAAATTTAATATTTCCTTCTTTCATATCAATCACGGCACCAATAGTGCGTAAAAACGGTCTACCAAGAATAATTGGACAAGACGGATTGCAATCAATATCAAGGACAATAAAATCTATGGGCACATAATTCCTATTTGCAAGAATAAGAACATCATTATTTCTTCCCATAGGCTTTTTAATAGTAGAATCCGCCAAATGCAAACTTAAAGAACATTCTTCAATATCGGTGAGACCAGGCACATCACATAAAGATTTCGGTATTGTAGAAACACTAGCACCCAAGTCACACAAAGCAAAAAACTCATGATTTTTAATCTTGAATTTGATAGTAGGTGTCGGGGAAACTGATCCGCGAGCACCTATGGGGACCGAGCCCCTTTCGGTTCGGTGGGGGGCGGAGGTCGCACGAAGAGCAGATCGAGGCGGAGCACATGAACATTTTACCCAGCTTCGGAGCTCTCCGGAGAGATAATACTCCTACTGCTGCTTTGTGGTTTGTATTGAGTTCTTGCTCGGGAGCGCTGAGTGCTACAGTACGTACCAGCAGCTAACGAGACCGAGCGTGAATGTTCTACTGTCCTCCCCCCTCTACGTTGTGCATGGGCCTCCTTTTATATGCTCAAGGGGTCTCCAACAGGTGGCAACGTAGACAAGGGTAAAAATGGAAAGGTGTTGCGGTTGGTACAGCTACCTGTACAGTGTATCCTACCTAACCCTGATGGCAGGGGACAAGGGCATTAAATGCCCGTCTGCGTCGTCCAAACAGTGCAGAAAGGGACCGTCAGGGACGCCACCGTTCGCCACGATGGCGATCTTGTCAGCGCCGTTCGCCACCGCGTACCCCTGGCTGCGTAGCCTCTCGCCACGTATGCTTGGGATAGTCCCTGAGCGACACGTTGGTGGATGTGCTGGAGCGTGGGTACGGAGTGGTAGCTTGCCGCGGCAAAGTGCCATGCCGCGGTCGTTGTCTTGTCGTGTCCGGAAGCTTGCCGCTCGCCGGGCCTCGCCGGGATGCGTGGTGCGTCGCGGTAAGTACCTTGAGATGCCTTGGTTGGCCTTCCCGGCAAGCTCCTCTTGCCTGGGTCTTGTGCCTTGAGTGGCCTTCCCGGCAAGCTCCTCTTGCCGGGGCCTTGTCTTCTTGGCTTGAATACTTTGTTCTTGAATGGCTCAAAAGGAACCACAGAGGGCCTTGGCGGTCGCCCGGCAAGCCTTGCCGCGGGGTGTTGCGACTGCCCGTGCACAAGTTCGGGATACTAGGGTACCCCTACTCTAGTACACCGACAGGAGCCCCCCGTCCTGGGCCATACACGATGCCAAGCGTTGTTGGGCCAGGCCCAAAACAGGGCACGGGCACACAGGGCCTGGGTCACGCCGTATCTTATTCCGTATCCACCGCGCCCTCCTTGAGCGGCACGCGCAGATTGTGGCGTTGTGGGAGAGATCGTGGGTGGCTTCTTTATTCGGGAGAACGGAACATCCGCCCCCTCCCCCCCTTATAAGCAGGGGAAACAGGGGTAGTTCGTCCATCCGCCCGTTGCTATTCCGTCCTTGAAAATCTTCGCCACTCCCCTTCTTCCCAAAGCCGAAAGAGAGCAGCGCTCTGCCCCCTATCACCACCAACACCACCAACGCCGTCGACCTCCCTCACCACTTCCGCCATGGCTCCGAAAGCCGATAAGGGGAAGGTCATGAAGTCGGCCGAAGCGCAGCGGCTCGCGGCGCTGCGAAAGGAGCGGGCCACCTTCCCCCCCCCCCAAGCTCACCGCGGGGGATCTGAGGGAGTACTACTACCTCTTCTGGTCGACGGAGACGTAGGCGCACCTGTGCACGAAGGTACTCCCAGCCGCTGCTTGTGAAAAGGCCCCCACTGGGTACCCTTTCTTTGCCTTGTTCTTCTACTGCGGGCTCTGCCCGCCCTTTTCTGAATTCTTCTGTGACGTCATGAACACCTATGGGCTCCGCCTCCTTGACTTCACCCCCAATGTTGTCCTGACCATGGCAGTTTTTGCACATCTCTACGAAAACTTTGTCGGAATCCATCCAAACGTAGCCCTTTTCCGCCACTTCTTTTCGCCTCGAGTTGAGAAAGGAGAGCCTTTATCCGGCGGAATCGCCTGGATCTCAAAAGCCGGCAAGAAGGATGCTTATCTGGATGGAGAGTTCCGCAGCAAGTGGGAGGAGTGGAGGGCGGACTGGTGCTGGATTGTCGAGGAGAACCCGCAGCCGTTTACCGCCCGGCGCCAAACTCCAGTAGTGCGCGGCAGTGATTGGAGTAGCTTGGCCCCGGAAGACGACAGACTGAAGATTGCCGTCGCCCGGATCCAACACCTCAGGCTTGCCGGGCTTACTGTAGGAGCGGTTGGCGCAGATTTCCTTCGCCGCCGCATTGCCCCCTGCAGGAGAGGAGGAGACCCGCCTGGGAGTTCCAGAACGCGGCGGATATCATGAGGCTGCGGCCGGGCCTCAACTTCAACTTCACTGTCCTGGAGCTCAACGCGATGCTCCAGGAGCTATTTAAGTACGACCCACAACATCCCGAAGTGTTCAGGTTGCCGAGGGGCGTCGTTCCACTGTGCAACAACTCCTCGCTCGACCGCATCCGTGCAATGATGCCGTTGTGCGACTCGCATGGAATTGACCCAGCCTGGATAGAACCTGCAGATGATGTCGTGCAGGCGTTCTTCGATGGCTTGGTAGAAGTGCCGATCCACGCCGATGAGCAGAGGGGCCTCACCCGTGACACCACCGAGGAGGAGATCAAGCGCATCGCCACTAGGCTGGAAGAGGCGGTGGCAGCTGCAGCCGCGGGCGAGTTTGGATTCACCGTGGAGGAGGCAGAGGAAGCAGAGGCGGCAAGCCTTGCAGAGCGAGAGGGGCTTGCCAGCGAGGAAGAGCCTGCCGGGCATGACGCCGAGCCGAGCGGGCCTGCCGAGGATATGAGCGGCTCGTTGGAGATCGGCTCCTCTTCTTCTTCGTCTTCGGGCAGCTTGCCGCAAGCAGAGCCCCCAGCTCCACAAGCAGAGCCCCCGGCTCCACCAAGAAGGCGTCTTTGCAAGGCCGGGGACGTAGCGGAGCAGCGGACGAGTCAACCCCCGCCGCGCCGCACGACACGCTCCACCGCGGCAAGTTCTGTTGCCGCGGAAGCACCTCACGCTGCAGCGGCAACTGGAGCGGGATCCTCCCGGTCCACCGCTCCAGCTCCCGCCAAGCGGCCAAGGGATCCTACTCCTCCGCCTCCTCGCGCCGGAGGTTGGCCAGGCTTTGACTTTTCCGCGCTCAGCTCCGACGAGGAAGAAGAAGAGTAAGATTCTTGTTGTACTTGGATGTCTTCAATACTTGCTGTCTGGTCTTGTATCTCATTTGCTTTACTCTGAACTTATTCCTTTTTAGGACTCTGGCCCAGAGAGCGGCAAAGAGAGCCAAGGTCCCGGTGATTGTCATCGAGGACGATCCCACCGTGTCAGCAGGGGGTGCGCCCGAGACAAACTCGCCGGACCCGGCAGCTGTTCTTCAGAGCAGCCCCCAGCGCAGCCCCTAGCGTAAGTATATGGTTTGCTTCCCGCTGTTGGGCGCGCATGGATACTCTTTGTTTGCTGATATCTGACTGTTGGCTTGTGTAGGAGCAGAGCAGCCCCACCAGGAGCGTCCGGAGGCCGCCCCTGACATGTCATCTGCTTCAACTACGCCGCCAAGGGAGAGCTCCGGTAAGGGAGAGTACCAGCGACCCCCCGGCAGCGGAGATCCCAACTGCCGAGCCTGGTACAGGTACTTCTTGCTTTTAAACTTCCCTTGGGTTCTTCTTCGTTTGATCTTCTTTTTGGATATCTGCTTGACTTTTCTTCCTTTTTCGGCCGTTAAATCCATCTACTGCGGAGCCGATGGAGACCGAGGTTTCTGTTGATGATGCCGCCGCCACCGAAGAAGCGGCCGGCGCTGATGATCCCGCCGGTGAAGAGGCCGCCAAGGCTGCCGCCGCAGCAGCTGACGAGGGGTCTGGCAATCGCACTGACGGCCCTGAGGCCGCAGGAGCGTCAGGCGCTACGCCGACCGCCGACCCTTCCGCCGCTGCCGCGGCGTTGGGCTCCGAAGGGCCCCAGCCAGGCGTCTACTTGAAGGCCAGCGATGGCGTCTTCATCAACCTCCCCTGGGCGTCAACGTCCAGGGCGCCGGTCGAAGGAGAAAGCTTTGACGTGGAGGTACTCGCCTCCGCTGGGCTGACGCTAGTCGACGCGCCAAGCAGCAGCAGCGACGAGCCTGAGGAGGAGCGGCTGCTGCGGAAGCTATTGTCGCTCTACCGCGCTCGGCAAGCCAAGCTGGAATCCCGTGAAGCGCTTGCCGCGAAGGCGGGAGCCGACATTGAGAAGCGCGCGGCGGAGCTCCGAGGCATCAACTAGGCAGCTCTTCGGTCCCTGGCGGAGGAGCGGGAGCAGCTCGAGGAGGCGCAGAAGGCCTTCCTCCTCGAGAAGGCTGACATCGAGGAGCAGCAGCGACTTGCCGCTGAGAAGCTGTCGGCGCAGGAGGGTGAACTGGCGCAGCGGAAGGTCAACCTCGATAGCCACAAGGAGGAGCTTGCCGCGTGCGAGCGAACACTTGGCGGAGCTATCAAGCAAGCGGAGGATGCTGCCGCAGCCGCCGAGGCCGCCAAGAAGGAGCTAGAGATGAAGGTGGCGCAGCTGGAGGCCGACCTCAAGACGAGCGGCGAGGAGCTCGTCGCGCTCAAGCGTGAGCAGGAGAAGGACGTCTACAGCTTCACAGAGCTGCAGGTCCGTCTCTCCGAGAAGGGCAAGGAGCTCAGCGCCGCCAAGGACTCCAACGCAGATCTTGAGTTGAAGCTGACCACTTTGACCAAGACGCTGGATGGCACCAGGGAGCAGGAGGCGGCCTTGAAGAAGGAGATCCAGGGCGACAAGGCGCTGCTGGAGAGTGTTGCCGCCACCCAGAACGCTTTTAGAGAAACCATGGAGTAGTGGACGGAAGGTCTTGTGAATGCTGCCGCCGACATTGACAGGGAGCTGGCGCAGCTGGGGATGGAGGATCTCGGGTATCCCTCCGACGAGAACCTCCAATCCAGCGCCAATCTCACCTTGTTCTTCAAAGGCGTGGCGACGGCCCTTCAGCGACTCCGGGAGAGGATCCCAAAGCAGCTGGCCGATGAGTCGCGCAAGATCTGCACGGGAGCTCTTCAAAAAGTGTTGGTGAAGGTGGCCTTCCGCAACCCGGGCCTCAACCTCACCAATGTCCTCAGATCCCTGCCGGCAGAAGCTGATCTGGAGGCGCTCAAGGACCTTGTCGCACCCATTGTGGACAAGGTGAGCGGGATCAAGAGGGTTGAGGGCGATCGCATGGACCAGGCCGCCCGTTTTCTTCTTTTCTTGTCGCTGCTGATCATGTTATGAAAACAGTCTATTAGAGCCACGACAAGCTATTTTGTAACATAACTCTATTTTGGGTAGCGATTGCAATGTTATTTCCTTTACTTGATTCCTTCCTTTGTATGTTTTTGCCCTACGCTTTTAGGGAACTTGCCGGCGCAGGCACCCTTGCCGCGAGCGCTGAGTGCGGGACGTCAGCAGCCTGCTGGCAGTGCCGTTGCCGACAAGAAACCTTGTCGTAACTAGTTGTAGCTCGCTTAAGTTGTTGAGCGAACTCGAAACAAAGTAGGGGCGCGACTCTAGTCGCAGCACACTTAAACTGCTGAGCGAACTCGAAACAAAGTAAGGGCGCAACTAGCCACGAGCCGGTTCCTTCGCGCACAGGTTTTCCATACAAAGCATGGTCGTTTAAGGAAGATAACTTAAAATTTTAAAAACATCTGATTGCTCAAACTTTGGCAACTTAGCTTTTCTGTCGTTTGCTTCCCGGCAAGGCGAGACTTTCTTGAACGACGCCTGGTCCATACCATTATCTTCCCCTTCCCCCCGGCAAACTTGTGGGCGAAGCAACCTTCCTTTCCTTGAGAAAAAAGAAAGTAGAGAAAATAATGATATGGAGCCTTATGGCTCGTTATTGCTTACCAGGGGTGTTCGCTGCACAAAGTGTCAGATAACTCATGCAAAAAATAAAAAGCATGAAATTGACAAGATATGCATAGCACATGAGCTTTACTTATGCACAGGGTCTGCGCCTGGCTTTGTACAAAGGATTACATGCAACAGCGGCAAGACTTGTACAAAAGATGGTTGCCGGAGCAGGGTCCGGCAACCGTGCCTTACGGGTAAAACTTACGAAGATGCTCAATGTTCCAGGAGTTGCACACCGGAATGCCATCTTCGGTCTCAAGGCGGACAGCGCCAGGCCTAGTGACTCGTTTCACCCGGTAAGGGCCTTCCCACTTTGGCGTCAACTTGTTGGAATTCTTGGCGGACTGAACGCGCCGAAGAACAAGGTCGCCCTCCTCGAGACTTCTGGCGTTAACTTTGCGGCTATGGTAGCGGCGCAAAGCTTGCTGGTAGCGAGAAGCTTGTACAGCAGCCTGAAGACGGTCTTCCTCAAGGAGTAGCGCGTCATCTTGTCGCAGCTGCTCTTGCTCAAGCTCATCATAAGCGAGCACTCGAGGCGACCCGTATACGTGTTCCGTGGGGAGAACTGCCTCTGCTCCATAGACTAGAGCGAAAGGTGTCTAGCCAGTGGCTCGATTTGGCGTCGTCCTGATCGACCAAAGAACCACCGGCAGCTCCTCAATCCAGTTTCTTCTGCACACGTGCAGCCTGTCGAAAGTCCTGGTCTTGAGTCCACGTAGCACTTCAGCATTTGCCCTCTCCGCTTGACCGTTACTCCTGGGGTGAGCAACAGAAGCAAAGTAGACCTTGGCGCCAAGATCTTGGACGTACTGCATGAAGGTGCGGCTCGTGAATTGCGTACCGTTGTCGGTGATGATCCTGTTAGGGATCCCGAAGCGGCAAACAATCGACCTGAAGAACTTGACTGCTGACTGTGTTGTTACCTTCCTCACTGCTTCCACTTCCGGCCACTTTGTGAACTTGTCGATTGCAACGTACAAGTACTCAAAGCCCCCGACTGCTCGGGGGAAAGGGCCGAGGATGTCGAGCCCCCAGACCGAAAATGGCCAGGATAAAGCGATCGTCTGGAGAGCTTGAGCTGGCTGGCGTATTTGCCTGGAATGGAACTGGCACGCTTCACACTTGGTTACTTGTGCAGTTGCATCCTGGAGGGCTGTCAGCCAAAAGAAACCTTGCCGGAATGCTTTGCCGGCAAGTGCTCTTGCGCCCATGTGGTGACCACAAATGCCTCCATGTATCTCGGCCAACAGCTTTTGTCCATCTTTCCGGTGAATACACTTCAATTTCACACCGTTGAGTCTTCTTCTGTACAGTGCGTTGTCGACAAACTGGTACATACTTGACTGCCGGGTTACTCTTTCCGCTTCTTCTTGCTCTTTGGGAAGTAACGGACAATCTGCTGTGCCCATGCTGGAGCTTGTGGCTCGACAACAAGGACTAAAGGCACATCTGCTGCTGTGGGAACATCCGCTTCTACGGCGAGAAACTGCGGCTCAGCCGGAGCTTGACGTTCCCCGGCAAGCTTGCCGGAGCAAAACTTGTCGGGAGCGTCTGCTTCAACGGAACAAACCCTGGGGTTTGCCGGAGCAGACTGCTCCCCAGCACTCTTGGTGTTGATCTTGGAGACCTTTTTGGCGGCGGCTTCGGGAAGCTCTGCCAGAAAATAGTCACCAGAAATTAACTTCCTCTTCTTGATCTGCCCAGTTGATGGCGTCACAGACAGTTGAGTCAGCTTGAGCACAAAGATTCCTGGTTCCACAGGTAACTTAAGTGTTGCGCACTTTGACAGGCCATCGGCAATGTCGTTCTGAGCTCTTGGAACATGTTCCATCTGTAGGCTGACAAAGTGCTCTTCTGGCTTCCTCACTTCATCAACGTAAGCTTCCATCAACGGACTCTGATAACTCTTATTCACTTGGCGGACGACAAGCTGCGAGTCACCCCTGACAATGAGCTTCTTGATCCCAAGGTCTGCCGCGATCCTGAGACCGGCAAGCAATCCTTCATACTCTGCAGTATTGTTTGTTGCTTGCTCCTTGGGAAAGTGCATCTGGACTACGTACTTAAGGTGCTCTCCGGTGGGTGCGACAAGCAGTACGCCAACACCGGCGCCTTGCAGCGAGAAAGCACCATCAAAGTACATCAGCCACTCTTTGCTTGCTTCCTTGACGGGGATGCTCGTTTCTGGAATTTCTTCATCTGGTGTTGGCGTCCACTCTGCTATGAATTCTGCCAATGCTCTGCTTTGGATAGTTGAAGTGCTCTCAAACTTGAGGCCAAAGCTTGACAGTTCCAGTGCCCACTCAACAATCCTGCCTGTTGCTTCTGGATTCTGCAGTATCCTCTTCAGCGGAAAACGAGTGACAACTGTTATCTCATGTGCTTGGAAGTAATGGCGCAGCTTTCTCGAGGCCATGAGAAGGCCGAAAAGCAATTTCTGCACACCAGAGTACCTTGACCTAGCCCCCTGCAGAAGGGAACTGACAAAGTAGACTGGGCGTTGTACCATTTTCTTCTGTATCTCCTCGGGCGCCTGCGCAGATCCATCTTTGCCGGGACCAGAGCTTGTCGGGGAAGCCCCCTGCTTGTCACTGGATGCGCTCGCCGTGGTTGCTGGCTCATCATCTGCCTCCCTCTCCGCTACTAACGCAGCACTAACCACTTGATTGGTTGCCGCCAGATACAGCAGCAACTTCTCTTGTGGCTTAGGTGCGACAAGTATTGGAGTGGAGGACAGGTATCTCTTCAAGTCCTGCAGCGCAGCCTCCGCTTCCGGAGTCCATTTCATTGGACCTGCCTTTTTCAAAATTTTGAAAAACGGCAGGGCGCGCTCAGCAGACTTAGAGATAAACCTACTGAGAGCCGCCACGCAGCCGGCAAGTCTCCATACATCCTTGACGCGCTTCGGTGCTTCAATCTGCTCAATGGCCTTGATCTTGTCGGGATTGGCTTCAATTCCCCGCTGAGACACGAAGAACCCGAGAAGCTTGCCGGAAGGGACTCCAAACACGCACTTCTCGGGGTTGAGCTTGAGGCTGATCTTGCGCAGATTTGCAAAAGTCTCGTCTAAATCTTGAATTAGAGTTGCCTTATCCTTGCTCTTGACCACTATGTCATCCATGTAGGCCTCCACATTTATGTCTATTTGTGGTTCAAAAGCGGTATGGACTACCCTTGCAAATGTTGAACCAGCATTCTTTAAACCGAAAGGCATCCGTACGAAACAGTACGTGCCACAGGGAGTGATGAATGCGGTTTTCTCCTCATCCTCTTCTGCCATGAAGATCTGATGGTATCCTGAGTATGCGTCAAGAAATGAAAGCAAGTCACATCCGGCCGTGGAGTCAACAATCTGGTCGATGCGCGGCAAGGGAAATGGGTCTTTGGGACAAGCTTTATTGACATCGGTAAAGTCGATACAAAGCCTCCATTTCCCGTTTGCCTTGCGCACGACTACAGGATTGGCCAACCACGTAGGATGGAGCACTCCTCTAACGAGGCCTGCAGCTTCCAACTTCTTGATCTCTTCTGCGATGAATTCTTGGCGCTCCACTGCTTGCTTTCTGACTTTCTGCTTGACGGGTCACGCATGAGGACAGACGGCGAGGTGGTGCTCAATTACTTTCCTGGGAACACCGGGGATGTCAGACGGTTGCCATGCAAACACATCGACGTTCGCCCGCAGGAAAGCAATGAGCGCGCTTTCCTATTTAGGGTCGAGAGTGACACTGATGGTGAAAGTACCACCAGTGTCGTCCTCCTTGGCGGACACCTTCTTGGTCGCTGGCGGAGCTGCCATTGTCTTCTTACACTTGCCGATGGAGCTCGATGGCGCGTCCTCGACGGTAGCACAGCACTCCGAAGAGGTGCGCTTGCCGGAGTGGGCATCAGAACTCTTGCCGGACTTGGTATTCTTCTTCCCCCCGGGAGCTTCGGTGGCAAGTGGCTTGCGATCTGTTGCGGCTGCCGCTTCCCGGTAGATTTTGTCGGCGCAGATAAGAGCATCCTTCTTGTCGCCAGGGACAGAGATGACACTTATCGGGCCTGGCATCTTCAGCATGTCATACGCATAGTGAGAGGCCGCCATGAACTTGGCGAGCGCTGGACGGCCGAGGATCCCATTGTAAGGTAATGGAAAATCGGCAACGTCAAAAGTGATCCTCTCAGTTCTGAAGTTCAACTCGCTGCCAAATGTCACCGGCAACGTAATCTTTCCCTTCGGCTTGCTCCTTCCCGGGTTGATCCCTTGGAATGTGCCAGTCTCTTCGAGCTCGCTGTCAGGGACCTGGAGTTTCCTGAGCACAGCGGAGGAGACCAGGTTCAAGCCGGCCCCGCCGTCGACTAGCATCTTAGTGACCTTGAGGTTGCGGATAGTTGGTGAGACCAACATCGGCAAGCACCCGACCGCAGTTGTGCGATCAGGGTGATCCTCAATATCAAAGATGATAGGCGTGCTGGACCATTTCAGAAGCTTGCGTGACTCGACGGGTGGTTCTGCCGCATTGACTTCCCGCACCCATTACTTGAGTTGGCGGTGTGAAGTATGCAGAGAAGCACCGCCGTCAACGCACAAGACCTCTGTGGCTTTCTGGAACTCCTGCTCACTGGTCTCGGCATCGTCCATGTCTTCGTCGTCGACGTCATCTTCATCCTTGCCGCGGCCGCGGGGAGGTCTGTCTCCTTGCCGCTGCTTGGCCATGCCGCGGCGTCCTCCCCGGCCGGGGCGCTTCGTACCGGATCCTCCAGCACCTCCTTGGGCTTTCTCCTTGTCGCGTCGCTCGTATTCGGCCTTTTGCAGCTCGACAAGCTGCTCGACCTTCTTGCAGCTCTGGAGGTCATGGCCCTTGGTGCGGTGGATCTTGCAGTACTGTTTGTTGGTGTCGTCCTGCTTGTCGGCGATCGCCACAGCCTGGCAGTTGGCGCATGCGGCAACCTCCTTGCCGGAGCTACCAGCTTTGGCTTTCTTGGCGCCACCTTCGTTGCCGGACTGCTCAACAACTAGCACATCTTTGCCTTTCCTCTTCCTGTTGTTCCACCGCCGGCTTTTCTTTGCGGGGGCTGCATCCTCGCTGTCAGATCCTCCTGTTCATGTATTCTCTCCGGGGAGTTTCCTCCCTTCCTCAGCACGTGCACACCTGTCGGCCAGGGCATACAGCTCACTGACGTCTCTGATCTTGCACATTGCCATCTCCTCCCGCATCCTACGGTTACGCACATTCTGATGGAACACGCTGATGACTGCGGCAGGGTGGACATCTGGGATGTTGCGTTGCACATGGCTGAATCTCTGGATGTACTTGCGCAGGGGCTCTCCTTCCTTCTGGGCAAGCAGATGAAGATCACTCTCCTGGCCATGAGGTTTGTGGCCGCCTGTAAAGGCGCCGACAAACTGATGGCATAGGTCTGCCCAGGAAGATATGGAGTTGTCCGGCAAGTGCATGAGCCAGGACCTGACGTTGGGCTTGAGCACCAGCGGGAAGTAGTTGGCAAGGATCTTGTCGTCCCGCCCCCCAGCAGCTTGCACCGCGATGGTGTAGATGCTGAGGAACTCCGACGGATGCAACTTGCCGTCGTACTTCTCGGGTACGTCTGGCTTGAAATTCTTCGTGCTGGGCCACTGGACTTGCCGCAGCTCACGGGTAAACGCAGGGCAACCTACCGCGTACGGCAGGTCGCCTGGTTCCCCTGGCACACGCATGTCGACAGTGGGCCCAGCGCGTTGGTCTGACTGACGCCGCGCTTCTCTTCGGCGCTCGATGCGAGTACGAGCGTCTTCTTGCTGTCGTTCGTGAAGAACTTGGCGTTGATCGCGACGAGCTCGTGGATCCGATGACGCGGTGGAGTCGCTGTCGAGGTGGATCTGGTAAGGTGGCGACCTTGGCCTTCGCGGCGGAGAGTGCACGGTGGTTGCACCCCCACCGGTTTTGTCGCCATCGGTCCGCGCCTGGCTGACTCGCCGCGGCTGTGGTGTATTCGGCTGCCGCGGAGTGTCGCCGTTGGCAAAGCCAATGAGACTCTGAATGGTGGCCCTCCAGTAGTCGATCTTGTCCACCGTTGGAGGGTAATCTAGGAGCAGTTGGGCTCGCGCCAAAGCTTCTGCTGGAGTGGCGGGTAGCGGTGGCGAACGGTGTGTGGAGCGGGATATGCTCGAACTTCTAACTATGTTAGAAGGAGCATTATCCCGTCCAGGCGACTGTGCCTCGCTCATGCCAGCATGTTGGCGTGCATGCTGGCCTTGAGCATCCCGAGATCCACCAACTCGATCCGAGTCCAGCGAGCGCATGGTACTGTGAGTGCCATGTCGCTGCCGGTTCCGCGCCTCCTGAGATGAGCGCGATGGATGTACGGACGCCGAGGTCTGCGCAGCCTTGTCCTTGGACCTGGCGGCACCGTGAGCTCCCTCGTCGACGCCCGTTCTTCCGCCGGCGCCTTCCCCACCAGCCGTTTGCTCCGGCGGTGGTGGGTTTGTCGCAGACGGAGCAGCCGCCTCCGAAGCCTTCTTCTTCGGCGGCATGTCGATGAAGATGATGAAGATCTAGCTCGTGTGAACGCCGGATCAGGTTCACACAACCTCGACGCCCCCTACCTGGCGCGCCAAAGATGTCGGGGAAACTGATCCGCGAGCACCTATGGGGACCGAGCCCCTTTCGGTTTGGTGGGGGGCGGAGGTCGCACGAAGAGCAGATCGAGGCGGAGCACACGAGCAGTTTACCCAGCTTCGGAGCTCTCCGGAGAGATAATACTCCTACTGCTGCTTTGTGGTTTGTATTGAGTTCTTGCTCGGGAGCGCTGAGTGCTACAGTATGCACCAGTAGCTAATGAGACCGAGCGTGAATGTTCTACTGTCCTCCCCCCTCTACGTTGTGCATGGGCCTCCTTTTATATGCTCAAGGGGTCTCCAACAGGTGGCAACGTAGACAAGGGTAAAAATGGAAAGGTGCTGCGGTTGGTACAGCTACCTGTACAGTGTATCCTACCTAACCCTGACGGCAGGGGACAAGGGCATTAAATGCCCGTCTGCATCGTCCAAACAGTGCAGAAAGGGACCGTCAGGGACGCCACCATTCGCCACGATGGCGATCTTGTCAGCGTCGTTTGCTACCGCGTACCCCTGGCTGCACAGCCTCTCGCCACGTATGCTTGGGATAGTCCCTGAGCGACACTTTGGTGGATGTGCTGGAGCGTGGGTACGGAGTGGTAGCTTGCCACGGCAAAGTGCCTTGCCGCGGTCGTTGTCTTGTCGTTTCCAGAAGCTTGCCGCTCGCCGGGCCTCGCCGGGACGCGTGGTGCGTCGCGGTAAGTACCTTGAGATGCCTTGGTTGGCCTTCCCGGCAAGCTCCTCTTGCCGGGGTCTTGTGCCTTGAGTGGCCTTCCCGGCAAGCTCCTCTTGCCGGGGCCTTGTCTTCTTGGCTTGAATACTTTGTTCTTGAATGGCTCAAAAGGAACCACAGAGGGCCTTGGCGGTCGCCCAGCAAGCCTTGCCGCGGGGTGCTGCAACTGCCCGTGCACAAGTTCGGGATACTAGGGTACCCCTACTCTAGTACACCGACAGTAGGTTTCCACTCATCATGTAATTTTCTAGGAATTGAAACTTCTAATTCCAACTTTTCCTCTAAAGCTTTCATCATAGCATCAACAATTGTTTAGTAAAAGCTCTATTTTGTTCATAAGCATGGGGTGGATTTATCATGGATTGCAACAAAGAATACAATTAATCAAAGAGCAACTATCATAATTAAAGTCCTTGTAATCCAAAAGTGTGGGAACATCACTAATTAAAGTTTTGACCTCTTCAAACCCACTTTTATCAATTTTCTCAACAAGATTTTCACCCTCTGAATTATTGGGACGCCTTCTAGCTAAAGTTCACTCTTCTTCAGTCCCTTTTTCATCAACCTTAATTTTACTAAACAAGGAATCAATAGAAGAAACACCAATCATTTTAAGATCTTCATCACTTTTATCTTCTAACGAGATTGGTTTAGCGACCATCTGATTTACTAGGGTAGCTTGTGCATCGGATATTTTTCCTAGTAAACTTTCAACGAAAGCATACTTAGATTGGATATTGCAAACTTCTCTACTAATATCATCAAGTTGTTTTGTTATAGCATCTAGCACAATGGAATGCTCCTTAAGCTCTTCGGTAAAATATTTATTATGCTCAAATTGTGTAGTCATATATTCCTTGGTACTTTTCTCAATTTCAAGCAAAAATATTGGGGTAAGGAACATCATAATTTTTTATTTGAGGCATCATGACTACGCAAACAAGAAAGCACACACAAAAACAGATCCGGCAAGAAAACGGTGAACGAAAAAGAGGGTGAATAAAATGGCAATTTTTTTGTGAAGTGGGGGAGAGGAAAACGAGATGCAAATGGCAAATAACATAAATTGCAAGGAGATGGGGTTTGTGATTAGGAACCTGGTAGATGTTGATGATGTCTCCCCGGCAACGACACCAGAAATTGGTGACTTGACAAGGGACTATCTTGACGCGGCAATGGCGTCAAAAATTTATTTTGATGTCTGCTAGACTACATCGGTATTTCCCCAAAGAGGAAGGGATGATGCAGCACAGTGATGGTAGGTATTTCCCGCAGTGATGAGACCAAGGTTATCAAACCAGTAGGAGAACCAAGCAACACTACGTAAACATCACATGCACACAAATAACAAATACTCGCAACCCGACGTGTTAAAGGGGTTGTCAATCCCTTTCGGGTAACGGCGCCAGAGATTGGCAAATGGACATGAGAAAGTTGTAATAAGTTGATAGATAGATCTCGCGAGAGCGCGAGATAAAATAAATTGCAGCAAGGTATTTTTGTATTTTTTTGTTTAATAGATCTGAAAATAAAAGCAAATAAAATAGATTGCAAAGGCAAATCCTATATACATAAGAAGTTCATCCCCACTATCATATTTATCTTGAAATGCAGCCTATCCACCTCATCACACATGCCCCACACTGCCACCTCACTTGATCCCCATCCCACTAGCTAGCACTATTTTTTAAAACCAATTTCTGTTGAAATTTCCTCTGTTTCCACACTTATATTACCGACCGAAGCCCAATGGTCTCCTTCTAAGAACAAGAATTAGAAGCCCAACCGTTTGTCCGACATCATGGTTTTTGTTTGCACCTCCCGCACGTGTCTCCTCCCCTCCCCTCAGCGCATCTCTCTGCTTCTCCTCTGACCCTCCCTTCACCTCCTCTACTTCCCCTGCAGTGCCACACCACCGGCCACCTCATCTGCGCTTCACTACAAGCACCTACAAGGCACATGCTTATACTCGACAGTTCCAACAAAACGTGAGAGAAGGGTGGAGAGGGGAGGAGAGGAACCGTGTCGGGATCCCAGCCGATGCCGAAGGAGGGGAGATCCTCGGGGCGTGGCAGCGGCACGCCGGGTGTGGAGATTGTGGTGGTGATCAACTGCTCGTGATAGAGCAAGGGGAGGAAAATGTCATCCAGTCGACTACCTCGGCTGCGATCTTTGACGCACTGCACCATCCTCGAGTTCGGCCTCCGCATTACCCGCGGGGATGACGCCCTTCACATCCGGTCCAGAACTTACTTATCCCGCCACCAATTCGTTTATTTCGGTGCTTCGATTCTTTCTCTGGTCCGCCTGCAGTCTGAAAGCCACAACGAGAATCCAATTGGCTGGTTTGATTGCTTTGTCTGGATTCTTCTTATCATCCAAGATTTGGGACGGTATTGTGCATAATTTTATTTTCATTTCAATTTTGTCTGCCCTTTTCTCAACTTCTTATCATCTACTGTTTAATGCAATTGATTTGGATTTGAGTTTTGACTTACACTGTTTGAATTTATTTGACCCAAGTTTGACTTTCAACTTGAAGTTCATTTCTCATAGGTCATAATGATTTAATTATTTAATTTAAGTGACCTTATTCATTCTACTATTTTCTTTTATAAAATAGCTATGGTTTATCATTACATTTCCATAAATTCAAACTATGATTCAAATTATTTTTCAAAATATTTTATTTGGTGTCCTATTATGTTTCAAACAAATCTAGGATCTATTAAAATTGAATTTGGTTTATTTACAAATTTTGTTTCACTAAATGAATTCAAATAAAGGTGGAACTAGGGTTGTTAAATTTCAGTCTAGAAACTATTTTATAAGTTTATATATTTTTACAAAAAGTAGTCTAAATTAAGCTATTTTTCACTAGCTACAAAATGCAAAAAGAATCACCTAATTTGGGTTTGTATTTTAAAAGTTATGCCCTAATAAGTATTTAAACTATTATGTTGGAAATTCAAATTTACCTTTTCTAAAATTATTCTGAAAAGTTAATCTCCTAAGGTTTCATTTGCAAAAAAGAATGATTCAATTTGTTCCTTTTGAAAATTAGTTATGATGGTTTGAAGTTCCAAGGGCTTTTCTGCAAAATTGCCTTTTCTTTTTTAATTAACAAATTTTGTTCTGGATAATGCTTTTGCATAGTGTCGTGGTTTTGTCACGGCAGATGTCTTTGTGAAAGGACTTAGTCGTGGAGCCCTCGCTACGGGTTATCTTAAAGGGGTTAAACCGGACAAGGGACACGAGAGTTTTATACTAGTTCGGCCCCTTACGATGAAGGTAAAAGCCTACGTCTAGTTGTGATGGAATTGCTGGGGTTTCGATGACCAGGGAGCGAATACGCTTTGCCTGAGCCTCGAGTTGTTGTCTGTTGTCCTTGAACCGCTGGGTCGTCCCCTTATATACATGGGTTGACGCCCGTCGGTTTACAGAATCCCGAGGTCGGCTCATAAACGTGTCCGGCTCGGTCTCTGCTCTTATAACACAAATTTACATATCAATGCCGGTTTATGTCTACAGGCCTTAAACCGGCTTTGGGCCCTAGGCCTTCATAAAGCGTCACCGTCTGTCTTCATGGGCTTCAGATACAATGAATTACTTATGGGTTTAACCCGGCCTCTCCTGCCGGTTTACGACCAGTGGTAATATCCCCAACATTGGGCCCCAGATTGATTTGAACTGGTTCATGTCAATCCTCAATACTTAAGAAAACTTCTTCTTCAACATCTTCACATAATCTTGTAAACCGCTCTGACGTCATCTCCCAGGACCATGGTAAACCGTCGTGGCCTCACCTGTTATTTAAAACTGTGTATAACCCACCTTCATTAATGAGCATGTCGGCATTCTGGGAACGGGGGTCCCCATACTTGCCTGCTTGCGGCGTGGCTCAAAGGGGGGGCCAGCACGGCCCATCTTCATCAACATAGACCCAAGACCCTCGCGAGGGGCCAAGCCTTGCGGGGCGGACGACACGGAGCTTCCTCGGGCACGGCCTCATCAGGCTGGCTCGCGAGGAGGCGGAGAGATCAAGGCAGGGTACCTCATGAGGTGCCCGTGACGCAAGCCGTGACGACCAAGGGCGCCAGGCGGGCGCCATCCCGCGCAGTGTCCTCCTTTCCTCTTTGGTGCAAAGGGAGCAAGCGCAGGCGGGAGCATCAAGCAAAGGCACCCGTTTCGGTGCAATGAGACCAAGACCAGCCCCACGACAGGGAGGGAGTCATTATGGAGCCCAAGCCAGCGTAACCACCAGAGCCTTTGGCAGGCGAGGACCAACTTTAGTCAGGATAAGTGTACCAGATGTTCCCCTTCAAAATGGCCAATTGTTGGCGCCCTTCCCGCTCAATATTTGGGAAGAGGCCCAGGGCCTTTGCCTATAAATAGGACTAGCCACCCCCAGGGTAGGAGGACGGAGAATCAGAATTAGAACTAGAGGCATATCGAGAATCAGAGAGAGAAGGGTGAATGAACTCCTCCTAGCAGTTCATCGCCCCAGCCAAGAACAGACCCTCGCGAGGCTGTTCTTCCTTGTATTGCTCATCATCATCAGCCCAAGAGGCAATCCACCACACCACAAACTGGAGTAGGGTATTACACCACAACGGTGGCCCGAACTAGTATAAACCCTGTGTCTCTTGTGTTGTTCTTTCCATAGCTTAGATCTTAGCGAGGCGGTGGGGTACAGGTAGGTAGAAGGCGAAATCTCTGCGCGCACCCCAGTGTTCGAACCTCAAGGGTCTGCCGGTACCCGAAATCCGAAATTTGGCGCGCCAGGTAGGGGTGCGCCGGAATCCACCTTCTACCGCTTCGTGTCCTGCCGCGTCGTCATCACCATGTCCGGCGACCAAGCGAGCAACCCAGATCCTTGGGTGGCGTGGCCCACCCGTGCAGAGCCGCTCGCCTCGGGCGACCCCGTACCCCAGGCAGCTCGCGGTCCGCAGGGCGCTGCGGGCCGCGGGTGACGTGGACAGGCTTCGACAGCTCTCACGCCGCGGCAGGCGCGGTTGGCAGCAAGGGCCTCCAATCACGCCGCGACTACGACACCGTACACCCGCCGGGAGCAGGCGAACTCGAGGGCCGCGCTCACGGTGGCTCGAGAGCTGCTGCAGTGCAGGCTGCTGGAGGGTGGCCGCGACGTGCTGCTGGAGCGGGTGGCAGAGCTCCTGGGCTTCGCCGCCTCGGGGGCTCACCCCTTCTGCACCCAGCTCCCATCTCAAGCCCATGGCGGCCCTCGCGGGGGCTCCGCGCGCGCCCGCGGGCTCCAAGGCTACTCCAACACCAGCGAGGCTGTCGGCACCGGACCGGCGGCGGCGCTGCCCCCTCTCCCGGTCCGCGAAGAAGAAGGGCTCGACGCGACCCACGGCCCCAGTGGACAGCCGCGCTACCACCCCACGGTGGGCGCGCCAAGCGGAGCTGCATGGCACGCGGAGCACTATGGCGCGGCTTTCGGGATGACGGCGCCAGAAGAATACGTGCCCCGCATGATGGACCAAGGGCACCCTCACGAGGGCGAACAAGGCTCGCTCCTCAGCCCAAGCTGGGGGGACAAGGCGCCAGAAGCTGAGCTCTTCCAGGAGCCCCGGGACGGTCCCACTGGCCACGCTGGAGGCAACGATTATCGGGTACCGCTAATTCCTCACGAGCAAGCATACGCTAATCATGGATCGCAGGAGGTGCAGGTCGCCACAGCGAGCAGCTGCCCCGCTCCCACAGTCTCCTACCCCTCGGGAGGAGGGCGCAGGGGGCTGCAGGAGAGGGACCGAGATCCGACATCACCACCGCGGCGTTCGGAGCAAGGTGTTCTCAGGAGGTAGGCCCTCTGCTGGGGAGGTGCCTCAGGGCCTGCCCCTGGCGGAGGACCCGTGGTCGTCGGGGGAACCGCTGGCGACCGCTCTACCCCATCGGCGGTGTCCTGGTTTCCGGTCGTCGTTGATGGCACTAGAGTGTGGCGCAAGGCGGGGCCCTCGTCTGGCGATATGAAGCAAGGCCGGTACCTGTGAAGAAGGCCTAGTGCCTGTGAAGCTCGCCGCCCCGTGACACTCTCACATAATAATGAGTGGGGCTGTACATGCCCTGGAGTCTCAGGGGTGCCGGCCTCAGGCCCTGGGGCTCCCTCCCACACCCAGTGGCAGCACTTAGCTCCACGCTGGTGAGAAGACGTCCAAGACTAGATTAGGTGCCGGACGCGGCCTTTTATCTGCTTTCATTGCTTTTCCCTTTGGTTGTCACTTTCCCCCGCTGGATTTAAGTTGGATTTGAATTTGAGATTTGCGTGTGTTCGGGGAAGGGGAGATTAGTCTCGTTCGAGCAATTTCTCGCGTTTTGATCACCACTTCGCCTCAGCTGCCTCCCCTCTTGAGCCCCTCGTGAGCCGGGTCAGGCCTAGCCTGCGCGCAGCCCCGACTGCCACCGCCATGTCCTCTCACGAGGGTTTTTTACTGCAGATCCTACGGATTCGATCAGGGAACACTCGGGACGCCGCAGCCTCTCACAGGCAGCCTTAGGGCCCGCACGGAACGAAGGTAAACTAGCCAACTAGCACGTCGCTCAGCCCGCCACTTGGCGCAGGCGCATGGGCAATGTAACGTCTACTAATACGTTGAACACAAGTTTTACATGAGGGGCTCCCCCTCTCAAAATGCTCTCACAGCCATCAGGCCAAAACCTGAGTTCTATTCATGCAGGGTAAGGAAACGGGAATGATGCATAATCAGTCGGATAAATCCCCCAATGCGTCCTCAGGAGCACCTCCCGAACCATTGCTGGCGTCGCTGGACTCGCCATCGCTGTCTGCGTTGCCGCCAGCGGCGTCAGGGCCATTCACCATGCCGCCCTCGTCGCCAGCCATGATCACACCGTCGTTGTCCGAAGCGAAGGCCCTGACGAGGGCATCCATGTTGTCTTCCACCCAGTGCGCCAGGTCATCTCGGACGGCCTGGGGGACTGGGGCAATGGCGGCATCAAAATCGAAGTGGGGATCCATGTTCCTGAGATGGCTGAAGACGCGAGAAAAGGTGCGCCCGAGCAGGGCGTGGCTCCTCTCCTCCACCAACCTGTCGGCCCTGACTGACCGCGCCTCCAGCTGCATCACCACGTCAGTAAAGAACTGGAGGTTGCCGGCGTAGTTGACTGCATGCGGCTCGCCAACAGCCGCCTCGCAGATGTTGCCCAAGGCTGTGTTGGCTCTCTCCCGGAGCGTGGCGAGCATGGGGCCGTGCTCATGCTCCAGGATCCGCCGCTGACGTATCTCGTCCGCATTCTGGCGCGCGACGGCCTCAGCTTCCTCCACCTGATGGCGAAGAAGGAGCACCTCGGCCTGGGAGGTGGTTGACTCCCTTTTCGCTGCCTCAAGGGCGGCCCGAAAAGCATCGGCCCGCCGCGTCGCTTCCTGCAGCTTGGCCCTCAAGGCGGCAGTCCTACCTTCAGCCTCGACCTGGATCAACCCCAGCCTCTCCTCGAACTCGCGCTCGAGGTTCAAGCGCGCCATCGCCACCCGACGTCCGACCTCCTCCAGGACACGGGCTTCCCGTGCAGCGACATCATCCTCCGCCTGCGTCACCAAGTGCTCCCTCGTCTCCAAACGCTCGTACTCGCGTGTACGTTCGGCGGCTTCCAGTGTCAGCGCCTCCTCACGCCTCTGGAGCTCTGCTGGGTCGCCAGAGGCCACCTTCATCGACGCAAGGGCTGCCTCGCACAACTCCACTTGCTCCTCCAGTGAGTGGCACCGGGCCAGGAGCTCCCGAGCCCGCTCCTCCGCCGCCTCTCGCTGCCGGTCAGCCTCCCGGGCCTCCTCAGCGGCCCAAGATCGGGCCTCCCGAGAGGCCACCAGCAACGCTTTGGCCTCTTCATCGTCAAGATCACGTTGATGGCGCGCAAGGGCGATGGCGCCCTCCAACTCGCGCCTCTCTGCAGCCTGGCACAGGCCCTCGGCCTCAAGGCGTGCGTCTTCATCAGCAAGCTCCTCACCAAGCAGGTTCACCGCGTCTGCCGCCCTTCGAAGGAATCCCCGGCGAAGAGCGCGACGCTCCCGGGCGCGCTCGAGCACGTCTTCCACACCATCATCCGCCCCAAGCAAGCGCCGGGGGCCATGAATCAGCACTCCCCCTTCGGGCAGGGGGCTGGGGGTTGGCACCCTCGCGACGGCCGGGCACGCCACGCCAGAAGCCCCGCCTGGAGCCAGCCCGTCCCCAGACGAAGAGCGCAGGGAGCGCCTCAACCAATAACAGTCCACGACCAAGCGAGAAGCCCACGGCAGGCTGGCTATGTCGCGAGAAGGCCCGCGAAGGAGGCTCGTGAGGTGCGCAGGGTCTCAATGCGCCTCGGGACGGTTCGCCTCTCCAATCGCCCTCACCACAAGGGCTCTGCTGCTCGAAGCGCTTGAGGACGGCAGGAGGGGCGAGGCCAAGGGGGATGGCACCTCAGCCATCTCCGCGAGCTCGGCTGGAAGGGGCCTACGGAGTAAGGATCAGTAAAAGCAACAGAGGGATCGGGAGCTGGAAAAGGAGAAGGCTTACTCATCAGTGGCGAAGTACTTCCTACGCTTCAGCAGGCGACAAGGGTAATCGTCGCCCAGGGCCTCCCTTTTCTTCCGGAGGGCCTCAAAGTCCATGCGGAAGCGGCCCAAGAGTTGAGCACAGGGATCAACCTGCGACGAGGGCGAAGCGTCAAGGCGATCCGTGTCAGGGGCGCCTGCCTGGTGCACACTGCCAGTCGCCTCGCCAAGAGTAGCGACTAGAGCCTCAGGGGCCTCAGTCGCAGGTGCTGAGGGCAGCTGCTCGCCGCCCTCAGCCTCAACGGCATGGGCCCCAAGAGCTGCTCCTTCATGAACATTGCCCGACGCTGTCACCCCGCCGGGAGTCCCCTTGGCCTCTGGCGCCTCATGCTTCCCTGCTCCGCCACTTGAGGAAGAGTCACCTTGGCTGACTGGAAGAGCAGTCACGAGGCCGGCGGGGCGCGCCCCCCACTCATCGAAGATAGGCATCTGATTCACAAAATCGCCCCTGTTCTGGCAGAGGTACAACAAGGCCCCTCCCTGCCGGATGCTGTCGAGGTTGGGGTCCCCAGTCAGGATCAAGAGCACTGTCCTTAGCACCTCAGGCGTCAGGTCCTCTTCCTGAAGCCTCATACGATCATCACGCCCGCTGAAGGCCCACATCCAGTGGGAGTGGCGTTGGAGAGGAGCAATGCAGCATAGCAGAAACTCCTTCACCACCTTGGGCGTTGTCACGCCAAGCGGCCTCAAGCACGCGAAGCGGTGCCAGACGAAGACGAGCCGGGGGCTCTCGAGCGTCTCCTGGCTCCAGCCCGAATTGGGGACAGCAGGCGAAGTTGGCTCTGATAGCAGGGGGCTAGGCACCCCTACATCCACATACAGCCACCGCTCGCGGAACCCAGCCACAGGCGGAGGGAGCCTGAAGTCAATCCCCGAGGCCGCTGTCTCAGACGCGGCAGCGAAGCTCACGCACGCCGAGCATTGGGTAGGATCGACAAGGCGCAGAGAGAAGAAGTGGCGCAGCAAGGCAACCGAAGGAGGGATGCCCATCATTGCCTCGCAAACAAAGGCGAAGACCGAAAGGAGGGTGATGGATTCAAGACCCAGATGCATCATGTGGATCTGATAGTGGGAAAGCACGGCATTGAAGAAATCAGAAAAGGGGGGAACCAAACCCGCCCACAGGGCGTCAGCGAAATACCGGACCTTAGTGATTATCCTATCGATGGAGAAGTGAGACGCGGGCCAGACCGTCGTCCTCCCGCATTCGTTGAAGATAGTGGCCAGAGCCCAGCTGACCTTGCCCAAGCCCTCTCGATTGATTATGATCGACTGGTTGACGGCGGGGGCCACCAACGGCGGCGAGCGAGGCGGAGGCATGGGTTTCTTCCCTCTTCCCTTCTTCGTCGGAGCCATGGCGATGGGAAGGGGGGAAGGTTCGAGACAGGGTTGAGAATAGAAGCTGGAGTGCGAGAGGAGGAAGGACAGAGGGCGCTCGAGCAACAGAAAGGGGAGCGGCTGTGTACGACTACGAGTCCGCCTAGCATGGCGCAAAATAAGGGGGCGTGGGGGAACAGTGCCGCCCACGTCCAATCAACCACCACGCGGTGCCCAAGGCCGCAGGCTGTTAGGGCCCGCGATGCTTCGCCCTTGCCCTTTCGCCTCCCTGCACGGCCAAGTCCAGGCGCGCCTTGGGCCCGGGGCTACTGTCGGCGTTCTGGGAACGGGGGTCCCCATACTTGCCTGCCTACGGCCTGCGGCGTGGCTCAAAGGGGGCCCAGCATGGCCCATCTTCATCAACACAGACCCAAGACCCTCGCGAGGGGCCAAGCCTCGCGGGGCGGACGACACGGAGGTTCCTCGGGCACGGCCTCATCAGGCTGGCTCGCGAGGAGGCGGAGAGATCAAGGCGGGGTACCTCACGAGGTGCCCGTGACGCAAGCCATGACGACCAAGGGCGCCAGGCGGGCGCCAGCCCGCGCAGTGTCCTCCTTTCCTCTTTGGTGCAAAGGGGGCAAGCGCAGGCGGGAGCATCAAGCAAAGGCACCTGTTTCGATGCAACGAGACCAAGAGCAGCCCCACGATAGGGAGGAAGTCATTGTGGAGCCCAAGCCAGTGTCACCACCAGAGCCTTTGGCAGGCGAGGACCAACTTTAGTCAGGATAAGTGTACCAGATGTTCCCCTTCAAAATGGCCAATTGTTGGCGCCCTTACCGCTCAATATTTGGGGAGAGGCCCAGGGCCTTTGCCTATAAATAGGACTAGCCACCCCCAGGGTAGGAGGACGGAGAATCAGAATTAGAACTAGAGGCAGATCGAGAATCAGAGAGAGAAGGGTGACTGAACTCCTCCTAGCAGTTCATCGCCCCAGCCAAGAACAGACCCTCGCGAGGCTGTTCTTCCTTGTATTGCTCATCATCATCAGCCCAAGAGGCAATCCACCACACCACAAACTGGAGTAGGGTATTACACCACAACGGTGGCCTCAACCAGTATAAACCATGTGTCTCTTGTGTTGTTCTTTCCATAGCTTAGATCTTAGCGAGGCGGTGGGGTACAGGTAGGTAGAAGGCGAAATCTCCGTGCGCACCCCAGTGTTCGAACCTCAAGGGTCTACCGGAACCCGAAATCCGACAGAGCCTCCGACAATTGAGGCGACAACTCCGCCTCATATCCAAATTTTAGGCTCCTCGATTTTTTTGCCTGACGCTTATCTTTTTGCCCTTATAAATAGGGCCAGGGGGTCTTTCCATTCCCCCCCCCCCATATCTCTTCACCTCATCTTGTTCCTCGCACTGGCCGACCTTTGGAGCTCCACCGCCACCATCAACCTTCATTTCTTCCTCCGCGACGGCCGCTGCATCAACCTGGTCGGACCAAAAAAAATGCGGCAATCCTCCGCTGCTTCCTCAGCACCAGTACGTTCCTCCTTTCTTACTCCAGATCGACCATTAGGGTTCGTCGTTCTTCGTAGTTCTTTGAAGTTCTTGAATCTGTTTGTTTCTCCTTAATAGTTCCAATGGCTAGTTTAGATCTGCTTTTTCCAAAGCCTTTGTACTTTAAACTCCTGCTTCTTTGTTAGAACATCTGCCTTGCATAAAACTCATCTCAACTTGGTGAACTCTTAACACGCTGGAAATTAGGTCATAATATATTTTGTTTTTCCAACGCGCGGTAGATCTGAAATTACCATGGCAAGATGTGAAACTTGTTTCTTCCTTCACTTATACACCTTTAATACCAGATTGGGCGGTTTAACTTCATAGAAAAAATGATGACCCAGTAGATACCATTAGTCCCCTGTTGAACCGCCAATGCATTCATCATTGTACTGTTTCCATTGTCAGACTCCGGTTTACGAATAACCAACTCCGGTTTAACAATATGCTTACATCCTTATACTGTTGTATAGTTTTCCACTGTAAATCTTAAACCGACAATAATCATGTGTCAGATCTTTCATTGCCATGGCCAAGCAAGTTTATGAATGCAATTGGGCTCCTTCTCGAGTAACCGAAGAAAAGTTAAACAATCTTGTCAAAACGGGCGCTTTAGCCAAGAAAGATGTCATCCACTGGAGGGTCCCTGGCCCGGAAAATCCTCCTATACCCAAGTACGGAGAGGTAGTCATGTTTGCTGATCATCTGGGTCGAGGTTTTAGCCCTCCCGGTTCGAAATTTTTCCGAGATGTACTAGCCAATTTTCAGCTGCGCCCTCAAGACATTGCCCCAATTCTGTGACCAACATCTAGCACTTCCAAGTCTTCTATGAGGCTTATCTGCAAGAGGAACCTACAGTCGAACTATTTAGGGATTTCTTTCACTTAAACCGTCGCACAGAGTTCACGGATGGACCCAATACGGAATTGGGTGGAATGGCGGTTCAGACAAGGAAGGAAGTTACTTTCCCTCATCCCAAGCTCCATAGTCACCCCAAAGAGTGGAACCAGACCTGGTTTTATTGCAAGGATACATCTCCACCTGAAGAAAACCCCCTGTCGGGTTATCGCCCTGAACGCCTTAACAATACACATCCTTTTCCTCAGAGGTTGACTGCAAAGAAAGGGCCAACTATGCTCCTCAACTATCCGAGCTTAGAGCCTTCATGGCGAACGGTTTGACAGGAGTTGATCTTGCTCGTTGCTGGATAAGCTGGAGTATTCTGCCCTTAAGCCGGTGCTCCAGTTTGATGTGCGAATACACGAGGAGTTTGAAGGATGCTTAATAACATATTGACATTCAGCTTACAGATGTGGAAGTTACTGAAGCTGTAAAGAAAATGCTGAACGAACCGGAAGCTGTCTGTGCTCAAACCGGACTACTCCCTTTCTGCACTTTCAACAAACCGCCAGCTGTAAGAATCATATAATCTGTTTATCATAAGTTGCTCCTGTCCAAATATTCTCTAAAAATCTGATTATTTTCTGACAGGGTAATGATCCGTTCTGGAACAAGAAACCACAAGAAAAACTGGCAAAGCCGCAAGACAAACCGGCTAAGCCACTTCGCCCAAAGACCAAGGTTGTTAAGAAACCTGGCAAGAAAAGTACCACTGCATCTTCCGATCTACCAGCTGATGATGATGTGGGTAACCCGGAATCAGAGATAGAACTTGACTCTCTTGGTTCATTTTTTGTACACCTCATTGACAATGATTGTTATCAGGACGACTCTGAAGGCAGTCACGCTGATGATGTAGAGGTAACCATTCTTTCCTCCGATTCAGATCCTCTGCCAACATAAAAAATCCGTTGAGCAAACCGGAAAGTAAAATTTTCTCGCCCCCTTGCTTACTTGGACCCAAACTTTCTTTTGAAGACACAGCAGCACGAGGCTCGCCGCACAACCCGGCACAGTGGCTAAGTAGTTACCTTCGCCGGCTTACCGAACAGCCCGGTTCGGAAACGCCGATCAAAGGTCTCTTATCTCCTTGACACTTCATGCCCCAAAGCAGGTTGTTTCCGCCAGCCTCTTAACCCGTCTGATTCAAATTATCAGGGCACTTCTCACTCATCCTCTGGCGAGTCGTCGGCCACAAAACTTCCACCCCTCAAAACCGTTCTTGGGTGAGCTATATACTTGTTTTTATCCTTGATCTGTTATTCTTATATACTGTACTGATCCTCATATTTATTTTCCTTAGTGCCAAGCCCAGACCCAGCAAGAAGGCTCGGTTGAATAAACCAACCGATGATAACGCAGATGTTGAACCGGAAAAAACTCCAGATCATGAAGCGACCGATGCTGACGCCATACTTAATGACCCACCACCTCAAGACCATGACTTCGTTGCTGAGCAGGTAGAAGTTGACACCACAAGCCATGCTGACCAGCCAACCAGCCCTGTCCGAACTGATGACAAACCGGCAAGTCCGGTTAAAAATACTGACAAACCGCCAACCCCAGTAACGGTTGTTGATGACAAAGATGATGATATTATGATTACTGGCACTGGCCATACCGCTCCTGGCAATCCTATCGATTTGTCAAAGCATACTGCCAAAGACGAGCTCACTGCAATTGGCAAAGGCAAATGGAATGCCGATTTGTCAAATTACGCCCATTTGAATGCTCAAGACCTTCACTCCCGCTTCTTGAACCGTCTGTACACCAGCCGTGATTATGAAGCCGGTTTGGTCAATTTGATGAAGGAGCGATATGAGGTAACTCCATAAGTGTTCCTCTCTTATACTCAATTTGCAGCTTATCAACTTCCAGTAGCCCCCAAGTGACGGTTTAGGATACCAATCTAAACCGGGACTTTTAGTAACAATTTCATGTTCGAAACAATGCATCTTAACTTCACTGATGTAGCCCCCAAGGGACAGTTTAACTTCATAAAGATGAACCGGGACTTTGCAGAAGAATTCCCATATCAGCAATTATGAGCAAATACACATTAGCCCCCAAGTGCGAAGTTGAATACTTGTATTGTGGTTGGGACTTGTAGAAATTTCTGATAAGGAACAAATATGCATTAGCCCCCAAGTACCAAGGGCATAACTTGTTATGTGCTTGGTACTTCAAATATGTACTGTTAACTCATTATATATCTGTCTCTTTATAGGCTGAGCTGAGCAAGAAGGAAAGCCAAACCGCTGATCTGCAAGAGAACCTCAAATCCCAGCAGGCCGAAACTTCCAAAGCCAAGGAAGAATTGACCAGCGCTCTAGGCGCTATGGAGAAACTGAAAGAGGGCTTCAACAAGGAGCGGGCGGATTGGGAGACTGAAAAATCCGCTTTGATAAAAAGGGTTGAGAACACAGAAGCAGCTCTTAAACCGGTGGTCGACAAACTGACCGGTGTAAAGCGGCAGATTCATGCCATGACTGCTGTTGTGTTCGGTAAACATCTTTTCCTTAACACTTTCAACATATCTTCCCATGTGTTGTCGGTTTACTGATGTGTACCATGGCACAGGAACTCGTATTAGCCATCTGGGCTCTAACGTATAGAAGAAATTGAAAGCGGCCTATACTCTGATAGAACAACTGTATACCGGTGCACAGCGGATCATCTATACTGCTTCACACAATAATCCTCCTCCCACTTTGATCAAGGATACCTTAGAAAGGTTATCTATGCTTCCTGCCCGGGTAGACGAGCTAAAAAAAGTCTGCCGCAAGAACGGGCGCTTTGGCCGCACTAACCCGACAAAAGCGTGGGTACCTGACTTTGATCCAGTGGAAGCGGCCCAAGGCTATCCCAGTTTGCAGGAAGACGGGAACCAAATTTGGCAATGATGATCTCCGAATCATAAACCGGGAAGTACGCCCATTGGCTTGTCAACTCGTTGAAGAAGCGGATCTCTCGTACTATCAGGCGAGTTATGATGATAAGAACAGACGGGTTGCTGCACCAATTCCAGAAGCGCAAAATCTTATCCCACCAATCCGTAAGCACACTTATGCCCCTGACATTGAACCGTCCACGCTTATAAGCGATGAAGCTGTATTCCAAGCCCTAACTGGGATCGACTGGGCAACTGTTGACTTCCAGCCACTAGGTAGAGAGGAGGGAGTTGAACCGGCACGAGATGATCCGCAGCCGTCAGGCCAAGCTGGTGACCAATCATGAACTGGAGGCCGGTTTTGTCTTCTACATGCTGCAACATGTATTTGAGAAAACAATTATCCTTTTGGGCACTGAAACGCCTTGTAATAGGCTAGTAAAAATACTTGGTCTGGTATGCCTTCGTGCATTTTTATCGGCGACTGATGCTTGCTTAATCCGACATGCTTAAGGTATGATATTCATAATCCATAGCCATTTATTCAGGCTGTTCCTGCAGATAAGAAGCTTAAAGCGCCCCGGCGGTTTACCCCGGGGCGGGTCATGATACCCAAATATATATATGACCAAGGTTTATAACCAAGGTTGTAAAAGATAACCAAATATGGAAATATATAATACTTGTGACCTTTAGGCATAATGTTGGCTGACCAACGTTGTAGTTAGGGTCATAAACCTACTCTGGAGGATAAGTAACTCCTGTTATATGATGCCGGTTTACAATAAAACAGTTCCGGGTTGTGATAAACACCGGTTTATTCCATACTGGTGACTTTGAGTCAAAACCAGACCGGGCTGATAGTCGCCGGATTATAATTTGATCGTGTACTAACAACTTGTAGTTGAAAGCCTAACCGGGTTGATAAACACCGGTTTAAAAAACATCACAAATCTTATGAAAACAAAGAAAACTTAGCAAAAGGCAAATAAAAACCATTGTAGTCAAGGCTTTTCACGGGCTGTCGGGCCCCAAATTCGAGGCTTTTCATGGGCTGCCAGGCCACTGAGTTAAACCATTTTTGCAAAGCCTTTTAAGATGGTCCTCAATCCTTAACCAATCATCGTTTTAACTTGACAAGTTCAGGGCCTTCATTTTAGAGTAACTCGCCAAAGTTCGAAGGGTCATACCAGGTTTACCTGGGCGGAGTGACTTACTTAAATAGGCAGGTTAACCCGGGGTTTTAGGTGTATACACCAGGCTTCCAAGCTATGGCTTGATAGCCTATTACAAGTGTAGATTCTTAGTTCATTTCGACAACAAAGAATCCCCAAGTAATATTTTGAGTTGTGCTCAGTGGGTGCCTATGTTTGAGTTGTTGTTTTTCAACACTCTCTTTGGCCCCGGATTGATTTGGCTTTGAGCCGATCAAGAGGTGTGACTATGGTTAGGATACGACCAAGCCCCCAAGTGATGCCGTGGCATTGCGCCGATCAAGAGGTGTAGCTATGGTTCGGATACGACCAAGCCCCCAAGTGATGCAACATAAAGCTTTGAGAAGCTAAATCAAGGTGTAAACCGGACGCCGCTTTGTAAGCTCCATGCAACCACACATGATGTAAGAAAAACAACAGATACCCCACTTTAGATGAGGTTCCGGTTTATTATATTGATCATAATATATACAATGTCATAATATGCACATAAGCAGAGCCTATGGCTCAAGTATAGTAGGGCCGAAGATGAGCAATATTCCATGGCCGCTTGGTCTCCTCCTCCGATTTACGTGAGTCTTTGCGCTCTCGAACATCGATTAGGTAGTATGACCCGTTGTGCAGATTCTTGCTGACCACAAAGGGTCCTTCCCAAGGGGGTGAGGGAGTCCTGGATTAGGGGGTATCCGGACAGCCGGACCGTTGGACTATGAAGATACCAGATTGAAGACTTCGTCCCGTGTCCGGATGGGACTCTCCTTGGCGTGGAAGGCAAGCTTGGCAATACGGATATGTAGATCTCCTTCCTTGTAACCGACTCTGTGTAACCCTAGCCCCCTCCGGTGTCTATATAAACCGGAGGGTTTAGTCCGTAGGACCAAGAACAACAATCATACCATAGGCTAGCTTCTAGGGTTTAGCCTCTTCGATCTCGTGGTAGATCAACTCTTGTAATACCCATATAATCAATATCAATCAAGCAGGAGTAGGGTTTTACCTCCATCGAGAGGGCCCGAACCTGGGTAAAAACATCGTGTCCCCTGTCTCCTGTTACCATCCGCCTAGACGCATAGTTCGGGACCCCCTACCCGAGATCCGCCGGTTTTGACACCGACATTGGTGCTCTCATTGAGAGATCCTCTGTATCGTCATCGTTAGGCTTGATGGCTCATTCGATCATCGATAGTGATGCAGTCCAGGGTGAGACTTTTCTCCTCGGACATATCATTGTATTCGGCGGCTTCGCACTGCGGGCCAACTCGCTTGGCCATCTGGAGCAGATCGAGAGTTACGCCCCTAGCCACCAGGTCAGGTTTGGAAGCCTAAACTACACGGCCGACATCTGCGGAGACTTGATCTTCGACGGATTCGAGCCCCTGCCGGGTGCGCTGCATGGTCATGATGAGCATGATTTAGCTCTGCCATCGGACAATGTCCAGGAGATCGCACCTGCAACCGCTTCGACCCTCAATTCGGGGCCAATTGCGCCATCCATGGACGGGTGGCTAGACCCCGCCACGGAGGTCGCAGTCTCAGCGGCGATCGAGCCAAATACCAACCTTACCCTTCACGGGAGTCGTGACGCTAAACTGTCGGATTCTTCCCCGGCCACGGACTCCGAACCACCTGCGCTCGTGCCTATCGAATCCGACTGGGCACCGATCATGGAGTTCACCTCCGCGGATATCTTTCAGCACTCGCCCTTCGGCGACATACTGAACTCATTAAGGTCCCTCTCCTTGTCAGGAGAAACCTGGCCGGACTATGTCCGGCAGGATTGGGATGCGGATGACGAAGAAATTCACCGCCCACCCACCACCCACTTAGTAGACACTGTCGACGATTTGACCGACATGCTCGACTTCGACTCCGAAGACATCGACGGCATGGACGACGATGTAGGAGACGAACAGGAACCACTACCCACAGGGCACTGGACAGCCACCTCATCCCATGACGTATACATGGTGGACACACCCAAAGAAAACGACGACGAGGAACGGAAGCACGCCGCGAAGGATCGTTCCCTCGAGAAGCAGTCAAAGTGGCGGCGTAAACGCCGCTCCAAATCCTGCCTCGGCAGAAACAACGATCACACAGGCCCAGCGATAGAGCAGCATGAGCCAGCGGACGACGAACACGGCATTGAACAACCGTCCGACGATGGCAACACGGATAATCAAACCGAACAACCTGTCTCCGGCGAAGATAACAGTCCAGATGACATCACACGGGACAAGCTCCTGGAGCAGAAGAAACTCCATCAAAGGCTTGTCGCCACCGTGTGGAGCCTGAAAAAGCAGAAGCGAAAGCTCAAGGTTGCGGAAGATACACTCAGAATCAGATGGAGTAAAGTACTCAACACCGCATAAAAGTATGGCGGCAGTCGCCACACAAAGAGCTACCCGAAGCAAAAGCTACTACCTGAATTCGATGATGAGGCCTTAGAGCCCCCACAATCACAAAACAAAACAGCCATCCGGTCGGATAGACGACCTCGGGGCCAACATAGAGCGGCAAACGACGCCGCACACAAGCCAGTACGCGATCCACGTGTGGACTCGCATCAAAAGGACGGCGCAACCAGATCCATCTACGGGCCAAGAAAGCGCGCTCCAGCACGCAATGCAACACAACAAAATCTGAACACCACGGTACACCCAAATACAGGGGTGCCGCACACCCCCTATGTCTCACCGATGAGGTGCTGGACCATGAATTTCCAGAGGGATTCAAACCCGTAAACATAGAGGCATACAATGGAATGACAGACCCTAGGGTCTGGATTGAGGACTACATCCTCCATATCCACATGGCTCGAGGAGACGATCTCCATGCCATCAAGTACTTACCCCTCAAGCTCAAAGGGCCAGCCCGGCACTTGCTTAAAAGCCTCCCCGAAAACACCATTGGAAGTTGGGAAGAGCTCGAGGACGCTTTTCAGGCAAATTTTCAAGGGACCTATGTCCGACCACCGGATGCAGACGATTTAAGTCATATAACTCAACAGCCCGGAGAGTCAGCCCGAAAGCTTTGGAACAGGTTTCTCACTAAAAAGAACCAAATAGTCGACTGTCCGGACGCCGAAGCCTTAGCAGCTTTCAAACACAGCGTTCGAGACGAATGGCTTGCCAGACACCTCGGAAAAGAAAAGCCAAGAACAATGGCAGCATTAACAAGTCTCATGATCCGCTTCTGCGCGGGCGAGGACAGCTGGTTAGCCCGATGTAGCACCAGCGACCCAAGTACATCCGAAGTCAGGGACGGAAACGGGAAGCCGCGACGCAGCAAAAACAAGCGCCGGAATAAAGAAGACAGCCCGAAGAGCACGGCGGTAAACGCCGGATTCAGAAGCTCTCGGTCAGGTTAGCAAAAGCTTCCCTCCAAAGGCAACAGAGACGAACTGTCCAGCCTAAACAAGATTCTGGACAAATTATGTCAGATCCACAGCACCCCCGACAAACCTGCAAATCATACCCATAGAGAATGTTGGGTCTTCAAGCAGTCCGGCAAGCTCAACGCCGAACACAAGGGGCAGGATACACCAAGCGAAGACGAGGACGCGCCTCGCAAGCAAAGCAATGGGGAACAGAAGAAATTCCCACCAGAAGTCAAAACAGTAAACGTGTTACACGTGATAAGGAAAAACAACGCGACACTCATAGAAACACGTGCCCCAGGGCCTATCACCGCGGAGTTCCGCCACTGGTCGTCCCAACCGATCACCTTCGACCATCGGGATTACTCGGCAAGTATCCGGCATGTAGGATGGGTTTCCTTGGTGTTAGACCCGATAATTGACGGATACCACTTCACACGAGTCCTGATGGACGGCGGCAGTAGTTTAAACCTGATATATCAGGATACAGCCCGCAAAATGGGGATAGACCCAGCAAAAATCAGCCACAGCAATACTACCTTTAAAGGAGTAACGCCAGGCCCAGAAGCCCGTTGCATGGGCTCCCTGCTACTAGAGGTTATATTCGGCTTTCTTGATAACTTATGCAGCGAAAAGTTAACCTTCCACATCGCTCCGTTTCAAAGTGGCTATCAAGCACTACTCGGACGCGAAGCTTTCGCTCGCTTTAACGCAATACCGCATTACGCTTCTCTCATGCTTAAGATACTCGGTCCACGTGGCATCATTACAGTAAATGGAAATATTGAGCGCTCCTTGCGCGCGGAAGACCGTGCGGCGGCTTTGGCAGTCGCACACTAAACAGCCTCACCAGCTAGAGCATCTGACAGGTCGTTAAGACCACGGACACGGTTAGACGATTCCGGCGTAGCTATATACTTGATACAGGTTTGATGACTATACCCCTATAACAATACAAGGGGCTCAACGCGTGTAAACAAGTGATAAATAGGCTCAATTTTACTCATCTTGAACTATACTTGGTTTATTTAGTATAACCTACCTTTTGCACAACAACTTTTCAGCTAAGTTCCTCTCTTTTACAGATGACCATCGTGCTACACCCGTCCAGGATACGGCACAACGGAGACACAGGCGCAGACGTGCAGCAGGGACCCGTTCCAAGGATTCTCTTTAGATTAAGACCCTGCGTAAACCTTTTTTACTGTCTCTTGTTGATACACATCCCTCGGATTCTCAGTACAACTGAGATGGATGCCGGCGTATTGGCATGTGGCCACGTCAGATTACCGCACGTACCTGGACACCAGGGCTTATTACAAAGGGCACTACTTAGCCCGGTTTACATAATAAAGACCGAATACCTTAGGGAGTGTTCGGCGTCTCGAGTTTGGCTTTATATGCATCAGCTCCGAATCATGTCTTTGGTCAAATGTTGGGTTTGCCCGGCTCCTGTGTTTTGCTGCCTTACGTTCCGCTCTATCGGCTAAGGCGGCACCAGGAGAACTACTGCGATTGTGCCCTGGTTCATCCGGACGAGCACCTTAGTAGAGAAAGCCGAAAATTGACTGTCATGATATAGCGTGAGACTGGTCAACCACTCGATGACCTAGCGGAATCTTCGGGATTCCTCCGCCTTAACAAAGGGTCGTTTCCCGGCCAGGCATGTACGCGCCCCGAATCCGGATGAGCGCGGAGCCACCAGGGGCTATATAGTAGCCCCACTGTCAAACTCCTCTGGCTAAGTGAAAGTGTTAAAGCATTATAGTCCGATTGCCTGGTTCAGTGCGCTATCACCTCCTTAATGGACCAAGACGTTGGATCAAGTGTGAACATGCATCTTCTGCGAACACCCCCGCATTATATGCGTGGGGGCTGAAGCCGACGACTGCCATCTTTCAGGTTATATACATACATACATAAACGGCCGCACAGGAGGCATTATAATTCTTGTAGGCACAAGTATAAAATAGCCTTCATAATTCAGTAAAACATTGTTTTTCAATGGGAATACATGTCATTAGAACATAATATTCTTCGAGCACTGCGCCTCTATGGAGCGAGCGCCCTCAAGAACTTCTCGAAAGTAGTGCTCGGCAGGTACTCGGCTCTCTTCCGAATCTTGGGCTGCAATGGCGGTGGCCTCCATCTCCGCCCAGTATGTCTTCACACGGGCAAGGGCCATCCGCGCACCCTCTACGCACGCCGACCTCTTCATCGCGTTGATATGCGGCACTGCACCAAGGAACTGCTGCAACAAACTAAAATAATTGTTCGGCTTTGGCCTTTCCGGCCACAGATGATCCACAACAGACCTCATGGCGAGTCCGGACAATCTATTCAGCTCGGCCCATTCGGCCAACCGATCATTCAATGGAGGCGGACGCTCTGGAACGTGAAATTGTGACCAGAACAGCTTTTCCACTTCGCGATCTTTTTGATCCCGGAAGTATTCGGCCGCATCAGCAGCACTCACCGCTAAGTCCAGATATGCGTCCGCAGAACTCCACAGCTGGTCCAACGGGGCGTACTTAGGATCTCTGAACTTCATCCGCAGCATAAAGGGCTTCCCAGCCGTAATATCCCCGGCCTGGCGCAGCTCCTCCTTCATCGCTCTCATTGCAGAGCGGGTGTCTTTTGCTGCCACCGTGGCCTTCTCCAGGTCTGTCCTCTTCGCTCGATCTTCCTTTTCAAGAAGCTCAAAACGGCCAGCGGCATTCTTCAATTCCACAGCCATTCTGGCTATTTCCTCCTTGCTTTGGCAGTGAGCAGCCTGTTCGGCTTTCAGCTCCTCGATTGCCTTTAGGGCAATCGCATCGCTTTTCCTAGCTTGTTCTTTGGCTCGGGCAAGTTCCGCCCGAAGGTTCTCCATGGCCGCAGCTCCATCTGCATTCAAAGACATGTTATAGATACTGGCACCATGCTCCTATTATCATGTGTCATTGGAGAAATTACATACCCTGCGCCTTGTCAAGCCGCTTGTTGACAAGTACGATGTCGGCGTCTGCCACATCAAGCTGCCGCTTTAGATCGACAAACTCATTAGTCCGGCTGGCCACCGGACCCTCCGCCACCTGCATATCACAACGGCACGATTATTCCTGGGACTATGATCCTCTGTGCGTCGTCGTCTTCGACGGCACCCAGAGTCTTAGGGGCTACTATCTACACAGGGCACATCTAAAAATGTGCGGGACTGTCAAAAATGTACATCATTTCGCGTACCTCAAAACCCGTCAGTAGGCTCATAACAGCTTCATGCAACCCGCTTTTGGCGGATGAAATTCTTTCAATCACCGCACCCATCAACGTGCGGTGCTCTTCTGAGATAGCCGATCGCTCTAGCAGATCCCTCAGTACGTCCGACCGCACACCAGGCGGAGCCGGACTCTTTCGTTTGCTCTCTTCAAAAGCTGGATACTTAGGACTTCGGGTGGACATATGACTACCTTCTGGCCTCGCCGGATCAGGAGAAACCCTCCGCGACGACACCTCGGGGTCGCCCGCCTCATGAGGCGGTATGGCAGGGGGAGGCGTTTCGCTCTCCATCATCTTTGGAAGAAGATCCCCCGAAGACGAGCTCTGCTGAGAAGAGCTAAGATCCGAACTGCAAGATAAATGCTTCGGTTATTTTCCTCAGGAGTAAGACAAGGTTTTTTCATTATTAAGTACCCTTTTCACTTACAGCTCGGCGAAGGGCTAATCCCCTTGAGGGCATAGTGCGACCGGGGTATCCCCCGGTACAGGACCCTTTGGTGAAGATTTCTTCCCCCGCTTGGAGACCATTGTCTCCGGGTCCTCAGAGTCAGTCCTCTTTCTTCCCTGGGGAGAGGAAGTTTTAGTTCCTCCTCCCCGGCTGACCTCCTTTGCGAAGGCGCTAGCCTCCTTGTTCCCCCCTTTATCTTCTCCCGAAGGCGCTTGATAAGGCGCAATCTCCAGCATCCTGGTTAACACGGGGTCTGGTGAGGTCTCGGGGGGGGGGGGCGGACACCTAATCAACTTTGTCTTCGCTATCCAATTCTGGTCAAAGAGCGGCTTTTTTAGGGCAACGCTGCGATAAATAAATGGACAGTGTGTTCGGATGCAGGGCTACTTACTTGGGTATCCGGGCGATTGCAGCTCAGACCTGCATCCTCCGTAGAGTCCGGACACATTATTGGTGGTCCGAAGAACAACTTGTACATCTCCTGAGGCGTCATGCCAAGAAAGTGTTGAAGAGCTCGCGGTCCCTCCGGATTGAACTCCCACAGGCGGAGGGGACGACATTTGCAGGGCAGGACCCGGCGAATTAACATGACTTGCATCACCGTGACCAGACTAACATCTCTCTCAAGGAGATCTCGGATGCGGCTCTGCAATGTGGGCACATCCTTTACTGGCCCCCAGTCCAGCCCCTTGTTAACCCACGACATTAGTCGTGGCGGGGGACCCGAGCAAAAGACCGGGGGAGCCACCCACTTGGTACCCCTGGGAGCTGTGATATAAAACCACTCTTGTTGCCATAAACTGGACACCTCCTGGAAAGAGCCCTCGGGCCATGGGGCGTCGGTGTTTTTGCTTATTACGGCGCCTCCGCACTCTACGTGCCGCCCCTCGATCATCTTCGGCTCCACTTTAAAGGTCTTGAGCCACAGTCCGAAGTGAGGGGTAATATGGAGGAAAGCTTCGCACACGACGATGAACGATGAGATGTGGAGGATAGACTCCGGAGCTAAGTCGTGGTAGTCCAGCCCATAATAGAACATAAGCCCCCACACGAAGGGATCTAGCGCGAAGCCTAGCCCTCGGAGGAAGTGAGATACGAACACGACGCTCTCACCGGGCTTGGGGTGGGAATAACCTGCCCTTGAGCAGGCATCCTGTGCGGGATTTCGCCGGTCAGGTACCTGGCCTCCCGTAGCTTTATTACGTCTTCCTCCATGATGGAGGAAGGCATCCACCGACCTTGAAGGTTGGATCCGTACATAATCGGAGGTCCGAAGCGCCTGAACCTAAGCTTTGGGTGTTAGAACTCGAGGCGGGAGGCGGATTCGATTAAGATCGAGAGGAAAAAGAATAGGCCTTGGTCTCTTTATAAAGAGGTTGAATACCAAGAGCCCTCCTCGTGACCGTTTGGGACTTACCTTCAATCGAGGGGTCATACCAATAGGCACGATTGGGTTACCCACGTCGTGTTGATGAGAATCCCGTAATAAAGGGAACACGATCTCTGCTTCGACAAGACGTGCCAAGGAAACCGCCTCGTGAAACGTGCTGAGATTGGTTATGAAAAACGATTTGAATAAAGACCTGGCTGTGGTGTGATGTCACACCACGGGGTACGTCAGCAGATTAGATTTGTGGAAATATTATTCTCTCTATGGTGGTATGTGGAACTTGTTTTGCAGAGCCGGACACGATCCTCGTGTTCAAAATCTTCTAGGAATTATTTGGAGGAGGAACCCGCCTTGCAATGCCGAAGACAAATCTGCGCGCCGGACTCATCGTCATTGAAGCCTGGTTCGGGGGCTACTGAAGGAGTCCTGGATTAGGGGGTATCCGGACAGCCGGACTATATCCTTGGGCCGGACTGTTGGACTATGAAGATACCAGATTGAAGACTTCGTCCCGTGTCCGGATGGGAATCTCCTTGGCGTGGAAGGCAAGCTTGGCAATACGGATATGTAGATCTCCTTCCTTGTAACCGACTTTGTGTAACCCTAGCCCCCTCCGGTGTCTATATAAACCGGAGGGTTTAGTCCATAGGACCAAGAACAACAATCATACCATAGGCTAGCTTCTAGGGTTTAGCCTCTTAGATCTCGTGGTAGATCAACTCTTGTAATACCCATATCATCAATATCAATCAAGCAGGAGTAGGGTTTTACCTCTATCGAGAGGGCCCGAACCTGGGTAAAAACATCGTGTCCCCTGTCTCCTGTTACCATCCGCCTAGACGCATAGTTCGGGACCCCCTACCCGAGATCCGCCGGTTTTGACACCGACAGGGGGGATAGCTTATGCATATCCGTCTGATCCTGGATGAGTCGATGCACCAAATCACCTTCTTGAAAGGTTCTGGTTCTAACTCGGCGGCTATGATAACGACGCAGATCTTGTTGATAAATCGCCGAAGGGGCTGCCGCCATGTCACGTTCCTCATCTAATAGGTCAAGAGCTTCCTACCGTGCCTTCTCGTTGTCAGCTTCAACATATGCCGCTACACGAGGTGAGTCATGATGGATGTCACTAGGAAGAACTGCTTCTGCTCCATAAACCATGAAGAACGGTGTGTATCCTGTCGGTCTGTTGGGTGTGGTATTGATGCTCCATAACACAGAAGGTAACTCCTCAACCCAACAACCCGACGTCCATTGCAAAGGAACCATAAGCTGGGGTTTGATGCCTCTCAAGATCTCTTGATTGGCCCTCTCCGCTTGACCATTGGACTGGGGGTGAGCCACTGATGACACGTCAAGCCGGATGTGCTCACGTTGACAGAACTCCTTCATGGCACCCTTTGATAGATTGGTACCATTGTCTGTTATAATGCTGTGTGGAAAGCCAAACCGGTAGATCACCTTTTTGATGAATTGAACCGCCGTGGCTGCGTTACACTTACTAATTGGCTCTGCCTCCACCCACTTCGTGAACTTATAAACCGCCACCAAAAGGTGGGTCTTCTTGTCCTTGGACCTCTTGAAAGGCCCAACCATATCCAGCCCCAAGTTCCAAATAGCCAGGTGATTGGAATCATCCTCAATTCTTGAGCCAGTACATGAGCGCGCCTTGAGAATTTCTGACAGCCATCACATCTTTTGACCAAGTCCTCGGCATCAGCGTGAGCTGTCAACCAATAGAAACCGTGACGAAACGCCTTGGTCACCAAAGATTTTGAACCGGCGTGGTGACCACAATCTCCTTCGTGGATCTCACGCAAAATTTCACGACCTTCCTCAGGAGACACACAACGTTTAAACGCCCCTGTCACACTGCAATGATGTAACTCTCCATTGATAATAGTCATGGACTTGGACCACCGGATTATCTGCCTGGCCAAAGTTTCATCCTCTAGTAACTCGCCCCGGTTCATATACGCCAGACATGGAACCGTCCAATCCGGGATAACATGAAGAGCTGCCACCAACTGAGCTTCCGGATCAGGAATAGCTAAATCCTCTTCACCAGGGAGCTTGACGGACGGATTATGCAGAACATCCAGGAAGACATTAGGTGGAACCGGTTTACGTTGGGAACCCAGGCGGCTTAAAGCGTCCGCTGCTTCATTCTTCCGCCGGTCCACATGATCCACCTGATAACCTTTAAAGTGACCTGCAACAATATCCACCTCACGACGATATGCTGCCATGAGTGGGTCCTTGGAATCCCAAGTGCCGGACACTTGTTGCGCCACGAGATCCGAGTCACCGAAGCACTTAACTCGGCTTAGGTTCATCTCCTTAGCCATCCGAAGACCATGGAGTAGGGCATCATATTCAGTTGCATTGTTAGTGCAAGGGAACATTAAACGGAGAACATAACAAAACTTATCACCTCGTGGGGAAGTTAATACGACTCCAGCCCCCGAGCCCTCCAATTGCCTGGACCCATCAAAATGAATAGTCCAGTAAGTATGATCCGTCTTCTCTTCTAGCGCTTGTAGCTCTGTCCAATCATTGATGAAATCCACAAGTGCCTGAGATTTGATCGCCATTCGGGGTATGTATTTCAACCCGTGAGGCCCGAGCTCTATAGCCCACTTAGCAATCCGGCCAGTTGCTTCCCCGTTCTGAATTATATCCCCCAAAGGAGCAGAGCTGACCACCGTGATGGGATGACCTTGGAAATACTGCTTAAGCTTCCGGCTTGCCATAAAAACCCCACACACCAATTTTTGCCAATGCGGGTACCTCTGCTTGGACTCAATAATTACCTCACTGATATAGTAAACCGGTCGTTGAACCGGATATTCCTTTCCGGCCTCCTTGCGCTCCACCACAATAGGCACACTAACAGCCCGGGCGTTAGCTGCCACATATAGCAACAATGACTCTTTGTCAACCGGAGCAGCGAGAACCGGTGGATTAGCCAGCTGTCGCTTTAAGTCCTCAAATGCTTCATTAGTGGCGTCACTCGAGACGAAGTTATCCGTTTTCTTTAGCATCTGATACAAAGGGATGGCCTTCTCGCCAAGGCGACTGATAAACCGGCTCAACGCGGCAATCCGGCCTGCCAGGCGTTCAACATCATTGATACACTTCGGTTTGGCCAAGGAGGTGATGGCCTTGATCTTTTTCGGATTAGCTTCAATACCCCTGTTAGACACCAAAAAACCCAAGAGCTTGCCTGCAAGTACACCAAAGACACACTTGGCCGGATTAAGCATCATTTTATAAACCCGCAGGTTATCGAAGGTTTCCTTCAAGTCATCAATCAATGTCTCCTTGTTCCTTGATTTCACCACAATATCATCCACATAGGCGTGAACATTGCGGCCGATCTGTTTATGAAGACAATTATGTACACACCGTTGATAAGTCGCCTGGGCACTCTTGAGCCCAAAGGGCATGGACACATAGCAGAAGGCTCCAAAGGGAGTTATGAAGGCTATCTTTTCCTGGTCCTTAACTGCCGTTTTGATCTGATGATAACCAGAATATGCATCCAAAAAGTTTAAACGCTCGCAACCCGCCGTAGCATCAATAATTTGATCAATACGGGGGAGGGCAAAAGGATCTGCTGGACAAGCTTTGTTGAGATCTGTGTAGTCCACACACATACGCCAAGTGTCATTCTTCTTAAGGACCAACACCAGATTAGCCAACCACTCAGGATGGAATACTTCAACGATAAATCCAACCGCCAAGAGCTTGGCTACTTCTTCTCCAATAGCCTTGTGTCTTTCTTCATTGAACCGACGGAGAAACTGCTTGACCGGTTTATACTTGGGATCAACATTGAGAGTGTGCTCAGCGAGTTCTCTCGGTACACCTGGCATGTCAGAAGGCTTCCACGCAAAGATGTCCCGATTCTCACGGATGAACTCGGTGAGCGCGCTTTCCTATTTCGGATCCAAGTTAGCGCTGATGCTAAACTGCTTGGACGAATCGTCAGGCACGAAGTCAACAAGCTTAGTCTCATCAGCCGATTTAAACTTCAGGGCCGGATCATGCTCTGTAGTTGGTTTCTTCAATGAAGTCATATCTGTCGGATCAACATTGTCTTTGTAAAACTTCAACTCTTCTGTTGCACAAACCGACTCAGCATAAGCCGCATCACCTTCTTCACACTCCAGAGCGATCTTGTGGCTCCCATGCACTGTTATAGTTCCCTTATGACCCGGCATCTTGAGCAGATAGACATAACAAGGTCGTGCCATAAACTTAGCATAGGCTGGTCGTCCAAATAGGGCATGATACGAGCTTTTGATTTTCACCACTTCAAAGGTCAAAGTTTTTGATCTTGGGTCATGCTCATCTCCAAAAGCCACCTCCAGAGCTATCTTACCAACAGGATATGCCGACTTACCAGGCACCACACCATGGAACACCGTATTGGACGGTTTAAGATTTTTATCTGTTAACCCCATGCGACGAAGAGTTTCATAATAAAGGATATTGATACTACTCCCTCCATCCATGAGTACCTTAGTGAACTTATAACCTCCCACCTGAGGTGCCACCACCAGTGCCAGATGACCCGGATTGTTAACCCGGGGTGGATGATCTTCTCTACTGCACACAATCGGCTGCTCGGACCAGCGCAAATAACGGGGCACCGCCGGTTCAACGGCATTCGCTGCCCTTTTATGAAGCTTCTGATCGCGCTTGTCCAGGCTAGTGGTGAAGACATGATACTGTCCGCTATTCAACTGCTTAGGGTTGCTCTGGTAACCCGACTGCTGTTGCTGTTGTTGATTGCCCTAATTGTTATAACCACCTTGGTTGCCCTGATTGCCTTGATTGCCATGCCTGCTTTGGTTACCGTGAAAACCTGAACCGGAACTGCCTCCACCATAACCCGGCCCATGAGACCCAGGGCCCGAACCGCCACCCGGTCCATGATCATACCGGAAAGAATTAGAATTTTTGAACTCTTGCATGATGTAACAATCTTTCCAGAGGTGCGTGGACGGATTCTCCTTCATCCCATGTTTTGGGCAAGGCTGGTTCAACAGACAAGACAGGCAGTTCGGGTTAGGACTTGGTCCTCCACTGCGCTGGGGCGGTTTACCCTTACGCCGTTGGCCCTTGTCCTGCATGCTGGTATTAGCCACAAAGTCTAAGCCGTGGCCCGCTTTACGCTTGCCACCGATTCCATGACCCGCCGGGTTATGGTGCTGCCCCTTGGCATTGCCGCTCCTTTTTCCCTTCCCTGTCTTATCATCGTCAGACTCGGGATCCTTGGTACTATCAGAGTCGGCATACTTCACCAGAGCAGCCATGAGGGTTCCCATGTCATTACAATGACGTTTGAGCCTTCCCAACTTCAACTTCAGGGGTTCAAACCGGCAATTGCCTTCCAATGTTAAAACTACGGTATCAGCGTTGATGTGGTCCGATGAATGCAAAATTTCCGAAACCCGGCGCACCCAACGGGTTGTTGACTCTCCTTCCTCCTGGACACAGGCACCTAAGGATGTGTTTGGTAGCATGTATAGAGAGTGCATGAGCTTCAAAGTTCCCTACTCAACCCACTTTTTACTGTTTGGTAGCCAGCATGAGCTCTCCACAGCTATGTTGAACACAACCCAAATAGCCCCGTAGCATGCATGAGGAGCGAACACCCGAACAGCCGTTCGCTGCTCAGCATGGCTGGCTCGAACGCTCAGAAAAAATCCCACCGCGACCTTCCCCGTCTTCTCCGTGACGTGCGCCTCCTCCTCCTCCCCGTCTCTCAGTGACGCGCCTCCTGCTCCGAACCGACGTGCTCGCCATGGACCTGGTCGTTGGCTCTGCCCTGGCTCGCCGTTGGCCTTGGTCGTTGCCGCCCCAGATTGCTGCCGGCCCTGGTCGTTGGCGCAGCTGGATGCTAAACCAGATCGCCACTTTCCCTGGTCACCGCTACCCCAGATCGTTTCCCCAGTTCGCCGCTGCCCCAGATCGCCCTGGTCGTTGCGGCCACTGGATGCTGCCCCAGATCGTGGATTAGCAGGCATCGATAGATCATGGGCTAGCAGACATAATTAGATCTCAATTTTTTCTCTGAATTGCCAAGGACAAGCGGCAAGAACAGTTACAGTCGATGCATTACTGTGTTGGTTTCATCTCCTTGTGCTCAGTTAACCACCTGAATTAGCTTTTTTGTTTAGAATTATACAGCTTTCCCCTGACGATTGCCTAGCACTAGCAACTTTAATTTGTATATATAAATGAATACAAGGTTGACTGGCTCTGGCATGAAAATATTTTTTCCATCACAGTGCAGGCTACCAAACACAGTCCCAGCCCAGCATGTTTCAACACATGCAAGACTACCAAACAACTGCAGTTGTATGGACTCAGCATGTCTATCCTCAGCATGTGTCAAAGGGGAACAACCATGCTAGGTAGAGAATGCTACCAAACACACCCTAAGTCCACATTTGACATGGGATGCTTGCATGTATCCTTGAAATTCTGGATAAACCGGGCTCTCAACTCGGCCCATGACCTGATAGAATTAGCCGGTAAGTTCTTTAGCCAAGTGCGGGCCGTCCCTTCTAGCATCATGGTGAAGTATTTCGCACATGCCGCATCATCCACATCCAGCATCTCCATGGCCATCTCATAGCTTTCGACCCATGTCTCAGGGGATAAATTGGTGGTGTAATTCGTCACCTTGCGCGGGCCCTTGAAATCCTTGGGCAGGCGTACATTGCGCAACACTGGGACGAGACACGACACTTCCAAAGAACTAGAAGTAACTCCTGGTTCCACCGATGTTGTTGGACGAACCGGAGTAAGCTGACGGGCTTCATGCTGCGCCACTAACTCGGCCTCTCTACGTGCCCGGGCCCGGTCCACCACCTTCTGAGCATCACCAGCACCACCCGTCGGGTTATTGCCATGGGGCGGATCACGGTTCCGCGCGTTGCTTGACACTGCCGGTTCATCCATACGCCTGCTGTAACTCCGGCTTGGACGGGGAGTGGAATGAATCCGATCGCGACTATATGAATAAGCCTCTTGTTGAACCAAGGCTGTCTAAAGAAGCTCCTTAACCCGACGCTTCTCGACCGCCGCCGGAGAATCGCCTTCAATCGGGATGGCCGCCAGCCGTCAAGCGGCAGCGACAATGTTGTCCATTGGGTTAGAGTAATGACCCGGTGGCGTGGGGACATGCGGTGTTACAATGTTGTTCTGACGAGGCGGATCCGCCAAACGTGGCTGAACCGGCGCCCCTGCTCCAGGTGCCTCCGCCCGGTTTACCACCGGCGGATTACTAGTCCCTGCTCCTGGGGTGTTAAAGAGGTTTCTAGCATCATAAACCGGTGGCAGGCGAGATCGGTACCTCCTCTTCAGGACTTCGTTCGACGCACTCTGATCCAGCATAATCCGGTAAGCTTGTGCATCCAAAGCGGCCCGCTCCGCGGCCATCCTGGTATCCTCAGCTACTAAGTTGGCTTTTGGCCTGGGTGATCTGATCTTTCACTTTCGCGATTTCCGCATTGTGTGCATCCTGATCCGCCGGGTTAACCTCCGCCATCAGCGTTCCCAACGCGTCAAATAAATCAGATAGAACCCGAGCTGGCGGTCGCACAAGGCCTCCTGTCCCGGCCGCTGTTGCCGCTGCCGATCCGGAAATCATCGCCGCTGCGGTCGAAGAGTGGAGTGCCGGCTGCCTACTGGCCATGAAGATCGCAACCCGATTTGGCAGATCAAGGGGGTCCGGAATACTGTCGCCATCAGAACAGCCCCCAATCCGGCCATCTTGTAACTGATATGACGACTCGGTCTCTCCGATCGATGACTCGTCGCCGGAATAAACGGCGGTTTCACCACCAGATTCTGATCTATCCTCAGATTCCCCTCCATGGATGACTCCCACGAAGGCATGCTTCATGACAGGCTTGACCCGAGCAGATCTCGCACGCTGAGCCGTTTCGACGAGGTCGGTGCAGATGTCCTGCTCAGGGCCCGGTTCACCGATCTTGCCAATGAAAACGTGTATGCCACCAAAGGGGACCCAGTATCCGTACTCGATTAAGCCGGCCTCGGGGCCCCAGCCTGCATCGTCAATGTAGAGCTTGCCGCGACGACTCTTGGTCATCCGGCCCACAGCGTAACCCTTGAGTCCTTCGAAGTTGCCCTCCAAGAACTTGAAACCATCATGCGACAGCCCCACGGTGGGCGCCAACTGTCGTGGTTTTGTCACGCAGATGTCCTTGTGAAAGGACTTAGTCGTGGAGCCATCGCTACGGGTTAGCTTAAAGGGGTTAAACCAGACAAGGGACACGAGAGTTTTATACTAGTTAGACCCCTTACGATGAAGGTAAAAGCCTACGTCTAGTTGTGATGGAATTGCTGGGGTTTCAATGACCAGGGAGCGGATACGCTTTGCCTGAGCCTCGAGTTGTTGTCTGTTGTCCTTGAACCGCCACCGGGTCGTCCCCTTATATACATGGGTTGACGCCCGTCGGTTTACAGAATCTCGAGGCCGGCTCATAAACGTGTCCGGCTCGGTCTCTGCTCTTATAACACAAATTTACATATCAATGCCGGTTTATGTCTACAGGCCTTAAACCGGCTTTGGGCCCTGGGCCTTCATAAAGCGTCACCGTCTGTCTTCATGGGCTTCAGATACAATGAATTACTTATGGGGTTAACCCGGCCTCTCCTGGCCGGTTTACGCCCAGTGGTAATATCCCCAACAGATAGGGTTGGCCACATGGCATGCTCTGATTGGCTGATACCGTTATTTACTCTACGCGTTGGATCTAGATCGGACGTTCCTGATTAGATCGGAGCTCACCGCGGCGGCTAGGTCACCGAAAATGTTGAGGACGGTGGCGCATGGCTCAGGAGGCCATCGGGACAGTGCTCCACGGGGGTTTCGGTGTGGCGAGGGGCACGGTTGGACGCAACGCAACTCGGGGAGATTGCTGGTGGTCTTGGCCGGGGCTACGGACGACGCAGGCGGCATCGGGGAGACTCGCCAGAGTTGCGTGCGACAACTAAGCTCTCGGGTGTCGACGGTGTGCTCAAACGTGGGCTCTTCTAGATGCGCGAGTTGGTCAGCAGGTGCGCACGGGCACGGGAAATCGAATGGACAAGGTGCGCGACCGAATGGACGAGGAGCTCACGGGAGTTACGACGACGATGGTGCTGAGCTTCGGCCTCCGTCGACCTTGAGGTTGCAGGGGGCTTTGGGTTCCAAGAAGATGTCCAGGGGGTTTGCCGTGGAGTTCTGGTTCTCGTGGTGGGGTCGGGTGGTCGCGAGGTGGTCGGGGTATGCCGGAATATCACCGGCGATCTCTCTGCCGAGGCAGCGAGGAGAGGTGGTGCGGGCAGTCTAACGACGCTTCGGTGGAATCGAGTTGGGAGTTTGAGAGAGGGGGTTCGGGGGTACTTATAGGGCAGGTCAGGCGGCGCTGGCGAGCATGGTGCCCGCACGGGGTGGAGGAGGCATGCGTGAAGCGCTCGTACCTTAAGGAGGAGAAAAATGCGGAGAGGTTTAAATTGTTGATGGATGAGACGGACAAGAAGCTCATGGTCGAAGAGAGGAAGACCGCGCTCGAGGAAAAGAAGTTGAAGATCGCAGCCAATGCAAAGGACACCAAGATGTTGACCTTAAATCTGGACTTTTTGGATGCCAATGCAAGAATGATCGTGCAATCCGTCCATCACAAGATGTTGCAGCGGCAAAAAGATTACTTGATAGCGCTGGACAATGAGGACACAACGGAGGCGGGCGTGAAGGTTGTCTATGCAACAACGACGATACCTTGATCGGAGAGCAGACGCCGGTCCGATACGGCAGAAAATTGCATGGACTGCCGGACTGGTGTTTTTTTGGATTTGGACATTTTTAAAAACTAAGTATATTAGTCTCTTTTGGTCGTGATCAGGCATGCAATCAGATACTGGTGTGATCAGGCGCACCGTGAGGATCGGACTAAATTTGAGTTTTGAATCAGAGGGACGGGCGGAGGCCAGAGATCGCGACGTTGGGAGCGACGTTGGTTAACCTCCCTGCATGGCGTCAGGAAGGACGACGGCGGCGGCGGCTAGCTGGACAAGAGGCGACGGCGAGGAGACCTAGCAGACGCGCGAAGCGGATGATGCGTCGGGAGAGATGGCTTCGATGCCTAGGGTTATATCTTTCGCGGGTGGCATTCCTCTCGTAAATACTGCCAACGCGGAGGGCATAGCGAATTACCGCTTTAGTTTTTAAAGGGCTGCGCTCGGGAAGCTGGTCTAAAAACTGAGCCAAAATAGTGTTGGATAGCCCGCCTTTCGCATTTATGTTTGTGGACTGGTCTCTCTATCGGCCGGATGAAATTTGTGGGTAGTTGTTGGAGAGACAAGTAAAAGTAAAATAAAATCGAGGCTCGTTCCGTTTTTCCCTGTGGGGCGGAGGTTCTTTGCCTGGTGACACCCAAACGTGAAGCGAACCCACGCTGTTCGCCGATCCGTCCACTGCTGCTCCGGCCAGCCATGAGGGTCCTCGCGCTCCTCCTCCTACTATGGATCTCTGCCGCCACCACTGCATCCCCTCCGCCGCTCGAGACCCTCGGCATCCCTCCGCAAGGTTCCCCCCGGATCTGACCGCGCTTTGCTTTCTTTTGCGCCTTCTCTGCCGACGCCAGGTAGATGCGGTTCTTAATTTAGCGTTGCTGGGCGCAGATGAGGCGTACTACAGGGGCGGCGTGATCAAGTGCAGGGACGGATCGGGCAAGTTCACCAGGGATCAGCTCAACGACGACTTCTGCGACTGTCCCGACGGCACCGACGAGCCAGGTACCGCCTCTTTCTTCTTCTTTGCTTAAAAACACGCTCTTTCTCTTCCGCGTCTGGTGTGATTTCTCCGAGATTGCTGTAGAGCCAGCCCCCCTTAGTTTCATGGCCTGTGCGCGTTGGTTTTGAACTGTGGGAGTCTTGGGGATCCATTCGTGCCGGAGATGTGTGAAAGTTGGGATATTCTCTCTGTTAGGCTCATGTATTTGTGCCAATTTTGGAACCAGGAGAGCAGTTCATTGAATCGTGCTCCCTTTTTCCTGCGCAGGGACATCCGCGTGCCCGGAGGCGAAATTCTACTGCAAGAATGCCGGACATTCTCCAATCACCATCTTCTCGTCGCGAGTGAATGATGGTATATGCGGTAAGAGGCTAATAGCAGTTGCCTTTTCTTTGTTCCATTGCTCTACTTGTTTTTGTTAAAACTAAAGATACATGTACAACAAAGACTAGAGACCAAGAAACTGGCTGGAGCTCCTATTCCATTGATCCTTTTATAACTTGCTCTACTTGTTCCTCATTGTTTGCTAGATTGCTGTGATGGGAGTGATGAATACGGTAGCAATGGCACTTGCAAGAATACATGCTGGGAAGCTGGCAAGGCGGCGAGGGAGAAGTTAAAGAAGAAAGTAGCTACATATAGAAGTGGTGTCGTTATTCGGAATCAGGAAGTTGAAAAGGCCAAATTGGCAATTGCTAAAGATGAAGCAGAGTTAACAAAACTGAAGGGTGAAGAGAAGATACTCCAGGGGCTTGTTGACAAGCTCAAAGGTGAGCCCTCATAGCTAACTCGTCGTTTTGCAGAGGGGTATATCGGAAGATGTTAATTTTAGATGGATAGTTTTTATGTGTCCAATACTGTTCATGCTGTGCAGAGCAAAAGAGATTGATAGAAAAGGCAGAGGAAGAGGAGCGCCTAATAAAAGAGAAGGAAGAAAAGAGAATTAAAGAAGAAGCTGAAAAACAAGCAGCTGAGGAAAACAAAGCACCTGATGCCTCTCAGGAAACAGATTCTCAGGACACTAATGAGAAGGCACAAGAAGATGAAAGCAAGGTTGGTGGTTCTTCCTATATATTGTTTGACCCCTTGTCCATCTATTCCATGTTGGTTACTATCACCTCAGGTTGAAGAACTAGAACTCATCATCCTCGTCCATAATATCAGAAGCCGAATTACCTTGATAGGAGACAGTTTTGTACTTAAGCAATTCACAGAAGTAATGAAATAATCATGAAATCAGTCTCTTGTATTTTTTATACTTTTAAAATCATTTAAGCCGTCCGTCCACTTACAAAATAAAGCCTTAAATGGTTGGTTTAGTACTTCAATTTTAGGGTTTAGCGCTAGACAAGCTGAATTAATAACATCTAAAAAATGGATTGTTAACTTCCCTTCTTGTGGTCGCAATTTTCATAAGCATACACACATCTCAAGAAACAGATAATGCCCACGTACCCTGGAGGCTGTAGGTTCAACTGAAGCTATCAAGAAATCTTCTGTGCAATTCCGGCCAAGGTTATCATGCTGATAGGGCGAGGCGAAGTAGCACAATCTGACCACCACCTAACTGCCCAAGGTGATATCATACGAGTCCCCCCCCCCCCCCCACCACCACACACACACACACGGCAGAAAAATGATGAATATTAAGTAATGCAGCCACCTTCCCATAGTTTCTTCTTTATCTTCAGTTGCCCTTCTCTTTCACTTTCTCAACGTCAGCCATCAAGGCTCCAACCTAGCCAGGAAGAACAGAAGGGAAGTGAAGGAATATGAGTCAATACCCAAAAAAATACAGATGAATGAATAAGAGCCAGCAAAAAGCCAAAAAACAGAGGGGTGAGGAAAATCCGAGAAGAAACATTGCAGAAAAAAAGGGGGGGGGGGGGTGAGATGAGGATGGTGTCCTCCCATACCCTTCCCCTTCTCTTCTCTGAATTGGTGACTCCCCCAACCTCTTGCCCCTCCCTTTCTCATGCCATAGTTCTCTTTCCCGCCAAGCAATTCATGGCTCTTGCCCCGCCTCCTGCCGATTCCTGAATTGCGCCGTGGGGACGCCATGGCCTCAAGGCGAAAAGCATTGCGAGGTAGGTGAGGTGAGCTACTGCTATGAGCCTATCACAATTCGGAGCCCTTTGATGCTTCAGCAACTGCTTTGCTTACACAAAACCTATTTGACAGCTTCATAATAATTGCCACGGTTAACTAAGAAAGCCCATATGACTAACATAGAAATGTCAACCATTGGCAAATTAGTGAAGCCCTCACTCCTCACGTACAAGGTATAGCCATATAGGTACTCGTTACGCACCAAGAAAGACCATATGACTAACATAGAAATGACAACCATTGGCAAATTAATTAAGTCCTCACTCCTAAGTACTAACGTACAAGATATAGCCATATAGGTACTCATTACGCACCTTGTTAGTTCACTGCTATAAAAATATATTTATGTTATTTTGTTACTACTGTTTAACATAGGTAGTTGAACATCATGATGGAGATATCACGGACCATGACAATCACTCACCAGAAGGCGAGGCATCTGTTGAAGTGGTATAGTTAACTTTTGGTACTAAAAAATTGATATGCTAGTTTGTTTCAATATCAAATTTGAGTGTATATATGCTGTTTTTCCATGTCAGCCTGACATTAAAGCTGGGACTGGACATGACGAACCACCGGTGGAGACATCTGCAGTACCTACCGAAGAGCAGGTGGTGTAGTAACTGCTTTGCAGCTGACTCATGTCACTGAACTTGTTTAATATTTGCTATTGTGATGTCTTGTCTAGATTTCTGATGTCCCGTAACTAATAAGCTATATCCAAAACTGCACTGGCTTGTCTTTTCACATTGTCGTTGTCCTTATCTCCCATTATATTCGGTTAAGGATGGTCAAGGTTTTGTGTGGACGTTATATTTTTATTACTTATACTATTATTATGATACCCAGAATATGTTGTACAATTTTTGTTGATCTCTTGGGAATGCAGTTCCAATTTCAAGTTATGAAGCATTGTTGTATGTTTTGCAGGACCATACTTCTGTCAACTCTGAAGGTTTGTCAAAGGCGGAATTGGGTCGTCTGGTAGCTTCTCGCTGGACTGGAGAAAATGTAGATGATGTTGGTAAAAGCGATAAAAAGGGCCATGAGGATGAGCTGGATCTTCCAGAACCTGCAGAAGAAGCATTTGAAGATGAGCATGATATACCAGAACCCGTAGAAGAAAATTATGCTGGCTATCATTCAGAAGTTGAGGATGATAGGCACAAATTTGAAGACGAAGAGTTGTCTAATGTATCAGATGATGAATATGTTGATGATCATGAAGAACCTGATGTGTCCTATAAATCTGATGACGACTGGAAAGGTGATGACCATTCAGGTATAGTGTGTTTATATGACAACAATAATCCCTGTCCTACTGTATGTGGTTACCGATTATCCTATTGCATGTGATTATTTATTTTTTATTTGATTTGTTCCTTCAGATTTAACTGCCTCAGGACAAGCATCATGGCTGGACAAGATTCAGCAAACTGTACAGAATGTTTTACAGAAATTCAACTTTTTCAAGACCCCTGTTGATTTATCAGGTCAGTCGTACATACTACTTTTGTTGATTCTTCATGATTTATATGAGTATGTGCTAACGCTTACACATTTATGATTTTAGAGGCTGCTCATGTTCGGAAGGAGTATGATGATGCTAGCTCAAAGCTGTCCAAAATTCAATCTAGGATAACCTCTCTGACAGATAAGCTAAAGCAAGACTTTGGTAAGTTAATTGAAACTTTGTCTCCTCGTTGGTTGAGTGCACTTGTATATTTTGCAGCTATTAGTTTTGTTAGGGATTTTTTTATCAAATGTTGTGCTTTCCGTTGATGAAACTACTTCTTAAGCCATCCAGTAAATGGTAATGAGAACTGTGCTAACATGGTTCCTGAGCAAGAATACACTACAAAAAAAAACAGCAACAGCAAAGCCTTTAGTCCCAAACAAGTTGGGGTAGGCTAGAGGTGAAACCCATAAGGTCTCGCAACCAACTCATGGTTCTGGCACATGGATAGCAAGCTTCCACGCACCCCTGTCCATGTCTAGTTCTCTGGTGGTACTCCAGTGACCAGTCCCTCAGATCTCTCTTTACGGATTCCTCCCATGTCAAGTTCGGTCTACCCCGACCTCTCTTGACATTATCAGCACGCTTTAGCCGTCCGCCATGCACTGGCGCTTCTGGAGGCCTGTGTTGATATGCCCAAACCATCTCAGACGATATTGGACAAGCTTCTCTTCAATTGGTGCTACCCCAACTCTATCTCGTATATCATCATTACGGACTAGGTCCTTGTGTGGCCACACATCCATCTCAACATGCGCATCTCCGCCACACCTAACCGCTGAACATGTCGCCTTTTAGTCGGCCAACACTTAGCGCCGTACAACATTGCGGGTCGAACCGCCGTCCTATAGAACTTGACTTTTAGCTTTTGTGGCAATCTCTTGTCATAGAGAATGCTAGAAGCTTGGCGCCACTTAATCCATCCGGCTTTGATTCGATGGTTCACATCTTCGTCGATATCCCCATCCTTCTGCAACATTGACCCCAAATATCGAAAGATGCCCTTTTGAGGCACCACCTGCCCATCAAGGATAACCTCCTCCTCCTCCTCCTCGTGCCTAGTAGTACTGAAACCGCACCTCATGTACTCGGTTTTAGTTCTACCAAGTTTAAAACCTTTCGATTCCAAGGTTTGTCTCCATAGCTCTAACTTCCTATTGACCCCCATCCGAATATCATCGACTAGCACCACATCATCCGCAAAGAGCATACACCATGGGATATCTCCTTGTATATCCCTTGTGACCTCATCCATCACCAAAGCAAAAAGATAAGGGCTCAAAGCTGACCCCTAGTGCAGTCCTATTTTAATCGGGAAGTCATCAGTGTCGCCATCACTTGTTCGAACACTTGTCACTACATTATCGTACATGTCCTTGATGAGGGTAATGTACTTTGCTGGGACTTTGTATTTCTCCAAGGCCCACCACATGACATTCCGCGGTATCTTATCATAGGCCTTCTTCTAGTCAATGAACACTATATGCAGGTCCTTCTTTTGCTCCCTATATCTCTCCATGAGTTGACGGTTGTCGTACCAAGACAATGGCTTCCATGGTCGACCTCCCAGGCATGAAGCCAAACTGATTTTTGACCGGCGAATTTGTTGAAGTTCCGTAAAATAAGCTGTTCCTTAAAATGGCCAAATAATAACTTAGAGAGTCATTTACAGGATAGTGTAGTCCAACCATAGATAAAGAACGTCCCGTTGTATGTTTCTTTCATATATCTTTTTGGTTTTATTTCTAGCCGAATCTACATAGTTTGCATTTCGGCCCGTGGTACTTAAATACATTTCCAACTATTTGAGGCTTCATTTCTTTAGAACATTATTGCTCTGTATTACATGTTACCTGCTACTCTAGATGCTGACCTCATCTGATTAGTTAGTCTAGTTAATACATTACCTTGGTAAACTTGTGGAAAATTGAAACTGATTGAAATGCATTCTTGTTAGGTAAGGAGAAGGAGTTCTATTACTTTTATGACCAGTGCTTTGAGGGCAAGGAGGGCAAGTATGTATCCATCTCTCAAAAAAAATTCAAACCTTTTTTTTTCATTTTATATTTGGTTAGGTTTACTGATTTTTGAATCATGATCCCTATTGGCAGGTATGTTTACAAGGTCTGTCCATACAAGAAAGCTTCACAGGTTGAAGGACACAGTTCCACTAACCTGGGGTGTGTTTCTCGCACTCCTTTCAGATTTAGTTTTTTTTTGTTATTCCCTACTGTAATCCATTGATTAAACTTCATATTTAGTTTGGTCCACTACCACTATCATATTGATATGTTGTAGAAATTCTCACGTTCATATTCAATACGGGAAAACACTGAGTAATGCTATTTAGAAAAATGCATTGTGTAGATTATTAACTGTGTTTTAGAGAGCACGAGCTGAGATCTTGTTCATTCTTCATCATTACCGTGATTACGTTTTTCAGTACAATAGCCTGCGAAATAAACGTAGAATGTTGAAAGGTTGAGCTATAACCTGGCTGTTAATCTTGTAAACTGGATGAAGCTCTAGGGTTGATACTTGCACGTGAACAAGTAATGGTCGAAGTTACAATTCACTACATAGGCAACCCGGATAGCTTTCTTACTATGTAGGTTTGTGTATATAAGCAACTTTTTTCTGTGTTATATTACGTTACCATGTTTTCAAACGACTAATTCCGTTCATGTTCTCTTAGGGATGCGATTTTGGGAATAGATTAGGGAAGTGCAATTTTGTTTTCAATGTGCTGTGTCTATCAGCATTGTTCTGCTTTACTGCCATTTTATCTTTGAACATGGACCATTTTCTAGAGAATTGCCTGCAGGGTCCTGGCTGGTTTAGCTACCAACTAGCTTAGAGCTACTTGAAAGTTACTTGGAAGAAAATTATAGTTTCTATTTTCTCTTGTGTATGACGTTCACAAGCCTAAACATCCTATTCTGTGCATGGAAGCACACAAACATGCATTTGCACTATGTTATCATTCCTAGTGCAGTTAGTTATCTTGTGCTGTAAATGAAAATGGAAATTCTCTGTTGGTCAGGCGCTGGGACAAATTTGAAGAATCCTACAGGATGATGCACTTTTCAAATGGAGACAAATGCTGGAATGGCCCTGACCGAAGCCTAAAGGTACTTGCTATTATTCAGGGCTGCATTCTCCTTAAGCACAGCTCTTTCCATTTGCATGTATTAAAATATAACTGTGCGGCTTAACTTTTATGCAGGTCAGGCTTAGATGTGGGCTGAGCAACGAGCTTAACGGTGTCGATGAGCCCAGCAGATGCGAGTGCGTAGTTTTTTTTTGTCATGATACACCTTTGATCTTTTTACCAAAATGCACATTATATCATGTTAATTATTTCTATCTCTGTTCCGATGGCGCAGGTATGTCGCTGTACTGTCAACTCCTGCAATGTGTGTTGAAGAGAAGCTGAAGGTTCTTTCTTGTCCCTATCACGAATGTGTTTTCTTTCTTTGCATTGAGGTTGGGAGCTAATGGAGTTTTGCTTTATATATATAACAATCTATAACAGGAGCTGCAACAGAAACTCGACGCTGCGTCTTCAGACCTGTCCGGCCACGACGAGCTCTAAACTGTCACGAGGAAACAATGACTCCACTATTACAACCATAACCATAAGAAAGAACGGCTACCGAGGTGGATAGATAGAAAAGCCTGGAGCTGTGAGTGTAGCCGCCAAAGCAGCGTTAGTCTGGCTTGGGAAAATTTTGAGCAAAGTGGTCGGATGGTTGAATTTTTCACATCATCCTGATTTTAGTAGCTGCAACTGGGTATCTTTTTCTTTTAGTTCCTTTGACGGACGTTTCCTCAAATTGTTTATCTAGGTCATCTGAAAGAGACCAAGCCTTCTGTTTGTAACTTATCAGTTATGCACAGCGTCTCTGAATTATACGAAGTAATACTTTTATCGTGTGGAGTAATACTTTTACCTATACCTGCACATAAAATAATTAAGAAGAGTGGCTAGAAATTTGTAACCTTCACAGCTTGTCACGTTGCTCATTTTCCCCCAAAAAGAAAGGAAGTTTGTGAGATAAAACACCGAATGTTGGATTTAATCTGCCAATCGGACGGGCAAGTGAGAAAAACCTCGAGGGCAAGTATGGATAGTTAAAGGCAAAACCTAACAAGTGACGTACATCGTACAATAGGTGCATTCTGATTCCGTAGATTACACAATCATACGGAGAAAAATATATATATCGTTTGCCCAAAATGAACAGAAATTGTGCTCTTACCGTCTAGTTTTTTTTTTGACACAATACAGACTCGGACGCTCATACATATGTACATACACTCATCCCTATGAACGCATACGGTACCCCTATAAGCACATTCGAAAGACTAAGTCGACACATCATCTTGAGATTGATAAAGTCGTCATAGACGTTTTCGTAGTCGATGAGAACGTCTCCTCCCATTAAACACACATCGTTAAAAGACCTATAAATCTTGAAAAATGCGAGCACCAATGTCAAATGTTGGGCTTGAATCCTGATGGGCGGAGGATACTACTGTCCCTAGTGGCGGAGACCTAGGGCAATTGGAGCTATAGGCCTAGGCGTAATAACAATATCCTTTGCAATACGTTCGTATACAATATACAAAACCACTAGAGTGTATCACTTAAACTAGCTTAGCTACTAGCTTAGCTCTAGACTTAATCCGATGCTAGCTTCGGCCCTGATTTTCATTCTAACCATTCAACCAAAGGCTGGTTCGCCTCTTTTTTTCGAGGGTACTCAAATTATGTACATTAGCTTTATAGAAGGAAAGAAATAAGACATACAACAACGTCAATCATTCGCTGCGAAGAACAAAGGTGACCAACTCCACACCCTATTCGTACAAGGACAACCAAACACAACAACAAGGCTACGACACAAGAAGCCTACCCAACACCGAGCCCCTTGTCGCGTCTCGGCCAACACTGAAGACCTCCGAAGAACAACAACTCCGGCTTCCTTGGAGTAGCCAGCGACGACCGTACATGGCGCCCAAGGAGAAAGATCCGGGTAGCGGTGAACACCAAAGGAGCGCATCATGGGACCTTGAGTCTCCCAGCACAATGCTCCCAACAGAGTAACAATCTCAAAGACGTTGCCATCATGCCGATCCTACGAATCAAGGCTTTCTCCTCGGAGACAGCTGCCGATACGAGGTCGCGAGGAAGGTGGCGTTGCACTCGGCGAAGCCTCCAAGAAGGTGAATGACACCCGCAGGTGCCATCAACGCCGGTCCGGCCACAACCGAACATGATTTTCATCCGTAGCTGTGCACATCTCCAGGTCTCCAAGATCCCGGCTAGTCCCGATCAGATGCCTCGCACCGCCGTCACCGCAACAACTTGCCATCGAAGCCCCCCTCACTGCCGAGGGAACACGCGTAAAGCCATCACCTTCAACATCGACTAGGAGCCGCAACAACCACCGAGCGGTGCAAAGCCAGTTCCGCCACGGTCGCCTTCGCCCACGCCAGGGGACTGCCACCAGAATGAATCCGACCCGCACCTCCGACCACCCTCCGGCACCCACACCGCCGAGGCATCGCCGCACGCCTCACATGGCAGCAACCGAACGCCCGCTGCCCGCCAAGACCCTTCCTGGCGAGGCCTCACAGCGCCGCCGCCGCCATGGCTGCACTCGCACCGCCGCCACCGCCAGTGCCGGTGCACCACCTACATCCTCCATCCTGCTACGATCCACGCAAGGATCCAGAGACAACCGCCGCACTCCCTGCCGTGAGCACCCCAAGGACGCCGGCCAGCGCCGAAGACGCACCAGATCCAGGCCGAAAACGGATCAGCCCGCTCGGATCTGGCCATCCACGAACTCCCTCGCCGCGAGGAGCACCAACCCTGCCGGCCTGCGCCCTCCATCGTGACGCACCGCCGCCAGACCGCCGTGCCGCCCCGCACCACCTCCCGCCAGCGCGCATCCATCCGCCGCGCCGGCCACCGAGATTCGACGCCAGGCAGAAGAAGTGGCCCGCGCTCGCGACGCGCCGCCACCAGACCGCCACGACGCCCTGCACCACCTCCCGCCAGCGCGCATCCATCTGCCGCGCCGGCCACCGAGATCCGCCGCCAGGCCGAAGAGGCGGTCCCCTGCGACCACCGCTCCATGTGAGGGCCATAAGAATCCCGCCGCCGCCGGCACCACACGGGCTTTGCCCGGCGGCGCCGGCGGGGAGGGCGAGAGGGAGGGAGGCTGGTGTCGGCGGTGGGGTTAGGGCACCCGAGTCGCCCGCGAGGGGGGGGCAACGCGGGGCAAGGGTCGCTTGTCCGGTTGGCCGAACAAAAGTTACTGTCAAAGCCCTGGTTCGCCTCTTACCGTCCAATTTTAGAGGGCGCATTTGGGTGTAGTTGAAAGACCAACAAGACACTTCGGTAACATAAGCTACCCTTAATTAAGTCCCCTTCCCCCGCCGACGGCCACCCTGGCCCCGGCGCCCACCCCCTTCCCGTCCCCGCCGACGGCCACCCCGGCCCCGGCGTCCACTCCCCCTCCCCCCTGTGCACGCAGATCTCCATGGCTTCCGGTGGTGGCAGCCCCTCCTCGGTGTCCTCCAGGATGCAGCCCATCGTTTCGGGGTTGGGGCTCTCGGAGTCGCCGGGCTCCGCTAGCTCCTCGGCGCGGGCTCGCGACGCCACGCGTGAAGCCGCACCTGCTCCGGCGGCGGGCTCGGCGGTGCCCTGGCGCAGACACGGCCCTTCCCGTAAGGCCATGTGGCACAGGCGCAAGGCGCTGCAGAAGCAGGCGGTGGCGGGCAAATCTGGGCCCTGTTCACGCTCGCTGTCGTCTTCCCCGTTGAGGCGGGAGGTCTCGGCAGATCTCTATGGCCTGTGTTTCAAGTGTTTCCGGGAGGGTCACCGGAGGGAAGATTGCACCTTTAAGCCTCTGTACATCCGCTGTGGATTTGAGAGACACATATCCTCGGAGTGCAAGCGTCCGCGCAGCCCTCGCTCGGAGGAAGAGCTCCGGCGAGATGCCATGGCCAAAGTGGCACGCTCCTCTCAGCAGCGGCCGCCGGCGGAGCCTGCGAGCAGGCTGTCGCCGGTCGCTCGGCAGGCCTCTCCGATGGGGAGGCCCTCGCCAGAGTCGGTGGACACCGCACCTGTGGGGCTCAGCCAGGCACTGCCTGTAGCTGTAGGAGGCGTCTGCATCCTTCGCCGCTCCCCGGAGATCGATGACCTCGACCGCCGGCTCAAGCTTGTGGTGGTGGCACACGTCGGCGGCTCCCGGCCGCCGATGTCGTGCGTGGAGGCTGCGGAAGCCATCGCGGTGGAGCTACGGATCCCGCGCCATAGTTTTTCTGTGCACAAATACCATCCGGAGGATTTTCTTGTGGTGTTCTCTTCGTCGGAGCTGCGGAACAAGATTCTGGCTGCGGGCTCTGTTGACCCCTGCAATTTCAAGCTCCACGTTCGCCCTTGGCTGAGGCAGGCCCAGGCAGTTTCGAGGATGATGCGCACGCAGGTTGATCTCATGATCGAAGGAGTCCCTTCCCACGCCTGGACTTGGGATACGGCGACGGAGATCTTGGGCACGGCGTGCCTGGTGGAGAACCTCGCCCCGGAAACGGCTAACAGGGAGGACTTGTCTCTGTTCAAGGTGCGAGCTTGGTGTGTGGATCCCGATGGCGTGCCGGCTGACAAGCGGATTTGGCTGCCGGAGCCAGAGGTTGATGAGGGACCGGCGACGCGGATGCCAACTTCCCCGCAGCTATTGTAGTACAAGGCACTAATTCACATTGGCCGGATTAGGGAGCACGAGGGGACGGGGACCTGGGAGGGGTCGAGGACCTGGATGCGGCCGCCGAGCTCTGACGGTAGTGGTCAGAGCGGTTTGCCGGACGATTCAGGTGACTTTTCCGGCCATGGAGATTGGAGAGTACTGCCCTGGACGCGGGGCGTGTGCGATCACCGCAGCTCGTCCTATGGTCACCACGGAGGCACGTATCGGCAAGCTCTGCTGGGGCGCGTCGGGCCGTCTAGCTGGCAAATTCCTCCCATGGCGATGGGCGCCGCTGCCGCTGTGCAGCCCAGCTCTGGCGTCCCAGCGAATCTGGTACAGGAGCATACCGGTGCCGCGGAGGGCGGTGCCCAGCAGGAAGAGACACACTCGCCGGCGGCGAGGCTAGAGACCGGCGACACGGTTCAGGATCGACAGGTGGGGCTAGCCACGGCTCCAGCGGCGCGGGATGGGGAGGCAACTGACGCCACCCAGGCACTTTCTGGCCACGTGCCGGGCCCGCAGCCACTTTCTTTTGAACCAAGGGAGGAGGATAAGAGTAAAGAAATACAGGGGGATGGAGCCGTTCTGGTATTGGCTGAACTAGGGCCACTGACGACTGCGCTCGACAACAGGACGGGGCCAGAAAAGGCAACGAATCCCGAGGAGATCAGGCCGGAGGCATTCACAGCTGCGGAGGAGGCCATTGGTGCTCAGGTGCTGGCCAATCGCGACTCGACCATGGTCGCATTGGCCAGGACGAGACTGCCCGCACAGAAGAAGCATTGGCGCACTTTTTGGCTGCGGGGCCACAGGAGCGGGAGGATCGGGGTCCAACGGCATCAGGCTGGTCATAGTGGGGAGTAACTTAGACTAGTAACATGCATATGTTACTAGTTTAAGTTACCACCTTCATAGTGGAGAGTAACATGTATGTAGTATCATGCAAGCCATCATTTATTAAGATGTAGACTCATTTTGCGTTGGGATGTGTTATGTTACAGTAACATATTATGTTACTCCAACCATCTCTCTCCTCATTAAATACATGCCATGTAAGCAAACTTTTCTTGAGATGTGTTATGTTACTTGCTAAGTTACTCCCACTATGGCCAGCCTCACTGGCGGCCGACGGTGGGGGCCCAGCATCGGATCCCCTCCGCGTAGCGACCGAGGCGGATACGGGACTGGGTGGCCCATGCGATGGAGGGCAGCTGGCAATGGTGGCCGCGCGGGAAATGGGACCCACGGGCCCTGGCGCTGAGATGACCACGTCCGGTGCATGTATGCACGACGAGGCCCTGGAGATCGTTACACCGCAAGGAGAAGGGATGGATGTTTACGATTTGAACACACAGCTGTCCAACAAGGAGATCATTGCCCTCGGAAACATCAAAATCTTCTGTGTTGGACTGCTTAAGAAACTTGCCCCACCGCTGCTCAAGGAATTCGAAGGGTTGCGTGGGGTCCGAGCCGGCCAGGACCCGTTCACACCGCGGCGCGCCACCAGATCGGGATGCTCAATCGGGCATAGGAAGTCGAAGGCGTTGGCAGCTGAAGCGGTTTTACTTAAGGCCCTAGGCTTGGATATTGAGGACCTGGCGGTCTCCGAGGACGCGCTAGACCAGCTTCGCACGGTGTTTGACTCGCCCCTCCAGGAGACGTAGTTGAGAGCGATCACGGCAATCTTCAGGAAGGCGATACCACTCGACCTAGGAAGTGACTTGGAGAGCACGGCGCCGATCATGGTATATGCGCAGTTGGGCCTATCGACGTGGAGGCTATCTTGGCCATGTCGTACACAGGAATGGAGTTAGTTTGCTGGAATGTGCGTGGCCTAAATGGGCCAGCTAGGAGGAAGGCTCTACACTAATTTGTAGACTCTTTACATGTGGCGATTTGTTGTATCCTAGAGACCAAGCTTGAAAGGGTGGACCAGTATATGATCATGCAATGTATGAGACCTAATTACGATGGCTACACCTATTTACCGGCGTCTGATACTAGGGGAGGGATTTTCGTTGCTTGGGACTCCAACAGGGTGCAATTGACAAACCACGTCAATGACACTTATTCCATCACGACATACGTCTCCCCCGTGGGAGGTACACCATGGTGGTTGTCGGTGGTTTACGGTCCTCAGGAGGATAGCGAGGAAATTGAGTTTCTAATGAATTGACGGAGCGCAGACTGCTGTGTCCAGGGCCATGGGTGGTCATCGGAGACTTCAACTTAATCCTCCATGCGGGCGATAAGAACAACTCCTTAACTGACAGGCGGATGATGAGGAGGTTCAAAAGTTTCATCGACGACAACGCTCTCAAGGAGCTTTTCCTACATGGACGCAACTACACGTGGAGTAACGAGCGCCAGACTCCAACGATGACTAAGATTGACCGTGCCTTCGTGTCCATTGATTGGGAGATCTACCACCCCGACTGCTTGCTCCAGGTGCTGTCCATGACAATTTCCGATCACTGTCCCCTCCACCTGGCCTTGGACGAGCACATGGGGCCTAGGAGGAGATTCCGCTTTGCCGATCATGGTATAGGCGCAGTTGGGCCTGTCGACGTGGAGGCTATCTTGGCCATGTCGTACACAGGAATGGAGTTAGTTTGCTGGAACGTGCGTGGCCTAAATGGGCCAGCTAGGAGGAAGGCTCTACGCTAATTTGTAGACTCTTTACATGTGGCGATTTGTTGTATCCTAGAGACCAAGCTTGAAAGGGTGGACCAGTATATGATCATGCAATGTATGAGACCTAATTACGATGGCTACACCTATTTACCGGCGTCTGATACTAGGGGAGGGATTTTCGTTACTTGGGACTCCAACAGGGTGCAATTGACGAACCACGCCAATGACACTTATTCCATCACGACATACGTCTCTCCCGTGGGAGGTACACCATGGTGGTTGTCGATGGTTTACGGTCCTCAGGAGGATAGCGAGGAAATTGAGTTTCTAAATGAATTGACGAAGCGCAGATTGCTGTGTCCAGGGCCATGGATGGTCATCGGAGACTTCAACTTAATCCTCCATGTGGGCAATAAGAACAACTCCTTGACTGATAGGCGGATGATGAGGAGGTTCAAAAGTTTCATCGACGACAATGCTCTCAAGGAGCTTTTCCTACATGGACGCAACTACACGTGGACTGCTTGCTCCAGATTGACCGTGCCTTCATGTCCATTGATTGGGAGATCTACCACCCCGACTGCTTGCTCCAGACGCTGTCCACGACAATTTCTGATCACTGTCCTCTCCACCTGGCCCTGGACGAGCACATGGGGCCTAGGAGGAGATTCCGCTTTGAGAAGTTCTGGGTGAAGATGGACGAATTCATGGAGGTGGTGCAGGAGGCTTGGACTTGCGATGAGGCTATCACGGACCCATTCAGAAGACTTGACACCCTTCTCAGGAATACAGCTAAGGCGCTCGCGATTTGGGGCCAGAAGAGAGTTGGCAACATCAAGATGCAAATAGCCGTCGCCAACCTGGTGATTTTGAGGTTTGACCGCGCTCAGGAGATTCGGTTGCTCACAGACGAGGAGAGATGGCTCAGGAGATCCCTTAAGAAACTCGTGCTGGGGCTGGCCTCGCTGGAAAGAACTATATCTCGCCAAAGGTCGCGCATCACTTGGATTAGAGAAGGCGATGCTAATACCCAGCTGTTCCACTTGGTTGCGAATGGTAGGAGGATGAAGAACTACATCCCGTCCCTTTTGGTGGATGGGCACATTGTCACGGACCAAGGTGGGAATGAGGCGGCATTCCATGAGGCCTACAAAACGCTCCTCGAAAAGGATGTCGCGTGTGAGTTCACTTTGGACCTGGACGCGCTCGGTGTGACTAGGCTCGACTTTTCCGAGCAGGATCAGATATTTAGCGAGGAGGAAATTTGGGCGGTCGTCAAGGGCATGCCGGCGGACCGTGCACCAAGACCGGACGGTTTCATCGGCCTTTTCTTTCAAAAAGCCTGGGATATTGTCAAGGTGGACTTAATTGCGGCGCTACACAAGCTTTTCATTGGAAATGGAAGAGGGTTCGGAAGGCTAAACCAGGCCTTGATCACGCTGATCCCAAAAACCCCGGAGGCCCACACGACAAATGACTATCGACCCATATGCCTTGTGCACAATCTCCCAAAGATGGCCTCCAAGCTCTTGGCGAATAGACTCTGCCCTCGCATGGGAGAGCTTGTGAATGTTAACCAATCGGCGTTCATCAAAGGAAGGAGCATCCACGACAAATTTTTGCTTGTCCGGCAAATGGCCCATCGCCTACACCAAAGGAAGGCCAAATGAATAATGCTCAAGCTGGATATCTCTAAAGCTTTCGACTCGCTATCATGGCCTTTTCTCTTTGAGGTGTTACGCGCGCGTGGGTTCTCAGAGAGATGGATCTCATGGATTGGCACCCTGCTTACCTCTGCTAGCTCACGAGTATTGGTCAACAGATGTGCCGGTGCCAAGTTCATGCATGCCAAGGGGCTTCGACAAGGGGACCCGGCCTCCCCTGCTTTTCATCATAGCCATGGATGTCCTTACTTCACTAGTCATCAAGGTGCATGAGCATGGGCTTCTCAGCCCTATCGTCGGCTATAGCCCGATGCAAAGACTTTCCCTGTACGCGGACGATGTGGTCCTCTACATCAGGCCCACCAGGCTGGACTTGCATTTGGTAAAGAATCTGCTCGACATATTTGGAGTGGCATCGGGATTGAAAGTAAATTATGCCAAGTCTGCGGCAATTCTGATAAGATCTGTGGAGGGTGATGTGGAGCTGGTCAGGAATGCTTTACCATGGAAGATCGAGTCCTTTCCATGTAAATACCTCGGGTTACAACTGGGCATCAAGCAGCTCAAGAGGAACGAGTGGCAGCCGATCGTGGATGCTGCACTCCACATCATGCCAGGTTGGCAACGTGGCCTAGTAACCAGGCCAGGGCGGCTTATCCTGGTTAACCAGGTTATGAGAGCTCGGCCGACGCACCATTTGATGGTCGGTGAGGCGCCCAAATGGGCTGTGGAGCAAGATGACAAGGGATGTCGCGCTTTTTTCTGGGCTGGCACAGATGCTGTTAGCGGAGGCAAGTGTGTAGTCTCCTATAAGAGGGTTTGCAGACCCAAGCAGCTCGGAGGTTTGGGAATCATTGACCTACACAAGCATGGTATCGCGCTAAGACTGAGGTGGGAATGGCTTAGGAGGACAGACCCGTACAAACCCTGGCAGGGCCTAAATCTCACCACGGACAAGCATGTGATGCAGGCTTTTGGGAGCCTAGTTCAGTGGCATGTAGGAAATGGCAGACACACCCTTTTCTGGAAAGACAGGGGGCTCAGCGGAAGTACGAAAGCTGAGATCGCACCCTTGGTGGTTGCTAAAGTTAGGACACAGGTGGCAAACAAACGCCTGGTCAGAATGGGCTTTGCCTACACGCTTGGACAAATGACATCATTGGTGAACTTGACACGGACGCCCTTGCACAGTTCATCCGACTATGGGAGTTTCTGATGGAGGTGCAGCTAGATCCCGAGTTAGATGACACTCCGCTTTGGGCCTGGAACGAATCAGGCAGCTACTCGGCCTCCTCAGCATACAGGATGCTATGCATGGGAGGGATACAATTCCATTCCTTTGCGGCAATATGGAAATTCTGGGCGCCGCTATCCTGTCCTATTTTCATGTGGCTCGCGGTGCAATATCGGCTTTGGACCTCAGATAGGAGAGCCATGCATGGGCTACAAGACCAAACATCCCCATGCTACCTCTATGACCAGGACGAGGATATGGTGGTCACATCCTGCTACAGTGCGTGTACGCTAGACACATGTGGCACCTTTGTTTCACCAGGATCGGCGTGGATCAAACTCTGTGCCCTACTACCCAATCCCAGATCACTGACTGGTGGGCCTGGACGAGGAAGCGGCTGTCCAAGAGGAGAAGGAAAGGCTTTGACACGATTGTCATGTTAATCTGTTGGTCATTGTGGAAGCAGAGAAACGCTAGGGTCTTTGGTAGGAGTGGCACGTTAGACGCCTTTGGAGTGACTGAGGCTATCTTTCAGGACCTACATAACTGGAAGACGCCCGGAGCGACTGGAGTGGCGCATGTAGTCGAGTAGCACATAGTGTTTCGGGAGTGGAGTGGAGGCGATGTCACGGTCGACTTGTGACCTCGTGACTAGCAACTAAACTTCTCTTGTACATATTTTCTCCCCTTCTATAAAGCTATGGTACGCCTTTGGTATACCCTTGAAAAAAGGTCAATTTACATTAAAATAAAGGTGAAGAAAGTCAACTTACATTTATGACATACTACGAACCACTCACACGACTTATATAGCTGGACAAAAAGGAAATACTTCCTCCATACCATAATACAAGAGTGTTTTTGACACTACACTAGTGTAAAACACGCTCTTATATTATGGGACGGAGGGAGTACCCTCTAACAACTGGACTTTCAAGATGAGAGTCAACACAATTTTTCCATACCAGCATTATTTTAATTGTAGATCACGAGTACAAATCAAACAACTCACGCATAACCTTGTAAGAATCATATAAAAATTTCAAAGCACACTTGCCTACATGCTTTGCAGATATTGTAATATCTTTGCCTTTTGTTGTCCTTTAGAGTTTTGGACCTTACAAAATGATTTACGTTACAATTTATGTTTTATGTTTTTACCGCAGAAAAGAAAAAGAATTGATTTACGTGTTTGTTTTGTCGGCTGTGTTCTTGGGCACATTTCCGTACCAGGTTGAGATTTTGTGCGAGCACTCTCAATCTGTACCGCAGTGCGGATCTAGCCCAATAGGACAAAGTGTACCAATACTAAAATTGTTCATATTTGTGTTGGTCCACTGTTGGGAGAAACCCAGCTTGGTCATGATCCCATTCAAATAAGGCCACTCCAACCTATCGTAAGCCTTCATCATATCGAGCTTTAGTGCACAAAAGCTATGAGACTTTGATCTTGTCCTTTTCATAAAGTGTAGACACTCATAAGCACAAATTATATTATCTGTAATTAACATCCAAGGCACAAAAGTAGATTGTTCCTCAGAAATGATATCAGGCAATATCTCCTTAAGTCTGTTAGCCACAACCTTTGAAGCAATCTTATAAAGCACGTTGCCGAGACTAATAGGCCTGAACTGAGATAGCAAAGAAGGATTTAGTACCTTTGGTATTAGTACCAATACTGTGTCATTGATTCCCTCCGGACTTTCTTCCCCTCGAACTATCCTTAACACAATACGCGTGACATCTTCACCAAAAATATCCCAATTCCGTTGACAAAAATGAGCTGGGAAACCTCCCGGACCCGGGGACTTTGTAGGAAACATCTGAAAAAGCGCTTTTTTGACCTCTTTTGCGGTGTAAGCAGCATTTAACCTTGTATTCATCTCATCAGTCACCCTCCTTGGGGCGTGGTTTAGCACTTCCTCCATTCCTTGTACCCCTTCCGAGGCATACAAAGTATGGTAAAAATTATTCGCCATTGCTTTAAGCTCATCCGGATCAACTACAATCGCCCCCAAAGAATTTTGTAGCGCTTTTATCATATTCTTTTTCCTCCTCAAGCTAGTGCGAAGATGGAAGAATCTGGTGTTCTTGTCCCCTGCAGGTAGCCACTCAATTCTTGCTCGCTGACACCACATAATCTCTTCTCGATGATACATCTCAATCAATCTTTCATTGATCTTAAGTTCTGCGTGGGAAGGTCCCGTACGCGACGGATCCCCTTGCATCTATGCGAGTTTTCCTTTGAGCAGTTTAATTTCCTTCCTCACGCTTCCAAAAGTGTCTCTGCTCCATGTCTGCAACCCCTTTGTCAGATTAACAAGTTTCTGGCGCATCCCCTGGACTGTAGTGCACGGTTCTCCCGCATCCCATCCATCCACTAACATATCGTGGAGACCCTCATGTGATTCCCACATCACTTCATACTTGAAATCTCGCTTTTTGAGGTCCTCTTTCCTTCTGCCAAAAATCCAGTAACAACGCCGAGTGGTCTGAGGTGGCTGCTATCTCATGTGTCATAGAAGCTAGCGCGAATTTTGCCATCCAGTCCGTGTTTACTAAAGCTCTGTCAAGCCTGCACTGAGTATAAGTACCTCCAGTAACTTTCTTCTCAAAATTCCAAAAGTGACCTTTATAGCCCAAATCTATCAACATGCAAACGTCTGTAGTATCTCTAAAAGCTTGAATCTGTGCATTACTACATTGTCCAACCCCCTCGTGTTCATTTGGACGTAAAACCTCATTGAAGTCCCCCATGCACAACCAAGGGAGAGTACTCAAAGTGCTGATATTTTTCAGAACCGTCCAGGTCTGGTGACACAAGTGGGTTTGTGCCTCTCCATAAACACATGTAAATCTCCACTTGTCCTCCTCTTGCTCGTCAATAGAAACATCAATATGATACACAGAGTAACCAAGAATCTCAATATTTATTTCATTATTCCAGAAAATATCAATACCACCACTTCTACCTTGACTATCTATTGCAAAAGAATTATCATAACCAATAGAACTAGCTAGAGCTTCTACCCTTGAGCCCTCAATCTGAGTTTTCGACGATGCACATCAGGGCAGGGCAAACTTCCTCGCGAATTCGCAAAGCTCTCGAACTACCGCAGGTTCGCCTGCTTCACGACAGTTCCAGCAAAAGGCACTCATTGGCCTCGGCGGTGCTCCTCAAAGGAGCCCGCCAAATTTTTAACTTCTGAGATAACTCCCTCTTTACCATACTCGTATGTCCTGCTTCTCTTTGGATCTCTCTTTGGTGGGGGGGCTCACAATGGAGCTTCCTATTGATACTAGTGCCAATTGGTTCTCGCTTGCTACCCCTGTCTCCATAGCAGTCGGGTTTCGCTGTACATGACCTCTCTCTCCATCCTCTTCCTGTTTTGCTCCTCCATCTGAACATCCTGTGCATACGCAGCCAGATCTTCATTAGCCTCCGCATCATCTATCGCTGGACCTCTAGAAAAATTGTTTCGGGCCGCCTCATAGCCGTTGCTTGTCTGTCCTCTCGCCCCTCCTCCTCTGCGTCCTCCACGACGGCCACGACCCTCTACAGGGCCTCGTCCTGTAGGCATAGTCCAGCTCGCCCTAAGCTCCTTGAAAACCAACGCCGAAGGGGGATGAGTTCCGTTGCCATGTTCCTTGAACTGATGTCCCAACATTCCACAAACAGCGCACCAATCGGGAAGATTCTCATATTTGACCATGTAAATCTGCCTCTTCCCGTCTCTGATCATAGAGACAACATTCTTCAGGGGTTTATGCTGTTGGAAATATGCCCTAGAGGCAATAATAAAATGGTTATTATTATATTTCCTTGTTCATGATAATTGTCTATTATTCATGCTATAATTGTGTTATCTGGAAATCGTAATACATGTGTGAATACATAGACCACAACATGTCCCTAGTGAGCCTCTAGTTGACTAGCTCGTTGATCAATAGATGGTTACGGTTTCCTGACCATGGACATTGGATGTCATTGATAACGGGATCACATCATTAGGAGAATGATGTGATGGACAAGACCCAATCCTAAGCATAGCACAAGATCTTGTAGTTCATCTGCTAAACCTTTTATAGTGTCAAGTATCTTTTCCTTAGACCATGAGATTGTGCAACTCCCGGATACTGTAGGAATGCTTTGGGTGTGCCAAACATCACAACGTAACTGGGTGGCTATAAAGGTGCACTACGGGTATCTCTGAAAGTGTCTGTTGGGTTGGCACAAATCGAGACTGGGATTTGTCACTCCAAATGACGGAGAGGTATCTCTGGGCCCACTCGATAATGCATCATCATAATGAGCTCAATGTGTCTAAGCAGTTAGTCACGGGATCATGCATTACGGAACGAGTAAAGTGACTTTCCGGTAACGAGATTGAATGAGGTATTGGGATACCGATGATCGAGTCTCGGGCAAGTAACGTACCGATTGACAAAGGGAATTGTATACGGGATTGATTGAATCCTCGACATCGTGGTTCATCCGATGAGATCATCATGGAACATATGGGAGCCAACAAGGGTATCCAGATCCCGCTGTTGGTTATTGGCCGGAGAGATGTCTCGATCATGTCTGCATGATTCCTGAACCCGTAGGGTCTACAAACTTAAGGTTCAATGACGCTAGGGTTATAGGGAAAGTTTGTACGTGGTTACCGAATGTTGTTCGGAGTCTCGGATGAGATCCCGGACGTCACGAGGAGTTCTGGAATGGTCCAGAGATAAAGATTTATATATGGGAAGTCCTTATTCGGTCGCCGGAAGTGTTCGGGGGTTTATCGGTATTGTACCGGGACCACTGAAAGGGTTCCGGGGGTCCACCTACCCCGGAGGGCCCTATGGGCTGAATATGGAGGGGAACCAGCCCCTAGGTGGGCTGGCCGCCAAAACCCCCTAGGGCCCGTGCGCCTAGGGTTGGGGGAAACCCTAAAGGGGGCGCCCCTTGGCTTGGGGGCAAGCCTCCCCCCTTGGCCGCCGCCCCCCTAGATCCATTTGGAGGGGCCGGCCCCCCTCTCCCTTGCCCCTATAAATATAGGGGAGGTGGGAGGGAAGCCGCACCACATCCAAGGTGCAGCCCTCCCCCTCTCCAACACCTCCTCCTCCTCCCGCTACGCTTGGTGAAGCCCTGCCGGAGTACCACGCTGCTCCAACACCACCACGCCGTCGTGCTGCTGCTGGAGTTGTCTTCCCCAACCTCTCCCTCTCTCCTTGCTGGATCAAGGTGTGGGAGACGTCACCGGGCTACACGTGTGTTGAACACAGAGGCGCCGTTGTTCAGTGCTTTGATCAGAATCAACCGCGATCTGAATCGCTACGAGTACGACTCCTTCATCCGCATTCTTGTAACGCTTCCGTGTCGCGATCTTCAAGGGTATGAACCTGGGTATACCATATATACATAGGCTAGGCTTCTAGGGTTTAGCCATTACGATCTCGTGGTAGATCAACTCTTGTAATACTCATATTCATCAAGATCAATCAAGCAGGAAGTAGGGTATTACCTCCATAGAGAGGGCCCGAACCTGGGTAAACATCGTGTCCCCCGTCTCTTGTTACCATCGATCCTAGACGCACAGTTCGGGACCCCTTACCCGAGATCCGCCGGTTTTGACACCGACATTGGTGCTTTCATTGAGAGTTCCACTATGTCGTAGGCAAAGGATTCGATGGCCCCTTCGATCGTCAGTAATGGCACCGTCTAGGGAGAAACCTTCCTCCCTGGACAAACGTTTGTGTTCGGCGACTTCGTACTGCGGGCCAACTCGCTTGGCCATCTGGAGCAGGTCGGTAGTCACGCCTCTGGCCATCAGGTCAGATCTAGAAGTTTGAACTGCGTCATGGATACTCGTGGAGACTTGATCTCCGATGGATTCAAGACAGCGGCTTCCGCTCCCCCTCTCTCCGATGAACATGACTTAAATCTGTCATTGGATCACACCCAGGAGATGGATCATGTTGCTGCAATGGCCTAAGAACCGAAGCATATCGTGCCCTTCGAGGCCACAAAGTCCACAGTGTTGGAGCCGCACACAGACTCGACATCCTACAATATTTGCATCAATGGAACTCTGGACTCGTTTTCGGCTACACGTTCCAGATCAGACGCGCCTGCGGACACCGAGCTGGATCGGTTATCGATTTTTGAATTTGCCGCCGCGGACTTCTTTCAGCACTCACCTTTTGGTGACATACTAAATTCTTTAAAGAACTTTTCCTTCGAGGAGGACTCACAGCCGAACTATGTTCGGGTCGAGCTAGAAACAGATGACGAGGAATTTTGCTTCCCATCCGCCACCCACTTCATAGCCATTGTCGATGATTTAACCGACGTGCTTGACTATGGCTCTGAAGACATTGACGGTATGGACGACGATGCTGATATGGAGCAAGGCCAAGACCCGCCATTCACCGGACGTTGGACGGCTACCTCTTCGTACGACGTGTACATGGTTGATACACCCAAAGGATCTGGCGACGACAACGAAGAGCCAGATGCGAATAAAACCTCTGAGACGCAGTCCAATCGCCGATGCCCCAAGCGCCGTTCTAAGCCTCATCGCTCAAAGGATGGTAACACCGGCACCGGAGAGAATAGTACTCCAGGCGACGCCGAAAACAATGAAGACCCTGTCAGAGCTACATCCGAACATGAGGAACATGACAACAGGCAAGACAACCCTGACGAATAGGCCATAGAAGATGACTCGGAGGACGGCAGCTACCGTCCACCCTCCGAAGAGGAGACAAGCCTCGGCAACAAAGAATTCATCGTGCCTGAGGACCCTCTGGAGCAGGAGCGCTTTAAGCTTCAGCTCATAGCCACTGCAAGGAGCCTGAAAAAGAAACAGCAGCAACTTCAAGCTGAACAAGATCTGCTCGTCGATAGGTGGACTGATGTCCTGATAGCCGAAGAATACGACCTCAGGCGCCCAACAAAGAGCTACTCGAAATGCAGACTGCTACCTCAATTCAATGAGGAAGCACCGGAGCATACATCTCCCTTGCGTAATGCGGAACGACCACCACGTGGTCGGGACAGGGCGGCCGACCGGCCACCCCGCGGCCGGGATAAAGCGGCAACTCAGGCCGAACAGCAGCCTGCCCCACCGCCTCGTAAAAACAGAGACGGAAGAGTTCGGGGTCACACGTACGATCTCCGGCGAATCCTGGACAATAGAGCAGGACATACAAGATCGATCTACGGATCGCGAGGGCGTGCCTCGAGGCACGACGACGGCTACCTATTCGGACGTGATAAATCTAAACACGCCCGAGCCGAATACCGCAGATGGACTCCATCGGAGCTACGCCATGACGCGACCTGATATAGAGGTGCCGCACACCCTCTCTGCTTCACAGATGAAGTACTGGATCACGAATTCCCCGAGGGGTTCAAGCCTGTCAACATTGAATCATACGATGGCACAACCGATCCAGCAGTATGGATCGAGGATTTCATTCTCCATATCCATATGGCTCGAGGAGATGACCTCCACGCCATTAAATACCTCCCACTAAAGCTCAAAGGGCTAGCTCGACACTGGCTTAACAGCCTGCCTGAAAATTCTATCGGCAGCTAGGAGAACTTGGAGGAAGCCTTTATGGACAACTTCCAGGGAACGTATGTCTGGCCACCAGACGCCGATGACTTAAGCCACATAGTTCAACAACCTGGAGAATCAGCCAGAAAATTCTGGACTAGGTTCCTAACCAAAAAGAACCAGATCGTTGACTATCCGGGTGCCGAGGCCTTAGCAGCCTTCAAACACAACATCCGTGACGAATGGCTAGCACGCCACCTCGGCCAAGAAAAGCCGAAGTCCATGGCAGCCCTCACGGCACTCATGACCCGCTTTTGCGTGGGAGAGGACAGTTGGCTGGCCCGTAGTAATAACACAGCTAGCGAGACACGCCCCACCGAGGCCAAGAACAGCACTAGCAAGCTCCGGCGCAATAGACACAAATGTCGAAGAAATGGCAACAACACCGATGACACCACGGTCAACGCCGGATTCACTGGCTCCAAGTCCGGCCAACGGAAGAAGCCCTACAAAAGGAACAATGAAGGACCTTCCAGCCTGGACCGCATACTCGACTGTCCGTACCAGATACACGGCACCCCGGATAAGCACGCTAATCATACCAACAGAGATTGTTGGGTTTTCAAGCAGGCTGGCAAGTTAAATGCCGAAAACAAGGAAAAGGGATCACAAAGTGAGGACGAGGACGAAGAGCCCCGGTAGCCGAACACTGGGGGGCAGAAGAAATTTCCCCCTCAAGTCAAAACGGTGAACATGATATACGCTACGCACATCCCGAGAAGGGAGCGTAAGCGAGCACTTAGGGACGTCTACGCGGTAGAGCCAGTCGCCCGAAAATTCAATCCGTGGTCATCATTCCCGATCACCTTCGATCGCCGGGATCACCCAACTAGTATCCGCCATGGCGGTTCAGCCGCACTAGTCCTCGACCCAATCATTGACGATTTTCACCTAACACGAGTCCTGATGGATGGTGGCAGCAGCCTCAACCTGCTATATCAGGACACAGTGCGGAAAATGGGCATTGACTCCTCATGAATCAAACCAACAAAGACTACCTTTAAAGGAGTCATACCAGGCATAGAGGCCCGTTGTACGAGCTCAATCATGCTGGAGGTGGTCTTCGGTTCCCCGGACAATTTCTGAAGCGAAGAGTTAATCCTCGATATCGTCCCCTTACGCAACGGCTATCACACGCTGCTCGGACGAACGACGTTTGCTAGATTCAACACAGTACCACACTATGCTTATCTCAAGCTTAAGATGCTCGGTCCACGCGGCGTCATAACAGTCAATGGCAATAAGGAACGCTCCCTCTGAACAGAGGAGCACACCGTCGCCCTAGCAACAGAAGTACAGAGCGGCCTTCTCAAGCAGCACCATAGTACGGTTGCTGAGCCCTCAGACATCATTAAGAGGTCCCGGACTACACTGCAACAGGACGACGCGTCTCGTCAAGAGCTCGACTAGCAATCCGGCCTCCGTCACAGTCCCAATGAGGTAGTGGCATTCGTACCACGCGTACACAATTACGCACTCAAAATTCGATGGACATCGACGAGGCACAAGACAGATCCCGGACACACATACTTTTTCCTTTTTCTTGTTTTAGGTTCCTTCTTCCGCGGGCCTGATCGCAAGTCCTTTAGAAGGATTGGCATGCAACGGAGGCAAGCAGCACAGGTGTGTAGGGTAACCTTTATACGTTCTTCCTGACGATATTCAAACTTATTTCTCAGGACCCGCACGCAGCGCCCTACTGATCCAGGCATGATAAATAGCCCAGATACTTCTCGCACCATATGTACAGGATACGCCTTGACGTATCCATCCAGTTATAATAAAAATGGTTCGTGGCCCAGTTTCTGTGGTTTTCGCTTCTTACTTCGTTTTATTTCAATCTGCTTATTTCCTGCATCGATACTCTTCTATACGTTTCATATTCGCCAGGGGCTACTTGTCGCCCCACAATACGGCAGTAAAGTCTGAACACTTCCTATGTACAAGTTCGGCACCCCGAATTTAGCATTATATGCATTGGCTCCGAATCATGTCTTTGGTCAATAGTTGGGTTGCCTGGCTCCTGTGCTTGCTACCCTACATTCCGCTCTATTGGCTAGGGTAGTAAAGGGAGAACTACTGCGGTTGTGCCCTAGCCTTGACCGGATGAGCACCTCAGTAGAGAAAGCCGAAAAGTGACAGTCATGATACGGCGAGAGCCGGTCAGCTGTTCGAGGGTTACAAAATCGTTGGAGATTCTTTTCGCGTCATGCAAAGGATCGACACTTCCCGATCAGATGGTGACAACACCCTGTCCTGGACCAGGGGCTACACACTTGCTTAATTATAAAACTTCTATGTCTAAGTGAGGGCGTTCAAGCCGTATAGTCCGATTGCTTTGTTTGTTGCGCTAAACAACTCCTCCAAAGGACCATATAATTGGATCAAGATTGTTTAGAATCCATCCCGAACACCTCCGTACTACCTACATGAGGGCAGAAGCCGACGACTGGCCAACCCTCAGATTACAAATAACACGGCCGCACAGGAGGAAACAATTCAAAGCATAATAACATTATTTTACAAACACTAGCTTCGTTCCCATAGTACAAGGCAAAGGCAACATGAATACATTTATTCAAATACAATGTCCTGCAAACATTGCGCCACCACAAGTCGAGACCCCTCTACGACATCCACAAAATATTGCTCGGGTGTGCGGTGCTCCTTGCCCTCCGGAGGCCCAGTGGCAACTTCAACAGCGTTCATCTTCCCCACCACATCTTGCAGCGAGCAAAGGCCATACGGGCACCTTCAATACAGGCGGAGCGCTTGATGATGTCCAGCCGCGGACAGGCCTCCACCAGACGCCTCACGAGTCTGAAATAGCTGTCGAGCATAGCTTCGGCTGGGCATAGCCGGATTGCCAAATCCTTCATGGCTAGTTCGGCCACCCTGTGCAGCTCCACGAGCTGCTTCAGCTAATCGGTGAAGGACACAGGATGCTCTGGCGTCGCGTACTGAGACCAGAATAGCTTCTCAGTAGAACGTCCTCCTTCAGCTCGGTAGAACTCTGCAGCATCTGATACGCTGCACGGTAGATCCGCAAAAGCCCCTGGGGAACTCCGAACACGGGTTAGTAAAAGGTATTGCTTCTCCGCATACTTGCTTTGCATCTTAAATGCCTTACCCGTTGTGATCTTTTTGGCCTCCTGGATCTCCTGGAGGGCAGCCTGGGTCTCATTCTGTGCGGTCTCCGCGCTCTGACGTGCCTTGGTGAGCTCGGCCTCTTGAGCCGACGCATCATTCTCCAAGGTCTCATATTTTTTCACCGCATCCTAGAGCTCCTGCTGGATTTCCTTGACCCGGGCCTCGAGCTTCTTACGGGCGGCTTGCTGCTGGACAGCTTTCCCCTCGGCCTTGCCCAGGGCCTTCCTCAGGGCCTCGACCTTGGTCGCGGCTCCTGCACATATTACGACACTACAGTCAATATACATCGCCTACGTTTTCTGAACATACAGCAAGTCATTATTTACCTTGCTTCTCTTGAAGCCAAACCCTAACCTCGCCGAGCTTGTTCTCGTTCTGCTCCAGCCTCTGCCTTAATTCAGAGACTTCGGCATCATGTGAGGTTGCGGCCAACAGCGACGCCTGCTTATGCATACATGCTATGTTTGTCTCCTACAATAGATCCTCTGTCCGGTCCTTCTCACCGGACAGTGTCTCAGGGGCTACTAACTACAAGGTTTTTTTTCTCTTTCTATGTCACTTACCTCGAAACCTGTTAATAGGTTGTTGTAGGCCTCGTTCAGTCCACTCTTGGCGGACTGAACCTTCTCAATCATTGTGCCCATAAGGACACGGTGCTCGTCCATAACGGAGGCACCTCGCAGCGCCTCCATCAGGTTGTCCGGCGCCCCTGGATGGACAGGGACCACCGGCGGAAGCGGCGCACACCCCTCCTTCAAAGGGGGCTGCTCGCCCGACTCCAGAGCCATACGGGTCTCCGGAATCGTATTCGGCTAAGGGCCAAACTGGATGCGGCCCTGTTCACCAGTTTCCATGGGGATCGTTTCCTCCATGTGTCCAGCAGTGGAGGCTTCGCCTCGTGGCGCCTCCCCGACAGCGTCCTGGGCTCCTCCCCGGTTCGGATCGGCCCTCTGGGACAACACTTCGATGTCGTCCCCGGCCCCGGGGGAGTAAGCAGGCGGTGGCGACTGGCTCACCATCTCCGACGGAGCCAACGAACCTCCAGACGAGGATCGCTGGATTAGGCCGCGGGCCGGACTGCAATAATACAATTAACTACATCAATATAATGGAGAGAAAGGGCAGGATGTGCGCACGAGCGAGCCCTGTCACTTACGATGCGGCCTGGGTCTTAGTGCGGGGGCGCCGTTCCGGACTACTGCCAACGTCCCACGCGGTGTTAACCGCTGGGGCGCCCTTCCCCTTTTTGGGTGCTTTCGCCTCCGGATGTGCCGAGGCCGCCCTCTTCTTCTTCTTCTCCTCGGGAGGAAGGTTGTTTTCCTCCTCCTCCTCCTCCTCCTCATCGTTGTCCTCACGAACGGAGGAATGGGCCTCGTCGTCTTCGGACGTCGCGTCCGAAGTGCCCTTGCGACGGGGGCCACTCTTGGCCCCCTTGACCTTCTTCTCCGACGCCTTGTATGGCGCCGACAGCAGCATCTCCGCTAGGCGCGGGATGACCGGTTCTTCGGGCAGCGGAGCCGGACACTGGATCCGCTTCGCCCTCTCCACCCAGTCCTAGAGGAACCATAATAAAAGCTCAGATGTCACCCTCGAAGCAATGAGGATGGAGATACGTCAGAAATAGCATACCTTGCTGGCGGGGTGTGTACAATCATGGCCACGGTCCGAATCTGTGGCCGGTGGCTTCTCGTTGCCCTTAAAAAGCAACTTCCAGGCGCCTTCGTGAGTAGTCTCGAAGAGCCTCACCAAGGTCTGGTGCTTCTTCGAATTAAACTCCCACAAAGGGCGGCTTCGATGCTGGCACGGAAGAATCCGGCGGACCAGCATCACCTGGATGACGTCAACGAGCTTGACGTTCTTGGTCACCATGCTTTGAACGCGCGTCTGCAACGCTATCAGCTCGTCGGGTGAACACCAGTCTAGACTCTTCTCGACCCAGGAGGTGAGTCGCATGGGAGCACCGGAGCAGAATTCGGCAGCCGTGGCCCAGGTGGTGTCGCGAGGTTCTGTGATGTAGAACTACTGCTTCTGCCATTCCTTTACTCTCTCCACAAAAGTGCCGTTGGGCCAGGAGACGTTGGATAGCTTGCTCACCATGGCTCCTCCGCACTCCGCGTGTTGGCCATCCACCACCTTCGGCTTCACATTGAAGACTTTGAGCCACAGCCCGAAGTGCGGATGGATGCGGAGGAAGGCCTCGCACACGACGATAAACGCCGAGATGTTGAGGAAGGAGTTCGGGGACAGATCATGGAAATCTATCTCGTAATAATACATCAGCCCGCGGATGAAAGGGTGGAGTGGAAACCCCAGCCCCCGGAAGAAATGAGGAAGGAATACTACCCTCTCGTCGGGCTCCGGCGTTGGGACGATTTATCCCTCGGCCGGCAAGCGGTGGGCTATTCCCTTCGCCAGATATCCGGCCGCTCGGAGCTCAGTAATGTCCTCCTCCTTGACGAAGGAGACCATCCACTTGCCTTGACCACCGGATCCGGACATGGTTGCTTGAGTGGAGAGGAGATGAGAACTTGGGCGCTGGAGCTCGAGATCGGGAAGGCGGAGACAGAGAGAAAACGTGAGAAGAGCAAGAGGGGATCCTTATCCTCTTATAAAGGCAGCAAACATTAAACGCCTCCTCACTCGCCTTTAGATTCGCCTATTCCCAAGGGTTGTGCAAATGGCACGGTTGGGTTACCCATGCCCGCATTGATGAGAATCCCACAATAAGGGGACACGATCTCTGCTTCGACAAGACATGCCAATAGCAACCGCGTCTCGAAACGTGGGATGGCAGAAGAAAAATGGTTCGAAATTATAACCGAACAGACGCGATGACGTGTTGTAAAGCTGTCAACAGATTAGATTCGTGCAAATATTATATTCTCTCTGCAGTTGTGTGTGGTGTATAACAGGTCCGGATACTATCTACTACGTCCGAAGACTATCTTGGAGTTCGGAGAAAGGGGAACCCGCCTTGCAATGCCGAAGACAATCTGCGCGCCGGACTCCTCGTCATTGAAGCCAGGTTCAGGGGCTACTGAAGGAGTCCTGGACTACGGGGTCCTCGGGCGTCCGGCCTGCTATCCATGGGCCGGACTGATGGGCTATGAAGACCGAAGACCATACTCGTGTCCGGATTGGACTCTCCTTGTCGTGGAAGGCAAGCTAGGCGACCAGCTGTGAAGATTCCTTCTTATGTAACCGACCCCATGTAACCCTAGGTCTCTCCGGTGTCTATATAAACCGGAGAGCATAGTCCGGATAGGACACATTCATTACCATATATACATAGGCTAGGCTTCTAGGGTTTAGCCATTATGATCTCGTGGTAGATCAACTCTTGTAATACTCATAGTCATCAAGATCAATCAAGCAGGAAGTAGGGTATTACCTCCATAGAGAGGGCCAGAAACTGGGTAAACATCGTGTCCCCCGTCTCCTGTTACCATCGATCCTAGACGCATAGTTCGGGACCCCCTACCCGAGATCCACCGGTTTTGACACCTACATCCGTATTGTAAAACGCGATGAATCTTTCTCCCTGATTTTTTTCTCCCCGAACACGAATATATGGAGTTGGAGTTGAGGTCGGTGGAGCTCCAGGGGGCCCACGAGGCAGGGGGCGCGCCCAAGGGGGCAGGCGCGCCCCCACCCTCATGGAAAGGGTGTGGGCCCCTGTCCTTGATTCTTTCGCCAGTATTTTTTATTATTTCCAAAAATAATCTTTGTGAAGTTTCAGGTCATTCCGAGAACTTTTGTTTCTGGACATAAATAACACCATGGCAATTCTCCTGAAAACAGCGTCACTCCGGGTTAGTTCCATTCAAATCATGCAAGTTAGAGTCCAAAACTAGGGCAAAAGTGTTTGGAAAAGTAGATACGACGGAGACGTATCATGATGTTACACATATTCATAGTGTGAATGCCAAAAGATGTAAGGTTGATAATGATAGTCCCACATACTTGTGGCACTGCCTCCTTGGTCACATTGGTGTCAAACGCATGAAGAAACTCCATGCAGATGGACTTTTGGAGTCTCTTGATTATGAATCATTTGACACGTGCGAACCATGCCTCATGGGCAAAATGACCAAGACTCCGTTCTCCGGAACAATGGAGCGAGCAGCCAACTTATTGGAAATCATACATACTGATGTATGCCGTCCAATGAGCGTTGAGGCTCGCGGTGGTTATCGTTATGTTCTCACCCTCACTGATGACTTAAGCAGATATGGGTATGTCTACTTGATGAAACACAAGTCTGAGACCTTTGAAAAGTTCAAGGAATTTCAGAGTGAGGTTGAGAATCAACTTGACAGGAAAATAAAGTTCTTAACTGATGACTTAAGCAGATATGGGTATGTCTACTTGATGAAACACAAGTCTGAGACCTTTGAAAAGTTCAAGGAATTTCAGAGTGAGGTTGAGAATCAACTTGACAGGAAAATAAAGTTCTTACGATCAGATCATGGAGGGGGATATTTGAGTCACGAATTTGGCACGCACTTAAGGAAATGTGGAATCGTTTCACAACTCATGCCGCCTGGAACACCTCAGCGTGATGGTGTGTCCGAACGTCGTAACCGTACTCTGTTGGACATGGTGCGATTTATGATGTCTCTCACCGACCTACCGCTATCATTTTGGGGTTATGCTTTAGAGACTGCCACATTCGCTTTAAATAGGGCTCCGTCGAAATACGTTGAGACGACACAGAATGAATTGTGGTTTGGGAAGAAACCTAAGATGTCGTTTCTAAAAGTTTGGGGATGTGATGCTTATGTCAAGAAACTTCAACCTGAAAAGCTCGAACCCAAATCGGAAAAATGCGTCTTCATAGGCTACCCTAAGGAAACTATAGGGTATACCTTCTACCTCAGACCTGAAGGCAAGGTCTTTGTTACCAAGAATGGATCCTTTCTGGAGAAAGAGTTTCTCTCGAAAGAAGTAAGTGGGAGGAAAGTAGAACTTGATGAGGTATTGCCTCTTGAACTGGAGAGTAGCGCAGCTCAGGAAGATGTTTCTGTGGTGCCTGCACCGACTAGAGAGGAAGTTAATGAGGATGATCATGAAACTTCGGATCAAGTTGCTACTGAACTTCGTAGGTCCACAAGGACATGTTCCGCACCAGAGTGATATGGCAACCATGTCCTGGAAATCATGTTGTTAGACAATGGTGAACCTTCAGCGATGGTGGGCCCAGACTCCGACAAATGGCTTGAAGCCATGAAATCTGAGATAGGATCCATGTATGAAAACGAAGTATGGACTTTGACTGACTTGCTCGATGATCGGCGAGCCATAGAAAATAAATGGATCTTTAAGAAGAAGACAGACGTGGATGGTAATGTGACCATCTATAAGGCTCGGCTTGTCGCTAAGGGTTATCGACAAGTTCAAGGGGTTGACTACGATGAGACCTTCTCACCCGTAGTGAAGATGAAGTCTGTCCGAATCATGTTAGCAATTGCCGCATTCTATGATTATGAGATATGGCAAATGGACGTCAAAACGACATTCCTTAATGGTTTCCTGAAGGAAGACTTGTATATGATGCAACTAGAAGGTTTTGTCGATCCTAAGAATGCTGACAAGGTATGCAAGCTCCAGCGCTCAATCTATGGGCTGGTGCAAGCATCTCGGAGTTGAAACATTCGCTTTGATGAGATGATCAAAGATTTTAGGTTTACACAGACTTATGGAGAAGCCTGTGTTTACAAGAAAGTGAGTGGGAGCTCTGTAGCATTTCTTATATTATATGTGGATGACATACTATTGCTGGAAAATGATATAGAATTCTTGGAAAGCATAAAGGCCTACTTGAATAAGTGTTTTTCAATGAAGGACCTTGGAGAAGCTCCTTACATATTAGGCATCAAGATCTATAGAGATAGATCGAGACGCCTCATTGGTATTTCACAAAGCACATACCTTGACAAGATATTGAAGAAGTTCAATATGGATCAGTCCAAGAAGGGGCTCTTGCCTGTGTTGCAAGGTGTGAGATTGAGCACGGCTCAGTGCCCGACCACGGCAGAACATAGAGAAAAGATGAGTGTCATCCGCTATGCCTCGGCCATAGGGTCTATTATGTATGCCATGTTGTGTACCAGACCTGATGTGAACCTTGCCGTAAGTTTGGTAGGAAGGTACCAAAGTAATCCCGGCATGGAACACTGGACAGCGGTCAAGAATATCCTGAAGTACCTGAAAAGGACTAAGGATATGTTCTCGTTTATGGAGGTGATGAAGAGCTCGTTGTAAAGGGTTACATCGATGCTAGCTTTGACATAGATCTGGATGACTCCAAGTCGCAGACCTGATACATGTATATTTTGAATGGTGGGGCAGTCAGCTGGTGCAGTTGCAAGCAAAGCGTCGTGGCGGGATCTACATGTGAAGCGGAGTACATGGCAGCCTCGGAGGCAGCACATGAAGCAATCTGGATGAAGGAGTTCATTACCGACCTAGGAGTTATTCTCAATGCGTCGGGCCCGATGACTCTCTTCTGTGACAACACTGGACCTATTGCCCTTGCCAAGGAGCCCAGGTTTCACAAGAAGACCAGGCATATCAAGCGTCACTTCAACTCCATTTGTGAAAATGTTCAAGATGGAGACATAGATATTTCTAAAGTGCATACGGACCTGAATGTCGCAGATCCGTTGATTAAACCTCTTCCACGAGCAAAACATGATCAACACCAGAAATCTATGGGTGTTTGATTCATCACAATGTAACTAGATTATTGACTCTAGTGCAAGTGGGAGACTATTGGACATATGCCCTAGAGGCAATAATAAAATGGTTATCATTATATTTCCTTGTTCATGATAATTGTCTATTATTCATGCTATAATTGTGTTATCCAGAAATCGCAATACATGTGTGAATACATAGACCAAAACATGTCCCTAGTGAGCCTCTAGTTGATTAGCTCGTTGATCAGTAGATGGTTACGGTTTCCTGACCATGGACATTGGATGTCATTGATAACAGGATCACATCATTAGAAGAATGATGTGATGGACAAGACCCAATCCTAAGCATAGCACAAGATCATGTATTTCAACTGCTAAAGCTTTTCTAATGTCAAGTATCTTTTCCTTAGACCATGAGATTGTGCAACTCCCGGATACTGTAGGAATGTTCTGGGTGTGCCAAACGTCACAACGTAACTGGGTGGCTATAAAGGTGCAGTATGGGTATGTCCGAAAGTGTCTATTGGGTTGGCACGAATCAAGACTGGGATTTGTCACTCCGTATGACGGAGAGGTATCTCTGGGCCCACTCGGTAATGCATCATCATAATGAGCTCAATGTGTCTAAGTAGTTAGTCACGGGATCATGCATTACGGAACGAGTAAAGTGACTTGCCGGTAACGAGATTGAACGAGGTATTGGGATACCGACGACCGAATCTCGGGCAAGTAAAGTACCGATTGACAAAGGGAATTGTATACAGGATTGATTGAATCCTCGACATCATGGTTCATCCGATGAGATCATCGTGGAACATGTGGGAGCCAACATGGGTGTCCAGATCCCGCTGTTGGTTATTGTCCGGAGAGATGTCTCGGTCATGTCTGCATGATTCCCGAACCCGTAGGGACTACACACTTAAGGTTCGATGACGCTAGGGTTATAGGGAAAGTTTGTACGTGGTTACCAAATGTTGTTCGGAGTCCCGAATGAGATCCCGGACGTCACGATGAGTTTCGGAATGGTTCGGAGATAAAGATTTATATATGGGTAGTCCTTATTCGGTCGGCGGAAATGTTTGGGGGTTTATCGGTATTGTACCGGGACCACCGAAAGGGGTCTGGGGGTCCATCGGGAGGGTCCACCTGCCCCGGAGGGTCCTATGGGCTGAATATGGAGGGGAACCAGCCCCTAGGTGGGCTGGGCGCCAAAACCTCCTAGGGCCCATGCGCCTAGGGTTGGGGGGAAACCCTAAAGGGGGCGCCCCCTTGGCTTGGGGGGCAGGCCTCCCCCCTTAGCCGCCGCCCCCCCTCTAGATCCATATGGAGGGGGCTGGCCGCCCTCTCCCTTGCCCCTATAAAGAGAGGGGAGGTGTGAGGGCAGCCGCACCACATCCAAGGAGCAACCCTCCCCCTCTCCAACACCCCCTCCTCCTCCCGCGACGCTTGGCGAAGCCCTGCCGGAGTACCACGCTGCTCCAACACCACCACGCCGCCGTGCTGCTGATGGAATTGTCTTCCCCAACCTCTCCCTCTCTCCTTGCTGGATCAAGGCGTGGGAGACATCATCGGGCTGCACGTGTGTTGGACGCGGAGGCGCTGTTGTTCGACGCTTAGATCGGAATCAACCGTGATCTGAATCGCTACGAGTACGACTCCTTCATCCGCGTTCTTGTAACGCTTTCGTGTCGCAATCTTCAGGGTATGAAGATGCACACCCCTCTCTCTCGTTGCTAGTCTCTCCATAGATTGATCTTGGTGATGCGTAGAAAGTTTTAAATTTCTGCAACGATCCCCAACATATGCACATCGATGCGAACCAAAACTCGGTAAAAATTCCCAACAAAATCATTACTAGGTGGTTCAGCAAACAGGACCTCCCACACCTTAGTAGCAAGATGAGTAACAAGATGGGCATACAAATCAGGAACATCAGGGATTTGAACCCATATATCAATCGTCTCCAACTTGATAGTAGATGGTTTCGAGATCCCATCATAAGGCGCTAGGATCACAGCATTGTTGGGAAACGTAGCATGGAATTTCAAAAAAAATCGTACGCTCACGCAAGATCTATCTAGGAGATGTATAGCAATGAGGGGGAGAGTGTGTCTACGTACCCTCGTAGACCGTAAGCGGAAGCGTTTGACAACGCAGTTGATGTAGTCCTACACCTTCACGATCCGTCCCGATCAAGTACCGAACGTACGACACCTCCGCGTTCAGCACACGTTCAGCTGATGACGTCCTCGCCCTCTTGATCTAGCAAGACGGGCGAAGTAGTAGATGAGTTTCGGTAGCATGACGACATGGTGACGGTGTTGGTGAAGAACAATCTCCGCAGGGCTTCGCCTAAGCACTACAGAAACTATGACGGATGATAGACTAGAGGGGACGGGGTTGCTGGCACACGACTTGGTGAATCTTGATGCGTTCCAGGTGCTAGCCCTACCCCTCTATTTATATGTTGAGCCCTGGGGTCAACTTGGAGTAAAAGCCTCCTCAAAGTCGGTTTTGCCCGCAAGGAAGAGTCCTTCTCAAACATCCAGGACCAGACTCCACAGTCCTTGGCGTCTGGCCCAGACGCCATGGGCCTCGGCGTCTAGCCCAGGGCCAGACTCCAGGGTCTCTGGCGTTTGCCCCCTGGCCTTCGCAAAACTCCTTTTGCACCGACCTAAAGCCCCGTGGGCTTTACCCCTTGGCCGAACCATATCATCCTATATATCAATATTTACCTCCTGACCATTCCGGAGCTCCTCGTCATGTCCGTGATCTCATCTGGGACTCCGAACAACATTTGGTCACCAACATACATAACTCATATAGTATTATATCATCAACGAACGTTAAGTGGGCGGACCCTACGGGTTCGAGAACTATGTAGACATGACCGAGACACCTCTCTGGTCAATAACCAATAGCGGAACCTGGATGCTCATATTGGCTCCTACATGTTCTATGAAGATTTTTATCGGTCGAACCGTTATGACAACATACGGTATTCCCTTTGTCACTGGTATGTTACTTGCCCGAGATTCGATCGTCGGTATCCACATACCTAGTTCAATCTCATTACCGGCAAGTCTCTTTACTCGTTCCATAATACATCATCTTGTAACTGACTCATTAGTCACTTTGCATGCAAGGCTTCTTATGATGTGCATTACCGAGAGGGCCCAGAGATACCTCTTTGATACTCGGAGTGACAAATCCTAATCTCGATCTATGCCAACCCAACAAACACCTTCAGAGATACCAGTAAAGCATCTTTATAATCACCAATTATGTTGTGACATTTGATAGCACACAAGTTATTTCTCCGGTATCCGGGAGTTGCATAATCTCATAGTCGAAGGAATATGTATTTGACATGAAGAAAGCAATAGCAATAAAACCGAAGTGATTGCAGAGCTAACCCAAATGATTGTATGATTTGTATTAATAACCCCTTATTTCTAGAAACATATGTTTTTTCTACCACCTAATTAAGGAACCAAAAGTTGTATATTGTCAGCAAAGATTGAAAATAAGGGTACATGAATGAGATTGTAGGTATCAAGTATGCATAGTTGGTAAAGGCTGCATCTACACGGAAGGGGACAACAGCGTGAGCATATTCTTACCTATTAGTTTGTCAAGAACTGATAAATTTCAGTTTTAGGCATTGATGTGAGCTCTCATGAAGTGAAATTCCTTGTACCTTGATTTATATTATGTTAAAAAATTGTTCTAGACAGAAACTCACCTTATGATTGGAATGATGCAGAGCATGCACCCTGCCTTGAAAATCCACATGGATAAGTAAAAATATACGAAAGATTATTTGGCTTTGCTCATTTATGGATAGAAGCAGAAGATACTGAGGCTCCCCTAGTATGGCTACAATTTTTTGCGCAATTTACTGTTTTAATTAACCTGTCGCATACAACAGCAAATAGCACCAGGGAGTGAATAACACAGGAACATGTAATGTGAGGAATCACATGCCCTAAAACATGGATGGTAACAACATGAAACGGTCTGGCAGTACACGTGATGTAGTTACCTGTCCAGCTGAAGAATTTTGGAAATAAACAAAATATGAGAACCAGTCTCCAATATATGGCCGAATCCATCGACCACCTCCCAGTCCCAGTATGAAACAATACCTTCACAAAATTCAGATTGGGAAGATACAATGTAATCATTAGGGTGGAAGAAGCAATTCGTACATGAATGAGAAAATATAAAGATAGTGGGGAACCTAGAAGAGCACCATGTTGATGGATGTTCTATCGCCGAAGTAAGAAGAGTAAGTGGAGAGGGAGAGTGCTAGGCGAGGAAGCATATATACATGAGTCTGTACCGAAGCAGCAAAGAATGGGGAAACAGAGAGGCAGACCCATTAATCACCGCCGGAGAGTAGCGCACATCATCGACCATGAATGCCTGGAGCAAAACTGAAGAGTGATTGCTTCCTCAATTCCAGGAGCAGTTTCACCGGATGAAATGGCTGAACAGCCAGACGACGATTGAGTTGGCCAGCATCGACGTGCGCTCTGGGAGGAGCTCTACCGCACGGCGCTGGTCCGTGCCCGGTCGCCCGCGTCGCGTTCCTGTTCGACCGGTTCCCCTCGCCTTCACATACGACCGATCCCCTCGTCCTCTCCATGGAGCGAATCATAATCGAGTTCCCTCGTCCTCTCGGATGGATCGAGCCATCACCTCCGTTTTCTATCTCCAAATTGATCCTGTTGACCTTCCTTGCTTCTTTTTTCCGGGAGGTTTGCGATCTCTCGTCTATCTACCTACCGAAGCGCATGGGCTGGCCTAAAGGCCCAATTAACCCGAGGCCACCGTTTCGGCTGCTGGAGCAGAAGCCCATACGACAGCTGGGCCACTATTTACACACACGAGGCAGATGGCTTTACACGGATATCTGACGGCCAAAAACATTCAGATCTCGGAAACGGACGGTCGAAAACGCAAAGCGCTGAGAGGGCTCGCTTTAGGTGTGGTTATATTGTCCTTAATGAAGACCGGAGACAGCAGCCTGTTTGACCGACATCCAAACCAGACCGGAGACAATGGTATCGGTTGGACTATCGAAGGGATTCGAGAGTCCGCCTGCTTCTACTAGTTCCCATCATCTACGCTGGAAACCAAATAGCTCTATTCTTCCATTTCGATGTCCCAGACTACAAAGTTCCATTCGCAAATGTTTTTACGTAGTGATAACAACAATGCAGTCGTCTCTTTTGCCGTCGCATCCATGACCCGGTTGATCGCTAAAGAAAACCGAACTGGTACGATGCACCAAATAACGACACGATGGAATTTTTTGTTAGGCAAGACACGGTAGATGCGTGCTCGATGAAAACAAAGGAACCACTCTGTGTTATCTGTGTCCGCGAAGACGGAACTGGTGGCCTTGTGAGTAGTGACAACTGGCAAGGAGCGCCACCTGTCTTGGGCTTTACGATGACGTTGACAGAGGAAGACGTGGCACGGGGTAATATGCAATGGGCTGCGGATAGGGCATCTCCAATGTGGTACGGCAAGACGGACTCATTATCTGTCCGATACGGTTGCGGACATGAATACGAAAGCCACCCGTTTAAACGCATATCCGAAACGACCATGCTCATTATAAAGGTATAAATCAAACAAATTTTGACATATTTTAACTAAACTAGACAAGTTTAATTAAAAAAACTAAAAGAACTAAGCGAGCTACTACCAGATAGCAACTCCGTACGCATGGATACCATGCCAAGTCGATCTTAACGAGCTGGTTACCGGGGCGGCGCCGATGCCATGCATGCGCCTCCACGTTGATCCTGGACCAGTCTAGTGCGACGTTCGATGTCGTGAACGCTGCCCGACGCTTCTCCTTGTACGACGTGGTAACGTCGTTGCGACCGAGGTAATGCAGGAGGCGCCCGCTCGTGTTCACGAGCGCCGGGGAGGGCCCCTGCTTCACAACGATCAGGCCCCAACGAGGCGGTGATGAGATGCTCTCTCCTTTGTCGCGCCATAAGTGAGAGGGCGGTGATGAGATGCTCTCTCCTTTGTCGCGCCATAAGTGAGAGGGCGGTGATGTTGGCCGGTCGAAGCGGCTCAGCGTGCTGCGCGGGGGTTAGGCCGGCTTCACCGCGGTTGCATCGGGGGGGGGGGGGCTCATGCTTGATGCCGCTCCAATGCGGTGCAGTGACCGGAGTAGGCTTCTCGGTAGTCGTGTCCGCATTAAAGTAGCGCACCCACCCGTCCAGTCACGTCGCTCTGACCGACATCAAGGTCGTCTAGTCGCGTTGCTCGGGAGCACCAGACCGACATGAAGAATGTGCGGCGATCGCTCTGGAGCGGGAGGCACGACGATGACTTGGGGTGGGGCTGAGCGAGCGACGCGTACGTGGCACGAGCCCTGCGCCCATAAACATCCCTTAGGTTTGGTGCCGGTTTGTGGGAATTGAGACGCGCTGACCCGTTTGCAAACGTTCTCAACACTCTTTGACACAAAAACACACGAGGAGGAAGAAAAAAGCAGAAATATTCCTCCGAGGCTGGCGGTTAGATTTTGGAGCGAACTACATACTTGACCTCCACAGCCTTAAACTATGGAGGCTACGAGCTTCATAAATTATGCCAATGGGCAACCATAAGACGACTCTGGTAAAGTATTATTTGGCTCAAAATTACATATTGAAGGTTATTATAACGAGCAGACCAAGCTTCAAGAGAAATGGTGTAGCATGTCACAAACTCAATAATTTTCTCCTCTCGCCATGGATGGAACCGATTCTCCTAGCAAGTGGAGGCGTACCGTGGAGCGCGCAATGGTGCAATACATTATGCATACCACAAAAGGAGTGGAGTGGCTTTTGGCGAAGGTCGCAAGGCAAGCGGCGTTACGGTGGAGCCCCTGACCTGCCGTTGTTTATGCGCATGTTTGTAACTACGTGGCGGTTATGAACCGACAAAGGTGCTGTTTCGCTTTGCCCCTTCTCGTTCGTTCCTTCACGTGTTACGGTTGAAGCTCTTTGTACATGTCTGTTACTCTACCAAATTTTGAAAACGACCGCGTTAGTTTTTTTTTTGCGTGGAAGCTTTGCTTTGCTTTGTTGCCAATGCCTTTCAGCATTTACAACCCGAAAAAAAAAGTTCGGCATTCTATAATTTCCCATCAATTCTTGGTAGAATGCACCCCGTACTACATTCACAATGCAATGCACGGTGTACGTATATAACACAAGACGTTTTTTTTTCCAAGATGGGTGCTCAAAGCCGAATACAGCAAGGATACACCCTTAAAAGATGCTTGAATGGACACTCAGAAAAAAAATATACTAATACTCGATGGCGCAGATTCAGCAACACAAAACAACCCGTGGGCCCTGGCTGGCAGTGGTTTTTGACCGGGGGGGTGGGGGGAGAGAGAGAGAGCTGTCAACGAGACCACCGCCGCATTATTACTCACCCCGCGCCCGTCCGTCCTTGGCCTTGGAGAGCAAGAAGAACACTACAGCAAAGCAAACACTTTCCCTCCTTTCCATTCCATTCCCCTCAATCAATCCGTCGACTGTTCCGTTTATTTAACCGAGCCGTCCCATTCTTGGAGAGCAAGAAGCACGCCACCACCTCGCCCAAAGAATCCCCACCCCGCCCGACCCCCTCCCCGCTCCACCCCGGCCGCAGACAGATCCGGCGGCCGACGAGCCATGGTGTCCAACGGGGAGCTGTCGCAGCCGCAGGCGGGGGAGTACGGCCTCGCCGTGATGCGCCGCCGGCCCAAGACCAAGATCGTCTGCACGCTCGGCCCGGCCTCGCGCTCCGTCGACATGATCGAGAAGCTGCTGCGCGCCGGCATGTGCGTCGCCCGCTTCAACTTCTCCCACGGCTCCCACGACTACCACCAGGAGACGCTCGACAACCTGCACGCCGCCATGGAGCGCACGGGCATCCTCTGCGCCGTCATGCTCGACACCAAGGTCCCTCCCTTCTTTTGCTCCGCTCCGCGCCTCGCCGATCCGATCTGTCCCCGCCTCTTTTTTTTTGCTTGTTTATTAATTTTCTTGCCTGCTCATGCTTGCTCTAGGTTTTCGGCTGATCTTGGGCATCTTTTCATCGTTGATTTATTTGTCCGATTAAAATTTGTAGATGGACTTGTAATAGCCAGGCTGCTGGCCTTGTCGTGGTGGGGGCGTGGGGGTGGGCTTGGTTGGGGTTCGCTCCAGTGTTTTCTCTACTAGTACTACTCCTACTTGATATGCCAGCGATTTGGCTATTTTTAGCCATTTTCAGGGGTTATTACTCGTCTTTGGTTCTTGATCTTGTTTGTCGATGCGATCTCCTTCATTTTTTTTGACTGCTTCTTCTGCATGTTACGCCTATGGTGAATTTGCAGGCAATTAAAGCGACAGATTGCACACGGTATTTTTGATATCCCAAGATCTAGCAGTCAATTAAAGCGACAGATTGCACACGGTATTTTGCATGCGAACTTTGCTAGTATCGAATGGGCCAGTGTAGTAGTAATACTCTGTACCAGTATCCTGTATCCCCGAATTTTGATTCGCTAGATTGCAGTTGTCGATTTCATTTCCTTGTCGGCTGTGGTCCTCATGCTGCAACCGACGTTCCGTTCCTGGTGCGTCAATTTGTTTCGTTTGTTGTGGTATGCTTAATGCTTGTGACTGCCAATGGAAGAGTGTGTATTATTCTAACCTCAGGCAACCAACTGAAATATGGATGAACTGCCAAAATGCTAATACAGTATAGTTTCAACTACTTTAACCTTTAGCTCAGTTAGCACAAGAAGCCAAAGTGTAATATACATAGCCCCTTTTTTCTCCTCACGTATTTGTTTGGACTTTGTAATGGTTTAGTAACGGCTCACGCTTCTGAAACAGTATTTTTTTTTCAAGTTACAGCTCACGCTTTTTGTGAATCTACTGACAATTATTATGTTGCTGCTGCAACAAATTATATGAATGGCGTGATTATAATTCTTAGATTCAATTTCTCTCTTCTATGTCACCCACACAAAGATGTCCAAATAGTATCTAACTATCACATCCGAGGGGTAAGTAATTTTGCATGATCGCTTAACTGATGTGCATTTTATTTTGTAGAATGTCCTGTTGCAGGATTTGTCTGCAGAAGTAGCACAGTAAACTAGTACTCCCTCCGGGATATATGAATGTATCTAGAACTAAAAATACGTCTAGATACTGTATACATGAGATAGGATATGATACGTCCATTTCTGCGACGAGTAATTCGGTACGGAGGGTGTTCTTGTTAGGAGCAAATATGAGCATATTTGGATGATGAAATGACTAAACCGTACTGTCAGAACCTATGATCTGAAACAAATATTAAGACATCACCAAGTTAACTTCAGGTCCTTAGCAACTTTCAGTGGTTATTACTGTGTGTTTTGATGTTGTTATTATTGGATGTGATCTCTGATTTATTTGTTTGCTCCCTTGAACATTTTTTGTGTTCTGCTTTCTTTTTTGCTGCTTGTGTATGTCTTTTTTTTTGCGGGGTCAGTAGTTTTTTACTAGTATGGTAAATTTGCCAGCAATTAAAGCGACATATGGCAGAAGATAATTTCTGGTATCAGAAGATCTAGCCATTAAATGTCTGCATTGACATATAGCTTGATTTGCACGTGGATTTTGCAACTGAGTTGATCAATGGAGCAATACTAGCCTAGCTGGATTTTGATTGGCTAGCTTGCTGTTGTCGAGTTTGTCGGCTTCTGGTCCTTGTTGTACAGCGAGAGTTTCTGACTATATTAATGTGTTATGTTTTGTTCTGTTCTTTTTTGTAACACTGCCAATGGATAATTGTATGCTTCTCACATTGTGCTACCAACTTAATATGTTTGAATCGCCAAAATGTTAATAGTATCATTTTGTGAACTTTATAACCTATAGCTCAGTTAAAAGAAGCCAAACTGTATTATATAGTTCCTTCTAATCCTCTTGTTTGTTTTGTCCTTGTAATGTTTTAGTAATGGCCCACGCTTTTAGAGCAGTATTTTTTTGGTTATATTGACCAAGTTTCTGATCTACTGACAATTATTATGCTGCAACAAAGTTTATGACTTGTGTGATTACAGTCTAGATTTTCTTCTCTTGCGGATCACCCACACAAAGATGTCCAGATAGTATCTATGTAACTGCCACATCCAAGGAGCAAGTAATTTTGCATTTGAATTTTATTTTAAATACCCAATTGGAGAAGTTGTCTGCAGAGACAGTTTACTAAACCTTCAGTTAGGATCAAATGCGAATGCATATTTGGATCACAAATGATTAAATTTAACTGGCGCACACATAATCTGAAACAAACCTTACCGGGGTTTATATTCTCAATAATTTCACATTGCTAGCGGCTTTCTGGTATATATGTTTCTTTTATCTGAGAAAAGCATATTGTAATGGAATTCCAGCAACCTAACATGAGGCTCAACCTTTTGTCGTGGCACACACTTGGTTCACATTACCCTTTTTTATCAAGGTGGGTAATGTATTTTGAAAAAAATGTTATCATCATCATAGCAACATTTTGAATCCTTGTTTGGATGAAGAAAGTTGCAGTATGTCTAAAACTATGACAGACCAAACATTGGATGTCAAATTTCTGTCTCCATGATCAGCTTGATAGTCGCAGAAATTAAACACAAGTTATCTTGTTTGTGGTGTATGGACGTGTGTCAGTTGTGAAATGATTATTTACCTCTTACGTGTCAAATGGAGAACCACTTACTTCATTTTGTGTACACTTGTTTGCTTGATGAAAGCTTATTGATCAGATATTCATTTGTTTTCTACATTTCCAGGGTCCAGAGATCCGTACTGGATTTTTGAAAGATGGGAAGCCTATCCAGTTGAGAAAGGGCCAAGAAATTGTGATCTCCACAGATTATAGCATAAAGGGGGACGACAAGATGATATCGATGAGCTATAAGAAGCTAGCAGTTGATCTGAAGCCAGGCAGTGTCATATTATGCGCTGATGGTACCATCACTCTTACTGTGCTTCATTGTGACAAAGAGCAAGGTCTTGTTCGCTGCTGTTGTGAGAACACTGCTATGCTTGGTGAGAGGAAGAATGTCAATCTTCCAGGGGTCGTTGTTGATCTCCCAACACTCACTGAAAAGGACAAGGAGGATATCCTTCAATGGGGTGTCCCGAACAAGATTGACATGATTGCTTTGTCGTTTGTCCGCAAAGGTTCAGATCTTGTGGAGGTCAGGAAGGTACTTGGGGAGCATGCCAAGTCAATAATGCTGATGTCAAAGGTATGGCATTCTCTCTCTTTTTGGGTATTACACCTGTTGTGCACTTCCACCTAGCAGATGATTACAGTTTACTTGAATGTGCAGGTTGAGAACCAGGAAGGAGTAGCTAACTTTGACGATATCCTGGCACAGTCTGATGCTTTTATGGTGGCAAGAGGTGATTTGGGGATGGAAATTCCTGTAGAGAAGATCTTTTATGCACAGAAGGTGATGATTTTCAAGTGCAACATTCAGGGCAAGCCAGTTGTGACCGCAACTCAGATGTTGGAGTCTATGATCAAGTCTCCTCGCCCTACTCGAGCGGAAGCAACCGATGTTGCCAATGCAGTTCTTGATGGCACTGACTGTGTCATGCTCAGTGGTGAGACAGCTGCTGGAGCTTATCCAGAACTGGCAGTGCAAACTATGGCCAAGATCTGCTTGCAGGCGGAGTCATGTGTGGACTATTCTGCTGTTTTTAAATCAATCATGTCATCAGCCCCAATTCCCATGAGCCCATTGGAGAGCCTTGCCTCATCAGCTGTCCGCACAGCGAACTCAGCCAAGGCGACGCTTATCTTGGTACTGACCAGGGGAGGAACAACTGCAAGGCTTGTAGCCAAGTATAGGCCATCCATGCCGATACTATCTGTCGTGGTTCCTGAGCTCAAGACGGTCGAGTTTGACTGGATCTGCAGCGACGAGGGGCCTGCCAGGCAAAGCCTTATCGTGAGGGGTGTGATCCCTATGCTGAGTGCTGGCACTGCCAAGGCGTTTGACAGCGAAGCCACGGAAGAGGCACTGAGGTTTGCCATGAAGAACGCCAAGGAGATGGGGCTTTGCAACGCTGGTGAGTCCATTGTGGCCCTTCACCGCATCGGGAATGCATCTGTCATCAAGCTCTTGACTGTGTAAGCTAGTGGCAGCGACAATGCAACACCATTTTGCCCGGGGATTTTCCTTTTTTTGCGAGGCTACGCATACCCACAGTTTTTTGCTGCCAAGATTACGGCAGTGCAACCTGGTTAAAACTTTGTGTTATCAAGTTGTGGCTGTTTACTCTTTATGAGAGGGTTTAGCCATGGAAACACCAAAACTATTATCGCAGCAGCTTGTTTTGCTACTACTACTATAACTTCTGTATGCAACTATTGAACTACCTGATAGTTGCTTCACTTCATCTGTTTGCCTGTTGTTTGCGTCATATTTCTTGCATTTGGTACTTGCTAGTTCATCTCAAAATGGTTGAGGATGATGATACAAAAGCATTTATTTCTAACATAAGCGATTGGTCAGTTATGCCCAGACTTCTGAATTGTGACACAGGATTGATTGCCGTCGTGTAGAGTTTGAAAACTGAACATCAGTCATATATTTGACAAATTTAAACTGTACAACCCTTGTTTTTTTTTTAAATTACACCCAAATGACCGATTCACACGAAGAAGAGACAGGAGAAAAGCTCCAAGTTTTAGCGTGCGTGGTAGGTATGACAATGGCATCCGAACGGAGCAGAGCAGATTTAGTCCTCAAAGTGCCGCGAGCTGCCGCCGGAAGTGGAAGTGGAGGATGGTGATGTCGCCTGCGGGGAGAAGAGGCTGTTGAGCCACTGTATGGACGCCGGCAGCCGGCTCGCGTTTCCTTCACCCTCCACATCGCCGTCTTGGCGCTCCACGGCCGCATTGCCCGCTGCCTCATCGCCACTCTCATTGCCATGACCATCCACATTGTCGTTCACCTCAGCACTGACATAGGTGACGTAGGTGGTGGTGGTGCTGCTACTCCCACTGCCGCTGCCGCATGAGCTCTTTGGGTCGTCGTCGGCGGGCAGCTGGAACCGGCAGACCGGGCAGGAGCTGTGCATCTCCAGCCACGGCACGATGCACTGGGAGTGGAACCTGTGCCTGCAGGGCAGCACCCGGGCGCGCTCGCCGCACGCGTAGTCCTCCAGGCACACCGCGCAGCTCGCCGCGTCCTCCTCGTTGCACCCACCCACCACCTCCACCGTCGGCAGCGCCTCCACGGCGTCCTTCTTTGCCGGCGGCGTGCCCTGCCGGCCCGCGTCGCTCTCGGCCAACTGCTGCATCAGGGCGTCCAGCCCGGGCCCAAGAAAGTAGTCCCCCAGCGCCATGCCGTGCTCCCCGAGGGGGGCGGCCGCGAAGATGCTCCGGCCGAATGGGCTGTAGTGCTCTGTCTCGAGGCCGCCACCGTTGCCGAGGGCGGCCGCGGACTCAAGGCGCTGCAGCTGGCGCTCCCGGATCGCCTGCAGGAGCCGCAGGAACGCGGTGGCGCGCCGCCGGCGTCGCGAGAAGTCGACGTTGTCCAGCTCGTCCTCTGCGGCGGCCACGGCGTCCGCAGTGCGGCGGTTGCTGCGACGGCGCCGGACGGGGTCGCCGACCATGCTGTCGATGATGGGGGCCCAGATGGAGATGGCGTTGTCGGCGCTAGGGCTGGCGTGGGCGTGGGCGTGGCCGGTGCCGGTGGCGACGCTGCTGCGGGCGGTCTCCATCTCCTCGAGGAAGCCGCTGCCGCAATACGGGCATTTGATCTCCACCCCGGCGTCCGCGGCCACGGGGCTGACCGCCGCGGCGCACATGTGGCACCAGTACCTCCGGGCGACCACCAGCTCCCCCATTGCTGTCGATCTCTCCCCCGTCAATGAAGCAGCTCTAATTCTTGGATTTGGCACTGATGAATCAATCAGGAAGGGGAAGATTAGAGCTCGACACCAGGAATGGCCAAGAATCTGAAGAATCGGAAGCCAATGCAGCACCAACTTTTGATGGATTCATGGAATCATCATGTTCTACACACGTAGAATACAAGCTAGCTAACCACATGAGATTGCCTTTTTTGTTTTTGTCATCGAATCGAATCGAATGATGGGAGGGATGCACATCTTTCTTTCCAGGCTCCAAAAACAACATGTACCCAACAATCTCATCAAGAACCAAATGCAAAGCCGGGAGAGACAGAATCAATTCACAATCTCGCAGAAAACCAACCAAATCGGAGGAGAATGATGAACAGAGAAGCAATCAATTCACATGCTGAATCTTAAAAGCATCCATGGTTTGCTGGATGGTTGAAGGAAGAATTGATCACCTTGGGCAGGGCATGTGGGGGGAGAGAACAAGGCCAGAGGGGGGCTGGCCTGTCCACCTCCTCTATATTAGCAGTACCCTTTCCTTGGGTTAATCGCTGTGGGCTCCTAATATATAGATACACGTTTACAGGGAGTGATTAAAGGCTTTGCTTGCTCAATTATTGCCTGGGGATGGGGATGCTCTGGCATTTCTAATTTTAAACCGCCTTATTTCTCCATAAAACAAACTTCCCTCCATCTGCTCTATTTCTTCTGCGCCGCTAAAAGTTCGGTGGCGTAGCACCTGCTTTGGTTTTCCATCCAACCCAGATATAGGACATCCCCAAGGCTCAAGGAAAACATTTTATTCTAGAAAAAAAAAAGGGCTGCGAGAGCGACAACGGAGAACGCTCCTTCTACGATCATGGAGCATGACCATGTGCGTGTCCTCGGGACACCATGGCGCCTTAAAGTAGTGGGTGCCATCTCAGCAAACATCTGTTATATTTTTTATAGATTTAAATAGATTATTCTTTGATTTTTTGGGCTACCATCATTCCCAAAAAATGGAGAGTATTTCTTGGCTTGCATGTTGAGGTCGGCTGAATGTGAGGGTATACATGGTCAAGAAGAACCGGAGGAACATTTATCACTGCTTCTGTGATTTGTGTGTGGCAACTGAATCGGTGGATGCCCTCGATGCTCATCGTTAGGGTTTCTGTTTCTCACCTCTATCCCTTAGTGGTTAGGGAAAACTCTCCCGTCCATGCTTCGTCGGCGAACCCGTGGATTCGCCTCCCCTTTGCATGTCGCTCCGGTAGCCGGTGACGGAAGGGGAATCCTGGTGCATTCGATTCGGTTAGTAATTTAGGCTAGGGTTTTAGTCATGCAGGTGCGGCGCTCGGGTAGATGGCGATGCTTCTTCTTCAAGTTTGTCTTTCGGGCTTCGATCCGAGTTCGTTCATCCAGACGTAGTCGATGAAGCTCCAGCGTATATTCCCGATATCTCCTTGGGGCCGTGAGGTTAGGGTTTCTCATAGTGTGACGAGATTTGGTTTTAGATGTTTCAGATTTATTCAAGGATTTAACGACGGCGATTGCGGCTCCATGGCGCTGGTTCTTAGGGATACGTCCACGAAGACTTCCCAGCTATTATCCCCAAGGTCAAACCGTCATCAATAGGGGAACAACGACATCAACGCTTCAACGACTCATTCTTCTGAAGGTAGTGGTCGTTCGGTGGTCTCGGAATCTCGATGTAATTATTATTATGTTTGAGATGTTTTGTATTTTCGACGAACTTTGATAATAGATCTGAATCATTTTCGCAAAATAACCAGAACCAATGGATCACCTAATTCTAAGGTGTTCTTCGGCCCACTAAATCTATAAATTGAATGTCTTAGGGCATCTCTAGCCCATCCCTTAAAATGTTTAATGGAGCAAAATAAGCAACTAACCGCATCTAACCAAACCCTTATACGTTTAGAGGAGCAAATATTTAAGGAGTTATCCCAAAAAAAGGCAGCCCAACTCTCTCAAATATACTCAATCGGAGGCACCTCCTAGGATAAATTTCGGCTGCTCCCCCGCCCGCTTGAGGCGCCATGATGCGGAGCATCGTACGAACATCACCATGTCAAGAGTCCGTTCAGCAAGTGACACATGCGACATCTACTTCACATACATAAAGGTGGATCATCTCCTTTACACGTGTTCACTTGACCCCTTCGAGAATGGTATACTATTTGGCACTCCTCTCATGTGCATGCATAGGTTTTACCTAAGAATCATGGATGACGAGGAGGAGTGCAAGAGCCAAGAAACAACTACGCCATCCATGAAGGAAGCATAGAAGCGATGATGGAAGAAGACAGAGCTGCTGAAGTTACAACGACCGGACATACGACACCTGTGCAGAAGAGGAACAAAAGAGCTTTAGTGGCCGGACATACGGACGACCCCCGAACATCCGGCGCCTCCTCCAATATCCGGACAAAGGAGTCCAGAGAAGAGGCTGACTCGGACCACCACCTGGTCGGACATTGATGCCTCAAGTCGGATTGGACATCCGGCGCCTGTGACGCAACCACGTGCAAGAGGCCATATAACCTCTCTCTCTTACCCGCCCACTTCACCTAGACTATATATAGACCACCTTCTCCCTCTAGCTAGGGTTAGCGAAGTGATAGCTCAGATTTGTGAGAGAGCTTTGCTCATCTACCACTTCTCCCATGGAGATCAAGACCTCCGTGTGAGAAGACCCCCTAGTGGGTATCAAGACCCCTTTCTAGGGAAGATCCATCTTGGATTCAAGACCTCATCTCCTTCATAGGATTTGGGATGAACTCTACCTTGTATCTTTGTTCCCTTTGTTGTTCATGTACCTTCATGGATCTTGTGTGGATGTGAGTCTAGTGATGTTTGATTGGACTTGTTCTTGAGTGTTCATCTTATGATTTCTCCTTGTTCTTCCCCGTGTTCTTTGTGGTTTTCCCCTCCAATTCGTGCAAGATCACTAGTAAGGGCTTGGCCCTACATCATCTTGGATCAGAGCTTTGGTTGACACGAATTTGGAGTCCCCACCTCCGTTTTCTAGCCTATTGCTTGATCTCGTCCCAATTTGAAAATCACCACCAAAAATAGCCTCACCATTTTTTTGCATTTTGTGATCCATGATTTTGGTGTTTGACAAGTGGATCTTGGCTGTCCCCACCCCCCATGAAATCCATCCAAAATTTTCTTTTCCCCATCAATTTTGACCCCTAAATCACAAAATTCCGCCCCCAAATCAAGTTTGAGATCCAAATTGCGATGCAAGATTTGTGGTCCGGGCAACCGGGTGGCCACACATCCGGGCCAACGGGCCGGACATCCGGGTCCCCGGCCGGACATCCGACACCTAGAGCACCAAAACGGGCGTGGTACATGCCGGGGGATTGATTCTGAGCTATGCGTCCGTGAAGGTACATCGTACTGGTGCGCCCACTGTCCGAATGGGCCTCCCATGCTCTTATTGCCACTTGTTTGTTGTTAGTATAACGCCAGCGGTAAAGTCAAGCAATGCTACTGCTAAAGTGATGCCACATTTAACTAATGCCGCATTGAGTCTAATCCACTGATAAATTTAAGCAATGCCAATTCATGTCACTGGATTATTTCAGGGTTAGCTGTTGATTGTGTATGTATTAAAGATTTTTCAGCTAAGGCATTCTAATACTGTTGCACAACCAGTATACCAACGATGAAATTTGTTACTACTTTCAGATTTTTTCACTGTTAATGCTTATAAGGCCTCGGGGACATAGCGATAGTATGGCTAACCAAGCTTTTCAACCTCATTTTTCGGGCAAACAAGATGCCAGAAGAATGGAGACGGAGTATATTAGTACCAATCTTCAAGAACAAGGGGGATGTTCAGAGTTGTACTAATTACCGTGGAATTAAGCTGATGAGCCATACAATGAAGCTATGGGAGAGAGTCATTGAGCACCGTTTAAGAAGAATGACAAGCGTGACCAAAAATCAGTTTTGTTTCATGCTTGGGAGGTCGACCATGGAAGCCATTTTCTTGGTACGACAACTTATGGAGAGATATAGGGAGCAAAAGAAGGACTTGCATATGGTGTTCATTGACTTGGAGAAGGCCTATGATAAGATACCGCGGAATGTCATGTGGTGGGCCTTGGAGAAACACAAAGTCCCAGCAAAGTACATTACCCTCATCAAGGACATGTACGATAATGTTGTGACAAGTGTTCGAACAAGTGATGTCGACACCGATGACTTCCCGATTAAGATAGGACTGCATCAGGGGTCAGCTTTGAGCCCTTATCTTTTTGCATTGGTGATGGATGAGGTCACAAGGGATATACAAGGAGATATCCCATGGTGTATGCTCTTTGCGGATGATGTGGTGCTAGTTGACGATAGTCGGACGGGGGTAAATAGGAAGTTAGAGTTATGGAGACAAACCTTGGAATCGAAAGGGTTTAGGCTTAGTAGAACTAAAACCGAGTACATGATGTGCGGTTTCAGTACTACTAGGTGTGAGGAGGAGGAGGTTAGCCTTGATGGCCAGGTGGTACCTCGGAAGGACACCTTTCGGTATTTGGGGTCAATGTTGCAGGAGGATGGGGGTATTGATGAAGATGTGAACCATCGAATCAAAGCTGGATGGATGAAGTGGCGCCAAGCTTCTAGCATTCTCTATGACAAGAGAGTGCCACAAAAGCTAAAAGGCAAGTTCTACAGGATGGCGGTTCGACCCGCAATGTTGTATGGCGCGGAGTGTTGGCCGACTAAAAGGCGACATGTTCAACAGTTAGCTGTGGCGAAGATGCGTATGTTGAGATGGATGTGTGGCCACACGAGGAAGGATCGAGTCCGGAATGATGATATACGAGATAGAGTTGGGGTAGCACCAATTGAGGAGAAGCTTGTCCAACATCGTCTAAGATGGTTTGGGCATATTCAGCGCAGGCCTCCAGAAGCTCCAGTGCATAGCGAACGGCTAAAGTGTGCGGAGAATGTCAAGAGAGGGCGGGGTAGACCGAATTTGACATGGGAGGAGTCCGTTAAGAGAGACCTGAAGGATTGGAGTATCACCAAAGAGCTATCTATGGACAGGGGTGCGTGGAAGCTTGCTATCCATGTGCCAGAGCCATGAGTTGGTTGCGAGATCTTATGGGTTTCACCTCTAGCCTACCCCAACTTGTTTGGGACTAAAGGCTTTGTTGTTGTTGTTGTAATGCTTATATATTACATACCTCACTTTCATGAGATAAGTCAATTTTTTTGTACAGTGTCACCAAAATGCCAAGGCGCTGATGTCATTTTATTTTGGTTAAACTGCGCAAAAAATTAGGAAGACAAGAGGAAAGGTCAAGAGTGGGCACCTCCTCCTCCAGCTGTTCTCTTGATCCGTTCGATCAAGTTTTTATGCGCATCGATTATCAAGATTGGGATAGCAATTATGAGGGCCCCTTGAGTTCGAAATGATATTTACCTTGAAGGTACATGGTTTGCAATTTTTTATACCGTCATTAGTTAATAATGCTAGTTACCTTCAGACTTTTGTATTTGGTTTAATGCTCTTGCACAGCTAGTATACCAATGCTGAAACTTGTTACCTTTACATTTTGTATTGTTAATGCTTATAGAAATCTTCCAGTGCTAGCTTATGTAAATCTTCGGTAAAACCATTGTACTGTACCCCGTAATAAAAATTTACTCTATTGTTGCACTAGCCACTGGATTAGTGTATATTTATACTATTCAAATGGTGTTGCATTAGCGTATGGACATATATAAAGTGTGGCAAGATTTTCCAGATATGTGCACAAGAAAACTACTACTTGTTTTTCTAAATACTAGACGTTTGGGTACTTTAAATTGAACTGCGAAAATGTCTTATATTAAGGAACAGAGGGTGTATAGTTCACTCATATTATCCCGATAAAGCTAGTCACACCTTTGTTAAAATTAATGTTCATTATGTTATCGGAGGAGGTCTGTATGTTTGTCTCTAATGCCCGTCGATTACATACCTGACATCACGATGTAATGTTAAGTCATTTCTTTTTGTACAGTGTCACTGAATTTTCAAGACGGTGATGGCATTTTATTTTAGTTGAACTGCAAAAAATATGCTTAAAAGAAGAGGAAAGGTTAGGAATGGTTCAGTTTTAAGAAAATACTATGTATGCCTTCCTGACATCATCCGTCGTTGCCCTATTTATTCCTTCAAACAGGTGGTTAGAAACAGTCTTGCTACCTTTTCCCATTAAGAAATTGGAATGCTTATATTTGTGAGTCTATGCTTCAACTAGTGCCACTTTTATAGTAATCACACTTTCAATATCTATGCAAACAGGGATGCTCAATTTTAGTGGAACTGCACAAAAAGTCCAAATGGTTCAACATTAGGAGCATGTTTTCTTTCAAACCTTTATATCCAATTGGTGGCACTATGAGCTGTTCATTACGAAGGTACATGGTTTGCTACTATCTTGCTACTCTTTTTGTACTATCATTAGATAGTAATATTAGTGGTTTGCATGTGAATTTATTGGCAGAGTGGACCTACATTGGAGGTGCAGGACGTGATTCAATGATTGGATGCTCATTTTCGGTTGTATCTATTTCACCTCTTCCGTCACTGCGAACATGTACATCCTTGGTCTGGTGAAGAATAGGCGCTATATTTCTGCTCTGTACCAGCAAATCAATTCAGTACGAAATTGTCGAGGGCAAAACATGACAGTATCAAATTGTCCAGTGCAAAACATGACAGATGCTAAGTGGAAGAGACGTGTTTAAACTGAAAATACAAGGTGGGGTATATGTGTACTAGCTGCTTGATATTTGTGCAGACAAATGTCTGCCCGTTGCTATTTGTCAAACAAACAAAGTGACCACAATTTTGGTGGAACTGCACAAGAGAATAGTATAGTCACTACATGCAGTGCCATTTGAAAATAGACACAGAAAGATTGGATAGTCACTTCATGAACTGCACAAAAGTAGTACTGTACTATTTATTGGTCAACACTAGGTGCTTCATTGCTTTGGTCTGATTATACAATGGGCATCATTTTTCCTAAGTTAAAGTTTGTATTCCAAAAATAGTCTCACCATGTGATCGAGAGAAGACCAAATCATATTGTAGTGGATTTTCCTCCATCATGTGTGGTTCATTCTCATGGTTCCAGCTATTGGTGAAACCACTTCCGTTTGCAAGAGGAATTGTAGACTTCACAAACAAATTTGTCTTTCACTCTGTAATGAATGTTGGCCAAGAGAAGCATCCATGTTAGTAGGAAGAACATATGTTTTTTCTAGATCTTTGCTTTTGGAGCTACATATTTGCATATGATCTGTGAATATGATCTTTGCTTTCGGCTCTTACTACTATGCACATCATGATCCTTATTTCTATGTTCTCAGTGTTTACAAGTTACTAACAGTTCCTTATTTCTGTCCGCTCAGTGTTTACAAGTTACTGATCGATGACTAGCTAGCCTACTAATGCGCTTCTGGCAGTTTTAGTTGCAATGCAAGATCCAAAGGGACCGTTTTTTGAATAAAAATGCCTACCTATAAAGAAACTCACATGCGGTTCTAAAGAAAATGCCATGCGAATCTGAAAAAACTGCCATAAAAACGTTCGCAAATGCCTTATCTCCCAGAGAACGTTCATCCACTATTGCGATCCTACACATACACCATCCGACCGACTCGATCCTACGCGAATAACCAGCGGATCACGCACGTAATTCATCTGGATGAATCGAGCGCACTCGTTTGACCGTCATGCCGACGTGCGACGCAGCATGGACGGGACGCACCACTGACGAGACGGGACGGGATGGCACAGTCATAATTTTAGTGTTTCTAGTTTTCCACGGCAAGCTGGTGTGCTAAGCCATGCCTGCTTATGCATTGAATTCCGATGACCGCGATGACCATCGTGTTTTCCGCGACACGCTAGTTCACCTACCTTCCTCCTATAATTACTTGTTCCCGGCGTTCTTCGGTGGCACCATCACCCAACTCGCCCTATCCTCATAAGCCCCCACCGACCCGACGTTGCTCTCCACTTATCCTCGCTCTCGCCACGTCCGTCATGCCCTCGGCCGTCCGCAATAGGCGACGCTGGAGGCGGTCACGGCCGGAACTAGCATTCAGTTTTTCACCGGAAGGCAGACGGAGGGAGGAGGAATTCTATCGGTCTTTAGATGGCAATGCAGAGTATGATGACTTGTTGGAGCGCGACCGCCTGGCAAAGGAGCAGCGTATCGCCGATTTGCGCCGCCAGCGGGACATGGAGCAGCAGCGCACCGACGCTCTGAGTCACGAGTAGAGGGCCCACAACTGGGCCGACTACATGGAGGCCGGTGCCCGACAAATAGCCATGGAGGCTGTCGGGCACGCACGCGTTCGCGACGCCGAATTTTACTACCAGCTCGTCAAGTGGGTTTCCTGCTTAGAAGCCGAAGCTTCGGTGGACCACGCCGACATGGAAAGGGCCAACGCGCGAGCAACGCGCCCTATCACACCTTTGGCAAGTCCAAGGCGAGGCGGAGGACTTCGGTGCCGGCGTTTAGCGTGTACCGCAGATGGCGGCCGGCATCATCTAGTTAGCTAAGAGTAAGTTAGTACTTGTACACTACTAGAGTATTAGTGGGAGTAGATAGTTAACTTGGCTATGATGGTTGTCAACGTGGAAGTTCAATACTCTATATCTGGATCAAACATGTTACTTTGCTCTGAATGTTGAACTTTCCGTTTGAACGTATGGAATGGGCTATTATTATTTTTAAATGGGTTGTATTTGTTCGCCATGGGTTTAGAGGCTGACTTGTGGGCCTACTAGGTTGACGCGTACACAATCAGGAGATGATTCTACATGGAGAGGATGACCGCAGGGACCCACCAAGATCATGGCAGTACGCAAGCAAGCGTCTCTTACTTCAAGCAAAAAAAGATTCCTCCTAATTGATTTATGACATGTGGGTCCCATGCCATTGTCAACGTAATCAATAAACGAGAGAATTGCACAACGAGCGGCTGACACCAGAGACCCAGCATCTCGCCTAGTTATTTTTGTTTTTGAGACGGAAGCAGGGTATCAACTGGGCTATGTGGGGCACTCTGGCCTGTCTAGACAGACTTTTCTTTTATGTTTACCACAAGACCAGCCTAGTATTTTTTTTCTTTCTGAAAAGAGCTAGCCCGGTTTTTTCTGCTTTGTCAAGTAGGCTGCTTAGTAAGCCCTGTTGGGCTGCAAATTTTTCAAGACGAGGAGAGCTTCATTCGGCTGGCCCATAAAATGGGTTATCAGTAATGAGAAATGGGATGTACATTTTTAAAACACATCAAATCGACAATTAGTTTCAAATTTCTTTTTTTTTTCATTTCGAGATTTTAAATTTCATTGATTTTTATGCTTGGACAATTTGTTGGATTTTATATTGATATAAATTTATTTTTAAAATTAGTTTGAATGTGACTCAAAATTTCAGGATTAAAAACAGTTCAGACCGCACCGAAATATGCAAAATTTCGTATAATTTTTTAACCGTGGCCACAATATGTGCCGTAATGCTAACAATATGGGCTCGAAAAAACCATAAGAATTAGCAAATGGGTTGTAAATTATTAGAAATAATGGCAGATGTGCTGTATGCTGTTTTCCACAGATTTGAGGCTGACTTGTGCGCCTACTATAGGTTGACGCGTACGCTTTCCTAAAAAAAGGTTGACGCACACGCAACGCCGTGTCAACTTAGTCAACACACGAGAGCAGTGACTGTTGGATGTCCATCCAATGGCCGTCCATCCAATGGCCGTCGTGCTTCTTCAATCTTTGCTCGTCCTACTCCAGCTGCTCAAACAAGCGCCGACGGGACTGCCTGCTCCCTCCTACCATGGCCGGTTGTACTGCCGCGCAGGCCTCACCGCCCCACCCTACTCCCATCACTGGCTTGGCCATCCCTCTACTCACCCACACCTGCTGTTATTGTCCAGCAATGGCAGACGAACCAGTAAACCCTCGTACTCCCTTCCGCGTGGGAAACAACTGCCGAGTCTTCCCTGGATCCGTGTCGTTCCCTTCCTAGGCCTCGCCGTCGTCCACCGCCCTGGTGCTCTCAGCGTGGCGTGGTCAACATGGTCAACAAACGACATCCATCGGAAGAGGACTATACGCGGGGAGGCTGACAGCTGGGTCCACGGCCGCACGCAAGGAAATGCCTCCTTATTACACGCAAAATAATGATTCCTCCACCTGACAGCTGGGACCCACCGGAAGGGCCTCTGTATTTCGCGAAAAAACGTTTCTCCCGCTGACAGCTCGGACCCACCAGCTATATCTTCGTACGCAAGTAAGTGCCTCCTTATTACGCAAAAAAATGAATACTCCCCCTGCTAGCTAGGACCCACCATAGTGGGAGGCTGACTTGTGGGCCTACTAAGTTGACGCGGACGGAGGACATTGTCAACTTAGTCAATATGAACGATTCTAGCTCCAGTAACCCTATGATGTCCATCGAACAGTCATAATGCTTCTTCAACCTTTGGTCTTCTTGCTCCAGCCGCCCAAACCAGCGCCTGTCGTGCCGCGTGATCCTGCCTCCCGTGGCCGGTTGTGCTGCCGCGGAGGCCTCAGCGCCACCTACTTCTCCCACCGCTGGCCAAACCATCCCTCTACTCACCCACACCCCCTATTATTCTGCGGCGACGGCAGCCTCACCCCGCAGCTGAACCAATCAACTCTCATACTCTTCTCCGCGTGGGCATCCACTGCCGCGTCTTCCTCGGCTCCGTGTCATCCCCTTCCTAGGCCTCGATGTCGTCCACCGCATTGGTGCTCTCGGCGCGGCATGGTCAATGTGGTCAAGGAACGACTTCCATCGGAAGAGTACTGTACGTGAAGAGGCTGATAGCTGGGTCCACATCCGCAGCAAGGAAGTGCCTCCTTATTACATGCAAAATAATGATTCCTCCACCTAACAGCAGGGACCCATCGTATTTCGTGAAAAAAGCGTTTCCCCCCTGACTGATGAGACCCAACAGCTACATCTTCGCACGCAAGGAAGTTGAAAGGATCGAGAATAGGTGTCTAGAGGGGAGGGGTGATTAGACACTAAGTGCCAAAAGTTGCAGTTTTTAATATTCTTAAGTTTAAGTGGAGTGTGAGCACAAGTTTAGCAAACACGATATATATCAAGCAAGCATGCAATGAGTATATGAGCAGCGGAAAGTAAAGCATGCAACTTGCAAGAATGTAAAGGGAAGGGTTTGGAGTATTCAAACGCAATTGGAGAAACGGATGTTTTTGTCGTGGTTCCGATAGGTGGTGCTATCGTACATCCATGTTGATGGAGACTTCAACCCACGGAGGGTAACGGTTGCGAGAGTCCACGGAGGGCTCCACCCACAAAGGGTCCACGAAGAAGCAACCTTGTCTATTCCATCATGGCCGTCGCCCACGAAGGACTTGCCTCACTAGCGGTTTTGTTCATGAAGTAGGCGATCTCCTTGCCCTTACAAACTCCTTGGTTCAACTCCACAATCTTGTCGGAGGCTCCCAAGTGACACCTAGACAATCTGGGAGACACCACTCTCCAAGAAGTAACAAATGGTGTGTTGATGATGAATTCCTTGCTCTTGTGCTTCAAATGATAGTCTCCCCAACACTCAACTCTCTCTCACAGGATTTGGATTTGGTGGAAAGAAGATCTGAGTGGAAAGCAACTTGGGGAAGGCTAGAGATCAAGATTCATATGGTAGGAATGGAATATCTTGACCTCAACACAAGTGTAGGTGGTTCTCTCTCAGAACATGCGTATTGGAAGTGTAGATGTGTTCTGATGGCTCTCTCCACGAATGAAGAGTGGGTGGATGGGTATATATAGCCTTCACACAAAATCTAACCGTTACACACAATTTTCCACACTCGGTGGGACCGAATGGTTAAACTCGGTCGGACCGATTCAACAAACCTAGTGACCGTTAGGATTTTCGGTGAGACTGAGATGCAACTCGGTAGGACCGATATGGTTAGGGTTCAGGCATAACGTAATCTCAGTGTGACCGATTACACAAACTCGGTGGGGCCGATTTTGGTAATAAGCTAACCAGAGAGTTGGTCAGGTAAACTCGGTGGGACCGGTTCGCTCTTTTCGGTGAGACCGAAATGTTACGAAAGGGAAACAAAGAGTTTACATTGCAATCTCGGTGGGACCGATCGCTCACTTCGGTTAGACCGAAATGTTACGAAGGGAAATAGAGAGATTGCAATCCCATCTCGGTGAGACCGAGATCCCTATCGGTGAAACCGATTTGCCTAGGGTTTGTGGCAGTGGTTATGACATCTGAAACTCGGTGGCTCGAGATAGAAAGAATCGGTGGGGCCGAGTTTGACTTTTGGTTTGGGTCAAATGTGGATGTGGGAAGGTAGTTGAGGGTTTTGGAGCATATCACTAAGCACTGAAGAGCAAAAAACCCATTAAGCAACACCTCATCCCCTCTTGATAGTATTGGCTTTTCCTATAGACTCAATGTGATCTTGGATCACTAAAATAGAAAATTTAGAGTCTTGATCTTGAAGCTTGAGCCAATCCTTTGTCCTTAGCATCTTGAAGGGGTTCCACATCCTCTAGTCCATGCCACTCCATTTTTGAACTTATCTGAAACATACTAGGTAAAGGTGTTAGTCCAACAAAGAGATATGTTGGCATTAATTACCAAAACCACCCAGGGAGCACTTGTGCTTTCAATCTCCCCCTTTTTGGTAATTGATGACAACATACATCAAAGCTTTAGATAAAGATATAGAGAATTGCAAGTAAAGCTTTGGAAAGACATGTAACATGCATAGGCTCCCCCTACATGTATGCAAACATGTGAATATGGAAAATATGAGCATGTGAGTGCATAAGCATGACAGAGTAAGCAATGTGTTACATGTATCTTGGCTGTATGCATCAGAGCAAATGATGTGAATATGAGAAATGTACCTTCATGCTCATGAGTCCTTCTTGCAAACAATATGTACATTAGCAAGAACTTCTCATTCACATGACTGTGATGCATATACTTACCTTGTGGTCTTGAGTTGGCTTAGGATGGGATGAACCTGCGCAAACAAGGTTAAATAACACAGATACACCTATTGACTAGAGAAAACAAGAGAAACCACAAGAGAACCAAGACTGGGATGACATGTAGAGTGAGTACTAAGTACCACATTAGATATAGCCATGTCCCCAAAGGTAAAGATATGCAATAAAATCAGAGATTTCCTTCCCTTAGATGTCTTGCTCCCCCTGAATATGCGTGGGATATTGGGAGAAGATAGGGAACAGAAAATCAGATCAACAGAAAAGAAACAACAGAGCTTGAGCTAAAGCATGCAAACAAACATGTCTTTCCCCTCTTAAAGACATGCGACATCTCTCCTCTTGAACACCAAGCATCTGGGGTCTTTGATGATATTACTTTCTCCTAGTTGAGAAACTCTCTCCCCCTGAGTATCCTCTTTTTCTCCCCCGATAGGAAAGATTAAGCTTTGATGTGATCTCTCTCTCCCCCTTTGACTTCAATTTCCAAGAAGGGCTCTTCTGGACATGTGATACAAATGGGTTGGTCCTTGAGTCACAGAGCAAAGCAGCATGTCTAATATGATGCTGATGGAGGCCAAGAATTATTGAGTGGAGCTGGAGTAAACAGAAATCAGGAATAAGTGGCAAGTTGGTTTTCCTGTGGTGAAATCGGTGACTCCGAGTTGTGTGCTTCGGTTGCACCGAAAGGTTTCGGTTGAGCCGAAGAGAACAAACCGGTGGGACCGAGTTCATCAGAGTGAAACCACTTGTCACCTCAGCTCACTAGACAAGTAAGATCTCACAAGGATTTTCAAGGAATTAACTGAAAGATTTGCAATGAATTGGATACAGAAAATGCAGAACAAAAATCAAAGAAGAAACTAAAAGATATAGATCAAGTTATGCAAGAGACAAATGCAATAACACAGAAAAGAACACAAGAGAATTTCATCTAGAGTTGGGCGGCGACAAAGTCACCTATGTTAGAGTATATTGACTTAGGAGTCAAGTGAGATCACTTGATCATAGGTCATACTCATCGTTTAAGCTCAAAATGGGGTTACCATTTTTCGTTTAAGCCTTTTGATGTATTCACATCTTGTCGATTTGCTTTGACTCATGACTTGGAGTAAAGCTTCTCTAAGATGGAATAACATACCTTGTGTGGTGGTGTTGATCTTGCTCATGTAATTGAACTTGTGTGGGTTGCTCAAGGTTGATGTAGTTCATCAAGAGTTGGGAGCACCACTTGGAGTTTGAGTTCATCTACCTACATGGGTTAGTCTTGCAAGGAAGAGCACTTGTGTATCCAAAATGACAATTACAAGATTTAATCATAGAATTTGTCAAAGGATATGTTTGAATGGTTTCGTGCTTCCTTGTCTTCAACCACCATTGTGTATAGACTTGGTGATATAGAAATTGCTCAAGATGTGAGTGAGTTGCAATCTCATAGATTTAGATTCAACCAAGTACCTACAAGGGTTAGATAACATGCAAGGTACAAATGTATCCAAGACATATGAAAGGCATCATAAGAGAAATATCGAGGATTAGTCATTGGCTCATGCCCTGCATGTATCAAATGGAGTTCCTACTCCATGTTTGAAGCATCAATGATGTTCAATTCACCTCTCAACCTGCAAAAAACTTTCTCATCAAGTGGTTTAGTGAATATATCCGCTAATTGCTTATCAGTGCGAACATGCTTAATGTCAATGTCCCCTTTTGCAACATGATCTCGAATGAAATGATGACGAACTTCGATATGCTTAGTTCGAGAGTGTTGCACGGGATTATGAACAATCTTAATAGCACTTTCATTGTCACATAGCAATGGAACATGTTTCACATATATCCCATAATCTTTAAGAGTTTGGGTCATCCAAAGTAATTGAGCACAACATGAACCAGCGGCAATGTATTCCGCTTCGGCGGTGGATAAGGATACCGAGTTTTGTTTCTTGGAAGACCAAGATACAAGAGATCTACCAAGGAATTGACAAGTACCCGAAGTGGACTTTCTATCAACCTTGTCTCCGGCATAGTCCGAATTGGAGTAGCCGACAAGATCAAAAGAGGACCTCTTAGGATACAAAATGCCAAAATTTGGTGTATGGATTAGGTATCTCACTATCCTTTTCACAGCCTTAAGATGACATTCTTTAGGAGCAGCTTGATATTGTGCACACATGCACACACTTAGCATAATATCGGGACGCGAGGCACATAGATATAACAATGAACCAATCATAGAGCGATAAACCTTTTGATCAACCGGTTCACCATCTTTGGTCAAATCAAGATGTCCACTAGTAGGCATGGGTGTAGTCATACCTTTGCATTCTTGCATATTGAACTTCTTGAATAAGTCTTTGGTGTACTTCGTTTGAGAGACAAAGGTACCTTCCTTAGTTTGCTTGATTTGCAAACCGAGAAAGAATTTGAGTTCACTCATCATAGACATCTCAAACTTCTCCGACATTCGCTTTCCAAACTTCTCACTAAATTGAGGGTTAGTTGAACCAAATATGATATCATCAACATAAATTTGGCACACAAATAGTTCTCCATTAACCCTTTTAATGAAAAGAGTAGAGTCAATTTTACCAATTTCAAAGCCTTTTTCAATAAGGAACTTGTTCAAGCATTTATACCATGCTCTAGGAGCTTGTTTAAGACCGTAAAGAGCTTTGTGAAGTTTATAAACATGATTAGGTTTCTTAGGATTGACAAATCCGGGAGGTTGCTTAACATAAACTTCCTCCTCAATTTTGCCATTTAGAAAAGCACTTTTAATGTCCATTTGGTACAAAGTGATATCATGGTGATTAGCATAGGCAAGTAAGATGCGAATGGACTCAAGTCTAGCAACGGGAGCATATGTCTCACCATAGTCCATACCTTCAACTTGTGTGTATCCTTGGGCGACGATACGTGCTTTGTTGCGAACCACTTGTCCATCTTCATCTTGCTTGTTGCGAAACACCCATTTGGTACCAATGATGTTGTGGTTGTTGTCGGGCTTCTCGACCAATGTCCACACTTGATTTCTCTCAAAGTTGTGTAGCTCTTCATGTATAGGGTTTATCCAATCCGGATCCTCCAATGCTTCTTCAACCTTCATAGGTTCAATGCTAGAGATGAATGAGTAATGTTCACAAAAGTTAGCTAAACGAGTTTTAGAGTGAGTGATTCTCCCGGTTTGGATATCTTTGTAGATTTGCTCGACGGGATGATCTTTGGCAATTCTTGCTCGAACTCGTGAAAGCTTTTGCTTGGGTCGGGGTGGAACATCCTCTTCATCTTGTTCTTCTTCTTGGCCTTCTTCATTGTTGATGTTGTTGTTCTCTTGTCGTGGTGGAGAAGGAGGTTGTTGATGTTCATCTTGGTGTACTTCCTCGTTTTCTTCATCTTGGCATGTCCCACTTGTGGATGCTTCCGTATCAACTCTTGGTTCACCTTGTCGTGAGGTAGAAGCTTCCACTTGGACGGACGATGTACTCTTCTTCACTTCCGTTGGGCGAATCTTGCCAATGGACAAGTCTTGAATTGCTCCCGAAGGGTGTTTGTCTCCTACATCAATTGGCAATTGCTCTACTTGCGAGCATTAGATTCATCTAACTTCACATCTACCGTCTCTTCAACCTTTCGGGTGAAATTGTTGTAGACACGGTAAGTGTGAGAGTTTGAGCCATAACCAAGTAGGGAACCTTCATGAGATTTAGGAGCAAATTTAGAACGGCGATGCTTATCAATAATGTAACACTTTGAGCCGAATACTCGAAAGTATCCAACTTGGGGTTTGTTACTGGTGAGAAGCTCGTATGCCGTCTTGCCGAGTAGCTTGTGAAGATACAAGCGATTTGTTGCATGACAAGCTGTCTCAACCGCTTCCGCCCAAAAGTGCTTTGGCGTTTTGTACTCATCAAGCATCGTTCTTGCCATTTCGATAAGAGTCCGGTTCTTCCTCTCAACAACTCCATTTTGTTGAGGTGTGTACGTAGCCGAGAACTCGTGTGAAATCCCTTCTTCATCAAGAAAGGTGTCCACATTTGCGTTCTTGAACTCCGTTCCGTTGTCACTCCGAACCTTCTTGATCTTCACGTCAAACTGATTTTGGGCCTTTCTAGCGAAGTTTTTGAGGATCTTTTGGACCTGCGATTTGTCATCAAGAAAGAACACCCACGTAAATCTTGAAAAATCATCAAATATGACTAGATCAAATAAGTTACCACCGAGACTCTTGTAGGCATTTGGACCAAAGAGATCCATGTGAAGTAGCTCGAGTGGTCTCCTTGTGGTCATGATGTTCTTCGCGCGGTGACTTCCTCCAACTTGTTTTCCTACTTGACAAGCACTACAAAGTCTATCCTTGTCAAATATGACATCTTTTATTCCAAGGATATAATCACCTTTAATAAGCTTATCAAGATTTCGCATTCCAACATGACCTAGTCTTCTATGCCACAACCAGCCTTTAGAAGATTTAGTAATTAAGCAAGTTTTAGGTTGAGCCTTTTTAGTAATTAAACTTCTTCACACACGCTCTCGCCACTTACCACCATGTATACGTCATGTACCTCGACAACCTTCAAGCGGAAGCCTGGCGAGGGAGTCGGCCACGACCTGACTAACCACACAAGTCTCTAGTCCAGGTTTATCGCCTATTCGGGTTCCATCCGCAAGGAGATCCGGCCGAGGTGTCGCTCACGGCCCCAAACGATGTGTACAGGGTTCCAAGCCCACCAAACGGGTGACGCTTGGTCTACCCGGCCACGGTTCCTAGTCTATCCCAAGCCCACCTGTACCGGGTGCCACTTGGTAGATTACTAACACTACCTACAAACACCAGAAACTAGTTGCAACTCCTGGACAGAGATCAGGTTGATTAATAAGTCGAGAGAGCTTGGAGCGCCTGGAGCCCAATGTGTGGTAGTAACTGTTCATGGATCACAGACACAGAACTCAGTTCCTGAGGACGGCTGCAATGAGACAGCCCACCATGTACTCCTACATGGCCTCTCACCGCTACCTTTACCAAATCGTGTTCACACACTTAGCTCACAGCAGTAGGACATATTCACCACATTCCAATTCATCCCCGATGAATCAGACCTGACTCAACTCTAAGCAATAGCAGGCATGACAAACAAGCATGAATGAGTAGGCACATCAGGGCTCAAACAACTCCTACTCATGCTAGTGGGTTTCATCTATTTACTGTGGCAATGGCAAGTCATGCAGAGGAAAGGGGTTCAGCTACCGCAGCGTGTAACAATTGAAATGTTGTTGTCCTAATGCAGTAAAAGAGAGCAGGAGCGAGAGAGTGGGATTGTATCGGAATGAACAAGGGGTTTTTGCTTGCCTGGCACTTCTGAAGATAGTATAGTTCTTCATCGGTGTCATCGAACTCATCGCCGGATCAACGTCTACTGAGGGGGAACAATACCGGCAAACAAGGGGGGGGGGCACAATCAATGCAATGTACAAATATGAGGCATGATCATGGCATGGCAATATGTTGTGGTTTGAGCTAATGCAACTAGAAACCAGATTAAATGAAGCTGGTTTGAACCAAAGATTCAAATTCAACTCCATATGTGATTATTCAAATGCCATTTATTTGATTTGTCCTAAACAGAAGCTATAAATTGTTCTAACATGCATGAAAAGTGTACAGATGGATAGATTGGAATTTTCTGATCATTTTTCATATATAATTTGTTTGAGTTGGAGTTACGGTTGAATTTATATGATTTTTAGAAGTTAGGACTATTTTCTGGAATTTCCTGAATAAGAATAAATCCAGAAAAAGGAGTTACTGCGTCAGCACTGCGTCACTATGACGTCAGCTGGTCAACGGGGCACGGTCCGGGTCAAACCGACCAGTGGGGTCCATTGGTCAGTGACACAGTGCTATCTGTGTCACCTACAGGTGGGGTCAGGTCAACAGCCACGTCAGCAAATCAACGCTGACGTGTGGGGTCGGTCAACAGGTGACGTGGCCAGGTCAAGCTGACCTGTGGGGCCTGTGGTGTTAGTTTAATCTAAACAGAAATAAAACTTAGGTTAATTAGAGCATGGGCCCCAGGTGTCAGTGAGCTAGGGGATTAGTTAGGGCGTCATTAGCCTAAACTAATCTGCCACATCGGCTAAACGACGGTTAGCCGCCGGTGCTAAGCAGAATGCGGCGGCGCTCCTCGTCCGGGCGACTCCGGCGACGAGAGCGTGCGCGGCTGGGCTTGTTGGAACGGCCGCGACACGGCGCGTCCAGCGGTGGCTGCGGATGCGGCTGGGGTGGTCGGTAGCGGCAACTGCGGCGAGTGAGGCGGCGACCAAAGCTCGGGTGTTCGCGGGATCGGCGCTGCAGGGTGCAAATGAGCGCAACATGGCACTAGGGAGGCTCTACGCGTGGTGGTGAGCTTGTTGGACGCACGCTCGGGACCAAATGGTCACCGGAGCTGCGTCGGCGATGAGTGCGTGCGGCGCTGCAGTCGGGCGAGAGGGGCGCGGTGGCTACGGAGTGCAAAAGAGAAAACAGAGAGGGGGAGGATGATCAGCAGGTCACGGTGAACACGAGGAGCGAGTCGGCGAGCTCGGGGAGGGGCTGAAGCGAGCGGGGCGGCGAGGGGGATCTCCGGCGTCCGATAGCGAGGATGAGGACAATGGCGTCGCTTAGGGCATTTCGCGGGCGCGTGCTTCGTCCTGGGGCTCCGTGGCGTCGAGGCGGAGCCTCTGGATAGCACGGAGAGGCGAGGGAGAGGCGATGGCCGTGGTTGCGCTCGTCGGCGGCGACGACAGCGCTCGGTGGTTTGCGTGCGAGAGAGCCAGAGGAGGAGAGGAGCTCGGGGAGAGGCTGGGAGGGCCTGGGGAGCGCGTGGCGTCTCCAGGGCGATGTCGTGGAGGCGACAGCAAGCAGGAGGTGGCCAGGCGCGACGTCGGTGCTCGCCACCGAGCTGCTTCGTGCGCTGGCATGGGGAAGAAGATGAGCGTGCCCCTGGTGGGCTGGGCTAGCCAGCTGGGCCGACTTTGTTGGGTTACACAGGTAGGTGGCCAGGTAAGTGGCCCAGGTAGGCATTCTCTCTCTCTTTTCTAAATTGTTTCTGTTTCTATCATTTTGTTTTGTTTTGATTTAGTAAAGTACTAAACCATTTTATAAAAGCCCAGAAGTAATTAGGGGTGATGTCTGAATTATTCCAGTGACCCATAACAACTTCCAACATTTTTGGAGCATCTAAAATATATATAGCATTTAAATAGCTCCAATTTAAATATGTTCGAATTAATTCAAAGCCCAAATATGTCCTGCAAAAATATAAACCATTTTTTGTAGATGCTTCCACCTCAAACAAAAATGTTGAACATTTTTAGAGGGCATTTTGAGTTCAATGAAAAAGATTTTATTTTGATCCTAGTTGAATTCATTTGGTGCTAGGGTTTAAGCATCCCCATTTCAAGATTAATTGAAATTGAAAATGATGCATGGATGCAATGCCACTAATTACAAGAAGATTTCTAGGGCTGTGACAATTTCTCCCGTGACCTCAAGAACAAAAGTAAATACTCACAAATAATAATCATGCTCATGATCATAGGAGTATTAAATTGCATAATGGATCTGAACATATAATCTTCCACCAAATAAACCATATAGTAATCAACTACAAGATGTAATCAACACTACTAGTCACCCACAAGCACCAATCTATAGTTCCGGTAACAAGATTGAACACAAGAGATGAACTAGGGTTTGAGATGAGATGGTGCTTTTGAAGATGTTGATGGAGATTTCCCTCCCCAAGATGGGAGAGTTGTTGGTGATGATGATGACGATGATTTCCCCCTCCGGGAGGGAAGTTCCTCCGGCGGAATCGCTCTGCCGGAGGGCAAAAGTGCTCCTGCCCAAGTTCCGCCTTGAGATGGCGGCGCTCCGCCCCGAAAGTCCTCTCCACATTTTTTTAGGTCAAAATGACCTATATACCAGAAGATGGGCACCGGAGGTGGGCCTGGGTGAGCACAACCCACCAGGGCGCGCCTGGGCTCCCTGGCACGCCCAAGTGGGTTGTGCCCACCTGGTGGGCCCTCTCTGGTAGTTATTTGCTCCAATAATTCTTAAATATTCCATAAAAGATCTCCGTGAAGATTTAGCTTGCTTGTAGTTGTGTAGAATAGGTAGCCTGACGTAGCTTTTCCAGTTCCATATTTCCAGCTGCCGGAATTCTCCCTCTTGGTGTGTACCTTGCAAATTATGAGAGAAAAGGCATTAGAATTACTTCAAAAAGCATTATTATGGATAAAAACATCATAAATAACAGTAAGAAAACATGATGCAAAATGTACGTATCAACTCCCGCAAGCTTAGACCTCACTTGTCCTCAAGCAAAAACCGAAATCAAAAAACATGTCCACATGCTTTGAGAGAGAGGTGTCGATAAAAACAAAACACAGACATAGAAGCATCATGTTGATTATTATAAAAGCAACAAAATTAAACATAGGACGTTTATCATAGAACTTCTATCATGTACTTCTTATGAACAAGTAATAGTTCATCACACAATCGAAGTATAAAGCAAAAACTCTATTAGAAACCAACAAACTATGTTCTCAGTCAACTTTGCAACTGCAATTCATCATCTTTTCAGGAAGGGTCACGTCTCGGAGCCTTTAGGCAAGTCCACATACTCAACCATCATATAGTCTTCTATGATTGCTAACACTCACCGCGTACACATGAGCATAACATTTCAACCGGACACATAGAAAGATAGGGGCTTATAGTTTCGCCTCACAACATATTCACCTCAAGGGTGGTGTCAACAATAATAACTCATGCTATCTATATTCAACTCGACATATGTGCCTAGATCTTTCCTCACCACATGATGCTTGCCAATGGAGAAAAATAAAAAGGAATAGAATGGAAACTTTGACTCTTTGCAAAAAAGTAAATATATAAAAGTAAATATATAAAAGTAAAAGATAGACCCTTCGCAGAGGGAAGCAGAGGTTGCCATGTACTTATTTTTTTGTATGCTCAACTCCTTAGTGCGAAAGAACGTCACGTTGCATTGCCCTTGTGATAGCGACCTTTATTATGCAGTTTGTCGCTTTTATTCTTCACCATCACAAGTTCATGCAACGATCAATCTTCTCTTACACTAAATGATCTCACACATTTAGAAGCAATTTTTATTACCCTTTTGCACCGATGACAACTTACTTGAGGGATGTTGCTCAATCCCTTGGTAGGTATGGTGGACACTTGAAAATAAGATTTGGGTTTAAGGGTTTTTGGATGCACAAGTAGTATCTCTACTTGGTGCGGAATTTTTGGCTAGCAAAGATAGGGGGAAAGCATCACATGTTGAAGGATCTATAACAATATGACTTCTATGTGAATATAAACAAACATAAACCATTAAGTTGTCTTCCTTGTCCAACGTCAACAATTTTGGCATATAATATTTTGATGAGGGCTCACAATATCAAAAGATTTCTAGGATAGTATATTTATATGTGAATCTTCTCTTCCCTTATTAATTCTTTCACGAGTTGCATCATTGAATAATGCTATGTTTGTCAATCTCTAATAAAATTTTCTACTTATACTTTTCCTTATGTGGTCTCATCACCTACCATAAGATTAGTATATGATCTTCTTGATTTATTTCCTTTCATTTTTTATTTCTTATTTCTTTTCTTTATTTGCAACATGAAAGCAAAGAAGCAAAAACTCAAACTAACCTTTATTATATAACTTGCACACAATTACAAGGATAGATCACTAAGCAAACTCTTAAGGAAGAAAGGATTGAACTAACTTTTATTCATCTAAAGCAAAAAGATCGAACTAAAATAAGTAAAAGCAAAAATATAGTGGGATGATACGATACCGGGGCACCTCCCAAAAGCTTGGCGGAAACCAAGGGGAGTTCCCATACCCGATACGCAATTCTCCTTTGATGGTGAAGAAAGTAATTTTGGTGAAGAAGAAGAGATCTTGTCCTCAGATTTCCATGGCAGTGGTCCACCATCATAAGAGGAGGAGTGAGTCTCACGGGTCCTGCAACTAGCAGTCAAACTCATACTTTTAAACCTCACCTCATATTCAAAGACTTGGTTTTGAAGATCATCGATCTGGTTTTGGAGAAACTTGATTTGCTCGTTGAGGGTGAAGATGATGTCCTTCATGGGCTTGCCATCCACCTTGAGATCACGGGAAAGGTCCATGATCATGAGGTGATTGGCATTGAGCCCACGCTCCACCATCCCCTTGCACCGGAAGACTTCCCGCTCCATGGCTTCAAGCCTGGCCTCCACGGTTCCCGCGCCCTTGGGACCTTGCTCATCGCGGATGTACAACACCCCCTCATGCATCTGGATGGTTTGAGGGTGTTGCACCACCTCCCGTAGATATGGGTTGATGACGTTCTTGAAGAACTTGTCCTTGGAGGGACTTGAAGAGGCCACGGTAGATGGGATCTGATAGAAAACAGCAAAAAGAGAACAGAGGATTTCTTCGCGATACGGTGATCAACAGGTTCAGGAAGTATATATAGATTTTTTATCTTGGGGAACAAGCATTCGAAATAAAAACGGAGTCCGAAAGGTGTCCGGAGTGGGCAATACCCACCTGGGCGCGCCAGTCAAGCCTGGCGCGCCCTGGTGTCTTGTGTCCACCAGGGGACGCTTCCTGGAAGTTTCTTTATTTCCAAAATTCTTAAATATTCCAAAACTGATAAAAAATAATTTGCGGATTTTTCGGAGTCCGTTTACTTACAGTATCACATACCTCCTTATTTTCACGATTCTGGAGTGTTCTGGAAGGACTCTTTTATGTGTTCTATCGGTGTCCAAGTTTGGATAATATTACTTATGACATTAATGGGCGTACCTGAGATATAATGCTTTATCCGTTGCCCATTGACAACCTTCGGGTTAGTACCTTCAGGATTATTTATTTTGATGGCTCCAAACCGATAATTTGATAGGAGTTTTCCTGCAAAGAATCTGAAACGAGACTTGTACAAAATAACATATTCTCCGACTTTAAACTCACGCTTTTGGATTCTTTTGTCATGCCATCTTTTAACTTCTTATTTGAATAATTTTGCATTTCATAAGCTTGGGTTCTCGACACATCTAATGAGCTAATATCAAATAACCTCTTTTCACCAACAAGTTTGAAATCATAGTTGAGTTCATTGACTGCCCAAAATGTTTTATGTTCTAACTCAAGAGGCAAATGACAAGCTTTTCCATAAACCATTTTATAAAGAGACATACCCATTGGATTTTTATATGTTGTTCTATAAGCCCAAAGTGCATCATCTAATTTCTTAGACCAATTCTTCTTGGACCTATTGACAGTCTTTTGCAAAATTAATTTTATTTCTCTATTGCTAAGTTCAACTTGACCACTAGACTGAGGATGATAGGGTGATGCAATTCTATGGTTAACATCATACTTGGCAAGCATTTTACGAAAAGCACCATGAATAAAGTGTGAACCACCATCAGTCATTAAATATCTAGGGACTCCAAACCTTGGGAAAATAACTTCCTTCAGCATTTTAATAGAGGTGTTGTGATCAGCACTACATGTTGGAATAGCTTCTACCCATTTTGTAACATAGTCAACAACAACCAAAATATGTGTATGCCCATTAGAGGAAGGAAAAGGTCCCATGTAATCAAATCCCCAAACATCAAATGGTTCAACAACAAGTGAATAATTCATAGGCATTTCTTCACGCTTACCGATATTACCTATTCTTTGACATTCATCACAAGATGAGACGTACTTACGGACATCCTTGAAGAGCGTAGGCCAATAAAATCCAGATTGCAATACCTTGTGAGCAGTTCTATCTCTATCATGATGCCCTCCATAAGCTTTGGAGAGACATTTCCATAGGATTTGTCCTTGTTCATGCTCAGATACACAACGTCTAATAATACCATCTACTCCTTCTTTATAAAGATGTGGGTCATCCCAAAAGTAATGCCTTAAATCATAGAAGAATTTTTTCTTTTGGTGGCATGTAAAGCTAGGTGGTAAATATTTAGCAACAATGTAATTAGCATAATTAGCATACAAGGAGTATTGTGAGCAACATTTATTGTAGCTAACTGCTCATCAGGAAAACTATCATCAATAGGTAGTGGGTCATCAAGCACATTTTCAAGCCTAGATAAATTATCAGCTACTGGGTTCTCGGCTCCTTTTCTATCAATGATATGTAAATCAAATTCTTGTAACAAGAGAACCCATCGAATAAGTCTAGGTTTAGCATCTTTCTTTTCCATAAGATATTTAATAGCAGCATGGTCTGTGTGAACAGCTACTTTGGAATCAACAATATAAGGTCTAAATTTATCACAAGCAAACACAACTGCTAAGAATTCTTTTTCAGTAGTAGCATAATTTCTTTGAGCACTTTCTAGAGTTTTACTAGCATAATGAATTACATTAAGTTTCTTATCAACTCTTTGTCCTAGAACAGCACCAACAACATAATCACTAGCATCACACATAATTTCAAAAGGCTAGTTCCAATCAGGTGGTTGAACAATAGGTGCAGAAATTAAGGCTTTCTTGAGTGTTTCAAAGGCTTCTAGAGAATCATCATCAAAAACAAAGGGAATATCCTTTTGCAAGAGACTAGTGAGAGTCCTAGAAATTTTAGAAAAGTCTTTGATATATCTCCTATAGAAACCATCATGACCTAGGAAACTACGAATACCTTTTATATCTTTAGGACATGGCATTTTCTCAATTGCATCAACCTTAGCTTTGTCCACTTCAATACCTCTTTCAGAAATTTTATGACCCAAGACAATGACTTCATTAACCATAAAGTGGCACTTCTCCCAATTCAAGGCAAGATTTGTTTGTTCACATCTATGCAAAAATAGATCAAGATTGCTTAAACAATCATCAAAAGACTTTCCATAAACAGAAAAGTCATCCATGGAAACCTCAACAATCTTTTCACAAAAATCAGAGAATATAGCAGTCATACATCTTTGAAAGGTAGCAGGTGCATTACATAAACCAAAAGGCATACGTCTATAAGCATAGGTTCTAAAAGGACAAGTAAAAGTGGTCTTTTCTTGATCAGGTTGAGAAACATGTATTTGTGAAAAACCAAAATATCCATCAAGGAAGCAAAAGTGTGTGTGCTTACATAATATTTCAAGCATTTGATCAATAAAAGGAAAAGGGTAATGATCTTTTCTAGTTGCGTTGTTTAATTTTCTAAAATCTATTACCATTATATAGCCTATAACAATTCTTTGTGGAATAAGTTCATTCTTATCATTAGGAACAACAGTTATACCTCCTTTCTTAGGAACACAATGAACAAGACTTACCCATCTACTATCAGCTATAGGATAGATTATACCTGCTTCTAGAAGTTTTAATATTTCCATTCTTACCACTTCTTTCATCTTCGGGTTTAACCGATGTTGGTGATCAACAATGGGTTTAGCATCAGGTTCCATATTAATTTTGTGCTGACATAGAGTGGGACTAATTCCCTTTAAATCATCAAGAGTATATCCAATAGCGGCTCGGTGCTTCCTTAGAACTTTCAATAATCTTTCTTCTTCATGTTCTGAAAGGTTAGCACTAATAATAACATGATATATCTTCTTTTCATCAAGATAAGCATATTTCAAAGTGTTTGGCAGTTGTTTTAATTCAAACACAGGATCACATTTAGGTGGAGGTGGACCTCCTAGAGTTTCAATAGGCAAATTGTGTTTAAGTAGAGGACGTTGTTCAAAGAAAATTTTATATACTTCATTTCTTTCACGAAAATGGCCTTTGGTGGCCGAGCATCGTGCAGGCTGGAATCAGCGTCGTCTCTTCTCTTTGCGATTGCTGCAAGCCATTAAGATGCCACCATATTCCGAACGTATTTGTATGATTCTCCGCTGCCGACCCTCGTATTTGCTTTTAAAATAAACGTTGCTGGTACATGTAAACATCCAGTTACAGCAGTGCAGCACAACATCAATTTCCATCGCTCATGTACAAGGCACCGGATTTGTCCCTTCCAACATGGGCGACTGCAGGGAGCCGTTTGAGTCGAACGTTGAGGATTCAACCGTTGCATTTTGCACGCCGGCTATTTATAGGAGAGATTGCTCTCCATTACAGACGCACCCAGCTCAAACAAGATCGACATGGCTTCGTCTTCATCCTCAGTTCGTTCAAGAGAAAGGCGTCCGCACCTGCCGCTGTCGGTGTACAAAAAGGGGGGGTACGCTTTTTGTACCCCTATAACTGTGGACGGGCAGTCCGAGCCACGGGCGCCACCACACTGAGCACGGCAAGGGAGGTAAGCCAAGGTAAGGCCGAAGCTGAAGAGAAGCAGGACGACGCCAAGACCAAGACCACAAAGAGCGAAGGGGACGAAGCAGGCCCCCTCGGCAAGATCCTTGCCGGAGGGCGGTTTCTGCAAACCCAGCAAGACCCTTGCCGTGGTAGCTCGCCCCACACCTACGGAGTGGGTCACCCTTGAGTCCACTGCCCCCATGGGGCAAGGATTCGGGAGGCATCCCCGTGGTGGAATGCAGATCTTTGTGAAGACATTCAAGATCAGATGCACACTTTAGAAGACGATGATCCTTGGTGGGATCCCAGCCAAGGAGGACCACAAGGCCCCCGGCAAGAGCCTTGCCAGGGGTGACAGCAAGCGCCACGGCAAGACCCTTGCCGGGGCCGCGGCAAGGCCCATGCCATGAACGCCCGTGGGGCCACCACCAGGCCCACGCCAGTCGCACCTCCGCCACCGCTCGCATGCAACTGCCGACCCAACCAGCTGGGCAGGCACCTGCGTGGCGGCATGCAAATCCTCGTGGAGACCCACCGTTGCGCCACTTCAGCTGCCTGCCCGCCTACATGGCGTCGTAAGCACTGCTGAACAGGGCGCGTGTCGGCGCGAGAAGGGGTGGCGACGGACAAGACGGGGCTCCCCCTCGCCCCCGATAAAGCAAGGACATCTAAGCAAGGCGCATTAAATGCGCCTTGTCATGTAATGCGAGGGATAACCTCGCGTCACTGTACCCTTTCCACCTCATGTGTGCCACTGTGGCAACCCCTTTCTCTATAAAAGGAGGCCCCAAGGGACCAAGAGGAGGATTCGGCCTTTTGGAGCTCTCGACGCCTCATAGCTAGCTCGAGAACACAGAAATACAATCCACCAAAGCAGGAGTAGGGTTTTACGCATCCCTGTGGCCCGAACCTGGGTAAAGGAACCGCGTGCTATTTGTTTGATCCACTCTTTTCATAGCCCCGCGCCCCGCAACCGCAGTAGGGATTCTTGTGATCCCATAGGTGTCGTTTCCACCGACATCTTTGGCGCGCCAGGTAGGGGGTGCAGCGGTGAGAATCGGCTTTAGCAGTTAGTTTGACGCTTCTTCATTGCCATGGCGCCCAAGAAGAAGACGACAGTGGCCGTTGGCCCGTCAGACGCCGGGCATCCCGTCCCGACGTGGGCGAGCAGCGGACCGGTCGCAGAAAGGACCCGGGGCACTGTTCGCGAACACCAACACCGTCCCAACAGCCGGAGTTTGGGAGGCGGTGATGTTCGTGCGCCTGGTAACGGGCCGCATGCCGCCAAATCCAAAGACGGAGCCGGGCCCTCCGCAGGTGGCGTGGGGCCTCCCAGGGTCGCTGCTGCCCCGCCCGCTGGCGGCGCGAGGGCCTCCAAGACTCCCACTCCGGCGCCGACGGTGCGTTCCTCTCAAGCGGCGCGCGAAGAGCGGCGTGATCACCCCGAAGACCCCGGGCATCGCCACGGGAAAAGCCCCGAGCGCCACTCCCGGATGTAGAAGACCTGCCCGCTCGCCGAGGCGCTGGTGAAGATGGCGTGCGACCGCGCGGTCGTGATAGAGCTCCTTCTGACATGGTCAGGAGTCAAAGCACGTCGCGATCCGTGCAGGTTTCGCTGCCACCGATGCCAGCAGAAGCCCTGGCGCGCGCACAGTTGCTCCTCGACTTTCCTCCCACTACAGGGAAACTCGACGAATGGAGAGCCACCATCCGAAGTCTTGTGGCGGTGGCCAACAAAGACGAACCGAGTCCGGCGGGGCCCCCGGGTCGACGCTCCGACGGAGTCCCGTGTACCAGTGGCAGGAAAGCTGGCGGCGCTGCGACCACGGTGCACTCGCCTCCTCCTCGCCCGGTGCCGCGGACGCTCGCCCGTCACGATGTTACGAGCGACGAAATCTCCATAGCGTCGTCCGACCCACGGACCCACTGTGACCAGCGCCAGGTCCTTCGAGATCGGGAACATGAAGACGCTCGAACCACTATCGAGCGCCGACACGGAGCGCGCCACCAGTCAGACAGGCGAGCGGGGCCTGCTGTGAACCACCCGGCACCGGAGAGCCCTGGAGGCCTGCCTTACGAGGTGGGCTGTCCGGCTTTTACCCACGAGCTGCGGCAGTTCCAGTGGCCCACTCACCGCACCTTCAAACCTGACGTGGGCGAGAAGTACGGCGGCAAGACCCACCCGTCCGAGTTCCTCAGCATCTACACCATCGCGATGCAGGCTGCCGGAGCCCGCGACGACAAGGAGCTTGCGAATTACTTCCCGTTGGCTCGTAAACCCAACGCCATGTCATGGTTGATGCACTTGCCGGTAGACTCCATTTCCTCCTGGTCGGATTTGTGCCACGAGTTCGTGGGTGCCTTCACTGATGGTCACCAAGCTCATGGCCAAGCGAGCGATCTGCACGTCATTCCCCAGAAGGGAGGCGAGAGTCTCCGCAAGTATATTCAGAGGTTCAGCCGGATACAGTACAACATCCCTGATGTTCATCCTGCCGCCATCATTAGCGCGTTCCATCAGAACGTGTGTAACCGCAAGATGCGCGAAGAGCTGGAGATGAACAAGGTGAAAGATGTGGCAGAGCTCTATGTTCTCACCGACAGATGTGCCCGAGCTGAGGAAGGAAGTAAGTACCCCGGCGAAGATGCCGGCGTGGAAACCAACTCCTCGGATGAGGATACTGCCGCCCCGGCGAAGAAAGGTCGGCGCCGCAACCGGAAGCGCAAAGGAAAAGCAGTGCTTGCCGTCGAGGGATCTGATGACACCGGCTCCACCAAGAAAACCAAGGCAGACGACCCCGGCAAGTAGATTGCCGGATGTGTCGCTTGCCGAGCCTTGGCGGCTGCCGAGAAGTCAGGAAACTCCGACAAGCGATACTGCAAGATTCATCGCACCAAAGGCCATGCTCTCCAAGACTGCCGACAGGTTGAGCTCCTCGCTGAGAAGAAGAGGGCTGGATACGAAAGGCGGGACAAGGAGAAGGGTCAAGATGGTGCTGAGGGGTCCGGCAAGAAGCGTGACGGCCAGGCGGGCCGTCGCGGCAAGGATAAGCAGTAGGAGAGGCCCGCCCAGGGCCGTGACAAGAAGCGAGAAGACGACGATCACGAAGAGGACGATGAGTCCGGCGACCAAGAGTTTCAGAAAGCTACGGAGGCCATGTGCGTCGACGGTGGCGCCTAGCTGCATACTTCTCACCGCCAGCTTAAACAGTGGGCGTGAGAGATTACGGCGGCAGAGCCGTCGTTCGATGCCCAGAAGTCGCTGAAGTGGTCGAGCACACCTATCATTTTCGACACCGAGGATCACCCCGATCGCACTACTGCAGTCGGGTGCTTGACGTTGTTGGTTTCGCCAACAATACGCAACCTCAAGGTGACGAAGATGCTAGTCGATGGCGGGGCCGGTCTGAACTTGATCTCACCTGCCGTGATCGAGAAACTGCAGATTCCTGATGGAGACCTCGAAGAGACGGGCACGTTTCAGGGGGTCAACCCGGGAACAAGCCATCCCAAGGGAAAGGTCACGCTGCCCGTGACCTTCGGAAGTGACCTGAACTACAGGACGGAGAGGATCGTGTTCGATGTTGCCAAGATCCCCTTGCCCTACAACGGGATCCTTGGCCGCCCAGCGCTGGCCAAGTTCATGGCGGCGTCACACTATGCCTACAACACCCTGAAGATGCCAGGCCCTGTGACGATCATCACCATCCCCTCCGAGAAGAAAGATGCACTGATTTGCGCTGATCAGCTATACCAGCAAGCAGTTGCAGCAGCTGCCGCCACTAGGGCACTTGCTCCTGCCGTTGGGAAGAAGAAGAAGAGGCCCGGTGAGACCTCGGACACCCACTCCGGCAGGAGTTCCTCTTCGGAGTGTAGCGCCGCTGTCGAGGACGTGCCAGAGAGCTCCACCGGCAGGAACAAGAAGCCCAGGGCCATTCCGCCGGGAACCAAGAAGGTTTCTGTCAATGAGGACGGCACGGGAGGAGCTTTCACCATAAGCTCCACCCTCGATGACAAATAGGAAGACGCGCTCGTCACCTTCCTGCGGGCAAATGTCGATGTGTTTGCCTGGCAAGCTTTCGACATCCCCGGCGTTCCCAGGGAGGTGATTGAGCACCACCTTGTTGTCTGTCCTCATGCGCGGCCCGTCAAGCAGAAGGTCAGAAAGCAAGCTTTGGAACGACAAGAGTTTATCACAGAAGAGATCCGGAAACTCGAGGCAGCGGGTCTGGTAAGAGGGGTGCTCCATCCGACGTGGTTGGCCAATCCGGTCGTAGTGCACAAGGCGAATGGGAAGTGGAGGCTGTGTATTGATTACACAGATATCAATAAGGCTTGCCCTAAAGACCCCTTCCCGTTGTCGCGCATTGACCAGATTGTTGACTCCAGGCTGGGTGTGATCTGTTGTCATTCCTCGATGCCTACTCCGGCTACCACCAGATTTTCATGACGAGAGAAGACGAAGAGAAAACAACATTCATCACCCCATGTGGTACCTATTGTTTCATACGGATGCCTTTCGGGTTGAAGAGTGTTGGTTCAACGTTTGCAAGCGCGGTCCAGATTGGTTTTGAACCCCAGCTCCATAGAAACATGGAGGCTTATATGGATGACATAGTGGTCAAAACCAAGAACAGGGCAACCCTCATCGCAGACTTGCAAGAAACATTCGCAAACCTGCGCAAGATCAACCTCAAGCTAAATCCTGAGAAGTGCGTCTTCGGAGTCCCGTCCGGCAAACTTCTCGGGTTCTTTGTGTCACAGCGTGGGATAGAGGCCAATCCAGACAAGATCAAAGCTATAGAGCAGATTGAAGCACCCAAGCGAATCAAGGATGTGCGTCGGCTTGCTGGTTGTGTCGCCGCCATGGGCAGGTTCATTTCCAAGTCTGCCAAGCGCGCCCTCCCCTTTTTCAAAATCCTGAAAAAGGCGGGCCCGGTGGAGTGGACGCGAGAAGCCGAAGCAGCACTGCAAGATTTGAAAAGGTACCTCTCCTCCGCGCCAACACTAGTTGCGCCTAGGCCCCAGGAGCCGTTGCTGCTATACTTAGCGGCAACGAACCAGGTGGTCAGCGCCGCACTAGTGGCACAGAGAGAGGTTGGCGACGAGGCAATGGCAGCGACAAAGCCTGACACCACCAATGCAGAGACGACATGGCCGTTTGAAGTGTTGCCGAGGAAGAAAATGATGCAGCACCCGGTCTACTTTGTTAGTTCCCTCCTGCAGGGGGCTAGGTCAAGGTACTCCGGTGTGTAGAAACTGCTCTTCGGCCTTCTTATGGCGTCGAGGAAGTTGCGTCATTACTTCCAGGCACACGAGATCACTGTCGTCACTCACCTCCCCCTGCAACGGATATTGCACAATCCGGATGCAACGGGAAGGATTGTGGAATGGGCACTAGAGCTGTCTAGCTTTGGCCTCAAGTTTGAAAGCACTTCGATGATTCAGAGCCGAGTCCCGGTGGAGTTCATTGCAGAATGGACCGCAATGCCTGACGAAGGAGCCCAAGAGACTGATCTCCCCGGCAAGGAGGCAAGTTGCGATTGGATCATGTACTTTGACGGAGCTTTCTCCTTACAAGGTGCCGGGGCTGGCGTACTGCTAGTCGCGCCCACCGGAGAGCACCTCAAGTACGTGGTCCAGATGCACTTCCCCAGGGAGGCGTCGACCAACAACACAGCAGAGTACGAGGGGCTGCTTGCCGGTCTCAGGATCGCGGCAGACCTCGGAATGAAGAAACTAATCGTCAGGGGTGACTCGCAGCTTGTCGTCAAGCAAGTCAACAAGGATTACCAAAGCCCGTTGATGAAGTCCTACGTTGATGAAGTGAGAAAGCTGGAAGAGCGCTTCGACGGTATACAGGCTGAACACGTTCCCCGAGCGGAGAACGACATCGCCGACTACCTGTCAAAGCGCGCTGCCCTCAAGCTACCCGTGGAACTAGGTACCTTTGTGCTTCAGCTAACTCAGCCATCCGTTGATCCATCAACAGAGCAGAACAAGACGAGTAAATCAGGGCCCGACAAGTACTTTCCCGCCGAGCTCCCCGGAGCCGCCGACAAGGATGTTGCCGGGAACACTGAGCCCGCCTCGGGACGGCTGGCCCCGGCGGAGCGTCAAGCTCTTGCCGTCGATACAACCGCTCCTCTGGCGGAGGAAACACGTTTAGTCCTCGCCGTCGAGCCCCAGGCTCCAGCGTGGGCACAACATACCGTCTGATTCCTCCAAACAGGGGAACTTCCTCAGGAGCAGAAAGAAGCGGAAAAAGTAGCCTGTCGCTCTGCCGTGTACCAGTTTGTCGATGACGTCCTGTACAGGAAGAGGCCGAACGCTGTGAAATTGAAGTGTATCCCTCGAGAGGAAGGACTGGAGCTATTGGCGGAGATACACAGAGGCATATGGGGATCCCACATTGGGTCAAGGGCCCTTGCCGGCAAGGCATTCCGGCAAGGCTTCTTCTGGCCCACCGCCCTCCAGGATGCAATGGTACTAGTCACCAAGTGTGAAGCGTGTCAGTTCCATTCGAAGAAGCTTCATCAGCCAGCTCAAGCCCTTCAAACCATTCCTCTCTCCTGGCCCTTCTCGATCTGGGGGCTCGACATACTGGGCCCTTTCCCCCGCGCTGTCGGGGGCTTTGAGTACTTGTACGTTGTAATCGACAAGTTCACAAAGTGGCTGGAGGTGGAGGCAGTGAGGAAGGTCATAGCTCAGTCAGCCGTCAAGTTCTTCAAGGGACTAGTGTGCCGTTTTGGCGTGCCCAACAGGGTCATCGCCGACAACGGCACATAGTTCACAAGCCGCACCTTCATGCAATATATCCAAGACCTCGGCAGCAAAGTCCGTTTTGCTCCGTTGCTCACCCGCGGAGCAAAGGTCAAGCTGAGAGAGCAAATGCTAAAGTGATGCGAGGACTACGGACCAAGACCTTTGACAGGCTGCACAAGAGCGGAAGGCGCTGGATTGATGAGTTGCCGGCGGTTCTTTGGTCGATCAGGACGACGCCAAATCGAGCCACCGGCCAGACACCCTTTGCCCTGGTATACGGGGCAGAAGCAGTTCTCCCCACTGAACTCATATACGGGTCACCTCGAGTGCTCGCTTATGATGAGCTTGAGCAAGAGCAACTGCGGCAAGATGACGCAACGCTCCTTGAGGAAGATCGTCTTCGGGCGGCTGTGAGAGTAGCACGCTACCAGCAAGCCTTGCGCCGCTACCATAGCCGCAAGGTCCATGCCCGAAGCCTTGAGGAAGGCGACCTTGTTCTTTGGCGCATTCAATCGGTCAAGAATTCCAACAAGTTGAGGCTGAAGTGGGAAGGCCCTTATCGGGTAATACGAGTCACCAGGCCCAGCGCAGTCTGCCTGGAGACCGAAGATGCCGTTCCGGTGAGTAACTCCTGGAACATTGAGCATCTTCGCAAGTTTTACCCGTAAGGCGCGGCTTGTCGGGCCTCCCGGCAAGCCACCTTTTGTACAAGCATTGCCGATGATGCATGTAACCCTTTGTACAAAGCCAGGCGTAGACCCTGAGCATAAATAAATGAAGCGCTGGCGCCCCAAGTTATAGCATGCATGCTAGGTCAAGTCTCGTCCTTGGTTAGGGTTGATAGTGCTTAGCGGCGGCTAACCCCTAGCTTAGAGGTTGAGTGTGCCTCTCTTTGCCGTTCTTTTGTCTCCTTTGGTTCGCAGGGCTCGTGGATATCCTTGCCGGATCACTTGAGGATGAAAAAAAGAGAAGAGGGACGGACCGGCATCTAGACCCCGGCAAGCCAGTATTGCCGGGGGCTGCAAGTACAAAGATTCACCCACGGCGAACCAGAGTTTCCGGGGGCTACAGCTTCAGATAAGTTCTTCATCCCTTATCATGCATTTTTTATGAACTGAGGTATGTGAAACCTCGTTTCTTCCTAGAGCCACCGTGCTCCCCTAACTCTAGGCCCCAGGGCTCGTTCCTCGGGCCAGGTTTGGTCGTAGTCGCGGCAGCGAAAGGATGAAACAAGGAGCCTGAACCCGCCTCATCCCTGCCTTCGCCAAAAGCGTGAGAAAGGTCGAGCGACGTGGGAAGACGGCAAGGCCTACTGCCAGGCAAGAAATGTTTATCTTAAAGATATCAAGGATTTACTCCTTGACGTGGGTTCTACCCGCAAACAAATGACCCGACAAGCATCCCTTTTTCATTAAAAACATTCCACTCAGGTACAGTTCATGGAGAATGAAAAACATGAATAATGGGATTACAAGCTTTAAATTCAGCTAAGGCCCGAAGGCTTACAAACTAAAAAGATATAAGGTGCCTGTAATCCCTTTCTTGTCCCTCTCCTCAGGAGGCAGGTCAAGGAGGAGAAAAGGGCAAAAGGGGCGCCTAGACGAGCTACGGGTGGCAGAAGACACCAAGAGAACATCTCGGTGGTCGTCCGAAGGCTGGATGGTGATGGCAGCGCCGGAGGCAGAGCTCGAAGACGAGGCGGCAGGACGTCAGCACGCGTCGAAGGCGTCATGCCCGCGTACTCCGAGTTGACGGCCTTGTTGCCCGCCCTCTTCCTCTTCCGCAGCCTCCCAACGCCAGCCGCCCAAGGAGACGACCCCGAGGAGTTCAAGGAGCCGGCGACACGGATGATGGGGTCGCCGGTGCCGCACAAGGCGGCGCCCGACACCTAGTCGGACCCGTCATCCTGCCGCCTGCTACCCTCATCGTCACTGCCGCTGTCTTCCTCGTCACTCCCGCTCGAGGAGGAGTCTTCGCTATCAGAAGAGCTCTCCACGCAGCACCTTGCGCGAGTCCCGAAACATCCGAAGACCTTGACGGAGAGGAGGCCGCCCTCCATCAGCTTGAAAAGGAGAGTGAGCCCCTCTGTCAAGCTGTGGATACGGGCGAACGACTTCCACCCCCGATGAAGATACATCACGTGAGGGGCTGGGAAGTCAACGCGAACCCGCGTGCCGTTGATCCCGCAGCCCCTCATGTGCAGCCGCAGCGATTCCGGCGGATCCAGCTCCATCTCCCGCGTGAATGGGGTCGGGAGACGAAGGCGACGGTGAGGCGGCCGGCGCAGCCTGACGAAGAACTCGCAAGGGTCGTCCCCAACGTGGCCCTCCATGGGGGGAGGGACTGCTGGCGGGGGCGAGGCCGGCGCGCCGCCCCGTCCTCCTCTTCCCCGAGCACCTCAGCCTCGTCCACGGCCTCGCCCTCTCCCCCTTCCCCTCGCGGCTGGCTCCACCGCCGCAGGTGCAGGAGCAGGAGGGACGCGTTGTCGAGCGGCGACCCTCGTCGCCGCCGTCGAAGGACCAGGATTCCCTTTCTCCATGGCGGATGGAAGGAGATGCAGAAGCTAAAGGAAGGAGGAGATGAAAGAATGCGGGATGCCATCCCCCCTCCCGCTCTTTATAAAGGAACGGGGTGGGGGCTTGGCCAACCCGCTCAGCCAATCAAGACGCGGATGGCGCAGGGAACTAGGGCCGACCCGCCGCCCCGTCCCATGGCGGCCCGGTTTCCCGCCTCCACCGATCGCCACCCCAAGCGCATGAAAGCCATGTGGCGGGCGTGCAGGACCGAGGCGACAGGTGAGGCGACCTCTCCCCGTCCCGTGATCATGGGGAGTGGGCGCCTTGAAGACCGCGCCTCGGCCCCGTTCAGTATATGGGCCGCGCCTCCACGCCTCCCTCCGTTTATGGGGAAGGCGCGAACCGCCCCTTTTTACTGCGACGTGATGCATCCACGCATAGCTCAGCCCCACGCATGCCCCCCATGTCACAAACGCCTCTCCACGCCGCGCCACGCGCGGGAAGCGTGGGAGGCGCAGCGCGCGAAGAACTTACCGCGGTAAAAACCGCCCTGCCTGCCCACGCACCGTTTTTGGGCCTAGCCCAACAACGCGCTGCGCTTATGTGTGGCCCAGGCCCGGGGGCTCCTGTAGGTGTACAAAAAGGGGGGTACGCTTTTTGTACCCCTATAACTGTGCACGGGCAGTCCGAGCCACGGGCGCCAGCACACTGAGCACGGCAAGGGAGGTAAGCCAAGGTAAGGCCGAAGCTGAAGAGAAGCAGGACGACGCCAAGACCAAGACCACGAAGAGCGAAGGGGACGAAGCAGCCCCCCCGGCAAGATCCTTGCCGGAGGGCGGTTTCTGCAAACCCAACAAGACCCTTGCCGTGGCAGCTCGCCGCACACCTACGGAGCGGGTCACCCTTGAGTCCACTGCCCCCATGGGGCAAGGATTCGGGAGGCATCCCCGTGTGGAATGCAGATCTTTGTGAAGACATTCAAGATCAGATGCACACTTTAGAAGACGATGATCCTTGGCGGGATCCCAGCCAAGGAGGACCACAAGGCCCCCGGCAAGAGTCTTGCCGGGGGTGACAGCAGGCGCCACGGCAAGACCCTTGCCGGGGCCGCGTCAAGGCCCTTGCCATGAATGCCCGTGGGGCCACCACCAGGCCCACGCCAGTCGCACCTCCGCCACCGCTCGCATGCAGCTGCCAACCCAACCAGCTGGGCAGGTACCTACGTGGCGGCATGCAAATCCTCGTGGACACCCACCGTTGCGCTACTTGAGCTGCCTGCCCGCCTACATGGCGTCGTAAGCACTGCTAGACAGGGCGCATGTTGACGCGAGAAGGGGCGGCGACGGACAAGACGGGGCTCCCCCTCGCCCCCGATAAAGCAAGAACATCTAAGCAAGGCGCATTAAATGCGCCTTGTCATGTAATGCGAGGGATAACCTCGCGTCACTGTACCCTTTCCACCTCCTGTGTGCCACTGTGGCAACCCCTTTCTCTATAAAAGGAGGCCCCAGGGGACCAGGAGGAGGATTCGGCTTTTTGGAGCTCTCGACGCCCCATAGCTAGCTCGGGAACACATAAATACAATCCACCAAAGCAGGAGTAGGGTTTTACGCATCCCTGCGGCCCGAACCTGGGTAAAGGAACCGCGTGCTATCTGTTTGATCCGCTCTTTTCACAGCCCCGCGCCCCGCAACCGCAGTAGGGATTCTTGTGATCCCATAGGTGTTGTTTCCACCGACAGCCGCTCATCATGTGCCCGGACTAGTTGCACATCAATTAAAAGGAACATGTCGCTGGGCACTGATACAACATAAAATCTCCAAGAAAGCAATCATGCAGAATGTAAAACACATCACTCAACAGCAAAAAATACTACAGACATAGAGGTCTCGGTAAATAGAAGTCTTCACTAGAAGTCTCACATTAAGACATTCGAGGTTTCCTGAATCTATCATACTTCAATCATGGAAAAACAAAAAAAATCAACCGTAGAAATCTGCTTTGGGAGGGTTGGTGCAGGTGTTTCTTCTGTGGCCTGTCAGGCTGCACCTGGAGCAGCGAGGCGACTTCCTTGGCGCCTTCGGAAGATCACCCTGCTGCGGACATGTTGTGCTCTTGTATCCTTGGCCTCGGCAGATTGAACAGAATCTACTCCTCTTAGCTGGCTGTTCGTATGGTGCTTTGTCGCGGCTAGTCGTGGGCTGCCCCGCTGGTCTCTTCTTTGTTGGGGCCGCAAAGCTATCTAAACATTGTGAGGCACTTTGCACCTGATTTGTTGTGCCAAAGTGTTGCTCCTGTGCTGTGGCTGACCCTGCAGAACCCCCCGCCACCTCTCTGTCCAATAACCCCATGCCATCACGTACGGCAGCCACCGGCTCCAGCAATGTCTTGACATTTCTTAGTTGCTCCATTGCAAGAGTATAAGCTTCGACATTGCTGTCACCTAGCCTAATGATTTCCAGGCACAGCAGATGCAGACTTTTATGTCGCCGCGAAGAGTACTTGAGAGGTCCCTGGTCCTTTTGGTAATGCAGGAACTCTGGAGGGAGTATATCCCTTGCATCCCTTGTCCAACGCTTCATTATGTGCCTGGCTGGAACCTCCTGCAGACCAAGCTGTATCATTACCTAGGAAAGAAAAAGGGAAAGACCAGTGTCACAACATATGCTTTCTGTATTATCTCTGACATTATTTGTTTTGTATGTACACCAGAGCAATAACAATAGAAAAGAGCACCTTCAGTGCATGACTGCACACCATGCCAAAATGTTGAAACATTCCACACTCATACTTGAATATGTCACACTGCTTGCTGACATGGACGTTGAATTCATTCTTGCACCATTTGTCCCTTGAATCCTTCTTTACATGCCTCGCTATGTACTCACGGCAAGCCACAACTTCGGTAAGAACATATGACCCACATTCATACAGAACCTCGCCGAATTTTTCAAACATTGCCCTCGTATAAATTTTTGATGCATGTACCTCTATAGGTAGGTTCTGAGCAAGCACGACGCCACCCTGCACGTGGAGTCATAACAATCCTCATGTGTTTTTATTTTTTCTAGTCTTCGCCAAAAAACAGGACATGATCCATGTAAAAATAACATGCTCGACAAAGGATACATCACAAAAAATCGCATTCTTACCAGTTTGGTTCTCTTCTCCTGGTAGCTCTCCTCTGAATCCCTATCAAATTGCATCTTCTCATATTGCTTGATGAACAGGTGCATCGGGGAGCCCGGTGGCACATATCCTTTGAGCAAATCGTTTGCACTTTCGCTTTGTTGCGTGCTGGTCATCTTGGCACAAAAAACGTCCATGAAGTAAGGCTTAGCCCATTTCTTCCTGGTCTCCTATATTTGGGTTAGAAATACATTAGTCTGTAGACCATGCTTCTCAATCATACATGCCCAACCATCCTCAAACTCTTTCTCGGTAACCATGTGCTGCACCATCTTGTTGAACTCATGCTTGAACTCACTGCCTTTGCTTAGAAGAGGCCCGAGGCACTCTTTTGCTTTCTTCAACACATGCCATTTGCACCACCGATGCGTTGTATGTGGCATGACATCTTCTATGGCAACCTCCATGGCACGAGCTTGGTCTGAAAGCAACATTTTCCTGTCAGTATTTTCATGGATGAAAACTATTTTCACAATAAGGCTAAAAGTAACAAATGAGCATTAGTAAATTGTTTAAAACATCCCCCCTTTTTACCGATGAGGATTGTGTGTGGTTGTGGCGCCCCTATCATCTGAAAGAACTCTGTGAATATCCACTTGATTTTCTCATCGCTCATCAACACCCCTCCAAGAATAATGCTTTGGAAGTGATTGTTGACACCAACGAATAGGCCAAATGGCATGTCATATAGATTAGTTTTGTATGTCGTGTCAAATGTGACTGCATCGCCAAAGCACTTGTACTGCTCAATGCTTCTCCCTGTTGTCCACATCAACGTCTTGACTCGTCCATCGCTGTCAACCTGCACACTATATTTCTTCAGCCCGCATAGCGTTGAACACCTCTATTGTTTTGGTAGCATCATTTTCTGACTACTCTTTGTTAAGTTCCCCACAAAGAGTTTTGAGTGATCTCTTTGTGAATGGCACCTCTTTCACAGATCCAAAAAAGCTACCAACCACACTGTAAACCTTGCTAAGGCTAATATTGTCTTCTCTTAGCTGCTTCACCAAGTCTCTCGTGTATCTATCTATGTGCCGGTGCGATTTCCAATGCAGCTTCTCCATACAGTTCACTGATACTGCATGGTTGTGATCTGCTTTGTGTTCACATATGTACCAACCTTTATGATCCGATCTAAGGACCCGCATCAAAGCTGGGCATCCACACCTAGTTGAGCGGTTGTTTGATTGCAATGGCTTGCCCTGCATATTTTTTCCATGGTCAACGAGAAGATAAGAAATCACCAAAATAGATACGGTAAAACACTATATGTGCACCCTTTGAATTAATTACTCATACTCACTGCACAGGCGCACACAAACTCCTGCATGCATTTTCTCCGATGGACATTTAGCCTGGTTTTGGCATACCTAACGCCAAAGCCAGTCTCCCACGAGTATAGGTTGTAAAACTCACATGCTTCTTCAACGGTGTCAAAATTAGTTCCGAGTGTCAGGTTCACAACCGTGCCAACCTTGTTGTCTGCATAAGCTCTCATCGAAGCCTCGAGGGCAGGTACTCTGCTTTGGTTTGCATCCCTCTCCTCTGGCGCGTTCCCAACCCTAACACTGCATTCCAGCCACACAAATGTTCTGAAAATGCGCATCCGTCTTTGTATAGGCACTCATAAACAGGGGGGTTGTCTTGAATTAGTAATGTTGCTCTTCACATCAAGAATCATTTCAAAAAAACCTAACCGAAAACAAAAACTGAATGTAACATTTGTGGTTCCAAGCTATCAAGGGTGGTTATCAGATGTAAAAAGAAAATAGGAATTGCTGGTACACGTGGCTGAACTTCTTTGTATTCGTTTTTCGTTGTTACAAGCAAGTACACGGAGATTCAATATCTATTTTTTTGCAGCAAAGGTCATACAGGGATGCACCACCCTTGGTATGGCAGTAACATTACTACAGATGAGTGTGTATTTTCTTACCGTCTAGTCCATCAGGAGGCCTTTGATTTGTTGACGACAACCCCCTCTGCATCACCCTCCTCTCCCATGGATGCAGTGGAAGTTCCCTCAGCCGCCATATTGTTGGAGTGACCAACGACCTCACTGCCACCGTTGTTGTGTGACAGGATATTCCCGTCCACCGCCACGAGCAGATCTTTGCCGCTGTTGTCGACCATTTGGCCCGAAGAAATCACATCAGCGGAGCGAGCGCGACATTCATGTATAGAAGCAACCGTAGTCTCAACAATATCGATTCCGCCAGCCAAAATATCACCTGCATCAGCCTTAGGAATGAATCTACAGCACACACACACCCCATCCTATCAGATCCAACCCTAACGAGGTAGAAAATTACTGAAGAACGAACAGTGGCGAAGTCAAAGGATCAGCACCACAGAATCAACGAAGATTTCGCTTCTCTGGGGCAAGCAGCTGCAGGAGGAGTAGGTTCGCGAGATTTGGCCTTACCCTGATTCTGCTTCATCGAAGAAGAACTCAAGGCCGTCCATGGCGGAACGCCGCTGCGCACAGAGGGGAACTGGGAGGGGACAAATGCCCTGACAATGGCAAGAAAGAAGAACCGCTTCGGGCGTTAACTCTATTGCAACGCCAGTTGGGCCCAGGATTAATATCTCACCGCTGAATACTTGACACCCCGCTACCTAAATGTGCTGCTTCCAAACCAGCCCGGCAAGCACATGTTGTGCTTACGTATCCAGCGCTCCTCTGCGGCCCACGTACAACTCTTGCACAGCAGCCCACGGCACCCATGTATTCCTAGACAGCTGCTACCATATACATCTGACAAATAAGCCGTGCACACATCACAGCGCTCTTCTACACGGCGCCAGATACCGGCCTGCACGGTGCTCGGCCACCAAGCCGTGCACTCATTTCTTTCATGCATATGTAAATCATTTTCATGGTTTAGCAAATATTGTTCTAAAGGATTAGTAGGTGGAACAGCAATAGAAGCAAGACCAGTTAATTCATCCTTTCTAGGCAATTCTTTTTCATGAAGATTTCTACTAAACTTGGAAAAATTGAACTCATGAGACCCATTACCAAAGCTAACACCGATAGTTTGTTTCTCACAGTCTATTCTAGCATTAACGGTGTTCAAGAAAGGTCTACCAAAAATAATTGGACATAAGTCATCTTGTGGGGAACCAAGAACAAGGAAATCAGTAGGGTATTTAATTTTCTCACACAAGACTTCAGCATCTCTAACAATCCCAATTAGTGATATGGTGTCTTTATTAGCAAGTTTAATAGTGACATCTATTTCTTCTATCTCTGCGGGTGCTATGTCATTCATAATTTCTTGATATAAGGTGTAAGGAATAACACTCACACTAGCACCTATGTCACATAAATCATGATAACAGTGATCTCCTATTTTAACTGAGATGGCAGGCATGCCAACAACAGGTCTATTTTTATCCCTTTTATCAGGTTTAGCAATTCTAGTAGCTTCTTCACAGAAGTAAATAACACGCCCATCCATATCTTCTTCCAAGAGATCTTTAACCATAGCAATGCTAGGTTCTACTTTAATTTGTTCATCAGGTTTAGGTGTTCTAATATAGCTTTTATTAACCACAGTTGAAACTTTAGCATGTTCCTTTATCCTAACAGGAAAAGGTGGTTTCTCAGTATAAGCAGAAGGGACAACTGGATCAATATTATAAAGTATAGTTTCTTCTTTAACTGGTACCGGTTCTTTAATTTCTTCTTTCATAGGTGGGTGATATTTAAACCACTTCTCTTTAGGGAGTTCAACATGAGTAGCAAATGATTCATAAAAGGAGGCTACTATCGCATAGTCAAGTCCATATTTAGTGCTAAACTTTTGAAAAGCATCGGTATCCATAAAAGATTTAACACAATCATACTTAAGTTTAATACCTAACTCTTTACCTTCGTCGATTTCCCAATCTTTAGAGTTGCGTTTAATTCTTTCCAAAATATCCCACCGGAATTCAATAGTCTTGTTCATAAAAGAACCAGCACAAGAAGTATCAAGCATGGTTTGATCATTACGAGAAAGCTGAGCATAAAAATTCTGGATAATAATTTCTCTTGAGAGCTCGTGATTGGGGCATGAATATAACATTGACTTAAGCCTCTCCCAAGCTAGAGCGATACTTTCTCCTTCACGAGGCCAAAAATTATATATATAATTCCGATCACGATGAACTAGATGCATAGGATAAATTTTTTGGTGCGACTCCAATTTCAAACGATTCCAATTCCATGATCCAATATCATCGCATAGCCTATACCATGCCAATGTTTTTCCCTTCAAAGATAAAGGGGAAACCTTTTTCATCACTTCATCTCCAGGTAAACCTGCAAGCTTAAACAGTCCACAAATTTGTTCTACATATATCAAGTGCATATCAGGATGTTCGGTTCCATCTCCTACATAAGGATTAGCTAGCAGTTGTTCTATTATACCTGAAGGAATTTCATATTCAATATTTTAAGTAGGTGCAGTAGGTTGAGGGGTAGCTAATTATGGTTTCGGACGAGGTGAAGATACCCTGAACAAACCCCTCAAAGGATTGTTTTCCATAGTAACAAGTGACAATAAATTTCAGCACACTATATAAATGTTTCCTTACCAAGTTCCACTTACCAAAGGCACTTCACTCCCTGGCAACGGCGCCAGAAATAGCCTTGATGACCCACAAGTATAGGGGATCAATTTTAGCTCTTTTCGATAAGTAAGAATGTCGAACCCAACAAGGAGCAGAAGGAAGTGGCAAGTGGTTTTCAGCAAGGTAATGTCTGCAAGTGCTGAAATTTTAAGTAGCAGGGTAGTTTGATAGCAAGATAATTTGTAACGAGCAAGTAACGATAGTAGTAACAAAAATGCAGCAAGGTAGCCCAATCCTTTTGAGGCAAAGGACAAGCCAAAACGGCCTCTTCTGATAAGCAAAGCGTTATTTAGGGTACACGCGAATTTCATCTAGTCACTTTCATCATGTTGGTTGATACGTCTCCAACGTATCTATAATTTTTGATTGTTCCATGCCATTATATTATCTGTTTTACATGTTTAATGGGCTTTATTATGCACTTCTATATTATTTTTGGGAGTAACCTACTAACCGGAGGCCCAGTGCAAATTGTTGTTTTTTTGCCTATTTCAGTGTTTCGCAGAAAAGAAATATCAAACGGAGTCCAAACGGAATGAAACCTTCACAAGGATCGTTTTTGGAACAAACGCAATCCATGAGACTTGGAGTGGATGTCAAGGAAGCAACAAGGCGGCCACGAGGTAGGAGGGCGCGCCCCGCACCCTCATGGGCCCCTCGTGGCTCCACCGACCTACTTCCTTCGCCTATATATACTCTTATACCTTGAAAACATACAGGAGCACCATGAAACCCTATTTCCACCGCCGTAACCTTCTGTACCCGTGAGATCCCATCTTGGGGCCTTTTATGGCGCTCCGCCGGAGGGGGAATCGATCATGGAGGACTTCTACATCAACACCATGGCCTCTCGGATGATATGTGAGTAGTTTACCACAGACCTTCGGGTCCATAGTTATTAGCTAGATGGCTTTTTCTCTCTCTTTGGATCTCAATACAAAGTTCTCCTCGATTCTCTTAGAGATCTATTCGATGTAATACTTTTTGCGGTGTGTTTGTCGAGATTCGATGAATTGTGGGTTTATGATCAAGATTATCTATGAACAATATTTGATTCTTCTCTGAATTCTTTTATGCATGATTTGATATCTTTGCAAGTCTCTTCGAATTATTAGTTTGGGTTGCCCTACTAGATTGATCTTTCTTGCAATGGGAGAAGTGCTTAGCTTTGGTTTCAATCTTGCGGTGTCCTTTCCCAGTGACAGCAGGGGCAGCAAGGCACATATTGTATTGTTGCCATCGAGGATAAAAAGATGGGGTTTATATCATATTGCTTGAGTTTATCCCTGCACATCATGTCATCATGCCTAATGCGTTATTCTGTTCTTATGAACTTAATACTCTAGATGCATGCTGGATAGCGGTCGATGTGGAGAGTAATAGTAGTAGATGCAGAATTGTTTCGGTCTACTTGTCACGGACATGATGCCTATGTTCATGATCATGCCTAGATATTCTCATAACTATGCGCTTTTCTATCAATTGCTCAACAGTAATTTGTTCATCCAAGGTAGAATTTGCTATCTTGAGAGAAGCCACTAGTGAAACCTATGGCCGCAGGGTCTATTTTCCATCATATTAATCTCCCGTCAATTAGCTATTTCTGTCATCGTTTATTTTGCAATCTTTACTTTTCAATCTATACACTAAAAATACCAAAAATATTTATCTTATTATCTCTATCAGATCACACTTTTGCAAGTGGCCGAGAAGGGATTGACAACCCCTTTATCGCGTTGTATGCAAGGTTCTTATTTGTTTGTGCAGGTATTAGGCGACTTGCGTGTAACCTCCTACTGGATTGATACCTTGGTTCTCAAAAACGGAGGGAAATACTTATGCTACTTTCCTACATCACCCTTTCCTCTTCAAGAGAAAACCAACGCATGCTCAAGAGGTAGCAAGAAGGATTTCTGGCACCGTTGTTGGGGAGGCTTACGCAAAGTCAAGTCAAGATTTGATCTCCCAACAACGTGCGGTTTCTGGAACCGCTGCCGGGGATATCTACGCACAAGTCAAGACATACCAAGTACCCATCACAAACTCTTATCCCTCGCATTACATTATTTGCCATTTGCATCTCGTTTTCCTCTCCCCCACTTCACCCTTGCCATTTTGTTCGCCCTTTTTCCGTTTGTCTCTTTTTCGCTTGCTTCTTGTGTGTTTGTGTGTTGGATTGTTTATCATGATGGCTCAAGACAATACTTGTGTGACTTTTCCAATACCAACAACAATGATTTTCTTAGCACTCCGATTACTCCTATTACCGATGCTGAATCTTTTGAAATTAATGCTGCTTTGTTGAATCTTGTCATGAAAGATCAATTCTCTGGCCTTCCTAGTGAAGATGTCGTTACTCATCTAAACAACTTTGTTGATTTGTGCGATATGCAAAAGAAGAAAGATGTGGATAATGATATTTTCAAATTGAAGCTATTTCTGTTTTCGCTTAGAGATCGTGCTAAAACTTGGTTCTCTTCATTGCCTGAAAATAGTATTGATTCATGGAATAAGTGCAAAGATGCTTTTATCTCTAAGTATTTTCCTCCCGCTAAGATCATCTCTCTTAGAAATGATATTATGAATTTTAAGCAACTTGATCATGAGCATGTTGCACAAGCTTGGGAGAGGATCAAATTAATGATACGTAATTGCCCTACACATGGTTTGAATTTATGGATGATTATACAAAAAATTATGTGGGATTGAATTTTGCTTCTAGAAATCTTTTAGATTCGGCCGCGGGAGGCACTTTTATGGAAATCACTTTAGGATAAGCTACTAAACTCCTAGATACTATTATGGTTAATTATTCTCAATGGCACACCGAAAGATCTACTAGTAAAAAGGTTCATGCGATTGAAGAGATTAATGTTTTGAGTGGAAAGATGGATGAACTTATGAAATTTTTTGCTAATAAGAGTGTTTCTTCTCATCCTAATGATATGCCTTTGTCCACTTTGATTGAGAAAAATAAGGAATCTATGCATGTGAATTTTGTTGATAGGAACAATTTTGGTAAAAACGTGTATTGAGGAAACTTTAATTCTAGGTCGTTCCCTAGTAATTCCTCTAATCATTATGGTAATTCCTACAACAACTCTTATGCAAATTTTAATAAGATGCCCTCTGATTTTGAGACTAGTGTTAAAGAATTTATGATTTCATAAAAGAATTTCAATGCTTTGCTTGAAGAAAAATTGCTTAAGGTTGATGAATTGGCTAGGAACGTGGATATAATTTCTCTTGATGTTGATTCTTTCAACTTAGATCTATTCCACCTAAGCATGATATCAATGAGTCTCTCAAATCCATGAGAATTTCCATTGATGAGTGCAAAGAAAGAACGGCTAGGATGCGTGCTAAAAAGGATTGCTTTGTCAAAGCGTGTTCTTCTAGTCATGATAATAATGATAAAGATCTAAAAGTGATTGATGTGTCTCCTATTAAATCTTTGTTTTCCAATATGAATCTTGATAAAGATGGGACTGGAGATGAGTCAACTTTAGTTAGAAGGCGTCCCAATGATTCGGAGTTTTTAGATCTTGATGAAAAAATTGGTAAAAGTGGGATTGAAGAGGTCAAAACTTTACATAGCAATGAACCCACTATTTTGGATTTCAAGGAATTTAATTATGATATTTTCTCTTTGATAGATTGTATTTCCTTGTTGCAATCCTTGTTAAATTCTCCTCATGCTTATAGTCAAAATAAAGCTTTTACCAAACATATCGTTGATGCTTTAATGCAATCTTATGAAGAAAAACTTGAATTAGAAGTCTCTATCCCTAGAAAACTTTATGATGAGTGGGAACCTACTATTAAAATTAAGATTAAAGATCATGAATGCTATGCTTTGTGTGATTTGGGTGCTAGTGTTTCCACGATTCCTAAAACTTTGTGTGATGTGCTAGGTTTCCATGAATTTGATGACTGTTCTTTAAATTTGCATCTTGCGGATTCCACCATTAAGAAACCTATGGGAAGGATTAATGATGTTCTTATTGTTGCAAATAGGAATTATGTGCCCGTAGATTTCATTGTTCTTGATATAGATTGCAATCCTACATATCCTATTATTCTTGGTAGACCTTTCCTTAGAACGATTGGTGCAATTATTGATATGAAGGAAGGGAATATTAGATTCCAATTCCCGTTAAGGAAGGGCGTGGAGAACTTCCCTAGAAAGAAAATTAAATTATCTTATGAATCTATTATGAGGGTCACTTATGAATTGCATACCAAAGATGACAGTACCTAGATATATTCTTGTTTTTATGCCTAGCTAGGGGCATTAAACGATAGCGCTTGTTGGGAGGCAACCCAATTTTATTTTTTTCCTTGCTTTTCGTTCCTGTTTAGTAATAAATATTTCATCTAGCCTCTGGTTATATGTGGTTTTATGTTTTAATTAGTGTTTGTGCCAAGTAAAACCTATAGGATCTTCTTGGGTGATAATTATTTGATCTTGCTGAAAAAGTTAGAAACTTTCTGATCACGAAAACAATTGTTAAAAATCACCAGAAAGCCATAAAATACTGATTCCAATTGAATTAGATCAATAATCAAATTATTTTGGTCGCCCTATTTTGGTAGATGTTTCCGAGTTACAGAAGTTTGCGTTTGATATAGATTACTACAGACTGTTCTGTTTTTCACAGATTCTGTTTTTCGTGTGTTGTTTGCTTATTTTGATGAATCTATGTCTAATATCGGAGGTTATGAGCCATAGAGAAGTTGGAATAAAGTAGTTTTAACACCAATAACAATAAATAATGAGTTCATTACAGTACATTAAAGTGGTGGTTTGTTTTATTTCGCTAACGGAGCTCATGAGATTTTCTGTTGAGTTTTGTGTTGTGAAGTTTTCAAGTTTTTGGGTAAAGATTTGATGGATTTTGGAACAAGGAGTGGCAAGAGCCTAAGCTTGGGTATGCCCAAGGAAACCAAGGTAAAATTCAAGGACAACCAAAAGCCTAAGCTTGGGGATGCCCCAGAAGGCATCCCCTCTTTCGTCTTTGTCTATCGGTAACTTTACTTGATGCTATATTTTTATTCACCACATGATATGTGTTTTGCTTGGAGCGTCTTGTATGATTTGAGTATTTGCTTTTTAGTTTACCACAATCATCCTTGCTGTACACACCTTTTGGAGAGACACACATGAATCAAAATTTATTAGAATACTCTATGTGCTTCACTTATATCTTTTGAGCTAGATAATTTTAATCTAGTGCTTCACTTATATCTTTTAGAGCACGGTGGTGGTTTATTTTATAGAAATTATTGATCTCTCATGCTTCACTTATATTATTTTGAGAGTCTTTTAGAACAGCATGGTAATTTGATTTGGTTAAAATTTTAGTCCTAAAGTGATGAGCATCCAAGATAGGTATAATGAAAACTATCATATAAAGTGCATTGAATACTATGAGAAGTTTGATCCTTTATGATTGTTCTGAGATATGAAGATGGTGATATTAGAGTCATGCTAGGTGAGTAGTTCTGAATTTGAGAAATACTTGTGCTAAAGTTTGTGATTCCCGTAGCATGCACGTATGGTGAACCGTTATGTGATGAAGTCAGGCATGATTTATTTATTGATTGTCTTCCTTATGAGTGGCGGTCTGGGACGAGCGATGGACTTCTCCTACCAATCTATCCCCGTAGGAGCATGCGCGTAGTACTTCGTTTTGATAACTAATAGATTTTTGCAACAAGTATGTGAGTTCTTTATGACTAATGCTGAGTCCATGAATTATACGCACTCTCACCCTTCCACCATTGCTAGCCTCTCTAACACCGCGCACCTTTCACTGGTATCATACACCCACCATATACCTTCCTCAAAACAACCACCATACCTACCTACTATCCACCTTCATAGCCATTCCGAGATATATTGCCATGCAACTTTCCACCGTTCCGTTTATTATGACACGCTTCATCATTGTCATATTGCTTTGCATGATCATTTAGTTGACATCGTATTTGTGGCAAAGCCACCTTTATAATTCTTTCATACATGTCACTCTTGATTCATTGCATATCTCGGTACACCGCCGGAGGCATTCACATATAGTCATATTTTGTTCTAAGTATTGAGTTGTAATTCTTGAGTTGTAAGTAAATAAAAGTGTGATGATCATCATTATTAAAGCATTGTCCCAAGTGAGGAAAGGATGATGGAGACTATGATTCCCCCACAAGTCGGGATGAGACTCCATACTAAAAAAAGAAAAAGGAAAGAGGCCTAAAAAAGAGATAAAGTCCAAATAAAAAATGAGAGAAAAAGAGAGAAGGGACAATGTTACTATCCTTTTACCACACTTGTGCTTCAAAGTAGCACAATGATCTTCATGATAGAGAGTCTCCTATGTTATCACTTTCATACTAGTGGGAATTTTACATTATGGAACTTGGCTTGTATATTCCGATGATGGGCTTCCACAAAATGCCCTAGGTTTTCGTGAGCAAGCGAGTTGGATGCACACCCACTTAGTTTCTTTTGTTGAGCGTTCATACACTTATAGCTCTAGTGCATCCGGTGCATGGAAATCCCTACTCACTCACATTGATATTTATTGATGGGCATCTCCATAGCTCGTTGATACTGAAGGAAATATGCCCTAGAGGGAATAATAAAGTTATTATTTATTTCCTTATTTCATGATAAATGTTTATTATTCATGCTAGAATTGTATTAACCGGAAACATAATACATGTGTGAATACATAGACAAACAGAGTGTCACTAGTATGCCTCTACTTGACTAGCTCGTTAATCAAAGATGGTTATGTTTCCTAACCATGAACAAAGAGTTGTTATTTGATTAACGGGATCACATCATTAGTTGAATGATCTGATTGACATGACCCATTCTATTAGCTTAGCACCCGATCGTTTAGTATGTTGCTATTGCTTTTATCCATGACTTATACATGTTCCTATGACTATGAGATTATGCAACTCCCGTTTGCCGGAGGAACACTTTGGGTGCTACCAAACGTCACAACGTAACTGGGTGATTATAAAGGAGTACTACAGGTGTCACCAAAGGTAGATGTTGGGTTGGCGTATTTCGAGATTAGGATTTGTCACTCCGATTGTCGGAGAGGTATCTCTGGGCCCTCTCGGTAATGCACATCACTTAAGCCTTGCAAGCACTGCAACTAATGAGTTAGTTGCGAGATGATGTATTATGGAACGAGTAAAGAGACTTGCCGGTAACGAGATTGAACTAGGTATTGGATACCGACGATCGAATCTTGGGTAAGTAACATACCGATGACAAAGGGAACAACGTATGTTGTTATGCGGTCTGACCGATAAAGATCTTCGTAGAATATGTAGGAGCCAATATGGGCATCCAGGTCCCGCTATTGGTTATTGACCGGAGACGTGTCTCGGTCATGTCTACATTGTTCTCGAACCGTAGGGTCCGCATGCATAAGGTTTCGATGACAGTTATATTATGAGTTTATGAGTTTTGATGTACCGAAGGAGTTCGGAGTCCCAGATGAGATCGGAGACATGACGAGGAGTCTCGAAATGGTCGAGACGTAAAGATCGATATATTGGACGACTATATTCGGACATCGGAAAGGTTCTGAGTGATTCGGGTATTTTCGGGAGTATCGGGGAGTTACGGGATTACAGGAGAAGTAATGGGCCTTGATGGGCTTTAGTGGGAAGAGGAAAAAAAGGCTGCTGCGCCCCCCCTCCCCTCTAGTCCGAATTGGACTAGGGAAAAGGGGGCCGGCCACCTTTCCTTCTCCTCCACTTCCTTCTCCCTTCCTCCCCTCTTGGTGGACTCCTACTAGGACTTGGAGTCCTAGTAGGACTCCACATCCTGGCTGCACCAAGCCTTGGCCGGCCTCCTCCTCCTCCATCCTTTATATACAGGGGCAGGGGCACCCCATAGACACACAATTGATCATTGAGATCTTTCCTTAGCCGTGTGCGGTGCCCCCTGCCACCAAATTCCACCTCGGTCATATTGTCACAGTGCTTAGGCGAAGCCCTGCGTCAGTAGTTCATCAAGATCGTCACCACGCCGTCGTGCTGACGGAACTCTTCCCCGACGCTTTGCTGGATCGGAGCCCGGGGATCGTCATCGAGCTGAATGTGTGCCAAGAACTCGGAGGTGCCGGAGTAACGGTGCTTGGATCGGTCGGATCGTGAAGACGTACGACTACATCAACCGCGTTGATATAACGCTTCCGCTTTCGGTCTACGAGGGTACGTAGACAACACTCTCCCCTCTCGTTGCTATGCATCACCATGATCTTGCGTGCGCGTAGGAAAATTTTGAAATTACTACGTTCCCCAACAGTGGCATCCGAGCCAGGTTTTATGGTTTGATGTTATTTGCACGAGTAGAACACAAGTGAGTTGTGGGCGATATAAGTCATACTGCCTACCAGCATGTCATACTTTGGTTCGGCGGTATTGTTGGACGAGACGATCTGGACCAACCTTATGCGTACTCTTACGCGAGACCGGTTCCCTCGACGTGCTTTGCACATAGATGGCTTGCGGAAGACTGTCTCTCCAACTTTAGTTGAACCGAGTGTGGCTACGCCCGGTCCTTGGGAAGGTTAAAACGGAGTCTATTTGACAAACTATCGTTGTGGTTTTGATGCGTAGGTAAGATGAGTTCTTGCTTAAGCCCGTAGCAGCCACGTAAAACTTGCAACAACAAAGTAGAGGACGTCTAACTTGTTTTTGCAGGGCATGTTGTGATGTGATATGGTCAAGACATGATGCTAAATTTTATTGTATAAGATGATCATGTTTTGTAACCGAGTTATCGGCAATTGGCAGGAGCCATATGGTTGTCGCTTTATTGTATGCAATGCAATCGCGATGTAATGCTTTACTTTATTACTAAGCGGTAGTGATAGTCGTGGAAGCATAAGATTGGCGAGACGACAATGATGCTACGATGGAGATCAAGGTGTCGCGCCGGTGACGATGGTGATCATGATGGTGCTGCGGAGATGGAGATCACAAGCACAAGATGATGATGGCCATATCATATCACTCATATTGATTGCATGTGATGTTTATCTTTTATGCATCTTATATTGCTTTGATTGACGGTAGCATTATAAGATGATCTCTCACTAATTATCAAGAAGTGTTCTCCCTGAGTATGCACCGTTGCGAAAGTTCTTCGTGCTGAGACACCACGTGATGATCGGGTGTGATAGGCTCTACGTTCAAATACAACGGGTGCAAAACAGTTGCACACGCGGAATACTCAGGTTATACTTGACGAGCTATGCATATAAGATATGACCTCGGAACACGGAGACCGAAAGGTCGAGCGTGAATCATATAGTAGATATGATCAACATAGTGATGTTCTCCATTGAAACTACTCCATCTCACGTGATGATCGGACATGGTTTAGTTGATTTGGATCACGTGATCACTTAGAGGATTAGAGGGATGTCTATCTAAGTGGGAGTTCTTAAAGTAATATGATTAATTGAACTTTAATTTATCATGAACTTAGTCCTGGTAGTATTAGCATATCTATGTTGTAGATCAATAGCTCGCGTTGTTGCTTCCCTATGTTTATTTTGATATGTTCCTAGAGAAAATTGTGTTGAAAGATGTTAGTAGCAATGATGCGGATTGGATCCGTGATCTAAGGTTTATCCTCATTTCTGCACAGAAGAATTATGTGCTTGATGCACCGCTAGGTGACAGACCTATTGCAGGAGCAGATGCAGACGTTATGAACGTTTTACTAGCTCAATATGATGACTACTTAATAGTTTAGTGCACCATGCTTAACGGCTTAGAATCGGGACTTCAAAGACATTTTGAAACGTCATGGACCATATGAGATGTTCCAGGAGTTGAAGTTAATATTTCAAGGAAATACCCGAGTTGAGAGATATGAAGTCTCCAACAAGTTCTATAGCTAAAAGATGGAGGAGAATCGCTCAACTAGTGAGCATGTGCTCAGATAGTCTGAGTACTACAATCGCTTGAATCAAGTGGGAGTTAATCTTCCAGATAAAATAGTGATTGACAGAATTCTCTAGTCACCATCACCAAGATAGTAGAACTTTGTGATGAACTATAATATGCAAGGGATGACGAAAGTAATTCCCAAGCTCTTCGTGATGCTGAAATCGACGAAGGTAGAAATCAAGAAAAACATCAAGTGTTGATGGTTAACAAGACCATTAGTTTCAAACAAAAAGGGCAAAGGGAAAAAGGGGAACTTCAAGAAGAACATCAAGCAAGTTGCTGCTCAAGTGAAGAAGCCCAAGTCTAGTCCTAAGCCTGAGACTAAGTGCTTCTACTGCAAAGGGACTGGTCACTGGAAGCGGAATTACCCCAAGTGATTGGCAGATAAGAAGGATGGCAAAGTGAACATAAGTATATTTGATATACATGTTATTGATGTGTACTTTACTAGTATTTATAGCAACCCCTCAGTATTTGATACTAGTTCAGTTGCTAAGATTAGTAACTCGAAACGGGAGTTGCAGAATAAACATAGACTAGTTAAGGGTGAAGTGACGATGTATGTTGGAAGTAGTTCCAAGATTGATATGATCATCATCGCACACTCACTATACTTTCGGGATTAGTGTTGAACTTAAATAAGTGTTATTTGGTGTTTTGCGTTGAGCATAAATATGATTTGATCATGTTTATTGCAATACGGTTATTCATTTAAGTTAGAGAACAATTGTTGTTCTGCTTACATGAATAGAACCTTCGATGGTCATACACCCAATGAAAATAGTTCGTTGGATCTCGATCGTAGTGATACACATATTCATAATATTGAAGCCAAAAGATGCAAAGTTAATAATGATAGTGCAAATTATTTGTGGCACTGCCGTTTAGGTCATATTGGTGTAAAGCACATGAAGAAACTCCATGCTGATGGGATTTTTGAATCACTTGATTATGAATCACTTAATGCTTGCGAACCATGCCTCATGGGCAAGATGACTAAGACTCCGTTCTCCGGAACAATGGAGCGAGCAACTGACTTGTTGGAAATCATACATACCGATGTATGTGGTCCGATGAAAATTAAGGCTCGCGACAAGTATCATTATTTTCTGACCTTCACAGATGTTTTGAGCGGATATGGGTATATCTACTTGATGAAACATAAGTCTGAAATGTTTGAAAAGTTCAAAGAATTTCAGAGTGAAGTGGAAAATCATCGTGACAAGAAAATAAAGTTTCTACGATCTGATCGCGGAGACGAATATTTGAGTTACGAGTTTGGTCTTCAGTTAAAACAATGTGGAATAGTTTCACAAACTCATGCCACCTGGAACACCACAGCATAATGGTGTGTCCGAACGTCATAACCGTACTTTATTGGATATAGTACAATCTATGATGTTTCTTACCGATTTACCAATATCGTTTTGGGATCGTGCATTAGAGACAGCTGCATTCACGTTAAAAAGGGGCACCATCTAAATCCGTTGAGACGACACCGTATGAACTATGTTTTGGCAAGAAACCAAAGTTGTTGTGTCTTAAAGTTTGGGGTTGTGATGCTTATATGAAAAAGTTTCATTCTGATAAGCTCAAACCCAAATCGGAGAAATATGTCTTCATAGGATACCCAAAGAAGACAGTTGGGTACACCTTCTATCACAGGTCCGAAGGCAAGATATTCGTTGCTGAGAATGGATCCTTTCCAGAGAAGGAGTTTCTCTCGAAAGAAGTGATTGGGAGGAAAGTAGAAAACTTGATGAGGTAATTGTACCTTCTCCCTTATTGGAAAGTAGTTCATCACAGAAATCTATTCTTGTGACTACTACACCAATTAGTAAGGAAGCTAATGATAATGATCATGTAACTTCAAGATCAAGTTACTACTGAATCTCGTAAGTAAACCAGAGTGAGATCCGCACCAGAGTGGTACGGTAATCCTATTCTGGAAGTCATGTTACTAGACCATGATGAACTTACGAACTATGAGGAAGCGATGATGAGCCCAGATTCCGCGAAATGGTTTGAGACCATGAAATCTGAGATATGATCCATGTATGAGAACAAAAGTATGGACTTTGATGGATTTGCCCGGTGATCGGCAAGCCATAGAATATAAATGGATCTTCAAGAGGAAGACGGACGCTGATAGTAGTGTTACTATCTACAAAGCTAGAATTGTCGCAAAAGGTTTTCGACAAAGTTCAAAGTGTTGACTACGATGAGAGTTTCTCACTCGTATCTATGCTTAAGTCTGTCCGAATCATGTTAGCAATTGCCGCATTTTATGAAATCTGGCAAATGGATAAACAAAACTGCATTCCTTAATGGATTTATTAAAGAAGAGTTCTATACGATGCAACTAGAAGGTTTTGTCGATCCTAAAGGTGTTAACAAAATATGCAAGCTCCAGCGATCCATCTATGGACTGGTGCAAGCATCTCGGAGTTGGAATATACGCTTTGATAAGTTGATCAAAGCATATAGTTTTATACAGACTTGCGGTGAAGCCTGTATTTACAAGAAAGTGAGTGGGAGCACTACAACATTTCTGATAAGTATATGTGAATGACATATTGTTGATCAGAAATAATGTAGAATTATTCTGCGAAGCATAAAGGAGTATTTGAAAGGAGTTTTTCGAAGAAGGACCTCGGTAAAGTTGCTTACATATTAAGCATCAAGGTCTATAGAGATAGATCAAGACGCTTGATAAGTTTTCAATGAGTACATACCTTGACAAGATTTTGAAGTAGTTCAAAATGGAACATTCAAAGAAAGAGTTCTTACCTGTGTTACAAGGTGTGAAGTTGAGTAAAGACTCAAAGCCCGACCATGGCAGAAGATAGAAAGAGAATGAAAGTCATTCCCTATGCCTCAGTCATAGGTTCTATAAAGTATGTCATGCTGTGTACCAGTACTATTGTATACCCTACACTGATTTTGGCAAGGGAGTACACTAGTGATCTAGGAGTAGATCACTGGACAGCGGTCAAAATTATCCTTAGTGGAATAAGGATATGTTTCTCGATTATGGAGGTGACAAAAGGTTCGTCGTAAAGGGTTACGTCGATGCAAATTTTGACACTGATCTAGATGACTCTAAGTCTCAATCTGGATACATATTGAAAGTGGGAGCAATTAGCTAGAGTAGCTCCGCGCAGAGTATTGTTGACATAGAAATTTGCAAAATACATACGGATCTGAATTTTGGCAGACCCGTTGACTAAGCTTCTCTCACAAGCAAAACATGATCACACCTTAGTACTCTTTGGGTGTTAATCACATAGCGATGTGAACTAGATTACTGACTCTAGTAAACCCTTTGGGTGTTGATCACATATAGATGTGAACTATGGGTGTTAATCACATGGTGATGTGAACTATTGCTGTTAAATCACATGGCGATGTGAACTAGATTATTGACTCTAGTGCAAGTGGGAGACTGAAGGAAATATGCCCTAGAGGCAATAATAAAGTTATTATTTATTTCCTTATTTCATGATAAATGTTTATTATTCATGCTAGAATTGTATTAACCGGAAACATAATACATGTGTGAATACATAGACAAACAGAGTGTCACTAGTATGCCTCTACTTGACTAGCTCGTTAATCAAAGATGGTTATGTTTCCTAACCATGAACAAAGAGTTGTTATTTGATTAACGGGATCACATCATTAGTTGAATGATCTGATTGACATGACCCATTCTATTAGCTTAGCACCCAATCGTTTAGTATGTTGCTATTGCTTTTATCCATGACTTATACATGTTCCTATGACGATGAGATTATGCAACTCCCGTTTGCCGGAGGAACACTTTGGGTGCTACCAAACGTCACAACGTAGCTGGGTGATTATAAAGGAGTACTACAGGTGTCACCAAAGGTAGATGTTGGGTTGGCGTATTTCGAGATTAGGATTTGTCACTCCGATTGTCGGAGAGGTATCTCTGGGCCCTCTCGGTAATGCACATCACTTAAGCCTTGCAAGCATTGCAACTAATGAGTTAGTTGCGAGATGATGTATTATGGAACGAGTAAAGAGACTTGCCGGTAACGAGATTGAACTAGGTATTGGATACCGACGATCGAATCTCGGGTAAGTAACATACCGATGACAAAGGGAACAACGTATGTTGTTATGCGGTCTGACCGATAAAGATCTTCATAGAATATGTAGGAGCCAATATGGGCATCCAGGTCCCGCTATTGGTTATTGACCGGAGACGTGTTTCGGTCATGTCTACATTGTTCTCGAACCATAGGGTCCGTACGCTTAAGGTTTCGATGACAGTTATATTATGAGTTTATGAGTTTTGATGTACCGAAGGAGTTTGGAGTCCCAGATGAGATCGGATACATGACGAGGAGTCTCGAAATGGTCGAGACGTAAAGATCGATATATTGGACGACTATATTCGGACATCGGAAAGGTTCTGAGTGATTCGGGTATTTTCGGGAGTACCGGGGAGTTACGGGATTACGGGAGAAGTAATGGGCCTTGATGGGCTTTAGTGGGAAGAGGAAAAAAAGGCTGCTGCGCCCCCCTCCCCTCTAGTCCGAATTGGACTAGGGAAAAGGGGGCCGGCCACCTTTCCTTCTCCTCCACTTCCTTCTCCCTTCCTCCCCTCTTGGTGGACTCCTACTAGGACTTGGAGTCCTAGTAGGACTCCACATCCTGGCCGCACCAAACCTTGGCCGGCCTCCTTCTCCTCCATCCTTTACATACAGGGGCAGGGGGCACCCCATAGACACACAATTGATCATTGAGATCTTTCCTTAGCCGTGTGCGGTGCCCCCTGCCACCAAATTCCACCTCGGTCATATTGTCGCAGTGCTTAGGCGAAGCCCTGCGTCAGTAGTACATCAAGATCGTCACCATGCCGTCGTGCTGATGGAACTCTTCCCCGACGCTTTGCTGGATCGGAGCCCGGGGATCGTCATCGAGCTGAACGTGTGCCAAGAACTCGGAGGTGCCGGAGTAACGGTGCTTGGATCGGTCGGATCGTGAAGACGTACGACTACATCAACCGCGTTGATATAACGCTTCCGCTTTCGGTCTACGAGGGTACGTAGACAACACTCTCCCCTCTCGTTGCTTTGCATCACCATGATCGTGTGCGTAGGAAAATTTTGAAATTACTACGTTCCCCAACAGATACGCCTAGTTGATCTGAGACTATCTTCTTCTTTTTGTCTTCTCCACAACCACCATTCTATTCCACATATAGTGCTATGTCCATGGCTCACGCTCATGTATTGCGTGAAGATTGGAAAAGTTTGAGAACATCAAAAGTATGAAACAATTGCTTGGCTTGTCATCGGGGTTGTGCATGATTTAAATATTTTGTGTGATGAAGATAGAGCATAACCAGACTATATGATTTGGTAGGGATAACTTTCTTTGGCCATGTTATTTTGAGAAGACATGATTGCTTTATTAGTATGCTTGAAGTACTATTATTTTTATGTCAATATTAAACTTTTGACTTTAATCTTTCGGATCTGAATATTCATGCCACAATAAAGAAAATTACATTGAGAATTATGTTAGGTAGCATTCCACATCAAAAATTCTGTTTTTATCATTTAGCTAGCCGAGGACGAGCAGGAATTAAGCTTGGGGATGCTTGATACGTCTCCAACGTATCTATAATTTTTGATTGTTCCATGCTATTATATTATCTGTTTTGGATGTTTAATGGGCTTTATTATGCACTTTTATATTATTCTTGGGACTAACCTACTAACCGGAGGCCCAGTGCAAATTGCTGTTTTTTGCCTATTTCAGTGTTTCGCAGAAAAGGAATATCAAACGGAGTCCAAACGGAATGAAACCTTCATGAGGATCATTTTTGGAACAAATGCAATCCAGGAGACTTGGAGTGGATGTCAAGGAAGCAACGAGGCAGCCACGAGGTAGGAGGGAGCACCCAGGGGGTAGGCGCGCCCCCCACCCTCGTGGGCCCCTCGTGGCTCCACCGACCTACTTCCTTCGCCTATATATACTCTTATACCCTAAAAACATCTAGGAGCACCACGAAACCCTATTTCTGAAGGAAATATACCCTAGAGGCAATAATAAAGTTATTATTTATTTCCTTATATCATGATAAATGTTTATTATTCATGCTAGAATTGTATCACTATCAACCGGAAACATGATACATGTGTGAATACATAGACAAACAGAGTGTCACTAGTATGCCTCTACTTGACTAGCTCGTTAATCAAAGATGGTTATGTTTCCTAGCCATAGACATGAGTTGTCATTTGATTAACGGGATCACATCATTAGGAGAATGATGTGATTGACTTGACCCATTCCGTTAGCTTGGCACTTGATCGTTTAGTATGTTGCTATTGCTTTCTTCATGACTTATACATGTTCCTATGACTATGAGATTATGCAACTCCCGTTTACCGGAGGAACACTTTGTGTGCTACCAAATGTCACAACGTAACTGAGTGATTATAAAGGTGCTCTACAGGTGTCTCCGAAGGTACTTGTTGAGTTAGCGTATTTCGAGATTAGGATTTGTCACTCCGATTGTCGGAGAGGTATCTCTGGGCCAACTCGGTAATACACATCACTATAAGCCTTGCAAGCATTGTAATTAGTGAGTTAGTTGCAGGATGATGTATTATGGAACGAGTAAAGAGACTTCCCGGTAACGAGATTGAACTAGGTATTGAGATACCAATGATCGAATCTCGAGCAAGTAACATACCAATGACAAAGGGAACAACGTATGTTGTTATGCGGTTTGACCGATAAAGATCTTCGTAGAATATGTAGGAGCAAATATGAGCATCCAAGTTCCGCTATTGGCTACTGACCGGAAATGTGTCTCGGTCATGTCTACATAGTTCTCGAACCCGTAGGGTCCGCACGCTTAACGTTCAGTGATGATTTGTATTATGAGTTATGTGATTTAATGTGCCTAAGGTAGTTTGGAATCCCGGATGAGATCGAGGACATGATGAGGAGTCTCGAAATGGTCGAGACGTAAAGATCGATATATTGGACGACTATATTCGGATATCAGAAAGGTTCCGAGTGATTCGGGTATTTTTCGGAGTACCGGAGAGTTACGGGAATTCGTATTGGGCCTTAATGGGCCATACGGGAAAGGAGAGAAAGGCCTCAAAAGGTGGCCGCACCCCTCCCCATGGTCTGGTCCGAACTGGACTAGGGAGGGGGGCGCCCCCTTCCTTCCTTCTCCTTTTCCCTTCCCTTTTTCCTATTCCATGTGGGAGTAGGAATCCTACTAGGACTAGGGAGTCCTAGTAGGACTCCACACTTCTGGCGCGCCCTAGGGGCTGGCCGGCCTCCCCTCCTCCATCCTTTATATACGGGGGAAGGGGGGCACCTCTAGACACACAACTTGATCTGTTGATCTCTCCCACGCGTGTACGGTGCCCCCCTCCACCATATTCCACCTCGATCATATCGTAGCAGTGCTTAGGCGAAGCCCTGCGTCGGTAGCAACATCATCACCGTCATCACGCCGTCGTGCTGATGGAACTCTCCCATGAAGCTCTGCTGGATCGGAGTTCGCGGGACGTCATTGAGCTGAACGTGTGCTGAATTCGAAGGTGTCGTACGTTCGGTACTTGGATCGGTCGGATTGTGAAGACGTACGACTACATCAACCGCGTTGTGCTAATGCTTCCGCTTTCAGTCTACGAGGGTACGTGGACACACTCTCCCCTCTCGTTGCGATGCATCACCATGATCCTGCGTGTGCGTAGGAATTTTTTTGAAATTACTACGTTCCCCAACAGTGGCATCCGAGCTTGGTTTTATGCATAGATGTTATATGCACGAGTAGAACACAAGTGAGTTGTGGGCGATACAAGTCATACTGCTTACCAGCATGTCATACTTTGGTTCGGCGGTATTCTTGGATGAAGCGGCCCGAACCGACATTACGCGTACGCTTACGCGAGACTGGTTCTACCGATGTGCTTTGCACACACGTGGCTGGCGGGTGTCAATTTCTCCAACATTAGTTGAACCGAGTGTGGCTACGCCTGGTCCTTGAGAAGGTTAAAACAACACTAACTTGACGAACTATCATTGTGGTTTTGATGCGTAGGTAAGATCGGTTCTTGCTCAGCCCGTAGCAGCCACGTAAAACTTGCAATAACAAGGTAGAGGACGTCTAACTTGTTTTTGCAGGGCATGTTGTGATGTGACATGGTCAAGACATGATGATATATTTTATTGTATGAGATGATCATGTTTTGTAACCAAGTTATCGGCAACTGGCAGGAGCCATATGGTTGTCGCTTTATTGTATGCAATGCAATCACCATGTAATGCTTTACTTTATCACTAAGCGGTAGCGATAGTCGTAGAAGCAATAGTTGGCGAGACGACAACGACGCTACGATGGAGATCAAGGTGTCGCGCCGGTGACGATGGTGCTCATGATGGTTATGTTTCCTAGCCATAGACATGAGTTGTCATTTGATTAACGGGATCACATCATTAGGAGAATGATGTGATTGACTTGACCCATTCTGTTAGCTTGGCACTTGATCGTTTAGTATGTTGCTATTGCTTTCTTCATGACTTATACATGTTCCTATGACTATGAGATTATGTAACTCCCGCTTACCGGAGGAACACTCTGTGTGCTACTAAACGTCACAACGTAACTGAGTGATTATAAAGGTGCTCTACAGGTGTCTCCGAAGGTACTTGTTGATTTGGCGTATTTCGAGATTAGGATTTGTCACTCCAATTGTCGGAGAGGTATCTCTGGGCCCACTCGGTAATACAAATCACTATAAGCCTTGCAAGCATTGTAACTAATGAGTTAGTTGCGGGATGATGTATTACAGAAGAGTAAAGAGACTTGCCGGTAACGAGATTGAACTAGGTATTGAGATACCAACGATCGAATCTCGGGCAAGTAACATACCGATGACAAAGGGAACAACGTATGTTGTTATGCGGTTTGACCGGTAAAGATCTTCGTAGAATATGTAGGAGCCAATATGAGCATCCAGGTTCCGCTATTGGCTACTGACCGGAGATGTGTCTCGGTCATGTCTACATAGTTCTCGAACCCGTAGGGTCCGCGCGCTTAACGTTCGGTGACGATTTGTATTATGAGTTATGTGATTTAATGTACCAAAGGTAGTTCGGAGTCCCGGATGAGATCGGGGACATGACGAGGAGTCTCTAAATGGTCGAGACGTAAAGATCGATATATTGGACGACTATATTCGGATATCGGAAAGGTTCCGAGTGATTCAGGTATTTTTCGGAGTACCGGAGAGTTATGGGAATTCGTATTGGGCCTTAATGGGCCATACGGGAAAGGAGAGAAAGGCCTCAAATAGTGGTCGCACCCCTCCCCATGGTCTGGTCCGAATTGGACTAGGGAGGAGGGCGCCCCCTTCCTTCCTTCTCCTTTTCCCTTCCCTTTTTCCTATTCCATGTGGGAGTAGGAATCCTACTAGGACTAGGGAGTCCTAGTAGGACTCCACACTTCTAGCGCGCCCTAGGGGCTGGCCGGCCTCCCCTCCTCCATCCTTTATATACGGGGGCAGGGGGGCACCTCTAGACACACAAGTTGATCTGTTCATCTCTCCCAGCCGTGTGCGGTGCCCCCCTCAACCATATTCCACCTCGATCATATCGTAGCGGTGCTTAGGCGAAGCCCTGTGTCGTAGCAACATCATCACCGTCATCACGCCGTCGTGCTGACGGAACACTCCCGTGAAGCTCTGCTGGATCGGAGTTTGCGGGACGTCATCGATGTCCTTTCGGTCTACAAGGGTACGTGGACACACTCTCCCCTCTCGTTGCGATGCATCACCATGATCCTGCGTGTGCGTAGGATTTTTTTTTGAAATTACTATGTTCCCCAACAATTTCCACCGCCGCAACCTTCTGTACCCATGAGATCCCATCTTGGGGCCTTTTCCGGCGCTCCGTCGGAGGGGGAATCGATCATGGAGGGCTTCTACATCAACACCATGGCCTCTCCGATGATGTGTGAGTAGTTTACCACAGACCTTCGGGTCCATAGTTATTAGCTAGATGGCTTCTTCTCTCTCTTTGGATCTCAATACAAAGTTCTCCTTGATTCTCTTGGAGATCTATTCGATGTAATACTTTTTGCGGTCTGTTTGTCGAGATCCGATGAATTATGGGTTTATGATCAAGATTATCTATGAACAATATTTGATTCTTCTCTGAATTCTTTTATGCATGATTTGATATCTTTGTGAGTCTCTTCGAATTATCAGTTTGGTTTGGCCTACTAGATTGATCTTTCTTGCAATGGGAGAAGTGCTTAGCTTTGGGTTCAATCTTGTGGTGTCCTTTCTGAGTGACAGCAGGGGCAGCAAGGCACGTATTGCATTGTTGCCATCGAGGATAAAAATATGGGTTTTATATCATATTGCTTGAGTTTATCCCTCTACATCATGTCATCTTGCCTAATGCGTTACTCTGTTCTTATGAACTTAATACTCTAGATGCACACTGGATAGCAGTCGATGTGTGCAGTAATAGTAGTAGATGCAGAATCGTTTCGGTCTACTTGTCACGGACGTGATGCCTATGTTCATGATCATGCCTAGATATTCTCATAACTATGCGCTTTTCTATCAATTTCTCATTAGTATTTTTGTTCATCCACCGTAGAATTTGCTATCTTGAGAGAAGCCACTAGTGAAACCTATGGCCCCCGGGTCTATTTTCCATCATATTTATCTCCCGTCAATTAGCTATTTTTGTCACCGTTTATTTTGCAATCTTTACTTTTCAATCTATACAACAAAAATAACAAAAATATCTATCTTATTATCTCTATCAGATCTCACTTTTGCAAGTGGTTGAGAAGGGATTGACAACCCCTTTATCGTGTTGGTTGCAAGGTTCTTATTTGTTTGTGCAGGTACTAGGCGACTTGCGTGTAATCTCCTACTATATTGATACCTTGGTTCTCAAAAACAGAGGGAAATACTCAAGCTACTTTGCTGCATCACCCTTTCCTCTTCAAGGGAAAACCAATGCATGCTCTAGAGGTAGCATTGGTTTAATTCATGTTCGCTACTTTGATAATTTGATATGTGGGTGGACCGGTGATTAGGTGTTGTTCTTACTTGAACAAACCTCCTACTTATGATTAACCCTCCCGCAAGCATCCGCAACTACGATAAAAGTATTAAGAATAAATTCGAACCATAGAATTAAACTTTTGGATCCAATCGGTCCCTTACGGAATAGCGCATAAACTGGGGTTTAAGCTTCTGTCACTCTTGCAACCCATCATCTAATTGCTACTCCACAATGCATTCCCTTAGGCCAAAATATGGTGAAGTGTCATGTAGTCGATGTTCACATGACACCACTAAGGGAATAACAACATACATACTATCAAAATATCAAACACATATCAAATTCACATGATTACTTGCAACATGATTTCTCCGTTGACCTCAAGAACAAGAGTATCTACTAACAAATAATAATCATGCTCATGATCAGAGGAGTATTAAATAGCATAATGGATCTGAACATATAATCTTCCACAAAATAAACCATATAGTAATCAACTACAAGATGTAATCAACACTACTAGTCACCCACAAGCACCAATCTATAACAAGATTGAACACAAGAGATGAACGAGGGTTTGAGATGAAATGGTGTTGTTGATGGATATTTCCCTCCACAAGATGGGAGAGTTGTTGGTGGTGATGATGACGATGATTCCCCCCTCCGGGAGGCAAGTTCCCGCAGCGGAATCGCTACGCCAGAGGGCAAAAGTGCTCCTTCCCAAGTTCCGCCTCGAGACGACAGCGCTCCGTCCTGAAAGTCCTCTCCTCATTTTTTCTAGGTAAAAATGACCTATATAGTAGAAGATGGGCACCGAAGGTGGGCCTGAGTGAGCACAACCCACCAGGGCGCACCTGGGCTCCCTGGTGCGCCCAGGTGGGTTGTGCCCACCTGGTGGGCCCCCTCTGGTAGTAAATTGCTCCAATAATTCTTAAATATTCCATAAAAAATCTCTGTGAAGTTTCAACTTGTTTGGAGTTGGGCAAAATTGGTAGCCTGACGTAGCTTTTCCACGTCTAGATTTCCAGCTGCCGGAATTCTCCCTCTTGGTGTGTACCTTGCAAATTATGAGAGAAAAGGCATTAGAATTACTCCAAAAAGCATCATTATGGATAAAAACATCATAAATAATAGTAAGAAAACATGATGCAAAATGGACGTATCACCTCCCAATCAACAGGACCCCGTTTCGACCGTAGGAGCTCGAAGAGAAGTCCGTTCCCTGTGTTTTGCGATACACCAGACCCCTCCCGGTGAACAGGATCCTGTTTCAACCGTAGGCGGTCGAACACAAGGTCGTTTCCTTCGTTTTGTGGTACGCCAGGGCCTCGTTTCGGCTGTTCCATCCATGTCGGTTGGCTCCCGATGAACACGACGCATTCCGTTGCTTCCCGATGAACGCGCCGACGCAGTTTCTCCGTTCTGACCCAGCCGGCTGGGTGCCGATGAATAGGACGCCGTCACTGCATCTCGATGTACACTAGCCATGGCCGTACGTATGCGTGAGTAGGTTTTCAAGACCCGCCCGTATGTACGTACGTGGCCGTATTTACTTTCTTGCACCCTGGTTGTACGTACGTGTACACGATATTGACGGGACTGCGTGATGTGCTACATCCGCGCCTCTACTATGACACATGCCCTTCCTGACTCAACCACGGTTCATCGCTGCAGCCTGCAGGCAGACCGATTGACCAGTATGACGTACACGATCGCGACACGTACGCTTCGACCAGGTGGGTACCGAATGTCAGGGAGGATAAGCAGGCACTTCCTTGCGTGCAAAGTTATTGCTGGTGGGTCCCAGCTGTCAGGGGGAGAATCATTTTTTTGCTCGTAATATGGACGCACTTCTGAAAGCACAAGTGCTCCCTGGGTGGTTTTGGTAATTAATGTCAACATATCTCTTGTTGGACTAACACCTTTACCTAGTATGTTTTAGATAAGTTCAATAATGGAGTGGCATGGACTAGAGGATGTCGAACCCCTTTAAGATGCTAAGGACAAAGGATTGGCTCAAGCTTCAAGATCAAGACTCTACATTTTCTATTTTAGTGATCCAAGATCACATTGAGTCTATAGGAAAAGCCAATACTATCAGGAGGGGATGAGGTGTTGCTTAATGGGTTTTTTGCTCTTCAGCGCTTAGTGATATGCTCCAAAACCCTCAACTACCTTCCCACATCCACATTTGACCCAAACCAAAAGTCAAACTCGGCCCCACCGATTCTTTCTATCCTGAGCCACCGAGTTTCAGATGTCATAGCCACTGCCACAAACCCTAGGCAAATCGGTTTCACCGATAGGGATCTCGGTCTCACCAAGATGGGATTGCAATCTCTCTGTTTCCCTTCGTAATGTTTCGGTCTAACCGAAGTGAGCGATCGGTCCCACCGAGATTGCAATGTAAACTCTCTGTTTCCCTTTCATAACATTTAGGTCTCACCGAAAAGAGCGAACCGGTCCCACCGAGTTTACCTGGCCAACTCTCTGGTTAGCTTATTACCAAAATCGGTCCCACCGAGTTTGTGTAATAGGTCACACCAAGATTACATTATGCCTGAACCCTAACCATATCGGTCCTACCGAGTTGCATCTCAGTCTCACCGAAAATCCTAACGGTCACTAGGTTTGCTGAATCGGTCCGACCGAGTTTAACCATTCGGTCCCACCGAGTTTGGAAAATTGTGTGTAACGGTTAGATTTTGTGTGAAGGATATATATACCCATCCACCCACTCTTCATTCGTGGAGAGAGCCATCAAAACACATCTACACTTCCAATACGCATGTTCTGAGAGAGAACCACCTACACTTGTGTTGAGGTCAAGATATTCCATTCCTACCATATGAATCTTGATCTCTAGCCTTCCCCAAGTTGCTTTCCACTCAGATCTTCTTTCCACCAAATCCAAATCCTGTGAGAGAGAGTTGAGTGTTGGGGAGACTATCATTTGAAGCACAAGAGCAAGGAGTTCATCATCAACACACCATTTGTTACTTCTTGGAGAGTGGTGTCTCCTAGATTGGCTAGGTGTCACTTGGGAGCCTCCGACAAGATTGTGGAGTTGAAAAAAGGAGTTTGTAAGGGCAAGGAGATCGCCTACTTCGTGAAAATCTACCTCTAGTGAGGCAAGTCCTTCGTGGGCGATGGCCATGATGGAATAGACAAGGTTGCTTCTTCATGGACCCTTCATGGGTGGAGCCCTCCGTGGACTCGCGCAACCGTTACCCTCCGTGGGTTGAAGTCTCCATCAACGTGGATGTACGATAGCACCACCTATCGGAACCACGACAAAAACATCCGCGTCTCCAATTGCGTTTGAATACTCCAAACCCTTCCCTTTACATTCTTGCAAGTTGCATGCTTTACTTTGCGCTGCTCATATACTCATTGCATGCTTGCTTGATATATATCGTGTTTGCTAAACTTGTGCTCACACTCCACTTAAACTTAAGAATATTAAAAACTGCAACTTTTGGCACTTAGTGTCTAATCACCCCCCCTCTAGACACCTCTTCTCGATCCTTTCAATTGGTATCAGAGCTTTGGTCTCCATTTCCTTGGTTTAAACACCATTGGAGGAAGATGGATGTGTCTACTTTGGGAAGTCTTAGACATAGAGTGCCTATTCCTGATGGAGAGTATTTTCATGAGTGGAAAAATGAAATGCTTGAGATTTTCAATGAATATCATTTGAACAAGTACATTACTAGCCCTTGTGCACCTCATGTTGATCCTTTGCACTCTACCCTAGATGAAGATCTTGACATGATTCGCAATCTTAGAACCATCAATCTTATCATAAGAGGATTGCCCAAAAATTTGATTGCTAGTTTGCCTACTCTTGATTGTGCCTATACTATATGGAAATTTCTTGAGGAACGATTTCCATGTTATTCCTTGAAAAACTTAGTTGCCTTGAGTAAGATGAACTCTAGTGATCCTAGTTTTGGTGGTTGTCTATTTCAACTTACCAATCTCATGCGTGCTAAAGGAAACGTTGGAATCATTAGCGATATCATATCCGAAACTATTAGAATTCATAAAGATAACCATTTTGATGATCATTTATCTAATGAATTACCCTCTCTAGGAATTGATCAATCACAAGATGAAGTTGAACATGGATACTATGATGAGGATGATGATAGTGACTATGATCTCGATGATGCAATGAGACATTTTGGTCTTATGGCAAATCTTTGTGGCTACATGGCTGGAGGAAAGGAATGGGTCCTTGATAGTGGATGTACTAATCATATGACCGGAAATGAAGATATGTTTAATGAGCTTGCTAAAAACGACGGCCCTCAAAAATATGTCACCTTTGGTGATAATTCAAAGGGTAAGGTGGTTGGTCTTGGTAAGGTGGCCATCTCACACGATAGCTCCATACAAAATGTCATGCTCGTTGAATCCCTTGGATACAATTTACTTTCAGTTTCTAGACTTGCGGATTTCGGTTTCAATGTCTTATTCACTGAAGTAGATTGCCAAGTGTTTCGTAGAGAGAATTATAAAATGGTCTTTACCGGTATACGTAGAGGAGATCATACACCCCTGCAGGGTTATCATTATCTATTCGAATAGCCGGATTCCTCGGATATGGAAACTTGGACCCCTTGCATAGTTCATAGACAAGTGAAAGTGGATACTCTAAAATGCGCAAGATAAGCGTGAGTGCTATGGATGGCCTTCTTGTAGGGAGACGGGAGCGGATCCATAGTGGTGTATTGATATGGTGAATATGTGGACTCGTGTGCGCCACCTCAAAGGAGTTACTTGCAGTCATAGTTTAGGATAGCCACCGAGTCAAAGCTGGCTTGCTGCAGTTAAAATCCACCACCCCCTTTGTTGATACCGATGCATATGTAGCTTGTTCTGATGTAAGTCTTGCTGGGTACATTTGTACTCATGTTTTCCTATTTTATGTTTTGCAGAGAGACGTCAGTCTCGCTAGTAGTTCCGCATGGACTTCGACGTTTAGCTTGAGACCTCAGCTACGATCTTGTGCCCTCGGCAGGATCTGGTAGATAGGCAGGCTTCTCAGCCTTTTTCATTTGTAGATGTCTGTACTCAGACATGATAAACTTCCGCATGTGCTTTGACTTGTATTCTCTGATTGTTGGGTCATGAGACCCATGTTTGTAATATCTTGGCTCCTCGGAGCCTAATGAATAAATACTTGAGTCGTAGAGTTATGCTGTGATGCCATGTTGTATTTACACATATCGAGCATATTGTGTGTATGATTGAAATGCTTGGTATGTGTGGGATCCGACAACCTAGTTGTTTATCCTTGGTAGCCTCTCTTATGGGGAAATCTAGTCTTGTGCGTCCATGAGCCATAGTAGTCCGCTACAGCCCGGTTCACCGGAGTCCTGCTAGCCCAGCACTACTGCTCCGGAACACTTGACTGGCAGGCATGTGATTCACTTCGTTCCTGTGTCTGTCCCTTCGGGGAAATGTCACGCGGTGACATCCGGAGTCCTGCCTAGCCTGCTACAGCCCGGGTTCCCGGAGTCTTGTTAGCCTAGTGCTACAGCCCGGATTCACACGCTGCTGACCGACATGCTCGATGTTGTTTCATGTATGCCTGTCCCTGTAAGTTAGTGCCACTCTGGGTTCACGACTAGTCATGTCGGCCCGGGTTCTTTGTCATATGGATGCTAGCGATACTATCATATACGCGAGCCAAAAGGCGCAAACGGTCCCGGGCCAGGTAAGGTGGCACCCGTGGGAATACCATGCGTGAGTCCGCAAAGTGATATGATGTGTTACATGCTAGATCGGTGTGACTTAGGATCGGGGTCCTGACAGAAATCATGTTGCAAGTAATCATGTGAATTTGATATGTGTCCGATATTTTGATAGTATGTATGTTGTTATTCCCTTAGTGGTGTCATGTGAACGTCGACTAAATGACACTTCACCATATTTGGGCCTAAGGGAATGCATTGTGGAGTAGCAGTTAGATGATGGGTTGCGAGAGTGCCAGAAGCTTAAACCCCAGTTTATGCGCTATTTCGTGAAGGACCGATTGGATCCAAAAGTTTAATGCTATGGTTAGAATTTATTCTTAATACTTTTCTCGTAGTTGCGGATGCTTGCGGGAGGGTTAATCATAAGTAGGAGGTTTGTTCAAGTAAGAACAACACCTAAGCACCGGTCCACCCACATATCAAATTATCAAAGTAGCGAACACGAATAAACCAACATGATGAAAGTGACTAGATGAAATTCCCGTGTACCCTCAAGAACACTTTGCTTATCATAAGAGACCATTTTGGCCTATCCTTTGCCTCAAAAGGATTGGGCTACCTTGCTGCACTTTTGTAACTACTATCGTTACTTGCTCGTTACAAATTATCTTGCTATCAAACTACTCCGCTACTTATAATTTCAGCACTTGCAGACATTACCTTGCTGAAAACCACTTGCCACTTCCTTCTGCTCCTCGTTGGGTTCGACACTCTTACTTATCGAAAAGAGCTAAAATTGATCCCCTATACTTGTGGGTCATAAGGAGGGGTGTGGCATACGGCAAAACGGAGGAAACAGACTTCTCTTCGACCTCCTGCGGTCAAAACAAGGCTCCTGTTCATCGGGAGGGGTGTAGCGTACCGCAAAACGAGACACCACGAGCTACTATTCATCCACCGTCTACTGCCTCGCTCCAACCTCCACGGGCTGCTGTTCATCCACCATCGACCTCCTCTAGCCTCCACCTGCGACTGTTCATCCACGACATGTCCCTCCTGCCTCCACCAGCTACTGTTCATCTAGCCTCCAACGGCTACTGTTCTACCAGCCCTCTCCACGGGGTCCTGTTCAACCACCCCTCTACAGGATACTGTTCATCCAGCCCTCCACCGTCTACTGTTCAACCAGCCCTCCACCGGCTGCTGTTCATCCAGCCCTGCATGGGGTCCTGTTCATCCACCCCCAACCAGCTCCATTGGGGTCCTGTTCATTCAGCGGCAACAGCCTCTAGATACTACCACGGGGTACTGTTCATCCAACCCCCAACAACGCTCACTATTCATCAAGAGGCAACAGGTTTGATCGGCTTCAGTTAGCAGCAGTAGCGAAGGAATCACTCGATCGGGTTTAGTTAACAGCCAGATCGATCAATCGCTCGGGTTCAGTAACGCGTAGCCTGCAGTGCAATCGCTCGGGTTCAGTAGGCGAACACCTCGCTCGGGTTTAATTAGAGCCCAATGCCTCGCACCCATGCGTGTACGTCTACGGGAGAAACGTGCATCGCTCGGCCCCGACCACCTACCGTAACCGGGAACTCCCCGATATTTTCCTCGCCCTCGCTTCTACCATGGTTTTTTTCGTCATGGATGGCCCAAATAATGTCATGCAGCTGTGTCTCCGGCCCGCCCAGGACGAAAAGCCCATTTTCTGTCATGATTTTTTGTCATAGAAGCAGGACCCACCACATCTATGATGATACCGGATTTTGTCACAATTATCGTCATAGAAGTGTCATAAGCATGACAGGAAAAAAATTCGTTCGGCCCAAAATGTCACGGATGTGTCTTTTTTTTGTAGTGGTTGGTGATGGCCCTCACCGTGAAGGAGCACGAAGATGAGAACCGAAAGAGATGGCGAGGATCGGCTGTCGCCCGTCTTTGCATTCCTTGAAATCGCCATCTCGGGAACGAGATGTTGATGCAAGACTACTTCGCGAGCAAGCGAACATATCCACCAAACCTCTTTCGGAGAAGGTACCGAATGCACCGATCCCTCTTTGTAAAAATAGTGCAAGCTTGCAAGGCCAATTGTCGGTATTTTACTCAAAGAAGAAATGCCGCGGGCTTGAAGGGATTTAGTGCATATCAAAAAATCTCGGCAACAATGCGGGCAATTGCATATGGCATTCCGGCTTACTATGCCGATGAGTACCTTCGCATTAGTGAAGATACTACAATTGAGTTAGTGCGTAGGTTTGCCAAAGTGATCATTCGTGTCTTTGGTCTTGAAAATATTCGGGCACCCAATGAGGAAGATACAAAAAAGTTGATGGCATCAAGTGAGAGAAGAGGTTGGCCTGGCATGCTAGGAAGCATTGATTGTATGCATTGGACCTAGAAGAACTTCCCAAAGGCATGGCAGGGAATGTATTGTGGCAAGTCTCGTGATGCAACCATTGTGCTAGAGGCCGTAGCATCCGAGATTTATGGATTTGGCATTGCTTTTTTGGTATGCCAGGTACTCTGAATGATATCAATGTGTTGCAACGGTCTCATTTGTTTGCTAGGCTTGCTAGTCGTGATGCTCCTGCTTGCAACTACACTATCAATGGGCATGAATACACAAAGGGGTACTATCTTGCAGATGGTATCTACCCTTCTTGGTGCGCATTTTTCAAGAGCATCAAAGACTCCCAAACTAGGAAACAATGTGAATTTACAAGGGTACAAGAGGCATCCTGAAAAGATATTGAAAGAGCATTCGGGGTTTTTCAATCTAGGTTTGCCATTGTTCATGGTCTTGCTCGTTTTTGGGACTAGCGATCCTTGAAAAACATCATGACATGTTGTGTTATTCTTCACAATATGATTCTCGAAGATAAGAGAGGCATGAACTTGGAGTTCTTCTACGACAATGTGGGTAGCCGTGTCAAACAAGCTAGAGACCCTAACCGCATTAGAGCTTTCTTTAGACCCACCGGGAGATTGAAAATGCAAACACCCACTTTCAGCTTCAGGAGGATCTCATTGAGCACTAGATAGGGGGCGCGGCTTACCGCGCGTTGCCCGCCGAATGGTAGGCCAACAGGTAAGGCATTGAGATGTTAATGGAGATGATCTCCATGTCTTGTAAACATATGTCATAAATGATTGTTTAAAGGATAATAAAGCTTGGATGTAAAATGCATTTAGTTACATATAGGAATTAGTCTATCTGGCATACATATGGAGGATGGCTTGATCATAAGATATGGGGCCAACAATAAGTCTCATGGAGCTACAAAAATATAGGATCCTAATTCCGAGAAGCTTCGATGAGTAAATATGAAAATTCAAATTCTGAAGCCACCAACAAAAGGTCACATTTACTACAGAAACTGAGCTGACCCAATGTCTAAACGATATGCAGGGCACCAATTATTACAACCATACTTTTTTAGAAGGTTTACTACAACCATACTTGAGAAAACAAAAAAGACTAAAACTAAATACAGTGTGAACTGATGATCCAATCCAATCCAGTAGCAATGAATAGAAAACCAAACAAATATAAATCTTTTACTTGCATTCGTAAAGTAGGCGTGCAATTTCCATATCCAGTGTGAACTGATGATCCAGTCATGTCCAGTAGCAATGAATGGGCAGCGAAGTTTTGAAGAGACAGAGGTCCAGTTATAATGAATGGTCAGCGAAGTATTGAAGAGGCGGGAGTGAACGTAGGCTTGATGCGTTTGGATTGATAAACAATTGTCTACCTGGGCAGGCAGTTCCAACTGGGTGCGCAACACTGCACTACACTCTTGTGTCTGATCCGATAAAAAGAAGCAAGAGGTTATCACCTCACACCAGATGCATCAAAAAAATAAGCGGGAGGGACATTCATCAGTGAGAATAAGGTTTCACTTCAGAGGGGATCTAAGAGACAACGAACAATTTGAAATCTACCACTCTTATCTATGCTAGACTACCAAGCTACCAGATAGCTACTACGAATCATGTAAATGGGAGTAGACAACAAGATCCAGTAGGTTACCTTTGCAAATGGCAGGGCTATGCGGCATGAGGATGCGGCCGTGAATGGTCGATTAAAAGGGAGGGAGGGATACCCTAGCAACATGATGGATGCTGCAGATTCCTAGTGCTTTGGCCCAGATCGGCACAAGCAGGGCCACACGGGTGCCATGAGGTACATTGCTTTCTACTACGTTCTATATGTTGATAAGCTTCACCAAGACATGCTATATTGTCTGTCTAACCTTGAATGGATTTAGAATGCCCAATTGACCAGCCTTTGTCAGACATGGCAAGTCATTGCATTAATTTTCTCAAAAGGAACATGGTGAGCTTTGAAGACAAACTGAATTTAAACTTTTAAAGGACATGAGTATTCAACAAAAACACTATACAATTTTCCAAAGGCAATTTCAACAAAGTTATCACATGCATTCTCAGTTTTCTTATTTGAGGATGCACCATTCCTTGATGCGGGATGTTGTCGAGCTATCTAGAACTCTGCATTAAAGAAAAGAATATTGTCTTAAAAACCTTGCTAAACTATGAAACAGTATTACACAATATTGTAAGATTTAGGATCTAGTCCAGGAAATGTACCCAGTATATTTATATGCGTGATACATCTCCGTCGTATATACTTTTCCTAACAATTTTTTATACGTCTCCAACGTATCTATAATTTTTTATTGTTCCATGCTATTATATTATCTGTTTTGGATGTTTTATATGCATTAATATGCTATTTTATATGATTTTTGGGACGAACCTATTAACCTAGAGCCCAGTGCTAGTTTCTGTTTTTTCCCCTTGTTTTAGAGTTTCGAAGAAAAGGAATACCAAACGGAGTCCAAATGGAATAAAACGTTTGCGATGATTTTTCTTGGACCAGAAGATACCCAGGAGACTTGTAGTGCAAGTCAGAAGAGCCACAAGGTGGCCACAAGGGTGGACGGCGCGCCCAGGGGGGTAGGGCGTGCCCTCGACCTTGTGGGCCCCTCGTAGACCCCCTGACCTAGATCTTCCTCCTATATATACTCTTATACCAACATCCAGGGGAGCCACGAAACCACTTTTCCACCGCCGCAACCTTCTCTACCCATGAGATCCCATCTTGGGGCCTTTTCCGGCATCCTACCGGAGGGGGATTCGATCATGGAGGGCTTCTACATCAACACCGTTGCCTCCCCGATGAAGCGTGAGTAGTTTACTTCAGACCTACGGGTCCATAGCTAGTAGCTAGATGGCTTATTCTCTCTCTTTGATTCTCAATACAAAGTTCTCCTCGATGTTCTTGGAGATCTATTCAATGTAATACTCTTTTGCGGTGTGTTTGCCGAGATACGATGAATTGTGGATTTATGATCAGCTTATCTATGCATATCATTCGAATCTCCTCTAAATTCTTATATGCATGATTTGATATCTTTGCAAGTCTCTTCGAACTATCGACTTGGTTTGGCCAACTAGATTGGTTTTTCTTGCAATAGGAGAACTGCTTAGCTTTGGGTTCAATCTTGCGGTGTTGTTTCCCAGTGACAGCAGGGGCAGCAAGGCACGTATTGTATTGTTGCCATCAAGGATAAAAAGATGGGGTTCTCATCATATTGCTTGAGTTAATTCCTCTAAATCATGTCGTCTTGCTTAATGCGTTACTCTGTTCTTCATGAACTTAATACTCTAGATGCATGTTGGATAGCGGTTGATGTGTGGAGTAATAGTAGTAGATGCAGAATCGTGTCGGTCTACTTGACACGGACGTGATGCCTACATTCATGATCATTGCCTTAGATATCGTCATAACTTTGCGCTTTTCTATCAATTGCTCAGCAGTAATTTGTTCACCCACCGTAATAATTTCTATCTTGAGAGAAGCCTCTAGTGATATCTATGGCCCCGGGTCTATTTTCCATCATATAAGTTTCCAATCTACAATTCTAGTTTCCTATTTATTTTCTTTGCAATCTTTTACTTTTCGTTCCATAAACCAAAAATACCAAAAATATTACTTTACCGTTTATCCATCTCTATCAAATCTCACTTCGCGAATAACCATGAAGGGATTAACAACCCCTTTGTCGCGTTGGTTGCAAGTTGGTGTTTTTTGTGTGCAGGTATTTGGTGGCTTGTTGTGTTGTCTCCTACTGGATTGATACCTTGGTTCTCAAAACTGAATGAAATACTTACGCTACTTTGCTGCATCACCCTTTCCTCTTCAAGGGAAAACCCAACGCAAGCTCAAGAAGTAGAAAGAAGGAATTTTGGCGCCGTTGCCGGGGAGATCTACGACAAGACAAGACATACCAAGTACCCATCATAAACTCTCATCTCTCATTACATTATTCGCCATTCGCCTCTTGTTTTCGTGTCCCCCACTTCTCTAGTGATTTTCGAAAAGATTCGCCTTTTCTTCGCCCCTCTTCCGTTCCTCTTCTTCGTTTGCTTCTTGTGTGCTCGTGTGTTGGATTGCTTTTTTGTCACAATGGCCCAAGATAATACCAAATTGTGTGACTTTTCCAACACCAACAACAATGATTTTATTATTACTCCGATTGCTCCCGATGCTAATGTGGAATCTTGTGAGATTAATACTGCTTTGCTGAATCTTGTTATGAAAGATCAATTTTCCAGCCTTCCCAATGAAGATGCCGCATCCCATCTTAATAATTTTGTTTATTTGTGCGATATGCAAAAGAAAAGAAATGTGGATAATAACATTGTTAAGTTGAAGTTATTTCCATTATCGCCTAGGGGTCACGCTAAAACTTGGTTTTCATCTTTGCCTAAAAATATTATTGATTCATGGAATAAGTGTAAAGATGCTTTTATTTCCAATTATTTTCCTCCCGCTAAGATCATCTCCCTTAGGAACGATATTATAAATTTTAAGCAACTTGATCATGAACATGTTGCACAATCTTGGACAGAGAATTGATGATTAGAAATTGCCCTACTCATGGTTTGAATTTATGGATGATTATACAAAAAAATTATGCCGGATTGAATTTTGCTTCTAGAAATCTTTTAGATTCAGCCGCGGGAGGCACTTTTATGGAAATTACTTTAGGAGAAGCTACTAAACTCCTAGATAATATTATGGTTAATTATTCTCAATGGCATACCAAAAGATCTTCCACTAGTAAAAAAGTGCATGCCATTGAAGAAATAAATGTTTTGAATGGAAAGATGGATGAGCTTATGAAATGTTTTGCTAGTAAGAGTGATCCTATTGATCCTAATGATATGCACTACAAAAAAATACACTTCCGTGATGATACGTGTTTGTCACAGTAGGACACTTTTTTTGTCATGCATGTACATCCATGACAAATTTATGACCGAATCAAGATAGTCATACCTGTGCTGTCGTAGAAGTGTTCCATGACATTACCAAAATTATCATCACAGAAGTGTCCACTTCCATGATGATAAATCGCGCGTCACAGAAGTGCTTTCGTCAAGGGTGACCGACACGTGGCATCCACCGTAACGGAACACCGTTAAGCTATCGGATCGGGTTTTGGATCCGATAACCCGTTAACAGCCCCGACCAATGGGAAATTTCCATGTGTAAAATTCTTATTGGCCAGACGAAACATGTGTAAGCTCGTCAGTGGGTCAGATAGGCGCCTATGATACGTCGACACGTGGCACGACCCAACAAGTTTAAATGGGCCGACCCAACTAAAGGCCCACAAGATTTTGCGGACCATAATGGGCCGGCCCAGCTAAAGGCCCATGAGATTTTGCGGACCATAATGGGCTGGCCCAACTAAAGGCCCAGAAGATTTTGCGGGCCATAATGGGTCGGCCCAGGTAAAGGCCCACAAGATTTTTGTGTGCCATAATTGGCCGGCCCAGGTAAAGGCCCACACGATTCTTGCGGGTCATAATGGGCCGGCCTAGCTAAAGGCCCACGAGATTTCGCCGACATTAATGGGTCGGCCCAGCTGTAGGCCCACAAGATTTTGAGGACCCTAGTAGGCCGGCCCATTAACTGGCTGCCATGTTTTGGGCCAAATGCCGGCCCATATTTGATCCGGTCCATTAATGGCCTGCCACGCTCTGGGCCTAATAGTGGCCCATATGAGATCCGGCCGGTAAAAAGCCTACCACATTCTAGGCGAAATTACGGCCCAGATCAGGTCCGGCCCTTTAAGAGGCTTTGGGCTCAATTATGGCCCATATCAGATTCGGCCCGTCAACTGGACACTATGCTTTTGGGCCCACTTGCTAAAGGCCCACTTAGTAATTCAGCCTGATATTAGTTTTGGCCTGTTAAGGACCCGTTTAACATTTCGGCCCTATATTAATTTCGACCTGTTAAAAGCCCGTCATATAGTTGGGCCTAACTACGGCCCGGTTTGCATAAGGCCTGCTCGCAGCCGATATCTGATTGGGCCAAACAAGGACCCAGACAATTTTGGCCTGTTAAAAGCCCGTGATTTGATTCGCACAATCATGGGCCGGGGTTCATTTCGGGCTGATGCGTAACTAGTAGGAATTAAGAACAAACGTACTTTATACAATAAAGAAATTATGGCATAGTAACTAAGAATAAACCTACACTACACAATAAAGGATTTAAGGTATATTACATCCACCGGACATTGAAGTTCGCCACCAGTGATCAAAAAGCGCAACGAAGAAGCAGATTACAAAAACTGGGCAGCATTGCAGTGTAACAAAATAATACTGAACCGAGACCACTTCCAAGACAGTTCATGAAAGGTTAGCCTTGCGGGGGAACTGCTGCGCAAGCTGCTGAGCAAGGCTGTGAGACCGTCCTAGCATGTCGGTCATAGCTTCCAGGTGTAGCTGTTTAGCGATGAGGTTCTCGTTGGTGTTCTCCGCAATCTTTCTTAGAGATAGGACTTCAAGTCGAAGTTGAGTTGCAGAATGCCTTTCTGCTAGAACTTGGGACTGAAGAAGTCGAACTGATTCAGACAATGAATTCTATGAGCTTATCTGACTGTTAGTCTCAAGTAACTTGAACACTGCATCAAGACAAGACTTTGGGTTGTCTCGCTATCTTCAAGATGTTTTGCCTTCTTTGCTGCAATATATGTTGGGTTTGTCTCACAGCCTTCAGCAGAGTTGTGCATGCCATCAGGCATATCACCATGAAACAAAGCAGAGAGATGACAGGTTTTGCACGTGTATAAACAAAGATGATAACTGTTCTGTCAATTCTATCCAATTTTAAATTAGAAAATAAAGAGTGTGTTCAAAATATCAATAGCATAATTTGGCATTGTTCATAATGCGGGGAGCTTCACCACACTACTGGATTACCATGTCAACATAACAAGCATAGATGAAGGGCAAAGAAAATCATTGTATCTAATTTGGATAATGTGCATGGCATGTTGTTCATATCATCAGCCACATCAGTAAGATAAAACAGGAGATGACAAGGTGCAAACGTTGGCTGCTTCACCACACACTGGATTATATATCCACAAAAACAAGCATACATATAGGGAGTATTAAGTGATGTGCATGGTATGAATAAGGAATTTGGTTTTACAAGTAAAACTTAGAACTTACGGTTCTTACGAACATGCATTTTGGTAGAAATAGCAAACTAAACAGTAGTAAACGATAGAGAGTATGAGCAAATTAAATAGCAATTGAGGATTAAGGCTTTAGAAGGACTGACTTACATTAACAGTTAACACCGGCTTTATAATGCCCTTCTCCATGGCAAGGGAAGGATAACTCAACAATTTAAGCACACAATCTTCTTCATAAGCATTGCCTGTACTCTACATTTTGTAGAGAGTAATTATAGATATGATAATACTGGAAGGGATAGAGGATAATGAAGATAAGATGCAGATTGATGCTACATAATCAACTACCAATCCCTGGAAGTACAAGCGTTACAGAAAAAATGTACTGACAAGAGGAATGGGCTACACTTCTGCACTGGCATTGTCTGTGTATTCTACTTGTTGGTAAGATTAAATATAGATCTAATCTTTTTTAGTAAATGGTGGGCGAGGTAGATAAGATGCAGAATGCTACAAAATGAACCAATCCCTCTTCCCATAATACAAGAGTGTTTTGAACACTGGTGTACTGTACAAAACATTCTTATATTATGGGACGGAGGGAGTAGCTGTTAATGTAAGTACAGTGATAGACCACGTTCAGTCCTTACAAGAGGACTGCAGAGCTAAACCTCTTCAAAAGCATTGGGTTGATTCTAAATTTATGTAAGAGTCCATACGGATCTTATAATGTCCACCAAATGGACGATTACGAGGCTAACATGTGCAGTGATGCTACATAATCAAACAACTACGAAAGTAAGTATGGTCATACAGGGCAAGAGGTACTCAGAAGAGCAATGCAGTGTGCAGTATAGTTGCAAGATTCTGTGGTCCCTTGAGAACGAATGTTCTTCTACTAACAGTTTTCGTACAAGTGAGACATTAAGGCGAATGCAGAAATGTAGTTTAAATTGTGATGTGATATCATAGACAGTACCTTATGCTGCAGCCGAGACCAATGTGTAACAAGATTATTCCAGTCACCGTCGGATAAATGTAGCACCGGAGACTTTACAGAAATTTCGTTCAGAGGCTTGCCATCAAAGTGCGCTTGCCTCAGGTAGGAATGATACTTCATCAACGAGTGCTTGAAAAGCGCAACCAACCCTTGCTCGTCATCACAATCCAGTTTGCGCCTCGCCTATTTAAAAGAATGAAATCTTGTGTCTTCTGTCAGCAGAAACATATGCAGTAATGACCATGAATAACATTAGTACATTACTTATGCGTAAGTTGCGGAGGAAGACTGGAAATTGTTCTGTGTCTGCGGTATAATCTTTCCATGAAGGAAAGATGCGCACAAAGTTCTTGACAACAACATAAGCTTCGTCTTCTAAACTGGGAAGAAATGGAACAGGGGTCCTATTTGCTGCAATTGGGGCTCTCTCTGGTTCGAAAAGGGATTTGGCAACTGGATTTGGTGTACTCATTGTTGGAATGGGGGTTTTGCGTCGTACAGCTGGTGCTATGTCAACTGGCATAATCATACTGTTTTCTGCAGTTGGGGTCTGCTGAGTTGGGGCATCAGAAATGACCAGTGTAGTAGGGCTAGAGTCTGCTAGAGTTGGGGTATTTTGTGGGTCAGGTGATATTGCAACTACACCTAATGGGCTATTTGATTTATCAGGTGCCACTACCTTTTCCAAATACTTTGCTTGTGCTCGTACATAAGAACAACATTTGAATGGATAAATATGGTATGATGACAGATGGAATATGTACTGAAAATGGATAGGCAGGGCGTATTCACATACACGATGTGTAAACTAAGCTAATGGTAGTTCAACAAAGTAGAAGCAATGCAAAGCATCAGTTGCAAGATATGTGCAAGCAATGTAACCTTGGAAAGTTAGAGCAAGTACCTTGATGGGTGAATAAGATAGGGCATCTTCCTCTGACTCCTCCACTAGGGAGCTACATTGACTTAGGTCTCCCTCTAGCTCAGAATTGCTGTTAGGATCATATTCTGAGCATGAATATGTAGGTGGAGAGTGTTTGCATTGCATTGCATCTAGACTTGATTTCAGTCCCTTAATGCCAAGTTTGACAGCCATGGCATTGTTTTGCTTTATTCTTTTCATGCACGCAAGCTCATAATCATTATGATGCTGTTTAGAATCTGAGATTAATGAAAACATAAAAAGTAGTCAGATTATCTATGGAATGCATTGCGGTTTCAACTCGGAGAGTGTCTCCCTATAAACCCCTGCATATGCAAAGTTCACCTCCCCAACCATGCTGACCAGACCACACACAGAGATACACACCCGAGAGGCGAACATGCATTTTTGAAACTAATTTAGGAACATTTAGCTGACCAATTAAACAACTTTGTTTTAATAATATCAGATTCGTATTTGAACAACTAAGCTTGTTTAGCTTGATGGGTGGAGTAGTGTTATTATGACACGAAGCACATATTCTGATCGTATAGTGATCATAAAAGGGGGAAATTCTAAGCATATATTTTTTTAGCAAAAGAGGGTTTCCCCTCTGATTTCTATTAAAGAAACCACCACGGAACCAAGATGATCAATTAAACCCTAAACATGATCAATTAAACCGTATTATGGCTGTGCCATGACAGATTTGAAGCTGCAACCCGGAGAAATGATATTTAGCATACATTGTTTGCTTCGAACTAAGAACTAAATTCTAAGAGCTGAAAAGAAAGCAGAGTAACCAAGTTAAGATCTATTTTCTGGTTGAGATCAAAAAGTTGAGGAGATATGAAGTACCACCTCTCTTGCGGCGCCGTGTAGGCATCGGGGGTGCGATGGCTGTCGGTGGCGTTGAAGCAGATCTGCGACGGTAGACGGGTGCATCAGGGGATAAGTCCCGTTGCGGTGGAAGAGCAGGTCGTGTGAGCGGCCTTGGCAAAGAGGACGACGGCACCGATGCAGCGAGAGGACACGATGCAAGGCTATTGGTCCATCGCCATGGATGAGAAACGTCCATCTCTAGCAGTGGACGACGCGGTCTTGGTAGGCGCTCCGGCATGGTGGAGGACGGTGGCAATGGATGGGGTGGCGGACGGAGGCTGGTGTGGGAATGGGGTGTTCTAGCGCGGATGGTGTATGAATGGGAAAATGGAGGGAGAGGTACGGGGAACCATGTTTTTGGGACCCGCCTGTCTGAAATATGGGAAAGTTTGGACGGTAATCCCCCGTTTCAAATTTGTACGTCTCGTCGATTGGGGATAGGACGGTAATCTCGCATCTCCCAAATATTTGCCGGTAACTATTTCGGGCGAGGAGAGGGTGTTTTACCGCCCACGGTTGGCGCCCATGGTGTATGAACGGCGCTGACAGGTAGGGCGGTTGTGTCACGTCTGATGGAAGTTACACATCTGCCCCTATTTAAAATATTAGCCTACATCTATTTCAGACGAGGAGAGTTTGTTTTGCCGCCCACGGTTGGCGCCCACGGTGTATGAATGGGGAATGGAGGGAGAAACATAGGTCTTGAGCTTGAATCAAATGAGTTTTGCCGCCCATGTTTGACGCCCACCGTGTCGGAATGGGCTCAGAGGCAGTCGTGTCACGTCTAATTGAAGTTACTAACCTACCCCTATTTAGAGCAGTGGAAATCGGGCCGATGGATTGTCCGTGTAATGGGTAGATAGTAATTTCCATCTCCCAAACACTTGGCTTCGGGAAGCCGATGTGGGAGTGGACATTTTGCTGTTTCTTTTGAATTTTGGGACAATAAGCATCCACGTTTACCCTGGCAACTAAATTCAAATCCATTTTGTATTCCTATATGAATCTTTATAAATCATTCTATGTGTTTTTATATATCTTCAAAAGGACGACAAAGATGTATTCCACTGTCATATATGAATATGGTTTACAAATGCCGATACTCAAATTCAGAAACTAGAATCCAGTTTAAGGTGAATTCGAATATTTGGAACACTTCATGTCCAACTCAAATGTCACACGCAGCACAATGTGTACTCCCATTTAGATATGTACACAAGCGATGTATCAAGATTCAAATACCGAGTTAATCAACCAAGAATGTACGGAACTAACAGACATATAAACACTTATAGAGTATATGGATCAATAATATCAACTAACATAGATAAGCCAGGCCGCTGTACTTTTTTTTGGCTACAACATCATCCTTTTTTTTAGCCAGCATCTTGGCCCTTTCTGATGCGTGCCACTTATGGTCCATCTATACTACTATTGCTGAATGCACATTCAGCCCGATTGGCATATTTGTAGGTCTGGCACAACAATCCAAATGAAATGTCTCCAAGTCTTATCAATTAATACAGACTTGTGTTCAAATAAAATTACAAACAAAAAAACAAAAAAAAACAATTATTACATGATCTCTAAAACAAATGGTTTGATTGATTACATGAACAGACAACACAAAGGTTATTCAACTATGGAAAGAACATTTCACCTATGATTTACCAAGTAGGAATTTAATTTCCTTTTTTTCCTTCGGGACCTTAACAATCTGGTCAGTCTCAGCTTGCTTCGTTTTGAAATCCACCAAATATTTAATGGTTGTCTTGAGTACTGCTTGTGATTTTGCTGTTTGCTTCCTCAACATGTCAACTTCATCTCTAAGAGCAGAAGCAGAATCTCTTTCTACCACTAGTTTAGCCTCTAGAGCATCAGCAGTTGGCAATTCATAATGCACGATTGGGCCGGTGCCACTGTTGTGGGATGATGCAACGTCCATGGGGACCTCGCTCTTCGATCTTGGGCTAACCTGTTTTGCCATTAAAGTTCCGATTGGATTCAGAAAAGTTGAAGTTAGCAAAACATCTCAACTGGAGTTATAACAGCAAACCAGTTAAACAAACAAGGAATTAAAGAGTTTCAATTGGATGCTGAAAAGTAGTTATTAACATCATTGTAACCCGCTGTTGCAGCAGCAAAGCAGTTAAACAAACAAGTAGATATTTAAGTTAAGGCAAACAAGTAATTCTTAACAGTAAGTATCAAACACATAGATAGGCGTAGTCTACAATATGATTAACAGGTTGTGCAATTATGTAATCAGTAGCAAACTAAATTAAGCCAAGCAACGTAATTGAACAATTTTGCAATAAGTGGCTAACTAAAATTCCGAGAAGCAGGTAACTGAACTTACACTAGTTCTTTGTACAGGCACACTGCAACTTATTTTTCGCTTAGAAGGTTGTACGAAGGAGTCCATGGCATCAATTGCTTGGATACACAGTCCCAATACTTCTTTCTTCCCACACTGCATGGGTAAGTCGAATGGTAAATCTGGTAACATGGTGCGTCCTTGATATGTTATATGAGGACGTGTAGTCAGACTAGTTATAGCCAAACACATCACACTGGCTTTTACTGTATATTTCATGCGATTACTTTTGGCATATCGAGATCTAAGCAATCTACAATAGGATGAAAAGACTGGCATCCTTCACATTATTGGCGAACTCAGTTCATAGAAACAAGCAATTCAACCATTCTGTGGGTAAATAAAAAGCTCCACTGGAATATTTTTCACTATCCACTCATACACGCAAAAAGGGGTGACACCACCATAGGGGTTGGTATGGGCGGCCGCCTCAGGTGGCTGGAAAGTGTGCACCTAGTTTGAGTCGTCCAGGTTGGCCCACGCTAGTTTTGTTCGTCCCAACGCACGAGCAGGCAATGTAAAAAATGAAGAAAAATGTTTCAATTTGGATGGGCCAATAACATAAGTGCAAGGCAGGCCCTATAGCAGGCTCGCGGCCCAAACGAGCGCCTCCCATATCGATCGACAGTAGGAAAAATCCCAATTCATTCGCTCCAGCCTCTAGTCTGGTTCGCTTCTAACCTGGCCACCGCTGGACAGACCGACACAACACTTCCTCGCGCCCTCGTTGGAGGGCGGTCACCGGGCTTCAAGCGAACGGAAGGACAAGAAGATGAAGATCCAACCCTGGGTGTAGCCTGCATGGGAGGCAGCGGCGGCAGCACGGGCATGGCATCGAGCTTGCGCAAACGGACAGTCGCAGCTTGGAAGAGTAGCATGCGCAACGAGCAGGTACATCACATACCTGATTATATCTAATTCAACTCTTCAATTTCTGGCCAATAGTTAAACCTGATGGTGTTGTAAAACTGCTTGTATGTAGGGAATCTATGAGAAAATGAAACCAATTTCTACTTATTTTATAACTCCCCCAATCAATACTGAACTGACTGAATCTGATGTATCTAATCAAGTTTCCGGTGCAAACATACAAGCTCATGTTGTTCTTGAGCCTGAAGTGTCTAATGAACAGACTGCTAATGAAGGATTTGATGCAAACATTTTACATGCTCCTGGTGATGAACATATAGTGTCTAATGAGGGATCTAATGCAAGCATTTTGCAAGCTCATTGAAGGATTAAGTGTCTAATGATAATCTACTATGTTGAGAGAGACAGAGATTTGCAGGCATTGATGACAAGCAAATTATAGTGCATTTTCATAGCTTGAGGAAACGTCGAGGCCATCTACCAGAAAGTCCCCGTATCATGACAACATAGCATAAATACTTTTCTAATCTGTTGTTTGAAACTATTGGCATACTTGTGTAGGATAGATATATTGATATGCAGTTTGCGCACTGGTTATACGTGCAATTACGCTTCGATATTTTCAGCCAGAGAACGAGTAATTCAAGCAGGTACAGACCATGTTTGTAGTCCTTGTACACCATGTTGCATTTTGTGTTTTTTGGTGCTTGCATCATTTAGTGTTTATAATCTGAACTACTTTGGATCATTAGCTGGTTTTCAAAGTGCATGTAGCTTCACATTTCTCAAGTTATGTTGATTTCCGGAGTGCAAGTGCCTTCATATTTTTAAGTTAAATGTTCGCCCCTGGTAACTGGAATTCGTGGATTAGCCACTGCACACAAATCATACACGAATGCCAGTACAAATTAAATGAAATGCAGGGACTTACGCTAGCTCGTTGTACAGGCTCACTGCAGCTCTGCTTGCGCTTGGGATGTTCCATGTACAAGTCCATGTTACCACTTGCTTGGATGTGCAGGCCTTATGCTCCTTGCATCCCCCTCTAAATCTTTGACACGGCAAATGGTTGATCAAATAAGAGGAATCGACCTTGATGTTGTACCGGAGGACAGATACTTACAAGGTTATACGGGTGTGCAGGATGTGTACCAAAGCCCGTAGCGCCGTCATGCTTCGGTAAAATATGGATTTGCTTGTTTCAGATGATATCTCCAGAAGAAATAAGAGTTAAGGTCAGAGTTGCATAGGCGTGTAAGCTAAGAGAGCAGTGAAAGGATATCCAAACATCGTCGGAACAGTGCACAAGGGAGTGATGTGTGGATACCTAGTTCGGGCCGGCATTTGGGCATGCTCGCCTAGCTAGAGTGCGGGTCACTTCAGAGCCGTTGAGGGTGATGCGCTGGCGTTGGCTGGCCGCGCACGGATGCAGAACTTGAGTGGCAGTGGAGCGCTACGATGTGGTGGACTAGACCGTTGGTGAAGCCCCAACGGCCTCGGGCGCGGAGGTGCAACGATGTGCTCGATGAAGTAGCCCCGATGAGCTGGGAGACGGCGTCGGTGAAGCGTACCTGATGCGGTGGAACTCGGTGTCCGTGAGGCACATCGGTTGCGGTGGCCGACGTTGTCGGTGGACCACCCGGTGTGGTGGACGAGGGCGTAGATGAGGTAGCTCCGGTGCGGTGGTGAAGCGCGACCGTCATCTTCATCGTCGTTATCCGGCACGGAGGTGGGGAACGGTGGGGAAAGAGACAAGACAAGGGGCTATTCAAGGGTTGGCGGCGAATTAGGGATTTGAGCAATCTAGGCGCGGAAGGGGATGGTGGAGAAGAGAGATTTTGCAGGGCTGGAATTGGGGCCGCCAGATATTTCAGTCCGAAACGTGGAAGCGTGAAATTATATTGTCATCGTCCTTTTTTTGGGGGGGAGGGGGTGGGTGGCTGGGTGCTACGCGTCCGTCCGACACACGCGACCACCCCGACATGACTATGCTTCGGTGCCTTAAGGCACCTGCCTTTGTGTCCATGACATCTGGGCCCAACAGGTGGCTGGCCCACATGTCAGTGACCCAAAGGCAATTGCCTTTAAGGCACCAAAGCAGCGTCCACCCCGACACGACCCTGGTTTGCCTGGTGTGCCTACATTTGAGAATGCAAACGAATCTTCTTTCATTTGCAAACGAATCTGTCTGTATTACCATGCCCGTGTTTTCCTTGCAATAATTAGTCATTCGAAACGAGATACTCCATCCGTTCACTTTTGTAAGTCGTTTCACACAACTTAAAATGAACTGTTTTGCACATTGTCTGAAATGTCTTCAAGGTCTTATAAAAGTGAACAGAGGGAGTACTATAAATTAATTAATGAGGAGTTATTTGAAAAAAATTGAAACGGTACCCACGCTAACGTGGATTAGATTGTGTGTCACATAATTAGTTATTTGAATTAGAGTGTGTGTCACGTAGTTAGTTATTTGAATTAGAGTGTGTGTCACGTAGCGATCTCCAATTCTAACGTGGATTTCGCATTTCACTGTATCCACGCTACTTTTTTAATACAAATTCATATGTATATGATGAACACCATGGTAGTGAGAAAACTTTTGGATGGATTCAAACATATGACCTACAAAATAGCACAACAAACTGAGTCAATGTCAACTTTTCGAAACTTAGTATGGCACGAATTCAAAATAATTACCCGTACGCCTGGTCCTCGGTTCAAATCTTACAATGTACACCGAATTGAAACATTGATATTAAGTCTCGTACTATGTACATTCAAATGTTGTTTTTAGCCCCCCACCCCCGCACAAACGCTACATACTTCCTGTATCGGTCAATCTTCCTCTCCTAAACACCTTAGGAAGCTATCGGTTTCCAACACACGTTCATTCTTTCTCTCCATGTTTCGATCCCTAAGTCTCTCAACTACACAACCCCTTTTTCCACTCTGTTACCAAATGTATTTACCTCACACACCCGCCATAGCACCCCATGCCGAGCTCTCTCTCTCCCCCTCTCCCTCTCACCCTCTCGCGCTAAATACATGCATTGCCTATCTAGCCCCCCAACCTCTCGTGCATGCGCACACATGCACGTTGTATACCTAGGTCACTCCCTCGAGACTGTCTCGCTCTTTCTTCCGCACGGTGGGCCACACTCGCTCAATCTCGCTCTCTTTATCTGAGTCTCGTTTAACCTCGTTTTCTTTCACACACAAATGATATATCTCCCTGTTCAGGCCTCGATCGACACACTCTATACTCTCTCACGCAGATTGTCTATCTAGGTTAGTCCATCCAAGCCGCCACCACTCTTTTGACCTCATGGTGGGCCACGCTCACTCAATCTCTCTCTCCCTCTCTCTCTCTCTCTCTCTCTCTCTCTCTCTCTCTCTCCGTATGTCTCGATTGACCTCGCTCTTTCTCGGACAAAAACGATATATCACCATGTTTGAGCCCAATTCGACCTATTCACATTGTATACTCTCTCACGCACATCGTCTATCTAGGTCACTCTCTCCAATCCGTCTCACTCTTTCGATCGCACGACGACCCTATGTGATCGGTTGACCTTGCTTCCTCCCACGCACAAAATATATCTACACGTCTATGACTGGATCATCTCTCAAGCTCTATCTTACAGCCCTCACCCTTGCCAAAAAGCTCAATCAGAAAATATCTCTCCAGAGCATATGTATTTGTTCAATGAATGTCGGACCACACTCACTTTGTCTCTCTATCTATATGTCTCTCGATTGACCTCGCTTTCTCACACTGTATCTTCCACGCGTTGAAGCTACTACCTCTCCATCCCTCGCAAAGCTGGAGCTATTTACATTGCGAGGGGCACTCCAACCTTGGATTAATTTGTGTAGGCATTTATTCCGGTCGGTTTAGATTATATTTTCGTAGCATTCGTCCAACAACTACTCCAAACACCATTGCAACCCACACAACTGCCCTAGTTGATTTCCCTCTGGCTCGGTCATCGCTCTCTCGCACGTCCTTTCTCGCCTTCAACGTCGCACCATGGTATTATTGAAAAAAATGTTATTCTCTTTAATTATTATAAATAAGCTACAAAACTACACACCGATAGTCCACTTGGAATGGAACAAATTTTGACCCACAAATTAAAGTGGTACAAACTACACACCGAGGGGTCCACATGTCATGAAACAAATTTGGACCCATATACAAAGTAAAAAATAACGGACGAGGATCGAACATGTGACCGGGCCTTCAAGCCGCACGTCAAGAGTAGGCAACATACGTAGAATAGCAATGTTTGTTGTAGCCCCTTTGTTCACATAATGTTTTTATATTACCACAGCCTAATTAATGGATAACATGTAATATTATTTTTAGTACTATTTGCCTTCACTTACTGGTGGGTTCCATGTGTGCTCTCTCTCTCCTCCCCTTCTGCGTTTAGACGCATGGGCAAACAGGAAGAACTCGCGGGCGATGTTGCCGTTGACCATATCTGGATGCGTTCACAAGTCACGGCACCAGTTTCACGTACTAGCAGCACTAGTCAGTGTGTACGTGCAATGCACGTTAATTTGGAAGTATATTAAGTGCATGTGGATATTAACTACTAGGATATTATTTGCGTGCTGTCATGTGATTAGCACTATTTTTGGCATGAAATTAACTGCACGTTAAACGTGTTGAGCGCTCGACATTGAAGTAGTCTAGGTCGTTGGATGACAAGGAATACATGTGGTTTGATGACTTTTATATTTAATTTGATACGGCTCTAGCAGAACATTCAATCGATCAAACCATACATTTCGTTCAGTCTGACTCCGACTTTAAATTATACGACGATCGATATAAAATAAACGGAAATGATAAACGTTCGGATTTTAAGCATGGCAATCCGAACGTTTTTCATGGCAAATTTAGATTACGTGGCGGCAGCGGGGGTGTCTCGCGGTGGGAAGCGGCTCCTCTGCCGTGCTCTGTGTGTCATCGGGCCACTGACCGACGGCGACGGCGGCGTCTTGCACCGTTGTTGGCGTACTCCTGGACGTTGGCCTAGCTTCAAGGAAGGCCAAAATGTTCTGGACTTCGGAGCGAGTCGACTGGCGGGAGGAGGCGACTGGCGTTGGTGAAAGGAAGCGATCCACGGCGGCCATCCATGCCGCTGAGGGTCTGGCACCCGCGCAGGGACAGGCGCTGTCAATGGCGCGGCAGAGACATTCGTGTGCACGGGCACTGGCACGGGCACGCACGTCAGTGCACGCGCAGGCGCATGCGCTGGCAGGTGCACGGGCGCGTGAAAGTCGGCTGGGACCTCGTGGAATCCTGTGGGATCAAGCTCGGCGACAATGTGCGGCTCCCAGCCCATCAATGCCATGGGGATGGGCACTGGCGTAGTCGGGGCGACGGGAGCCGGAACGGGAGCGGGGACAGGCGTGGCGTCTTCCCGCAAGGCCAGTTCAAGCTCGTCCCAAAGCGCCTTATGTTCTTGAGACTCCGGCTGGGTGTCTTCCTCAGGAAACTCAAACACTAAGGGCAGACCATCGTGATGCGACATGGCGTACGTTTAGGTCCGGCTAGTTGGAGGTAGACGATAGGAGAATCGGAGAGGAAGAGAGAGGATTGTAGCGATACCGGGTAGTGCGGGGTCGATTTTAAACTGTGGCGCCGGCGACATTAAAAGTGGGAGCAGTTGGGATGACGGTGGGTGGCGGAGCCTAGCCAAAGGGCTCGCCTCCCGGTGAGCCTGCACAACGGTCTGCTGGCACGCCTCCGTGACAGCCGGCGCAGCGGTCTGCTCGCACGCCTCCCGTCGACTCACACGCTTGCTCGGACGGCACCTGCCGATGAGAAGCGGGGACTCGTGGCGGCACGTAAATGCCCACGGTTTCAATAGTGAAAGTGTTCGCCTTAATGTGACAGATCTTTGTTCCAAAATACCTTGGCTCTTCATTTGTGCAACTTGTCATAAGAAGCTTGTCTCAAATTGAAGAAAAAACTTATGAAGTAATATTTGTGCCATATCACGTGACCATGCTTAGTTTCAAAAATTTATGCTCACTTTTGGACTGAAATTTAAGATCCAAGATTCGAAACAATATCATAACCTGCATCATGCAATAAATTTTCAAGCCATACATCTGTCCTGTTGTATTTATTAAGAAAGGATTTGGTCTAACATTTTGCTTAGTTAGACTTCAGAAAAGTTATAATGCAGAGTAAAAGGATAATCCTGGTGTAGTAGTAACTTGACGGGTGACCTTGACGAGCGGCGACTGAGGGAATTGAGCTGTGCTCGGCACGGTAGGTAACGTTGTCTAGTTACTAAATCATCCCTCCGTTGTTCACCGGTAGTCATTATGGACCGGGGACATGAGGGGAATTTCCTAGGGCTGGAATTCTGGCTGCTAGATATTTCGTCTTGAAACGCCGAGGCTCGACTGGTTGGGGTTGCCTAATGTGCGTACCACGCACGCCACCGAAGGACACGAGCCCGATTTTTTTAGGATCAACACGAGCCAAGGTCTGGCTGGTACGCCGTTGGGTCCTACCATTCGAGAATACGAAAGGAACCTTTTAAATTGCCAAACGAATCTATGTGTATTACAATACCCGAATTTTCCTTGCAAATACTAATCTCAACGTGGTAATTGATTTATGACGAGTTGTTGAATTAGAGTGAGTTTGTGATATAGTGATCTCAACATGGATTTCACATTTCATGGTATCCCTAGTAAGTTTTCCAATGCAAATTCAAATTTAAAAGATGAACAATATGGAGATGAGAAAAGTTTGTATGTATCAAGCATATGACCACACACACACACACACAGACACACACGCATGAACACAACAACAATCCAATAAGTATAGTGCATCCAAGCTGCGATAGCACCTTATATTTTCTCGCACGGGAGAGAATGAGGTGCTCCCGCACCGTAGATTCTATGGTGATACGAGTTCACTGAGATCTAACGGCCCACAATAGGAGGTTTGAATGGTTTTCCAATATACGGCTGATAGAGTTTGGGAAATGCGCAGAAAGTACAAGTACTACACATGTGCCATCTGATCACTGATCATACGACCTAGATGCTCATATCATTGTAGCTGGTAATTAAGCTACGGGGAGCACCTAATATGAGCATCGGGGAGCCGTTGGATCGAAGATGCAGCGGCACACACGAGGCCTGAATGTTTTATTTGCAAAAAAAACCTTTGGAGAGTTTGGAAATTGCGCATAATTACAAAGACTACTCCCAAGCCATTGGATCGCACTTCCAACGGTGTAAAAACTCGTATCACCATAGTATCTAAGTTGTGGGGTGGATGTGATATTCTATGCCGCTGTCATTTTTGTTCGTAAACTTGCAAAATACGTGTAACTCGTGCCGTTACTTGTCTAACCGCGCAAAGTGTTTGTTCAAAAAAACCATCCTACACTGAAATATCGGAAGAACACACAGGGTCCCACTTGTCATTAATCAAATTTGGACCTAAAACTAACAAATCTGAAAGACGAGATTCGAACTGGCAGCTTGGACTACAAAGCGTAAGTCGATAGCCTGAAAAAACGAACGGTGTTGGCTTTGTCCCATAACTTGATTTTATTTATATAGTACTTGCGTTGAGTAGAGTAGAGGGAGTGCCTCATCAACACGTGCATGACCGTTGTCTCACTTACTGGTGGGTCCCAGGTCTGCGATCTCAATCTCACTTCTCTCCATCGTCTAACCTTTGCACGGGCACACACGAAGAGCAGCGCTAGCTTTCCATGGTGTTATTACAACTAAAAAAAAGCTTGGAAAATAGAAGAATCGCCTAGAACAAGAGACGTTGTGGCTGGTCGAGACGGAGCTAACCACATCTATCCTCCGTGCCACGTTTGCATGATGAAGTTGTGTGGCTAGTGGGGTGTTTTCGACCGACTGGCTCGGTCCCGAGGTCGAACCATAGTCCATAGGTACTACGTCTGATACAGTATATTTTTACACGCACATTTTTCCTCCGTGCCGAGACGTGGCACACCCTACCGCGCGGTTTCGGGGTCCTCCCGGGTGGTGCACGCATATATTCTTCCTGACGTGGGACGCCCTACCGCTCGTTTTCTGGGTCCTCCTCGGTCGTAGCGCCAAAGCAAGTAAATGAGGCGTCAAATCACGAAAGACCACCTTTCCCGCCGAGTACATCAGTGAAGCATGGTGGCTAGCTAGTTGGGCTAGTTCGACCGATTAGCTAGGCCGCCGCCACATTTGTTTTTTCACCCCTTTTTTTATCTACTTATCGGGAGGTAAATTTAAATATCCACCGCGGCGTTGCTCTGGTGTTTGGGTGCGGCAGGATTTTTAATTTTTTGATTGACGGGAGCAGGCGCGGCAGGATTTTTAATTTTTTGATTGACGGGAGCAGGCGTGGCAGCAATTAGTCACGATGACTCTGCCTGTAAAAACCCACTGCTCCGGGATGTGAGAAGTCATCGACTGGTGTTTTACCATGGTGAAAACCAAAAGATTCCCTGCTCCCTCTGCCTTCCCGTAGATTGCATTGCCTTTCATCCATTTCACCCCCTTTGCTTCCTCTCCCCATTGCTTCTACCTGGTGCCATGGCGGCGCAGCAGATCACGGAGTCCGAGGTGAGGCGCCTGACACAGGAGCTCCATGCCAAGGATGCGGAGCTCAGGGCCAAGGACGTGGAGCTCCGTGAGCTCAAGGAGGAGGGGAGTGCCATGCTCCTCAATTATGTGCAGGAGTTCACGGAGCTTCAAAAGCGGCAGGCGTCCACCACAAAGATGCTCGAGGCGTCGGCGGCGTTGCTGCAGAAAGTGGGAGATACGATAGGCCGTTTGGGGAGCCGGCTGGAGCGCGAGCGGGCCAATCGTGACGAGGTCCAGGATCGCCTCAGCCACTTGGTGAACCAAGTTGCCACACACGTGTTGCGGCTGCGCGATGCCTACTGTCGAGCCAGCGCGACGATGTCGGCCGTCGGGCTAAACCCGTTTGACCACCCGGTCGACTTCAACGAGCTGCGGCTTCCTGACCTGGTCTCCTTCTTCACCTATATCTCCGAGCAGCTGAGCCGTCTCCGCGCGATGGTGGGGGCTGAGCTGGACAAGGAGGGGTTGCGGGCTGCCGTCGCCGTTGCCGGGCGAATCCTTTCAGGGCTCCGTCACCGGAATCCATTCGTGCCATTGGACGCCGTCTTTGACGAGCTGGCTCCTGCCGACCGGGAGCGAGCTCTGCGGGCGGTTGCACCCTGCATCATCAACGTCGTGTGCCTCGAGAAGCAGGGGGACTTCGGTGGTTTTAGGCGCCCTCTGCATGGGCATGTCCATGTATCGGCGCAACTTGGCCGTTGGATCAAACTCAGACGGTGCAGATCAGTCACTGTAGCACAAAGCGTGTGGGTGTGTTTGGTTGCATTCTCATCTCAATATAGTTGTTTCCTCTTCGTGTATTTTTGTCAACCTACTAGTGTGGACTCATGCACCCTTCATGCACTCTGCCAAACACCCAAAATTGGGTCGAGAAGGGAACTTTTGCTCCCATCCCGTGCACCCTTCATACACCCTGCCTAACACTATTCGTGCTTCATATGGTTCATGTTTCGTGGAGTAGTGTAGCATCGTACTCTCCATGCGCTGTGGACCTAGTTCTGTTAACATTGATCTCACTGTTCATTCTCGACCGGACAGTCCAAAAAGCGGTACTATGTTACATATAGGAGTACTTGACATGCGCACAACATCATTTGTTATCGTCATATCTTACTACACTAGCAACAAGATTGTGTAGTCCTGACGTATGAACCACTGCACATGCCTAGTAGTAGGAGCATTGTGTATGTTCAAGTGGCTGCCGTGTTTCGCACTCCTCCGTCATAAGAGTGGAAACGCTTGCTGTAATCATTTTTTCTTCTTCTGAAAAACAGTGGACACGCTCTACCGTGCGGATCCTCCTCCATCCATGCACTAAATTACTCACTTTCGCCGACGTGTGGGACAGCCAGCATCGGGGTCCACCAGCCATGCACTAAATTACTCCGTAGTAGAGTGATGGTAGACTACCCCGATCAAAGCGCCGCAGTAATGCCCAATGAGCCGTCAAATCACAAAACCCCCTCCTTTCCAGCAGTAAGTTGGACGGACGAAGCAACCATCATTTCACTCTTCTCTCTAAGCTTCCTCTATACCCAACCCTCGCTTCTGCCTCATATTGTTCCTCATTTCTTCAAGAAAACCCTGACCTGCTTCTGCCATTGTTCTTCTCTCCCAAAGAAGAAAATGTGAGCGCATCAATGGTGTTGATTCTGGCCAAGGCCCGGTCTTGCAACCCCGAGACTGATCCTATAACTCCCTCTCTTTTCTTCTTTTATTTCTATTTGACAGTTTCTTGATGGACGCTGGAGCACCGGCCGAAGTGATGTCTATGGCTCCGGCCAAAACCGTCGAGGCTCATGGTATGAAGAAGCGCAAGCACCCCGTCGAGACTACCGCAGACAAGCTCAAAGCCATCGCCCTGTCCAAGCCCCCCTCTCCGAAATCCCTCATTAAGCAAGTCCAGGTAATATCTCTTTTTGACGATCTTTTTCTCGATCTTGATCATGTTTTTTCATCTAACACGCAGTACTAGTACTAGTAGTACTACTTTCTGGGTGATCTTGCATGTGATTTTTGTGTGCCAAATGACGGTTCTAAATTCCTATTTTGACCAAAACATGCGAGAGGTTGACACTGATTTCTTATAGATTACTTTCAACTACTCCCTCTATCCCAAATTTCTTGACTTAGATTTGTCTAGATACGGATGTATCTAATACTAAAATGTGACTTGATACACCCGTATCTAGACAAATCTAAGACAAGAATTTTGGGACGAAGGGAGTACTTTATGAACATCAATGCTACCTTTTAAGAGGGTATATTTGCCTCAGTAACTTGTGTTATGGATATTGCATGTAATCCTTCTGCTCTCATGCCTTTGAAGACATGTTCTAGTGTCTTTGTTCACTCATTTCTGTGCGTATATGTAGTCATATAGGGAGTATAATATCGAAAATCATCTTATATTTCTGAACGGAGGTAGTAATAAAATATGGTTTCTGTTTGAATTAGAACCAGGTCCGCGGTGGAGATGAAGTTCTCAAAGTCATGCCTTGTGAACTGGAAGACCTGATGATGAGTTCTACTGCTGAACTATCCAGCTGCTGTGTCCTTCTCGCCACGTGTCCTGAACTAGTGTTTTCCTGTAGCATTGTTGTCAGGCGTGTTCTCGAGGCTATACTTTACCACAACAATTTCCTGGTTGTGCCTTCGATTACGAAGGGTGTGGTTCTTGTAAAGCTTCCCAAAAAATCCGATGCGGCCTATCTTCATCATCATGTTTATGAGTGGAAAGACCACTCTGTTAGGTTCTCCAAGGTTGACAAGATAGTGATGGTGCATGTAGACATCTCACATGAAGTCCATGGCCTAGTCAGTTATGCGGGGTTCATCCCGTAGGTCGGTGGCAAGAAATAGTCTGCAGAGTTTAGTTAGTGCATCTTTGCTTGTCTGTAGTAAGTACTATTGTTCAGTACTTGATTTGTGTTTGTGAACCCTGTATTATTTATTAGTACTGCCACTTTTGGTGTGTGGTCAGTCCTGAGAACGGTCTATGTTAATGTCTGTCCACTCAATTCAGTCTGTATATTTTGAAGTATCCATATCATATTTTTTGTGAGGACGGTCTATCAATTATGGTTACACTCCAATATCTGTATGCATTGCAGGGTTTATCGCACCCACCAGGATTTCCAGTCCCATGGATGTTCGGTCCATACGATTTGTCACAACCTTTGGACTGTCCTGCTTGTGGGAGTAGGCGGGGCCTCTGCATGCCACGCGTAGTTGGACGATCAATCTTCTGTTTAGTACTTCAACATAGTGATTTCCTGGCAAGGATTCACTCGTGTCACATCAAGTAAATCTTATTGATTTAATGTCATGTTTTCTTTCTTTTCCTGCAATTTTATGATGCAGGTTTTGCCATGTGACATTCATCACAGAACAAACCGTTTGTTTGCTCTACGATGGCTATTTTTGCAGGTTTCACTTCTTATGTCGTGTCAGTAACGAAGGCACCGTCCATCACTTATATTACTGGAAAAAATTGGATCAGTCTGTTGTCTGAGTACAAGCTGAATCCCTATGATGAACTGCAGTTTGGTTTAACAAAAACGCCACAATTAGTCCTTCTCGCGTTTAAAAGAAATGAAGAAAAAGACTGGATCACGGTCACGGATCCTAGTCAAGTTAGAAAGCTGATCATAGCAGACATGACACGATCGTTGTTGTCTCGCACAGATCAAGCACCGACAGTTGCTCTAGCACTGACAGCGGCAGCAGCTCAGTCTGATCCAGCTGAGGATTGGGCACTGACCGCGTCAGCGGATCAGTCTGATCTACTGGAGGATCGGGCATCGACACCGGCACCTGCTCCGACACCGGCTCCGGCTCTACAAGGAGCACCATCTCCGGCAGCAGCGGCGGCTTCGGCACCTGCACCAACACTTGCACTTGCATCTGCTCCGGCCCGTGCAGTTGCACCGGCAACAGACTGGGCTGCAGTTCGCACTTCATATACCAAAGTCCTTACAAAAACCGACATGTCCACCTTCTTGGTAAGCATTGGCCACCCAAGTGCTTTGTTCTTTTTTCTTTCCATGTTGTTTCACATGATTCACTGTGTTGATCTAACTATTTGGGTATGTCTTCTTGTTTGCAAACAGAGAATTTCTAGAGCAACGAGGGAGTCGTTCAACAATCCGGGCGACTGCGGCCAAGTTTCTCTTACCATGCGCAGCCTTGGTGTGGATGAACCTGCTCAATATACCATAAGTACAAAGGATGGTCGCATGATGATTGATGCTAAAGGATGGTCAAGGTTCACATCTAAATCATATCTTGCGGTAGGGGATGATGTCAAAATCTAACTTTCTCGGCAAGGAGAGCTGGTCCAAATCAACTTTGAAATTCTTCAGTAGCAGCACGCAACTGCTGAACTGAACTATCCTCCAAGAGATTTTGATGTAATAATCTGGCATGGTGAAACAAGTGTCCTGTGTGTATAAGTAGTACGACAGTATTATTTATCACAAGGTATATCGTTGATAGAATTGCAACTCTGATTGCTGGTTAGGAACTGTCGTTCGATTTCATTCCAACAACTGTCGTGCTTTATTCAATTTTGTGTATTCGCCTTGCGACAACATCTAAAACCAGCGCCGTACCGATCGCTTGCAATATGAAAAGCGCTGAGGTAGAACACATGGGCCCCCAAACATGCAGCGTCGGCCTGCGGCCCAAAGTCCAGAACCGTGAGCCTATCTGAGTATTATATTCTCAGCTGAACCCCCATAAAAAAAGCTGAACCCCCATAATGCCTGTGCGTTGCAGAGGGAGTATCTCTCTGTCAAAAAAATATATTTATGTGTAACTAGTTACTCCTGTCTTTCTACTTCCTTTTGCTGATATGTGGGGCAACCGGCGACGGGGTCCACGTGCCATATGCACAAATTAGAGTGCACAACTTCACGGTAGACACACCCCGGTCGTAGCGCCGCAGTAATGCCCAATGAGCCGTCAAATCACAACCCCCCCTTTCCAGCTTTAGCAGTAAGCTGGACGGACGAAGCGACAATATTTCACTAGGCCTGAATCCCCTTCTCTCTCGTCTGCTTGTTCAGACAAAACCCCCTCTCGGCGATTGCATAGGGTTTTCTCATGGAGAACCAGGTACGAATTCTTCATCCATCCCCGATAAACCCAAGTCCCTTGGTCGCAGGTAATCCTAGGATGGCAGCCGCCGCCGTTGATGCATTTTTCTTCCTACTGAATCTAGTGTGTTTCATTTGCAGTGCCCAAAGTGCGAGTACCCTACAGGTTTCTACGCCCTCGGCGAGACGCCACACTTGTTACTTCTCATCCTAACACAGCATTTTCAAACGCGCACAGTATGTTCCTAGAATCCTCTTTTCTATCCGGGAGGGTGGTTTTATTTGAACATGCTGTGTTCTCATATTATTTTTCCTGCAGTGTATTATTTGCTCTGCCAGAACACATGTACTCAAGATGCTCGGCCTTGCCATAACTGAATACACTAGTTTAATGGTCACAGTGAACACAAGCCATGGATATAAGTTCCGAGTTGGGTTCATGAACCAAGAAGATCGCTGCTTTTTTTATGGCCGAACTTGGATAAACTTTCTCAAGTGTTACGGACTGAAAGTTGGCGCACGGATGTTGATGGAAATAGCAGAACCTGGTGTAACGCCCTCGATGCGGCTATATCTCCCACGTGTCGAGGCACGACTTAGAGGCATAACCGCATTGAAAGCAATGTCGCAAGTGAGGTAATCTTCACACAATCCATGTAATAAATAAAGGGGAAAGATACATAGTTGGCTTACAATCGCCACTTCACACAAGTACATAAATAACATCCATCATACAGATTACACTCAAGGTCCGACTACGGCACCAAAATGAAAGAAGACTACCCCAAATGCTAAACAGATCCCCGGATCACCCAACTGGGCTCCACTACTGATCATCTGGAAAAGAAACATAGTAACGGCCACGTTCCTCGTCGAACTCCCAAGTGAGCTCGGTCGCGTCATCTGCACTGACATCGTTGGTACCTGCAGCTGTGGTGATAATATCTGTGAGTCACGGGGACTCAGCAATCTCACACCCGCGAGATCAAGACTATTTAAGCTTAAAGGTGGGAAAGGGGTTTGTGAGGTGGAACTGCAGCAAGCGACTAGCATATGGTGGCTACAGCGCAAAAGAGAGCGAGAAGAGAAGGCAAAGCACGGTCGTGAAGCTAGAAGTGATCAAGAAGTGATCCTGAAACGACCTACGTCAGGCATAACTCCAACAACCGTGTTCACTTCCCGGACCCCGCCGAGAAGAGACCATCACGGTTACACACGCGGTTGATGTGTTTTAGTTAAGGTCAACTTCGGGTTTTCTACAACCGGACATCAACAAATTCCCATCTGCCTCATAACCGCGGGCACGGCTTTCGAAAGATAATACCCTGCAGGGGTGTCCCAACTTAGCCCATGATAAGCTCTCACGGTCAACGAAGGATATTCCTTCTACCGGGAAGACCCGATCAATCTCGGAATCCCGGACTACAAAACATTTCGGCAGCAACAAAACAAGTCCAGCAAAACCTCCCAGATGTGCCGACAAATCCCGATAGGAGCTGCACATATCTCGTACTCAGGGCACACCGGATGAGCAAGATGTCGGGTTGGCATAGACCCTGGTTGCCCAAGGGGCGCCGGACATCGCTCGGTTTGGACCAGCAATCGAAGGAGAACTGGCCCGGGGGTTTAAAATAAAGATGACCCTTGAGTCTGCAGAACCCAAGGGAAAAAGGCTTAGGTGGCAAATGGTAAGACCAATGTTGGGCCTTGCTGGAAAAGTCTCATTCAAAGCGAACTGTCAAGGGGGTCCCATAAATCACCCAACCGTGTAAGGAACGCAAACTCCGGGAACATAACACCGGTATGACGGAAACTAGGGTGGCAAGAGTGGAACAAAACACCAGGCATAAGGCCGAGCCTTCCACCCTTTACCAAGTATATAGATGCATTAATTAGATAAGAGGTATTGTGATATCCCAACAAGTAACATGTTCCAACATGCAACAACAAGTCCATGTTCCAACAAGGAACAAACTTCATCTTCACCTGCAACTAACAATGCTATAAGAGGGGCTGAGCAAAGCAGTAACATAGCCAAACAACGGTTTGCTAGGACATGGATGGTTAGGGGCTGACATGGCAATATAGGAGGCATGATATAGCAAGTGGTAGGTATCGCAGCATAGGCATAGCAAAAGAGCGAGCAATCTAGCAAGCAAAGATAGAAGTGATTTCGAGGGTATGGTCATCTTGCCTGCAAGGTTCTCAGAGTTGTCGAAAGCTTGGTCCTCGAAAGCGTTCTCAACGGAATCCTCGTTCATGTACTCATCTCCCGGCTCTACCCAAGACAAGAGAACAAGCAAAGGAACCAATATCAACCACGATGCAATGCGCAAGCAACATGATGCAAAACATGGCATGATATGCGAGAGGTGATATGCAATGCGAATGCATGCTCCGGAAGGACAAGGATGAACAGGGCATAATCTTGGCAAACCAAGCATGCCACTGGATAGATGAGGTGATTTAGGTTGAAAACGATATAAAGTTCACCGGAATCGGATGCACGGTTTGCAAATGGCAAGCAAAACAAGAATGACACGAATCTGCCATAAACAGCATGATGCTACTTAGCAAGCAACAATTAACTAAGCTACTGCACCCAAAAATGGCAACGAAGCATATGACAGTAATCTACTCAAGATGCTCGACAAAAGATGAACACTGAGCTATGGCTAATTCACATCATAACAGGTTCAAACAAGCATGGCAAAATTGCAAACGATAACAAGTTCTCAGACTTGGTGAAAATATCAACAAGCAGAAACTGACATCAGGATGGCATGTTCAGAGCAATGAAACAACATGCTACAGGTTCATAACATAGCAAAGAAAGGCAAGGCATGAATTTACTCAAGGCACTTGACAAAAGTCCCTTACTGAACATAAGCCAAAAAGGATCATAAAATAAGATTACACTCATGACAATTAAGCAAGTTTCGTTACAGGTTTCAGACTTAGCAGAAAACTGGACATGGCAGAAAACTGATAACGACTAGGCATGTTCGTGAGCTCGATGCACTCACTACAGAGCAATTCATGATACACTAAGCATACATACATCAATAAGACATGGCATAGTAACTAGACATGGCAAGAATAACATCATATCATGCAAGGATCAACTACACCAAGCTTGGCAAAATCGAATAACATGTAAACAATCTGCCAGCAACATTTTGAAGCAAAAGTAGAGCTTGATTTACTCAAGCTATGGCACTCCATAATTGCAAAAAAAGGCATGGATGGATATAGCAAATACTCAATTTCAAAACTCCCTTACTTATCATGCTCAAATTATGCATAGATCACTCAGAAACAACATGAATACATGGCACGAAAATAACAGCAGTCAGGGACTTAGTGAAATCACTAAGTCTCTGAAATCAGCAACATCAAGTGACCTAGTTTGCATGCTTGTGCTAGTCACCACATAGATCAGAAATATACATGGAAAAATTCTCTGGAAAGGTAACATGGCATATTACAAAACTCATGTAGGACTCAACTTCATAGGATGCCCACATCAATCATGGCAAAAATGACAAAAGTGCATATTCAGATAAGATCCAGCAACTAACATCAACTAGCCCTTTTCTAACAGCATTTCGGGCATCTAGATGACTTCAGATGAAAATGATGCAATGGAACAAATGATGTACTCTTCGAGGAGAACAATTCGACATATTATACGCGCGAAACGGAGCTACGGATGCAAAGTTACGATGCGATGAACAGGTGAGGATGATGCAATAATCAAAAGACTTGGAAATATTTGAGGGGGGGGGGCGAAGTCAACCCCGCGGCAGATCTAGGTCGGGCGACTCCGGTGAGCGCGCGGCAGCGGCGGATCCCGGCGACGGCGGTCCGGCGGCGCGCTCCGGCGACGAGGGCGGCGCGGCGCGGGCGCGCTCGGCGGAAGGAGGAGGCGGCGGGCGGCGACGGGCGCCGGCGCGGTTGGCGGCGACGGGCGAGGCGGCGCCGGCCGGCGACCGCGGGGAGGCGGCGGCGCACGGCGGCGGGCGGCGGGCACGAGCAGGCGAGGCAGGCGGCGCACGGCGACGGGCGGCGGGCGCGAGCAGGCGAGGCAGGCGGCGGCGGCTGCGGGCGCGCGGGCCGCGCGGGGGCCGGCCACGGGCCTGGCGGGCTTCGACGCGGTGGAGGAGGCGGCGGCGACACGTGGCGAGGCCCAATTGGCCCGGGCGCGCCGGCGGCGGGACAGGTGGCGGCGGAGCACTGTGCGGGCGCGGATTTCGAGGAGGGATTAGGGTTTCGGGGTGCCTCTCTTAGATTTGGACGGGGGAGGTATTTTTATAGCTAGAAGGAGCTAGGGAGCTCCAAACGGAGTGCGGTTTTCGCCCACGCGATCGTGATCGAACGGCGGAGGACATGGGAGTGACTTAGATGGGTTATTGGGCTGTTTTGAAAGGGTGTTGGGCTGCAACACACACGAGGCCTTCACGGTTACCCGGTTAACCGTTGGAGTACCAAACGAACTCCGATTGACCCGAAACTTGACAGGCGGTCTACCGGTGCTATACCAAGGCCACATGTCAAACCTCGGTCCATTCCGAGAATGTTTAAAACCCGCTCACGAAGAAATGTAAAAGGGGACGCCGGGAGACATAGGAGCGCCGGATTGCAAAACGGACAACGGGAAAGATGCTCGGTTTTATGAGACGAACACGTATGCGAATGCGATGCACATGATGACATGATATGAAATGCATGACATGACCAAAATGCAAAATGGAGAGAACCCAACCACGGAGGTAATATCATAGCACATAGCCGGAAATGGCAAGAGTTGGATTACAAGTATGGCAAGTTACATCGGGGGCGTTACACCTGGTCTCATCTTCACTGCGATCTTCCACCTCGACGTCGCTCCAATTGTTCATCCATGTTACTTTTGTATCTGGTTCTTGCTTGTTGCCTCGATTACTTCTTAATCCACCTATTCTGTCTAACTAATCACAATTTAACTTTAGAAGTAGCAACGAATCTCTCACGAAGATGCTACTTCTAACTAATATTTTCTTATAATTGGTGGCACGTGTAGGTTTTTTCAGAGTTAAGCAGTCTGCTCGTTTGTTACTCTGTAATAACTCGGCTGTTACTAATGGCACTGAAGTTGACTGGATCGACATCCACAAGTTCCTACACTTTATTGGTCGTCTTGAGGTCCTTGTGGGGCGTTTCAATGGTGGAAGGCCACGTGGGATATGTGTGCCACTGCTGCACTCGTTGAACAGGTCCAACTGTGTCAAGAAACTTATGGTATGAGCTGTTTTCTATTATATATGTTGTTCATAAACTATTGCTTATACACAGTTTTACAGCTGTGATCTTCTTGAAACAGGAACTGCCGAGTTCTATTGTTCCTATACAGATGCCTGGCCATGGTCGGGTCAGACTTGCGCTTGGTCACAACATGATGTTTATGTCGACCTACTCAATTCCCCTTGGAGGAGAAAATATACTTATTCATGGATGGTCTCAAATAATGAAGGCACGTCCATCTTGGAGAATAGGACAGAAGATTATGTTCATGCTTTTCCATGGCTCTAAAGCGAATATCCTGTTTATTGACCACGTTGCGAGATGAAGCCGCTTTCAGAAGGTTGTGGATGCGCGGGGTGGCACCTGGGCCTTGTCCTGGGGCTTGGCGGCCTCACCCTTGGTTAACTGTAGGCAAAGTAGCACTGTTCGAGGCGTGTTTTGTACGGTTGAACCTGTATAAGTACTCATGCTGCTTTCAGCTCTGGTTGTTAAGTGCCCCTGCTGGTTTCAGTTAAGGTTGTTAAGTACTCCTGCTGCTTTTATAGTCTATCGTGTTTCTTCAGTCCTATCTTCCTCCAGCCGCCAAAACCAAACCAGCGCCAGCGGGGCCGCCTGCTTCCACCTCCCACGGCTGGCTGCGCCTCAGCGCACGCATCGCTGCCCCACTGTCCCCTAAATCGTTAATGTCGACGTCCTTCGCGCGCTTTGGTGCCCTGGCCGCGGCGCTGCCCTCTCGCGTTGTCAACATGGTCAACAAACAACAGGAATAGGCAGAAGTACGTGGAGAGGATGACAGTAGGGGCCCACCACGTCAGCGTATGGAAAAATAAAATGCTTCCTCCTAGTGTTTTCCTGACATCTGGGACCCACGACATTGTGAGCGTATATAGTCAATAGACAAGAGAACATCACAAGATCGGCTGACACCTGGGACGTAGCTACTCGAGCAGTATTTTTTTTGTTTGGTATTGTTGAGACGGAGCAGGGTTTGAACTAGGCTGTGGCCCGTCTAGCCCAGGCTTATTTTATGTTCACCATGTGACCAGCCCAGCTATTTTTCTTTATGAAAATGAGCCCAGTTTATTTTTCTGATGAATACCCAATCCAGGCCTACTTATTTTTCTACGCCCTGATGGGCTGCAACTCTTTCAAGACGCCTGCAAATCTTGAAAGTAATATGAAATGGGTTGTAAATATAAAAACAGATGACAAATTGGCAATTACTTTATAATTTCTGAATTTTATCACATTTTCAGATTCCTATTTCACTGGGCATTAACCTAATTTAAATATATCTTCAAAGTACTTTTAATCTGGCTGGACATTTCGGTATTAAAAATAGTTTGGAACCCACAAAAATATGCGAAATTGGCCTTGTCCAACCAAAAAAACGTCTGCAATAAATTGCATAAGAAGTTGCCATGAGCTATATATAAATTATTAAAAACAAGAGGGAGTGGTCTGACTTGTGGGCCTGTTTAGTTGACGCGTATGCAAGATTTTTTTAGTTATTATATATGTCAACAAAAGATTCTAGCAGACGTAACCGTTGGATGTCAATCCAACGGCCGTCGTGTTTCTTCAATCTTTGATCTTCTTGCTCTAGCCACCAAAGCAGCGCCGGCGGGATAGCCTACTCCCGCCTCCCGTGGCCGGCTGTGCTGCCGCGCAGGCCTCAGCGCCCCCTACTACTCCCACCGCTGGCTAGGGCATCCCTGTACTCACCCACACCCCTTGTTATTCTGCGGCGACGGCAGCGTCACACCGCAGCCGAACTGGTGAATGCTCGTACTCCTCTTCGTGTGCGCATCCACTGCCGCGTCTTCCCCGGCTCTGCGTCTTCCCCTTCCTATGCCTCGCCGTCGTCCACCGCTGTGGTGCTCTCAGCGCGGCGTGGTCAATGTGGTCAATGACCGACTTCCATCGGAAGAGTACTGTACGTGAAGAGGCTGACAGCTGGGTCCACGGCAGCCGCAAGGAAGTGCCTCCTTATTATGCGGAAAATAATTATTCCTCCACCTGACAGGGGGACCCACCGGACGGGCCACCAGTATTTTGCGAAAAAAATCGTTTCCCCCTGACTGTTGGGACCCATCGGACGAGCCACCGTATTTCGCGAAAAAACGTTCCCCCCGCTGTCAGCTCGGACCCACCGGAAGTGCCCACTTATTACGCACAAAAAAATGAATACTCCCCGGCTAGCTGGGACCCACCTTGGTGGGAGGCTGACTTGTGGGCCTACTAAGTTGACGGGGACGAAGGGCTTTATCAACTTAGTCAAGATGAACGATTCTAGCTCCAGTGACCGTACGATGTCCATCCAACGGCCGTAGTGCTTCTTCAACCTTTGGTCTTATTGCTTCGGCCGCTCAAAGCAGCGCCGGTCGTGCCGCATGCTCCCGCCTCCCGTGGTCGGCTATGCTGCCGCGGAGGCCTCACCGCCCCCTACTATTCCCACCGCTGGCCAGGCCCTGCGGCGACGGCAGCCTCACACCGCAGCCGAACCAGTGAACCCTCGTACTCCTCTCCGCGCGGGCTTCCACTGCCGCGTCTTCCCCGGTTCGGCGTCGTCCCCTTCCTAGGCTTCGCCGTTGTCCACCACCGTGGTGCTCTCGGCGCGACATGGTCAATGTGGTCAACGACCGACTTCCATTGTAAGAGTACTGTGCATGGAGACGCTGACAGCCGGGTCCACGACCGCAGAAAGGAAGTGCCTCCTTATTATGCGCAAAATAATTATTCCTCCACCTGACAGCGGGGACCCACCGGACGGGCCACCGTATTTCGCGAAAAAAATGTTTGCCCCTGACTACTGGGACCCACCAGCTACATCTTCGCAGGCAAGAAAGTGCCTGACAGTCGGGACCCACCTGGTCGAAGCGTACGTAGCGTTGTCATTCTCGTCGCGAATGTGTACGTACATATATACCGGTGGATGTAGAGGCGCGCACGTGTCGTAGTAGAGGCGGCCAGGGTGCAAGAAAGAAAATACGGCCACGTATGTGTACATACGGGTGGGGTCTCGAACGCCTACTCGCGCATACGTACGATGAGGGCTCGTGTACATGGCTGGGTCGGAACGAAGAAACAGCGTCGTCGTGTTCATGGGGAGGCAACGGAATGTGTGGTTGTGTTCATCGGGAGGGCTTGGATGGAATATGCGATGGAAACGAGGCCTGGCGTATCGCAGAACGGAGGAAACAGACCTCCTACGGTCGAAACGGGGGTCATGTTGATCGGGAGGGGTGTGGCATACCGCAAAACGGAGGAAACGGACCTCCTACGGTCGAAACGGGGGTCCTGTTGATCGGGAGGGGTGTGGCGTACCGCAAAACAGAGGAAACGGACCTCCTACGGTCAAAACGGGGGTCCTGTTCATTGGGAGGGTTGTGGCGTACCGCAAAACGGGACTCCACGGGATACTGTTCATCTCCACCGTCGACCCCCCCCCAGCCTCCACGAGCTACTGTTCATCCACCGTCGACCTCCTCCAGCCTCCACGGGCTCCTGTTCATCCAGCCTCCACCGCGCGCTACTCCACCGGCTACTGTTCAACCACCCCTCCACCGTCTACTGTTCATCCAGCCCTCCACACCACGGGGTCCTGTTCAACCACCCCTCCATCATGTACTGTTCATCCTGCCCTCCACACCATGGGGTCCTGTTAATCCACCCCTCCACGAGCACCCCTCCACCGTCTACTGTTCATCCAGCCCTCCACCACACCACGGGGTCCTGTTCATCCAGAAGCAACGCCATCGCTCATAGTTCATCCACCCCCCCCCCCCCGCAATGCTCACTGTTCATCCCATCGATCGGCTTCAGTTAGCAGCAGTAGCCAAGGAATCGCTCGATCGGGTCGAGTTAACAGCCATCGATCGCTCGCTCGGGTTCAGTAATGCGTAGCCTGCAGTGCAATCGCTCGGGTTCAGTTAGAGCCCAACGCCTTGCTCGGGTTCAGTTAGAGCCGACGCCTCGCACACACGCGTGTACGTGTACGAGAGAAACGCGCATCGCTCGGCCCCCGACCTCCCACCGTAACCGGGAACTCCCCGAAATTTTCCTCCCCCTCGCTTCTACCACGGATTTTCCGTCATGGATGGCCCAAAGAATGTCATGCAGCAGCGTCTCCGGCCCGCCCAGGATGAAAAGCCCATTTTCTGTCATGATTTTTTTGTCATAGAAGTAGGAGCCCACCACATCTATGATGATACCAGGTTTTGTCACAATTATCTTTATAGAAGTGTCATATGTATGACAGAAAAAAATTCGTTTGGCCCAAAATGTCACGGATGTGTCTTTTTTTTGTAGTGATGCCTTTGTCTACTTTGATTGAAAACAATAACGAATCTATGGATGTGAATTTTGTTGGTAGGAACAATTTTGGTAATAACATGTATAGAGGTAATTTTAATCCTAGGTCGTTTCCTAGTAATTCCTCTAATAATTATGGTAATTCCTACAACAATTCTTATGGAAATTATAATAATATGCCCTCTGAATTTGAGAATAGTGTTAAAGAATTTATTAGTTCGCAAAGGAATTTCAATGCCTTGATTGAAGAAAAATTGCTTAAGATTGATGATTTGGCTAGGAACGTGGATAGAATTTCTCTTGATGTTGGTTCTTTGAAACTTAGATCTATTCCACCTAAGTATGATATCAATGAGTCTCTCAAAGCCATGATAATTTCCATTAATGAGTGCAAAGAAAGAACCGCTAAGATGCGTGCTAAGAAAGATTGGTTTATAAAAGCGTGTTCTTCTAGTTTCCGTGAAAATAATGATGAAGATCTTAAAGTGATTGATGTGACTCCTATCGAATCTTTGTTTTCCAATGTAAATCTTGATAAAGATGGGACTGGATATGAGTCAACTTTATCTAGAAGGCGTCCCAATGATTCGGAGTTTTTAGATCTTGATGCAAAAATTGATAAAATCGGGATTGGAGAGGTCAAAACTTTAGATAGCAATGAACCCACTATTTTGGATTTCAAGGACTTTAACTATGATAATTGCTCTTTAATAGATTGTATTTATTTGTTGCAATCCATGTTGAGTTATCCTCATGCTTATAATCAAAACAAAGCTTTTACTAAATATATCGTTGACGCTATGATGCAATCTTATGAAGAAAAGCTTAATTTGGAAGTTTCTATTCCTAGAAAACTTTATGATGAGTGGGACCCTACTATTAATATTAAGATTAAAGATTATTAATGCTATGCTTTGTGTGATTTGGGTGCTAGTGTTTCCACGATTCCGAAAACTATATGTGATGTGTTAGGGTTCCGTGAATTTGATGATTGTTTCTTAAATTTGGATCTTGCGGATTCCACTATTAAGAAACCTATGGGAAGAATTAATGATGTTATTATTGTTGAAAATATGAATTATGTGCCCATAGATTTCATTGTTCTTGATATAGATTGCAGTCCTACATGTCCTATTATTCTTAGTAGACCTTTCCATAGAACGATTTGTGCAATTATTGAGATGAAAGAAGGAAACATTAGATTTCAATTTCCGTTAAGGAAAGGCATGGAACACTTTACAAGAAAGAAAATAAATTGCCTTATGAATCTATTATGAGAGCCACTTATGGATTGCATGACAACGATGATAATTCTTAGATCTATTCGCGTTTTTATGCCTAGCTAGGGGCGTTAAACAATAGCGCTTGTTGGGAGGCAACCCAATTTTATTTTTGTTCTTGCTTTTTAGGTCCTGTTTTTCTTTGAATAAATCATATAGCCTCTGGTTAGATGTGGTTTTGTGTTTTATTAGTGTTTGTGCCAAGTAAGATCTATGGGATAGCCTACGATGATAGTTAATTTGATCTTGCTGAAAAACAGAAACTTCTGCGCTCACGAAAACAATTATTATTTTTAGCAGGAGTGTGATAAAATATTGATTCTTTTTGCAGAAGATTAATAAACAAATTATCTAGGATTTCCAACTTTCTCAGGATATTGGTAGTTACATAAGTATTTGAAATATTCAGATTGCTACAGACTGTTATGTTTTTGACAGATTTTGTTTTCGCGTGTTGTTTGCTTATTTTGATGCATCTATGGCTAGTATCGGGGGGTATGAACCATGGAAAAGTTGGAATACAGTAGATATTTCACAAATATAAATAAATAATGAGTTCACAACAGTAACAAAAGTGGTGATTTATTTTCTTATACTAACGGAGCTTACGAGATTTTCTGTTGGAGTTTTGTGTTGTGAAGTTTTCAAGTTTTGGGTAAGGATTTGATGGACTATGGAATAAGGAGTGGCAAGAGCCTAAGCTTGGGGATTCCCAAGCACCCCTAGGTAATATTCAAGGATGTCAAAAAGCCTAATCTTGGGGATGCCCCGGGAAGGCATCCCCTCTTTCGTCTTCGTCTATCGGTAACTTTACTTGAGGCTATATTTTTATTCACCACATGATATGTGTTTTGCTTGGAGCATCTTTTATGATTTGAGTCTTTGGTTTTTAGTTTGCCACAATCATCCTTGCTGTACACACCTTTTGAGAGAGACACGCATGAATCATGATTTATTAGAATGCTCTATGTGCTTCACTTATATCTTTTGAGCTAGGCAATTTTGCTCTAGTGCTTCACTTATATCTTTTTAGAGCACTGCGATGATTTTATTTTATAGAAATTGATGAACTCTCGTACTTCACTTATATTATTTTGTGAGTCTTTAGAACATCATGTTAATTTGCTTTGGTTATTAAATTAGTCCTAATATGATAGGCATCCAAGAGGGATATAATAAAAAAAATCATATAAAGTGCATTTCATACTATGAGAAGTTCGATTCCTTATGATTGTTTTGAGATATGAATATGGTGATATTAGAGTCATGCTAGTAAGTACTCCCTCCATTCAGAAATACTTGTCGGATAAATTAATGTACGTAGATGTATTTTAGTTCTAGATACATCCATTTTGAAGACAAGTATTTCCGAATGGAGGGAGTAGTTGTGAATTTTAGAAATACTTGTGTTAAAGTTTGTGAGTCCCGTAGCATGCACGTATGGTGAACTGTTATGTGATGAAGTCGGGGCATGATTTATTTTTTGATTGTCCTCCATATGAGTGGTGGTCGGGGACGAGCGATGGTCTTTTCCTACCAATCATCCCCCTAGGAGCATGCGCGTAGTACTTTGTTTTGATGAATAATAGATTTTTGCAATAAGTATGTGAGTTCTTTATGACTAATGTTGAGTCCATGGATTATACGCACTCTCACCTTTTCGCCATTGCTAGCCTCTATAGTACCGCGCAACTTTCGTCGGTACCATAAATCCACCATATATCCTTCCTTAAAACAGCCACCATACCTACCTATTATGGCATTTCCATAGCCATTCTGAGATATATTGCCATGCAACTTTCCACCGTTCCGTCTATTATGACACGCTCTATCATTGTCATATTGCTTTGCATGATCATGTAGTTGACATCGTATGTATGGCAAAGCCACCGTTCATCATTTTTTATACATGTCGCTCTTGATTCACTGCACATCCCGGTACACCGCTGGAGGCACATAGAGTCATATTTTGTTCTAAGTATCAAGTTTTAATTCTTGAGTTGTAAGTAAATAAAAGTGTGATGATCTTCATTACTAGAGCATTGTCACATATGAAGAAAGGATGATGGAGACTATGGTTCCCCCACAAGTCGGGATGAGACCCCGGACGAAAAAAAGAGGCCAAAAAAATGAGAAAAGGCCCAAATAAAAAAATGAGAGAAAAACAGAGAAGGGACAATGTTACTATCCTTCTTGCCACACTTGTGCTTCAAAGTAGCACCATGATCTTCATGATGGAGAGTCTCCTATGATACACTTTCATATACTAGTGGGAATTTTTCATTATAGAACTTAGCTTTTATATTCCAATGATGGCCTTCCTCAAATTGCCCTAGGTCTTTGTGAGCAAGCGATTTGGATGCACACCCACTTAGTTTCTTTTTTGAGCTTTCATAAACCTATAGCTATCCGTTGCATGGCAATCCCTACTCACTCAAATTGATATCTATTAATGGGCATCTCCATAGCCCATTGATACGCCTAGTTGATGTGAGACTATCTCCTTATTTTTGTCTTCTCCACAACCACCGTCTATTCCACCTATAGTGCTATGTCCATGGCTCACGCTCATGTATTGCGTGAAAGTTGAAAAAGTTTGAGAACATCAAAAGTATGAAACAATTGCTTGGCAGGTCATCAGGGTTGTGCATGATTTAAATATTTTGTGTGATGAAGATGGAGCATAGCTAGACTATATGATTTTGTAGGGATAAGCTTTCTTTGTCCATGCTATTTTGAGAATACATAGTTGCCTTGTTAGTATGCTTGTACTATTATTGTTTTTATGTCAATATTGAACTTTTGCTTTGAATCTTATGGATCTGAACATTCATGCCACAATAAACATAATAACATGGATAAATATGTCAGGTAACATTCCACATCAAAAATTCTATTTTTATGATTTACCTACTCGAGGACGAGCAGGAATTAAGCTTGGGGATGCTTGATACGTCTCCAAGGTATCTATAATTTTTGATTGCTCCATGCTATTATATTATCTGTTTTTGATGTTTTATATGCATTAATATGCTATTTTATATGATTTTTGGGACTAACCTATTAACCTAGAGCCCAGTGCCAGTTTCTGTTTTTTCCTTGTTTTAGAGTTTCGCAGAAAAGGAATACCAAACGGAATAAACCTTTGGCGATGATTTTTCATGGACCAGAAGACACCCAAGAGACTTGGAGTGCAAGTCATAAGAGCCACGAGGCGGCCACAAGGGTGGAGGGCAGGCCCAGGGGGTAGGGCGCGCCCCCGACCTTCTGGGCCCCTCGTAGACCCCCCTAACCTAGATCTTCCTCCTATATATACTCTTATACCCTAAAAACATCCAGGGGAGCCACAAAACCACTTTTCCACCGCCGCAACCTTCTGTACCCGTGACATCCCATCTTGGGGCCTTTTCCGGCATCCTGCTGGAGGGGGATTCGATCACGGAGGGCTTCTACATCAATACCATTGCCTCTCCGATGAAGCATGAGTAGTTTACTTTAGACCTACGGGTCCATAACTAGTAGCTAGATGGCTTCTTCTCTCTCTTTGGTTCTCAATACAAAGTTCTCCTCGATGTTCTTGGAGATCTATTCGATGTAATAGTCTTTTGCGGTGTGTTTGCCGAGATCCGATGAATTGTGGATTTATGATCAACTTATCTATTAATATTATTTGAATCTCCTCTGAATTCTTATATGCATGATTTGATATCTTTGCAAGTCTCTTCGAACTATCGATTTGGTTTGGCCAACTAGATTGGTTTTTCTTGCAATGGGAGAAGTGCTTAACTTTGGGTTCAATCTTGCAGTGTCCTTTCCCAGTGACAGCAGGGGCAGCAAGGCACGTATTTGATTTTTGCCATCGAGGATAAAAAGATGGGGTTTTCATCATATTGCTTGAGTTAATTCCTCTACATCATGTCATCTTGCTTAATGCGTTACTCCATTCTTTATGAACTTAATACTCTAGATGCATGTTCGATAGCGGTCGATGTGTGGAGTAATAGTAGCAGATGCAGAATCGTTTCGGTCTACTTGACACAGACGTGATGCCTATATTCATGATCATTGCCTTAGATATCGTCATAACTTTGTGCTTTTCTATCAATTGCTCGGCAGTAATTTGTTCACCCACCATAATAATTTCTATCTTGAGAGAAGCCTCTAGTGAAACCTATGGCCCCCGGGTCTATTTTCCATCATATAAGTTTCCGATCTACAATTCTAGTTTCCTATTTATTTTCTTTGCAATCTTTTACTTTCCATTCCATAAACCAAAAATACCAAAAATATTACTTTACCGTTTATCCATCTCTATTAGATCTCACTTTGCGAATAACCATGAAGGGATTGACAACCCCTTTATCGCGTTGGTTGCAAGTTGGTGTTTTTTGTGCAGGTATTCGGTGGGTTGTTGCGTTGTCTCCTATTGGATTGATACCTTGGTTCTCAAAACTGAGAGAAATACTTACGCTACTTTGTTGCATCACCCTTTCCTCTTCAGGGGAAAAACCAACACAAGCTCAAGAGGTAGCACTTTTCCTCTTGTTTTGGACTCTAATTTGCATGATTTGAATGGAACTAACCCGGACTGACGTTGTTTTCAGCAGAACTACCATGATGTTGTTTTTGTGCAGAAATAGAAGTTCTCGAATTGGAACAAATTTTTTGGAGATTTATTTTAGAATAAAAGAAAAATACTGGAGCCAAGAACCACCGGAGGGGGCCCCTGGGTGAGCACAACCCACCAGGCCCTGGTGGGTTGTCCCACCTGGTGGCCCCGCAGACCCTATCTCCGACTCCATAAATACCTATATTTGGAGAGAAAAACCAGGGAGGAAGAATTATCTCATTTTACGATACAGAGCCGCTGCCAGCTCCTGTTCTTCATCGAGAGGCCAGATTTGGAGTCCGTTTGGGGCTCCAGAGAGGGGGATCTTCGATCTTCGTCATCACCAACCCTCCTTCATCGCCAATTCCTTGATGCTCCCCGCCGGGAGTGAGTAATTCTTTTGTAGGCTCGCTGGTCGGTGAGGAGTTGGATGAGATTCATCATGTAATCGAGTTAGTTTTGTTAGGGCTTGATCCCTAGTATCCACTATGTTTCTGAGATTGATGTTGATATGACTTTGCCATGCTTAATGCTTGTCACTTTGGGCCTCGGTGCCATGATTTCATATCTGAACCGTTTATGTTTTCACCATTATATCTATGTTCTAGATCCGATCTTGCAAGTCATATTCACCTATTATGTGTTATGATCCGTAAACTCGGAGTGACAATAGTCGGGATACTTTCCGTTGATGACCATAGTTTGAGGAGTTCATGTATTCACTTGTTAATGCTTTGTTCTGGTTCTCTATTAAAAGGATGCCTTAATGTCCCTTAGTTTCCATATGGACCCCGCTGCCATGGAAGGGTAGGACAAAAGATGTCATACAAGTTCTTTCCATAAGCACGTATGACTATTTATGGAATACATGCCTACATCATATTTATGAACTGGAGCTAGTTTTGTATCGCCCTAGGTTATGACTGTTATATGATGAATTTCATCCAACTAATCAACCGATCCAATGCCTAAGAATTTCTCTTATATTGCTCTTGCTAAGTTACTACTTCTGTTGTTACTGTTACACTTGCTACAAAATCATTGATATCACTGTTACCGTTACTATTGTTGTTACCACTATTATCAAAACTATCATACTACTTTGCTACTGATCACTTTGCTGCAAATAATTAATCTCTAGGTGTGGTTGAATTGACAACTCAGCTGCTAATACTTGCAAATATTCTTTGGCTCCCCTTGTGTCAAATCTATAAATTTTGGGTTGAATACTCTACCCTCGAAAACTGTTGCGATCCCCTATACTTGTGGGTTATCAATGCGCCATATACTTATTATCTATGGAACATAGCATTCGGAAAGAAACATATAAAGATGTCAATAAAGTTGGCAACAACCTTGTCACGCTTTCTTCATTTTAGCCAACCGAAAATTCTTCGTATTCGAAATTCCATTTCTTTCAAGCTGATGAAGCTTAGACAGACAGCTAAAATCATCTGGAAGGTAAACTCCAACAACTAAGCATAGCTAGTCAATGTACCAAGGCATGCAAAAAAAGTAGTGTACCCTACCAGCACACTAGAACATATTGAAATACAGATCAGGTAGTACTACTGAACATATAGAAGGAGCATTCCTGCAGCGACCGCTTGCAAAAAAATTGAAACAAAATAACTGCATGCAATGAATGCAAAAGAATCACACTAAAGCATAACAGAACTCACAAAGAATGGTTCGTGCAGGCCACCAACAAAAGAAGAGTACCAATGTGTAGCTATTAACTGATTATCTATCATTGAAAATAGGAAATATTTTGTTAGGTTCTGCATGTCAGAAAGTTAACCGGTATGCGTCAGGACCAAGGCCTGAGCATCTTCATAGCATAGAGCAAATCTACCTAAAAGAGTAATATCATGGATCTAACGTGGTATTAAGAATTACTATGTAGTCCATATTGGAATGTCTAGAAAGACTTATATTTAGGAACGGAGGGAGTACAAGCAAGCAGAACAAAGAATGGTTCCTGCAGTCCAACAACAAAATAAGAGTAACAATGTGTAGGTATGAAATGATTATCTATCATTGAAAATAGGAAATATTTTGTCGTGTTCTGCATGCTGGAAAGTTAATCTATATACGAGAGGACTAAGGCGAAAGCATCTCCATGGGCAGATCCAGCTATTTATTTCTTAGGGTTTAATACAAAGTAAATCTACCTAAAAGAGTACTATTATCGATCTAACATTGTATTAAGAAAAAGAAAAAGGAGAGACATGTACTAACTGGACACTTAAGGCATATCGATATATCATCTCCTAGGACACCATGGTAAAACTACAACTGAACTTAAATTCATACTTTTTCACAGAATAAGAACTAAAGCCGGATATAGGATACCACATGATGCACCCTTCTTCTCGCGTGCAGCTGGGCGACAACTACATAATTTTCCTGGTTTGCACTGACACTACAAATAGTAATCTATTCAGGAACTAAAATAAATGAACTCCTTACCTGCCGCATTTTCTGAACCAAAATAAGTGGGACCATATCTAGAGTATCATTCTCATGTTCGCCATGGACGCAGGTTAATCCACGTGGTGTACTGAAACTCAGTTGTAATTTAAAAGATTTATAACATGTACTGTTGAATGTTCACCTTGGACACAGTTTAACCGACGTGGTGTACTGAAACTCAATTATAATTTAAAAGATTCATATTGTGGACCGTCGAAGCATCCTTGCACTTATTTTGTTAGAAGAATATACAATACAGTCTAGATTTTAAGACGTGACCGACAAATGCACAAGGCAAGTATGTACCTAGCAGGCATTGACATGAATATTCCATAGTAGCACAAAGAATTAACACAAATATCAACAAAGTTGCACATCAGATGGGGAGAAAGGGAACATGGTATTAAAATAAACCTATACATACATACCTTGACACAAATAAAACTTTGAAACTTAGTCACTACCATGTTACGCTAAAAAAACAAATTTCACACGCACAAATGCGTTGATGGAATACATGACGTATATCCACAAGAACAATATGATTATTTTTTCAATTGGAATCAACTGGAAGCAAATATATTACCTCAACTTCTTGCACGTAGAATTATTGCTTTTGGCTTCAGACCAACCATCTCATTTCCTTGCACCTCATAGTGATTTTCTCAGCATTAACAACCTTGTAAATTATTTGAGAATTCATGTCAGTTGCAATCATCTAATGAGAAACAATCAAGTATTCCTTATAGGCTCTCAAGAATTGGCACGAATATAAGAGAAACATATATGCAATTGATGGGGTTTTACTTGTTCCATATGCATGACAGAAAACAATGACAAGATATACAAACAACCCATTCAGATCATGGAGGAAACAAAATTTTCACCACAAATATCTGCAATAGCTTGAGTAGCTCCCTTGTCATTTAGGGTCCGAATGTGAGTGTCTGTAAACATTTCCAATTGGAACTTTAGTGAATCTCAGCAACGTTGATGTACACATTTATAGTAGATCAATGATTTGACTGAGAAAAGGGAGGCACAAAAATTATATACCAGCAGAGGGGATGATACGTGACTTCAAAACGAATAAACCAAAAAGGAGAGCTCACATAGAGTCTATGATCTTCGATGTGCACTTCATGATGCTCATGATAAAGCCCCTGAGAAGTGGATCGCCATCAACAGACCAGAACCACATGTAGCTCCAGAGTTGTATCGGCTCAGATAATGTTGTACCATATTTCTCATTCATGTGGTTCAGATATGCACTCCAATGTTATCTGAACATCACCAGACGAGAACCACATGATGCTCACAAAAAGCTCCCAACTATATTCCGTGTAACTAAAGCAAAGAAAAGATTTTGAACAAAGGGTTTGATCTACAACGATGATGGAAAGTCTCATCAACAAATAGTAAATAACTGTTCTAAGAATAGTGCCAATGAGTTGAACATGGGAAGTATTTCTGCCTCCTAGATTAAATTCAAACATCAATTTGCACCAATAAAATCCCCGTTGATAGTTGTATTTTCATAGTCTCATAAAAATTAGTTATCTACAATTAAGACATTAAGGTTTAGGAATATAAATAGAGTTAAGCCAGTACAAACTCAAGTTTAAGTCAGCAAAACCGCTCCTAATCAGCTCCACGTCTGTCAAACACCAACAACTATTATCCAACTACTACCTCTTCTGGTCGACGGCGACGCGGGCGCACGCGCGCACGAGGGTACTCCCAGCCACCGCTTGGAAAAAGGCTCCCACTGGGTACCCTTTCTTCGCCTTGTTCTTCTACTGCGGGCTCTGCCCGCCCTTTTCTGAATTTTTCTGTGACGTCATGAACACCTATGGGCTCCGCCTCCTTGACTTCACCCCCAATGCTGTCCTGACCATGGCAGTTTTCGCACATCTCTGCGAAAACTTTGTCGGAATCCATCCAAACGTAGCCCTTTTCTGCCACTTCTTTTCGCCTCGAGTCGAGAAAGGAGAGCCTTTATCCGGCGGAATCGCCTGGATCTCAAAAGCCGGCAAGAAGGATGCTTATCTGGATGGAGAGTTCCGCAGCAAGTGGGAGGAGTGGAGGGCGGACTGGTGCCTGATTGTCGAGGAGAACCCGCAGCCGTTTACCGCCCTGCGCCAAACTCCAGTAGTGCGCGGCAGTGATTGGAGTAGCTTGGCCCCGGAAGACGACAGACTGAAGATTGCCGTCGCCCGGATCCTACGCCTCAGGCTTGCCGGACTTACTGTAGGAGCGGTTGGCGCAGATTTCCTTCGCCGCCGCATCGCCCCCCTGCAGGAGAGGAGGAGACCCGCCTGGGAGTTCCAGAACGCGGCGGATATCATGAGGCTGCGGCCGGGCCTCAACTTCAACTTCACTGTCCTGGAGCTCAACTCGTTGCTCCAGGAGCTGTTCAAGTACGACCGACAGCATCCCGAAGTGTTCAGGTTGCCGAGGGGCGTCGTTCCGCTGTGCAACAACTCCTCGCTCGACCGCATCCGTGCAATGATGCCGCTGTGCGACTCGCACGGAATTGACCCAGCCTGGATAGAGCCTGCAGATGATGTCGTGCGGGCGTTCTTTGATGGCTTGGTAGAAGTGCCTGTCGACGCCGATGAGCAGAGGGGCCTCACCCGGGACACCATCGACGAGGAGCTCAAGCGCATCGCCACCAGGCTGGAAGAGGCGGCGGCAGCCGCAGCTGCGGGCGAGTTTGGGTTCACCGTGGAGGAGGCAGAGGCAGCAGAGGTGGCAAGCCTTGCCGAGCGAGAGGATCTTGCCGGCGAGGAAGAGCCGGCCGGGCATGACGCTGGGCCGAGCGGGCCCGCCGAGGATACGAGCGGCTCATTGGAGATCGACTCCTCTTCCTCTTCGTCTTCGGGCAGCTTGCCGCAAGCAGAGCCCCCGGCTCCACCAAGAAGGCGTCTTCGCAAGGCCGGGGACGTAGCGGAGCGGCGGACGAGTCAACCCCCGCCCCGCCCCACGACACGCTCCACCGCGGCAAGTTCTGTTGCCGCGGGAGCACCTCACGCTGCAGCGACAACTGGAGCGGGGTCCTCCCGGTCCGCCGCTCCGGCTCCCGCCAAGCGGCCAAGGGATCCTACTCCTCCGCCTCCTCGCGCCGGAGGTGGGCCAGGCTTTGACTTCTCCGCGCTCAGCTCCGACGAGGAAGAAGAAGAGTAAGATTCTTGTTGTACTTGTATGTCTTCAATACTTGCTGTCTTGTCTTGTATCTCATTTGCTTTACTCTGAACTTATTCCTTCTTAGGACTCTGGCCCAGAGAGCGTCAAAGAGAGCCAAGGTCCCGGTGATTGTTATCGAGGACGATTCCACCGCGCCAGCAGTGGGTGCGCCCGAGACAAACTTGCCGGACCCGGCAGCTGTTCTTCAGAGCAGCCCCTAGCGCAGCCCCCAGCGTAAGTATATGGTTTGCTTCCCGCTGCTGGGCGCGCATGGATACTCTTTGTTTGCTGATATCTGACTGTTGGCTTGTGTAGGAGCAGAGCAGCCCCACCAAGAGCATCCGGATGCCGCCCCTGACATGCCATCTCTGCTTCAAGTACACCGCCAAGGGAGCGTTCTCCGGCAAGGGAGGATCCTCCGACAAGGGAGAGCTCTCCGGCAAGGGGGAGCTCTCCGGCAAGGGAGGAGTCTCCGGCAAGGGACAACACCAGCGGTCCTCCGGTGGTGGAGACCACAACTGCCGAGCCTGGTGCAGGTAAACCTCTCGCTTCGATACTTCCCTCGGGTTCTTCTTCTTTTGATCTTCTTTTTGGATATTTGCTTGACTTTTCTTCCTTTTCCGGTTGTCAGATCCGTCTACTACGGAGCCGATGGAAACCGAGGTTGCTGTTGATGATGCCGCCGCCACCGAAGAAGCGGTCGGCGCTGATGACCCTGCCGGCGAAGAGGCCGCCAAGGCTGCCGCCGCAGCAGCTGACGAGGGGTCTGGCGATCGCACTGACGACCCTGAGGCCGCAGGAGCGACAGGCGCTACACTGACCGCCGATCCTCCCGCCGCTACCGCAGCGTCAGGCTCCAAAGAGCCCCAGCCAGGTGTATACTTGAAGGCCGGCGATGGTGTCTTCATCAAGCTTCCCTGGGAGTCAAGCTCCAGGGCGCCGGTCGAAGGAGAAATCTTGGATGGACAGGTGCTCGCCTCCGCTGGGCTGACGTTGGTTGATGCGCCGAGTAGCAGCAGCGGCGAGTCTGAGGAGGAGCGGCTGCTCCGGAGGCTGGTGTCGCTCTATCGCGCTCGACAAGCCAAAATGGAGTCCCGCGAAGCGCTTGTCGCGAAGGCGGGGGTGGACATGGAGAAGCACGCGGAGGAGCTCCGAGGTCTCAACCAGGCAGCTCTCCGGTCGCTGGCGGCGGAGCGTGTGCAGCTCGATGAGGCGCAGAAGGCCTTCATCCTCGAGAAGGCAGAAGTTGCAGAGCAACAACGGCTTGCCGCCGAGGAGCTATCTGTGCGGGAGGGCGAATTGGTGCAGCTGAAGGCCAGCCTGGACAGCCACGAAGAGGAGCTTGCTGCGCGCGAGCAAACACTCAGCGGAGCTCTCAAGGAAGCAAAGGACGCTGCCGCAGCTGCCGAGGCCGCCAAGAAGGAGCTGGAGACGAAGGTGGCGCAGCTGGAGACTGATCTCAAGGTGAGCGGTGAAGAGCTTGCCGCCCTCAAGCATGAGCGCGAGAAGGACGCCTACACCTTTGGCGAGCTGCAGGGTCATCTCGCCGAGAAGATCAAGGAGCTTAGCGCCGCCAAGGATTCCAACACGGATCTTGAGCTGAAGCTGGCTGCTTTGACCAAGACACTGGACGGTGCCAGGGAGCAGGAGGCGGCCCTAAAGAAGGAGATCAAGGCCGACAAGGCGCTGCTGGAGAGCATTGCCGCCACCCAGAACGATTTTAGAGAAACTGTGGAGCAGTGGACGGAGGGTCTTGTGAATGCTGCCGCAGACATCGACAAGGAGCTGGCGCAGCTGGGGATGGGGGATCTCGGGTATCCCTCCGATGAGACCCTCCCATCCAGCGCCAAGCTCACTCTGTTCTTCAAAGGCGTGGTGACGGCCCTCCAGCGACTCCGGGAGAGGATCCCAAAGCAGCTGGCCGACGAGTCGCGCAAGATCTGCGTGGGAGCTCTTCAGAAGGTGTTGGTGAAGGTAGCCTTCCACAACCTGGGCCTCAACCTCACCAAAGTCCTCAGATCCCTGCCGGCGGAAGCTGATTTGGAGGCGCTCAAGGACCTTGTCGCACCCATTGTGGACAAGGTGAGCGGGATCAAGAGGGTTGAGGGCGATCGCGTGGACTAGGTCGCCCGTTTTCTTCTTTTCTTGCCGTTGCTGATCATGTTATGAAAACAATCTATTAGAGCCGCGACAAGCTATTTTGTAATATAACTCTATTTCGGGTCGTGATTGCAATGTTATTTCCTTTACTTGATTCCTTCCTTTGTATGTTTTTGCCCTACGCTTTTAGGGAACTTGCCGGCGCAGGCACCCTCGCCGCGAGCGCTGAGTGCGGGACGTCAGCAGCCTGCTGGCAGTGCCGTTGCCGACAAGAAACCTTGTCGTAACTAGCCGCAGCTCGCTTAAGTTGTTGAGCGAACTCGAAACAAAGTAAGGGCGCGACTCTAGTCGCAGCACACTTAAACTGTTGAGCGAACTCGAAACAAAGTAAGGGCGCAACTAGCCACGAGCCGGTTCCTTCGTGCACAGGTTTTCCATACAAAGCATGGTCGTTCAAGGAAGATAACTTAAAAAATTTAAAAACATCTGATTGCTCAAACTTTGGCAACTTAGCTTTTCTGTCGTTTGCTTCTCGGCAAGGCGAGACTTTCTTAAACGACGCCTGGTCCATACCATTATCTTCCCCTTCCCCCCCGGCAAACTTGTGGGCGAAGGAACCTTCCTTTCCTTGAGAAAAAAGAAAGTAGAGAAAATAATGATATGGAGCCTTATGGCTCGTTATTGCTTACCGGGGGTGTTCGCTGCACAAAGTGTCAGATAACTCATGCAAAAAATAAGAAGCATGAAATTGACAAGATGTGCGGAGCACATGAGCTTTATTTGTGCACAGGGTCTGCGCCTGGCTTTGTACAAAGGATTATATGCAACAGCGGCAAGACTTGTACAAAAGGTGGTTGTCGGAACAGGGTCCGGCAACCGCGCCTTATGGGTAAAACTTACGAAGATGCTCAATGTTCCAGGAGTTGCTCACTGGAATGCCATCTTCGGTCTCAAGGCGGACAACGCCAGGCCTAGTGACTCGTTTCACCCGGTAAGGGCCTTCCCACTTCGGCGTCAACTTGTTGGAATTCTTGGCGGACTGAACGCGCCGAAGAACAAGGTCGCCTTCCTCGAGACTTCTGGCGTTAACTTTGCGGCTATGGTAGCGGCGCAAAGCTTGCTGGTAGCGAGCAACTCGTACAGCAGCCTGAAGATGGTCCTCCTCAAGGAGCAGCGCGTCATCTTGTCGCAGCTGCTCTTGCTCAAGCTCATCATAAGCGAGCACTTGAGGCGACCCGTATACGAGTTCCGTGGGGAGAACTGCCTCTGCTCCATAGACTAGAGCGAAAGGTGTCTGGCCAGTGGCTCGATTTGGCGTCGTCCTGATCGACCAAAGAACCACCGGCAGCTCCTCAATCCAGTTTCTTCCACACCCGTGCAACCTGTCGAAAGTCCTGTTCTTGAGTCCACGCAGCACTTCAGCATTTGCCCTCTCCGCTTGACCGTTGCTCCTGGGGTGAGCAACAGAAGCGAAGCAGACCTTGGCGCCAAGATCTTGGACGTACTGCATGAAAGTGCGGCTCGTGAATTGCGTACCGTTGTCGGTGATGATCCTGTTAGGGATCCCGAAGCGGCAAACAATCGACCTGAAGAACTTGACTGCTGACTGTGCTGTCACCTTCCTCACTGCTTCCACTTCCGGCCACTTTGTGAACTTGTCGATTGCGACGTACAAGTACTCAAAGCCCCCGACTTCTCGGGGGAAGGGGCCGAGGATGTCGAGCCCCCAGACCGAAAATGGCCAGGATAAAGGGATCGTCTTGAGAGCTTGAGCTGGCTGGTGTATCTGCTTGGAATGAAACTGGCACGCTTCACACTTGGTTACTTGTGCAGTCGCATCCTGGAAAGCTGTCGGCCAAAAGAAACCTTGCCGGAAATCTTTGCCGGCAAGCGCTCTTGCGCCAATGTGGTGACCACATATGCCTCCATGTATCTCCGCCAACAGCTTCTGTCCATCTTCCCGGTGAATACACTTCAATTTCACACCGTTGAGTCTTCTTCTATACAGTGCTTTGTCGACAAACTGGTACATACTTGACTACCGGGCTACTCTTTCCGCTTCTTCTTGCTCTTCGGGAAGTTCTCCTGTCTGAAGGAAACGAACGATCTGCTGTGCCCATGCTGGAGCTTGTGGCTCGACAACAAGGACTAAAGGCACATCTGCTGCTGTGGGAACATCCGCTTCTACGGCGAGAAACTGCGGCTCAGCCGGAGCTTGACGTTCCCCGGCAAGCTTGCCGGAGCAAAACTTGTCGGGAGCGTCTGCTTCAACGGAACAAACCCTGGGGTTTGCCGGAGCAGACTGCTCCCCAGCACTCTTGGTGTTGATCTTGGGGACCTTTTTGGCGGCGGCTTCGGGAAGCTCTGCCGGAAAATAGTCACCAGAAATCAACTTCCTCTTCTTGCTCTGTCCAGTTGATGGCGTCACAGACGGTTGAGTTAGCTTGAGCACAAAGATCCCTGGTTCCACAGGTAACTTAAGTGCTGCGCACTTTGACAGGCCATCGGCGATGTCGTTCTGAGCTCTTGGAACATGTTCCATCTGTAGGCCGACTAAGTGCTCTTCTAGCTTCCTCACTTCATCAACGTAAGCTTCCATCAACGGACTCTGATAATTCTTATTTACTTGGCAGACGACAAGCTGCGAGTCACCCCTGACAATGAGCTTCTTGATCCCAAGGTCTGCCGCGATCCTGAGACCGGCAAGCAATCCTTCATACTCTGCAGTATTGTTTGTTGCTTTCTCCTTGGGAAAGTGCATCTGGACTACGTACTTAAGGTGCTCTCCGGTGGGTGCGACAAGCAGTACGCCAGCACCGGCGCCTTGCAGCGAGAAAGCACCATCAAAGTACATCAGCCACTCTTTGCTTGCTTCCTTGACGGGGATGCTCGTTTCTGGAATTTCTTCGTCGGGCGTTGGCGTCCACTCTGCTATGAATTCTGCCAATGTTGTGCTTTGGATAGTTGAAGTGCTCTCAAACTTGAGGCTAAAGCTTGACAGTTCCAGTGCCCACTCAACAATCCTGCCTGTTGCTTCTGGATTCTGCAGTATCCTCTTCAGCGGAAAACGAGTGACAATTGTTATCTCATGTGCTTGGAAGTAATGGCGTAGCTTTCTCGAGGCCATGAGAAGGCCGAAAAGCAATTTCTAAACACCAGAGTACCTTGACCTAGCCCCCTGCAGAAGGGAACTGACAAAGTAGACTGGGCGCTGCACCATTTTCTTCTGTATCTCCTCGGGCGCCTGCGCAGATCCATCTTTACCGGGACCAGAGCTTGTCGGGGAAGCCCCCTGCTTGTCGCTGGATGCGCTTGTCCTGGTTGCTGGCTCATCATCTGCCTCCCTCTCCGCTACTAATGCAGCACTAACCACTTGATTGGTTGCCGCCAGATACAACAGCAACTTCTCTTGTGGTTTAGGTGCGACAAGTATTGGAGTGGAGGACAGGTATCTTTTCAAGTCCTGCAGCGCAGCCTCCGCTTCCGGAGTCCATTTCATTGGACCTGCCTTTTTCAATATTTTGAAAAACGGCAGGGCGTGCTCAGCAGAATTAGAGATAAACCTGCTGAGAGCCGCCACGCAGCCGGCAAGTTTCCGTACATCCTTGACGCGCTTCGGTGCTTCGATCTGCTCAATGGCCTTGATCTTGTCGGGATTGGCTTCAATTCCCCGCTGAGACACAAAGAACCTGAGAAGCTTGCCGGAAGGGACTCCAAACACGCACTTCTCGGGGTTGAGCTTGAGGCTGATCTTGCGCAGATTTGCGAAAGTCTCTTCTAAATCTTGAATCAGAGTTGCTTTGTCCCTGCTCTTGACCACTATATCATCCATGTAGGCTTCCACATTTCTGTGTATTTGCGGTTCAAAAGCAGTATGGACTACCCTTGCAAATGTTGAACCAGCATTCTTCAAAACGAAAGGCATCCGTATGAAACAGTACGTGCCACATGGAGTGATGAATGCAGTCTTCTCCTCATCTTATTCTGCCATGAAGATCTGATGGTATCCTGAGTACGCGTCAAGAAATGAAAGCAAGTCACATCCAGACGTGGAGTCAACAATCTGGTCAATGCGCGGCAAGGGAAATGGATCTTTGGGGCAAGCTTTGTTAACATCGGTAAAGTCGATACAAAGCCCCCATTTCCCGTTTGCCTTGCGCACGACTACAGGATTGGCCAACCACATAGGATGGAGCACTCCTCTGACAAGGCCTGCTGCTTCCAACTTCTTGATCTCTTCTGTGATGAATTCTTGGCGCTCCACTACTTGCTTTCTGACTTTCTGCTTGACGGGCCGCGCATGAGGACAGATGGCAAGGTGGTGCTCAATTACTTTCCTGGGAACACCGGGGAGGTCAGACGGTTGCCACGCAAACACATCGACATTCGCCCGCAGGAAAGCAATGAGCGCGCTTTCCTATTTAGGGTCGAGAGTGGCACTGATGGTGAAAGTACCACCAGTGCCGTCCTCCTTGGCGGACACCTTCTTGGTCGCTGGCGGAGCTGCCATTGTCTTCTTACACTTGCCGGTGGAGCTCGATGGTGCATCCTCGACGGTAGCGCAGCACTCCGAAGAGGTGCGCTTGCCGGAGTGGGCATCAGAACTCTTGCCGGACTTGGTCTTCTTCTTCCCTCCGGGAGCTTCAGCGGCAAGTGTCTCGCGATCCGTTGCGGCTGCTGCTTCCCAGTAGATCTTGTCGGCACAGATAAGAGCATCTTTCTTGTCGCCAAGGACAGAGATGACACTTAACGGGCCTGGCATCTTCAGCGTGTTGTACGCATAGTGAGAGGCCGCCATGAACTTGGCGAGCGCTGGACGGCCGAGAATTCCATTATAAGGCAATGGAAAATCGGCAACATCAAAAGTGATCCTCTCAGTCCTGAAGTTTAGCTTGCTGCCAAATGTCACCGGCAGCGTGATCTTCCCCTTTGGCTTGCTCCTTCCCGGGTTGATTCCTTGGAATGTGCCGGTCTCTTCGAGCTCGCTGTCAGGGACTTGGAGTTTCTGGAGCACAGCGGAGGATATCAGGTTCAAGCCGGCCCCGCTGTCAACTATCATCTTAGTGACCTTGAGGTTGCGGATAGTTGGTGAGACCAACATCGGCAAGCACCCGACCACAGTTGTGCGATCAGGGTGGTCCTCAATATCAAAGACGATAGGCGTGCTGGACCATTTCAGAAGCTTGCGTGATTCGACGGGTGGTTCCGCCGCATTGACTTCCCGCACCCACTGCTTGAGTTGGCGGTGTGAAGTATGTAGAGAAGCACCGCCGTCAACGCACAAGACCTCTGTGGCTTTCTGAAACTCCTGCTCACTGGTCTCGTTATCATCCATGTCTTCGTCGTCGTCGTCTTCATCTTTATCGCGGCCGCGGGGAGGTCTGTCTCCTTCCCGCTGCTTGGCCTTGCCGCGGCGCCCTCCCCGGCCGGTGCGCTTCGTACCGGATCCTCCAGCACCTCCTTGGGCTTTCTCCTTGTCGCGTCGCTCGTACTCGGCCTTTTGCAGCTCGACAAGCTGCTCGACCTTCTTGAAGCTCTGGAGGTCATGGCCCTTGGTGCGGTGGATCTTGCAATACTGTTTGTTGGTGCCTTCCTACTTGTCGGCGGCCGCCACAGCCTGGCATTTGGTGCATACGGCAACCTCCTTGCCGGGGCTACCATCTTTGGCTTTCTTGGCGCCACTGTCGTTGCCGGACTGCTCAACAACTAGCACGTCTTTGCCTTTCCTCTTCCTGTTGTTCCGCCGCCGGTTTTTATTTGCGGGGGCAGCATCCTCGCTGTCAGATCCTCCTGCTCCTGCATCCTCTACGGGGAGTTTCCTTCCTTCCTCAGCACGTGCACACTTGTCGGCCAGGGCATACAGCTCGCTGACGTCTCTGATCTTGCACATCGCCATCTCCTCCCGCATCCTGCGGTTACGCACGTTCTGGTGGAACGCGCTGATGACCGTGGCAGGGTGGACATCCGGGATGTTGCGTTGCACTTGGCTGAATCTCTGGATGTACTTGCGCAAGGGCTCTCCTTCCTTCTGGGCAAGCAGGTGAAGGTCACTCTCCTGGCCATGAGGTTTGTGGCCGCCCGTAAAGGCGCCGACAAACTGATGGCATAGGTCTGTCCAGGAAGATATGGAGTTTTCCGGCAAGTGCATGAGCCCGGACCTGACATTGGGTTTGAGCACCAGCGGGAAGTAGTTGGCAAGGATCTTGTCGTCTCGCCCCCCGGCAGCCTGCACCGCGATGGTGTAGATGCTGAGGAACTCCGACGTATGCAACCTGCCGTCGTACTTCTCCGGTACGTCTGGCTTGAAATTCTTCGTGCTGGGCCACTGGACTTGCCGCAGCTCACAAGTAAACGCAGGGCAACCTACCGCATACAGCAGGTCGCCTGGTTCCCCTGGCGCATGCATGTCAACAGTGGGCCCAGCGCGCCGGTCTGATTGACGCCGCGCTTCTCTTCGGCGCTCGATGCGAGTACGAGCGTCTTCTTGCTGTCGTTCGTGAAGAACTTGGCGCTGATTGCGACGAGCTCATGGATCTGATGAAGCGGTGGAGTCGCTGTCGCGGTGGACCCGGTGAGTCGGCGATCTTGGCCTTCGGGGCGGAGAGTGCACGATGGTTGCACCCCCACCGGTCTTGTCACCATCGGGTCGCGCCTGGCTGACTTGCCGCGGCTGCGATGCAGTCGGCTGCCGCGGAGTGTCACCATTGGCGAAGCCGATGAGGCTCTGAATGGTGGCCCTCCAGTCGTCGATCTTGTCCGCCGTTGGATGGAAGTCTAGGAGCAGTTGTGCTCGCGCCAAAGCTTCTGCTGGAGTGGCGGGTAGCGGTGGCGAACGGTGCGAGGAGCGGGATATGCTCGGACTTCCAATGATGTTAGAAGGAGCAGTATTCCGTCCAGGCGACCGTGCCTCACTCGCGCCAGCACGTTGGCGTCCATGCTGGCCTTGAGCATCTCGAGATCCACCAGCTCGATTTGGGTCCAGCAAGCGTATGGTACTGTGAGTACCATGACGCTGCCGGTCCCGCGCCTCCTGAGATGGGCGCGGAGCATCCACGGACGCCCGGTCGTCGTGGGAGCCTGCTACGCCGCCGACGGGTAGCGCAGCCTTGTCCTTGGACCTGGCGGCACCGTGGGCTCCCTTGTCGACGCCCGTTCTTCCGCCGGCGTCTTCCCCACCAGCCGTTTGCTCCGGCGGCGGTGGGTTCGACGCGGACGGAGCAGCCGCCTCCGAAACCTTCTTCTTCGGCGGCATGTCGATGAAGTCGATGAAGATCTAGCTCGTGTGAACGCCGGATCAGGTTCACACAACCTCGACACCCCCTACCTGGCGCGCCAAAGATGTCGGGGAAACTGCCTCCGCGAGCACCTATGGGGACGGAGCCCCTTTCGGTTCGGTGGGGGGCGGAGGTCGCACGAAGAGCAGATCGAGGCGAGGCACACGAGCGGTTTACCCAGCTTCGGAGCTCTCCGGAGAGATAATACTCCTACTGCTGCTTTGTGGTTTGTATTGAGTTCTTGCTCGGGAGCACTGAGTGCTACAGTACACACCAACTGCTAACGAGACCGAGCGTGAGCGTTCTACTGTTCGTCCTCCCCCCTCCTACGTTGCGCATGGGCCTCCTTTTATATGCTCAAGGGGTCACCGACAGGTGGCAACATAGGCAAGGGCAAAATGGAAAAGGTGCTGCGGTTGGTACAACTACCTGCACAGTGTATCATACCTAACCCTGACGGCAGGGGACAAAGGCATTAAATGCCTATCTACGTCGCCCAAACAGTGCAGAAAAGGGACCGTCAGGGACGCCACCGCTCGCCACGATGGCGATCTTGTCAGCGCCGCTTGCCACAGTGTACCCCTGGCTGCACAGCCTCCCGCCACGTACGCCTGGAAGGGTCCCAGAGCGACACGTAGGTGGGTATGCTGGAGCGCAGGTACAGAGTGGTTGCTCGCCGCGGCAAGCGCCTTGCCGCGGCCGTTGTCTTGTCGCATCCGGAAGCTTGTCGCTCACCGGACCCTGCCGGGACGCGTGGCGCATCGCGGCAAGTTCCTTGAGATGCCCTGGTTGGCCTTACCGGCAAGCTCCTCTTGCCGGGGTCTTGTGCCTTGAGTGGCCTTCCCGGCAAGCTCCTCTTGCCGGGGACTTGTCTCCTTGGCTTAAATACTTTGTTCTTGAATGGCTCAAAAGGAGCCACAAAGGGCCTCGGCGGTCGCCCGGCAAGCCTTGCCGCGGGGTGCTGCGACTGCCCGTGCACAAGTTCGGGATACTAGGGTACCCCTACTCTAGTACACCGACAAAATTGTCATCGAACGTTAAGCGTGCGGACCCTACGGGTTCGAGAACTATGTAGACATGACCGAGACACATCTCCGGTCAGTAACCAATAGCGGAACCTGGATGCCCATATTGGCTCCTACATATTCTACGAAGATCTTTATCGGTCAAATCGCATAACAACATACGTTGTTCCCTTTGTCATCGATATGTTACTTGCCCAAGATTCGATCATTAGTATTCTCATACCTAGTTCAATCTCATTACCGGCAAGTCTCTTTACTTGTTTCGTAATACATCATCCCACAACTAACTCATTAGTCACATTGCTTGCAAGGCTTATAGTGATGTGCATTACCGAGAGGGCCCAGAGATACCTCTCCGATACACGGAGTGACAAATCCTAATCTTGGTCTATGCCAACCCAACAAACACCTTTGGAGACACCTGTAGAGCATCCTTATAATCACCCATTTACATTGTGTCGTTTGATAGCACACAAGGTGTTCCTCCGGTATTCGGGAATTGCATAATCTCATAGTCGGAGGAACATGTATAAGTCATGAAGAAAGCAATAGCAATAAAACTAAATGATCATAATGCTAAGCTAACGGATGGGTCTTGTCCATCACATCATTATCTAATGATGTGATCCCGTTAATCAAATGACAACACATGTCTATGGCTAGGAATCTTAACCATCTTTGATTAACGAGCTAGTCAAGTAGAGGCATACTAGGGACACTCCATTTGTCTATGTATTCACACATGTACTAAGTTTCCGTTTAATAAAATTCTAGCATGAATAATAAACATTTATCATGATATAAGGAAATATATGTCAGTGGGAAACGACACCTATGGGATCACAAGAATCCCTACTGCGGTTGCGGGGCGCGGGGTTGAGACAAGAGCGGGTCTAGCAGAGAGCACGTGGTTCGTTTATCTAGGTTCGGGCCGCGAGGATGCGTAAAACCCTAGTCCAGCTTTCGTGGATGTATTCTGAGTTCTTGAACTAGCTACGGAGTGTAACGAGCTCCAAAAAGCCGAATCCTTCTCCCGTGTGCCTTGGGCCTCCTTTTATAGGCGAAAGCGGCTGCCACAGTGGCACACAGGAGGTGGAAAGTGCTACAGCGTCACGAGCTTATCGCTGGTATTACAGGACAAAGTGCATTTAATGCGAGGCTTAGGTGTCCCTTCACTTTATCGGGGACGGGGGTGAGGCCCGTCCCGTCCGTCACTGCTCCTCCAAGCTTCGACACGCGCCCCGGCCAGCGATGCATGCGTGCCATGTAGGCAGGCAGCCAGCTGAGGTGGCGCGGTGGTGGAGCCTCCACGAAGGGCTGCATGTTGCCACGCAGGTGCCTGCCCAGCTGGTTGGGTTGGCAATTGCATGCGAATGGCGGCGGAGACTTGGCTGGTGCGAGCCTGACAGTGGCCGTGCTGGTGCGCTTGGCGAGGGCCTTGCCATGTGGCCCGGCAAGGGTCTTGCCGTGGCACGCAGGCGTCCCCGGCAAGGACCTTGCCGGGGGTCTTGTGGGTTTCTTTGGTGAGGATGGCTGCCTTCCTATCCTCATTTGATCTTGACTATTCTTTGTCTTCACAAAGATCTGCATGCCACCACAGAGGTGCCTCCCGAGCCCTGTCCCAACGCATTTGTCAAGCGTTGGTGGGCTCGAGGGTGGCTTGGTCGGCTGGCGTGGGCGAGCTGCCCCGGCAAGGGTCTTGCCGAGGCTGCTGAGGCTACCCCCGGCAAGGGTCCTTGCCGGGGAAACCTGCTTCGTCCATCTGATCTTTGTGGCCTTGGTCCTTGTCGTTGCTTTGCTTTGTTTAGGGCTTCAGTCTCACCTTGGCTCACCTCCCTCGCTCTGCTTGGCGTGGTCGCGGGCGCAGCTCTGACTGCCCGTGCACAGGTAAAGGGGTGCAAAAATGTGCCCCTAGTTTTGTACACCGACAGGAGCCCCGGGGCCTTGGCCACAAATAAGCGCGACACGTTGTTGTGTTAGGCCCAAAAACGGTGCGCGGGCAGGCGGGGCGGTTTTTACCGTGGTAAAATTTTTCGCGCGCTGTGCTTCCCACGTCCCGCGCGCGCGGCGCAGCATGGACGGGCATGCGTGACATGGGTGGCATGCGTGGGGCAGTTTTCACACGCATGCGTCACATCGCAGTAAAGAGGCGTCTCGCGCCTTCCCCGTAAAGGAAGGGAGGCGTGGAGGTGCGGCTCATTTACTGAATGGGGCCGAGGCGCGGTCTTCAAGGCGTCCACTCCCTAGGATCACGGGGTGGGGAGAGGTCTCCTCACATGTCCCCTTGGTTCTGCACGCCTGCCACGCATCTTTCATGCGCTTGGGGTGGCAAACGGTGGAGGCGGGAAACCAGGCCGTCGCTGGTTGAGGCAGCGGGTCGGTCCTGGTTCCCTGCGCCTCCCGTGTCTTGATTGGCTGAGCAGGGCGGCCGAGCCCCAACTCTGTTCCTTTATAAAGAGCGGGAAGGGGAGATGGCATCCCGCATTCTTCCATCTTCTACCTCCCTTTCCTTCTGCTCCTTCCTTTCATTTGTCATGGAAAAAGGGAATCCCGCTTGAAAGCACAAGTGCTCTCTGGGTGGTTTTGGTAATTAATGTCAACATATCTCTTGTTGGACTAACACTTTTACCTAGTATGTTTCAGATAAGTTCAACAATGGAGTGGCATGGACTAGAGGGTGTGGAACCCCTTCAAGATGCTAAGGACAAAGGATTGGCTCAAGCTTCAAGAACAAGACTCTACATTTTATATTTTAGTGATCCAAGATCACATTGAGTCCATAGGAAAAGCCAATACTATCAAGGAGGGATGAGGTGTTGCTTAATGAGCCTCTTGCTTCATGTGCTTAGTGATATGCTCCAAAATCCTCAACTACCTTTCCATATCCACATATGACCCAAACCTAAAGTCAAACTCGGCCCCACCAATTCTTTCTATCCGGCGCCACCGAGTTTCACGTGTCATAGACACTGCCACAAACCCTAGCAAATCGGTTTCACCGATAGGGATCTCGGTCTCACCGAGATGGGATTGCAATCTCACTGTGTATGTCCATTTCCAAAATTGGTCTCATCGAGTTTGCGCAATCGGTACTACCGAGATTACAATGCAAATTCTCTGGTTAGCTTATTACCAAATCAGTCCCACCGAGTTTGTGTAATCGGTCTCACCGAGTTTGCCTGACCAACTCTCTGGTTAGCTTATTACCAAAATCGGTCTCACCGAGTTTGTGTAATCGGTCACACCGAGATTACGTTATGCCCTAACCCTAACTATATCGGTCCTACTGAGTTGCATCTCAGTCCCACCGAAATTCCTAACGGTCACTAGATTTGCTGAATCGGTCCGACCGAGTTTAACGATTCAGTCCCACCGAGTTTAGCAGATTGTGTGTAACGGTTAGATTTGTTGTGGAGGCTATATATACCCCTCCACCCACTCTTCATTCATGGAGAAAGCAATCATAACAGATCTTCACTTCCAATACACATTTTCTGAGAGAGAACCACCTACACTTGTGTTGAGCTCAAGATATTCCATTCCTACCATATGAATCTTGATCTCTAGCCTTCCCCAAGTTGCTTTCCACTCAAATCTTCTTTCCACCAAATCCAAATCCTATGAGAGAGAGTTGAGTGTTGGGGAGACTATCATTTGAAGCACAAGAGCAAGGAGTTCATCATCAACACACCATTTGTTACTTCTTGGAGAGTGGTGTCTCCTAGATTGGCTAGGTGTCACTTGGGAGCCTCCGACAAGATTGTGGAGTTGAACCAAGGAGTTTGTAATGGCAAGGAGATTGCCTACTTCGTGAAGATCTATCGCTAGTGAGGCAAGTCCTTCGTGGGCGACGGCCGTGATGGAATAGACAAGGTTGCTTCTTCGTGGACCCTTCGTGGGTGGAGCCCTCCGTGGACTCGCGCAACCATTACCCTCCGTGGGTTGAAGTATCCGTCAACGTGGATGTATGATAGCACCACCTATCGGAACCACGCCAAAAACATCCGTGTCTCAAATTGCGTTTGAATACTCCAAACCCTTCCCTTTACATTCTTGCAAGTTGCATGCTTTACTTTCCGCTGCTCATATACTCATTGCATGCTTGCGTGATATGTATTGTGTTTGTTAAACTTGTGCCCAAACTCCACCTAAACTTAAGAATTTCAAAAACTGCAAATTTTGGTACTTAGTGTCTAATCAGCCCCCCCCTCTAGACACCTCTTCTCGATCCTCTCACCGCTCCTTCGACGGTGGCGGCGAGGGTCGCCGCTCGACAACGCGTCCCTCCTCCTCCTACGCCCTTGGTGGAAGAGCCGGCCATGAGGGGAAGGGGGAGGGAGCAAGGCCATGGGTGAGGCCGGGACAGAGGCCGCAGTGCTCGGGGAAGAGGAGGGCGGGGCGATGCGCCAGCTTCGCCCCCGCCCATGGTGCCTTTCCCGATGGAAGGCCATGTTGGAGACCAGCCCCGCAAGTTCTTCGTTAGGCTGCGCCGGCCTCCACGTCGCCGTCTTCATCTTCCCGCCCCGTTTGCTCGGGAGATGGAGCATGACCGGCCCCAATCCCTCAGATTGCACATGAGGGGTTGCAGGAACGGGGGCACGCGGGTCGACGTCGACTTCCCGGCTCCTCGAGTCATCTACCTCCGTCGTGGGTGGAAGACGTTCACTCTTATCCATAGCCTGATGGCGGGGCTCATCCTCTACTTCAAATTGATGGAGGACGGCCTACTCTCTGTCAAGGTCTTCGGGGAGGTGGAGACTCGCCTGAAGTGTTGCGTGGAGAGCTCCTCCGATGGACATTCTGACGATGGAAGCTCTTCCTCGAGTGAAAGTGACGAGGATAACAGCGGGGCGGATAGCGGGAATGAGTCCGACTAGGTGTCGGACGTTCCGCGCTTGGGCGGGTGCGGCAGCAGCAGCATCTGCACCTGGCCTCTCCTCCGGCAGGGGTTTGCCGGGGGCGGGGCTAGCTCCTTGAAATTCTCGGGGCCGTCTCCTTGGGCGGCTGGCGTCGGGAGGCTGCAGAAGAGGAAGAGGGCGGGAGGCAAGGTCATCAACTCGGAGTACGCGGGCACCGAGGCCTTCGTCGCGTACTGCCGGTCCTGCCGCCTCGTCTTCCAGCTCTTTTCCCAGCATCTTCATCACCGGCCCGCCCATGGGCGGCCGCCGAGGTGTTCTCTCGGCGTCTTCTGCTGCTCGTAGCTCGCCTAGGCGCCCCTTTTGCCCTTTTCGCCTCCTTGACCTACGTCCTGAGGAGAGGGACAAGAAAGGGATTACAGGCATCTTATCTCTTTTTAGTCTTGTAAGCCTTCAGGCCTTTGTTAACTTTAGAACTTGTAATCCCCTTGTTGATGTTTTTCATTTCGTATGAACTGTACCTGTACGGGATGTTTTTTAATGAAAAAGGGATGTTTGCCGGGTTTTTCGTTCATAGGTAAAACCCACGACAAGGAGTAAATCCTTGTTATCTTTAAGATAAACATTTTCTCGCCCGGCAACAGGCCTTGCCGTCCCCCCACTTTGCTCGACCTTTTGTCATGCCCTTGGCGGAGGCAGGGATGAGGTGGGCTTAGGCTCCTCGTTTCATTTCATTTCTGCCGCGACTATGACCAAACTCGGTCCCAGGAAATGAGTCCCAGGTTCCGGAACGAGGGGAGCACGACAGCCTAAGGATAAAACAAGGTTTCACATACCTCAGTCCATAATGAAACGCATGATAAGGGATAGAGAACTTATCTGAATCTGCAGCCCCCGGCAACCTTGGCTCGCCGCGGGTGGATCTTTGCTCTTGTAGCCCCCGGCAATACTGGCTTGGCGGGGCCCGGACGCCGGTCCGTCCCCTTTCTTCCAAAGCAGCTCGGCAATGATATTCATGTGTCCTGCGAACCAAAGAAGACAGAGAAGAACAAAGAGACGCACACGCGACCTCTAAGCTAGGGGTTAGCCGCCTCTAAGCACTATCAACCCTAACCAAGGACGAGACTCGACCTAGCATGCATGCTATAACTTAGGGCGCCAGCGCTTCGTTTATTTATGCTCAGGGTCTGCGCCTGGATCTGTACAGAGGGTCACATGCCTTGTCGGCAAAGCTCGTACAAAAGGTAGCTTGCCGGGAGGCCCGGCAAGCCGCGCCTTATGGGTAAAATTTGCGAAGATGCTCGATGTTCCAGGAGTTGCTCACTAGTACGACGTCCTCGGTCTCCAGGCGGACTGCGCCAGGCCTGGTGACTCGTATTACCCGATAAGGGCCTTCCTACTTCGGCGTCAACTTGTTGGAATTCTTGGCCGACTGAACGCGCCGAAGAACAAGGCCGCCTTCCTCAAAGCTTCGGGCATGAACCTTGCGGCTATGGTAGCGGCGCAAGGCTTGCTGGTAGCGCGCCGCTCTCACAGCCACCCGAAGACGATCTTCCTCAAGGAGCATCGCGTCATCTTGGCGCAACGGCTCTTGCTCAAGCTCGTCATAAGCGAGCACTCGAGGTGACCCATGTATGAGTTCCGTGGGGAGAACTGCTTCTGCCTCGTATACCAGGGCAAAAGGTGTCTGGCCGGTGGCTCGATTTGGTGTCGTCCTGATCGACCAAAGAACCATCAGCAACTCATCAATCCAGCGCCTTCCACTCTTGTGAAGCCTGTCAAAGGTCTTCGTTCTCAAGCCTCGCAACACTTCAGCATTTGCCCTCTCCGCTTGGCCGTTGCTCCGTGGATGTGCCACGGAAGCAAAATAGACCTTGTTGCCGAGGTCTTGGATGTACTGCATGAAGGTGTGGCTTGTGAACTGCGTGCCATTGTCGGTGATGACTCTGTTTGGCACACCAAAATGGCAGACCAGTCCTTTGAAGAATTTGACGGCTGACTGAGCAGTCACCTTCCTCACTGCTTCCACCTCTGGCCACTTTGTGAACTTGTCAATTGCAACGTACAAGTACTCAAAGCCCCCGGCAGCGCGGGGGAAAGGGCCCAGTATGTCGAGCCCCCAGACTGAGAATGGCTAGGAGAGAGGGATTGTTTGAAGGGCTTGAGTTGGTTGATGAAGCTTCTTTGAATGGAACCGGCACGCCTCACACTTGGTGACTAGTGCCGTCGCATCCTGGAGGGCGGTGGGCCAGAAGAAACCTTGGCGGAACGCCTTCCCGGCAAGGGCCCTTGACCCTATGTGGGAGCCACATGTGCCTCCATGTATCTCTGCCAGCAGCTCCAGTCCTGCCTCCCGGAGGATGCACTTGAGTTTCACACCGTTCGCCTCCTCCGGTACAGGACGTCATCGATGAACTGGTACAGGGCGGACTGACGGGCTACTTTCTCCGCTTCTTCCTGCTCCTCAGGAAGCTCCCGGTTTGGAGGAAACTGACGGTATGCTGCGCCCATGCCGAAGCCTGAGGCTTGACGGCAAGGACCAAAGGCATCTCTTCCGCCATGGGAGCAGCTATCTCTACGGCCAGGGCCTGACGCCCCGCCAGAGCCAGTTGCTCTTGGGCAGGCTCAACGTCCGTGGTAGTACCCTTGCCAGCAGCCCTAGGGGGCTCGGTAGGAAAGTACTTGCCGGGACCTGATTTTCTCCACTTGCTCTGCCCTGCTGATGGATCGACGGATGGCTGAGTTAACCGGAGCAAAAAGGTACCTGGTTCCACGGGTAGCTTGAATGCGGCACGCTTTGACAGGTAATCGGTGATGTCCTTCTCCGCTCGGGGGACGTGCTCCGCTTGGATACCGTTAAAGCGTTCCTCCAGCTTCCTCACCTCATCTACGTATGCTTCCATCAGTGGGCTCTGATAATCTTTGTTGACTTGCCTGAAAGCGAGCTGCAAGTCACCCCTGACGATGAGTTTCTTAACCCCGAGGTCTGCCGCAATCCTGAGACCGGCAAGCAATCCCTCGTACTCGGTGGTGTTATTGGTGGACATCGCCCTGAGGAAGTACATCTGGATCACGTACTTGAGGTGCTCTCCGGTGGGTGCGATGAGCAGCACACCGGCACCGGTGCCTTGCAGCGAGAAGGCTCCATCAAAGTACATGATCCAGTTGCGGTCTGCTTCCTTGCCAGGGAGAGTAGTCTCCTGGATTTCTTTGTCAGGCGTCGAGGTCCATTCCGCGATGAACTCCGCCAAGACTCTGCTCTGAATCATCGAGGTACTCTCAAACTTTAAGCCGAAGCATGACAACTCCAAGGCCCATTCCACAATCCTTCCGGTTGCGTCCGGGTTGTGTAGTATCCGTTGCAATGGGAGGCGGGTGACGACAGTGATCGCCTGGAAGTAGTGACGCAACTTCCTCGAGGCCATAAGGAGGCCGAAGAGCAATTTTTGCACACCGGAATACCTTGACCTAGCCCCCTGCAAGAGGGAGCTAACAAAGTAAACCGTGTGCTGCATCATCTTTTTCTTGGGCACCACTTCACCCGACCGCGCGGGCATCGCCTTGGTGGCACCAGACTCTGCCAGGGGCCGCGCCTTGCCGGCACCAGGCCCTGTCGGGGGAATCTTCGGCTCGACATCCACTAGTCCTACCGCCATTGCTGCCTCCTCGTCGACCTCCCTCTGTGCCACTAGTCCGGCGCTGACCACTTGATTCGTCGCCGCCAGATACAGCAGCAACGGCTCTTGTGGTTTAGGCGCAACTAGTATTGGCGTGGAGGAAAGGTATTTCTTCAGGTCCTGCAGTGCGGCTTCGGCTTCTGGGGTCCACTCTATTGGGCCTGCCTTTTTCAAGATCTTGAAAAAGGGAAGGGCGCGCTCGGCGGACTTGGAGATGAACCAGCTCATGGCGGCAACGCAGGTGGTGAGCCGACGCACATCCTTGATCCGCGTGGGCGCCTCGATCTGCTCAATATCCTTGATCTTGTCTGGGTTTGCCTCGATCCCGTGCTGTGACATGAAGAACCCGAGAAGCCTGCCGGACGGGACGCCGAAGACGCACTTCTCAGGGTTCAACTTGAGGTTGATCTTGCGCAGGTTGGCAAACGTCTCTTCTAGATCTTGCACAAGAGTCGGCCCGTCCTTGATTTTGACCACTATGTCATCCATGTAGGCTTCCATGTTTCTATGGAACTGAGGTTCAAAACCAATTTGGACTGCTCTTGCAAATGTTGAGCCAGCACTCTTCCACCCGAAAGGCATCCGTAAAAAGCAATACGTACCACATGGGGTGATGAATGCTGTCTTCTCTTCATCTTCTCTTGTCATGAAGATTTGGTGGTAGCCTGAGTAGGCATCGAGGAATGATAGCAGATCACACCCGGCCGTGGAGTCAACATTCTGGTCGATGCACGGCAATGGGAAGGGGTCCTTAGGACAAGCCTTATTGATATCTGTGTAATCAATACACAGCCTCCACTTCCCATTCGCCATGCGCACCACTACCGGATTGGCCAACCACGTCGGATGGAGCACCCCTCTCACCAAACCTGCTACTTCTAACTTCCTGATCTCCTCTGTGATGAACTCCTGCCTCTCCAGAGCCTGCTTTCTAACCTTCTGCTTGACGGGCCGCGCGTGGGGGCAGACAGCTAGGTGGTGCTCAATCACCTCCCTGGGAACACCGGGGATGTCGGACGCTTGCCATGCAAACACGTCGGCATTCACCCGCATTCCTATTTGTTGTCGAGGGCGGAGCCTATGATGAAGGCCCCTCCCATGCCGTCCTCCGCGATGGGCACCTTCTTGGTCTGCGGCTGCTCGGCTCTGGATCTCTTGCTCTTGTCGGCAGAGCTCTCCGGCACGTCCTCAACGGTAGCACAACACCCCGAGGAGGTGCGCTTGCCGGAGTGGGTGCGAGAGGTCTTGTCGGGCTTCTTCTTTCCTCCCGGGCCTTCGGTGGCAGGAGCAGGTGCCTTGACGGGAGCTGCTGCAGCTGCTTCCCGGTAGAATTGGTTGGCGTAGATCAGCGCGTCCTTCTTGTCGGAGGGGACGGAGATGATGGTCAACGGCCCGAGCATCTTCAGCATGTTGTAGGCGTAGTGTGATGCCGCCATGAACTTGGCTAGTGCCGGGTGGCCGAGGATCCCATTGTAGGGCAAGGGGATCTCGGCCACGTCGAAGAAGATCCTCTCCGTCCGGTAGTTCAGCTCTCCTCCAAATTTCACGGGCAGTGTGAACTTTCCCTTCGGCTGACTTCTCCCCGGATTGACCACCTGAAACATGCCCGTTTCCTCGAGGTCTCCGTCAGGGATTTGCAACCTTTTGATCACGACAGGCGAGATCAGGTTCAGGCCGGCCCCACCGTCAACCAACATCTTGTTCACCCTGAGGTTGCGTATTGTTGGCAAAACCAACAACGACAAACACCCGACCGCAGTAGTGTGATCAGGGTGGTCCTCGGCGTCAAAGATGAGGGGCGTGCTAGACCACTTTAGTGGCTTCTGAGCGCCGAACGACGCCTCTGCTGCTGTAACCTCTCGCGCCCACTGTTTGAGCTGGCGGTGAGAGGCATCCAGCGAGGCACCGCCATCGACACACATGGCCTCCGTAGCCTTTTGGAACCCTTGCTCACTGGACACATCGTCCTTGTTGTGATCGTCGTCTTCTTGTTTCTTGTCGTGGCCCCGGGCGAGCCTCTCTTGCTGGTTGTCCTTGCCGGGGCGGCCTCCTTGGCCACCACGCTTCTTGCCGGATCCCTCTGCACCATCCTGGTCCTTCTCCTTGTCCCGCCTTTCGTACTCAGCCTTTTGCTTCTCAGCAAGCAGCTCGACTTGTCGGCAGTTCTGGAGATCGTGGCCCTTGGTGCGGTGGATCTTGTAGTATTGCTTGCATGAGCTTCCTGGCTTGTCGGTAGCCGCCAAGGCCTGGTAGGTGGCGCACCCGGCAATCTCCTTGTCGGGGGTGTCTGCCTTGACCTTCTTGCCGACACCGGTATCATCAGATCCCTCAACGGCAAGCACGGCCTTGCCTTTGCGTTTCCTGTTGCGACGCCGACCCTTCTTCGTCAGGGCGGCGGCGTCCTCATTGGTAGAGTCGGTTTCTGCGCCAGCGTCTTCGCCGGGGTACTTCCTTCCCTCTTCAGCCCGGGCGCACCTGTCGGCCAGAACATAGAGCTCGGCCACATCCTTAACCTTGGTCATCGCCAGCTCCTCGCGCATCTTGCGATTGCGCATGTTCTGATGGAACGCGCTAATCACAGCGGCGGGATGAACGTCGTGGATGTTGTACTGCACCTGGCTGAATCTCTGGTTGTACTTGTGCAGTGTCTCTCCTTCCTTCTGGGGAATGATATGCAGATCACTGGCCTGGCCACGAGCTTGGTGGCCTCCTGTGAAGGCACCAACGAACTCATGGCATAGATCTGACCAGGAAGAGATGGAGTCCACCGGCAAGTGCAGCAACCAAGACATTACATTGGGCTTGAGCGCCAGCGGGAAGTAGTTGGCAAGCACCTTGTCGTCGCGAGCCCCAGTGGCCTGCATCACGATGGTATAGATGCTGAGGAACTCGGATGGATGGGTCTTGCTGGTGTACTTCTCGCCGACGTCGGGCTTGAACGTGCGGTGGGACGGCCACTGGAACTGCCTCAGCTCACGGGTAAAAGCCGGGCAGCCCACCTCGTAAGGTAGGCCGCCGGGGCCCCCCGGTGCCGGGTGGTCCGTAGTGGGTCCCGCCCGCTTGTCCGACTGGCGGCGCATTTCGCGTCGGCGCTCGACGGTGGTTCGAGCGTCTTCGTGAGCTCGCTCCCGAAGGACCTGGCGCTAGTCGCGGAGGGTCCATGGATCGGACGACGCTATGGAGATGTTGTCACCAGCGTCGTCGCGACGGGCCGACGCCCGTGGCGGCTGGCGAGGAGGAGGAGAGTGCACCGTGGCCGCAGCTCCCCCGGTCCTCCCAGCGCCAGCATGTGGTGGTTCGGTGGAGCGCCGACCCGAGGGCCCCGCCGGTCGCGGATCGTCTTTGTTCGCGACGGCGACGAGGCTCCGGATGGTGGCTCTCCACTCATCGAGCTTCTCCGAAGCAGGAGGGAGGTCGAGGAGCAGCTGTGCGCGTGCCAAGGCTTCTGCTGGCGTGGGTGGTGGTGACAGCTGAGTGGATCGCGGTGCGCTTCGACCTCTAACTGTGTTAGAAGGAGCTCTGTCACGACCCAGCGGCTGCGTGCCATTCTCACCAGTGCTTCAGCGAGCGTGTTGAACTCCTTCGTCTTGCTGACGACGCACAGGGCTCTTCCCACGGCGGTGCCCAGGGTCACCAACGTGGTGACGCTGTTCGGCGCGCACACCATGGGAAGAACGCGCGGTGTTCGCCGGTGTATGCGTCCTGGAGGTCGCCGCGCCACCCGGAGTCGGCGCAACGACACCCCCGGAGGGCCCCGCGCTGCCGGCAGGGGGCCCTGCTCCGTCTTTGGGTCCGGTGGTGTGGGGCCGACCGTCTGGTGCATGAACGGCGCCGCTCGCCAGGCTCCGACTGCCTGGGTGGTGCTGGTGTTCGTGGGCCGCGGCCCGAGTCCTGTCCGCGACCGGTCAGCTACTCGTCCGCACCGGCACGGGCCGTTCGGCCCCCAACGAGCCAATCGTCGTGGCCGTCTTCTTCTTAGGGGCCACGGCGACGAAGAACCGCTAGGCTAACTACCAGACCAGATTCTCACAAACACGCCCCTACCTGGCGCGCCAAAGATATCTGTGGGAAACGACACCTATGGGATCACAAGAATCCCTACTGCGGTTGCGGGGCGCGGGGTTGAGAGAAGAGCGGGTCTAGCAGAGAGCACGCGGTTCGTTTATCCAGGTTCGGGCCGCGAGGATGCGTAAAACCCTAGTCCTGCATTGGTGGATGTATTCTGAGTTCTTGAACTAGCTACGGAGTGTAACGAGCTACAAAAAGCCGAATCCTTCTCCCGTGTGCCATGGGCCTCCTTTTATAGGCGAAAGGGGCTGCCACAGTGGCACAGAGGAGGTGGAAAGTGCTATAGCGTCACGAGCTTATCGCTGGTATTACAGGACAAAGTGCATTTAATGTGAGGCTTAGGTGGCCCTTCACTTTATCGGGGACGGGGGCAAGGCCCGTCCCGTCCGTCACCGCTCCTCCAAGCTTCAACACGCGCCCCGGCCAGCGATGCATGCGGTGCCATGTAGGCAGGCAGGCAGCTGAGGTGGCGCGGTGGTGGAGCCTCCACGAAGGGCTGCATGTGGCCACGTAGGTGCCTGCCCAGCTGGTTGACTCGGCAGCTGCATGCGAACGGCGGCGGAGACTTGGCTGGTGCGGGCCTGACGGTGGCCCTGCTGGTGCACTTGGCGAGGGCCTTGCCGGGTGGCCCGGCAAGGGTCTTGCCGGGTGGCCCGACAAGGGTCTTACCGTGGCGCGCAGGCATCCCCGGCAAGGACCTTGCCGAGGGTCTTGTGGATTTCTTCAGTGAGGATGGCTGCCTTCCTATCCTCATTTTATCTGGACTATTCTTTGTCTTCAAAGATCTGCATGCCACCACAGAGGTGCCTCCCGAGCCCTGTCCCAACGCATTTGTCGAGCGTTGGTGGGCTCGAGGGTGGCTCGCTCGGCTGGCGTGGGCGAGCTGCCCCGGCAAGGGTCTCGCCGGGGCTGCTGAGGTTGCCCCCGGCAAGGGTCCTTGTCGGGGAAACCTGCTTCGTCCATCTGATCTTTGTGGCCTTGGTCCTTGTCGTTGCTTTGCTTTGTTTTGGGCTTCGGTCTCACCTTGGCTCACCTCCCTCGCTCTGCTTGGTGTGGTCGCGGGCGCGGCTCTGACTGCCCGTGCACAGGTAAAGGGGTGCAAAAATGTGCCCCTAGTTTTGTACACCGACAATATAAATAAAAACTTTATTATTGCCTCTAGGGCATATTTCCTTCAGTCTCCTACTTGCACTAGAGTCAATAATCTAGATTACATAGTAAAGATTCTAACACCCATGGAGTCTTGGTGCTGATCATTTTTTTGCTCATGGAAGAGGCCTAGTCAACGGGTCTGCAACATTCAGATCCGTATGTATTTTGCAAACTTCTATGTCTCCCTCCTTGACTAGATCGCGGATGGAATTGAAGTGTCTCTTGATGTTCTTAGTTCTCTTGTGAAATCTGGATTCCTTTGCCAAGGCAATTGCTCCAGTACAGTCACAAAAGATTTTCATTAGACCCAATGCACTAGGTATAACGCCTAGATTGGATATGAACTCCTTCATCCAGACTCCTTCACTTGCTGCTTCTGAAGCAGCTATGTACTCCGCTTCACATGTAGATCCTGCCACGATGCTCTGTTTGGAACTGCGCCAACTGATAGCTCCACCATTCAATATAAACACGTATCCGGTTTGAGACTTAGAGTCATCCGGATCAGAGTCAAATCTTGCATCGACGTAACCATTTACGACGAGCTCTTTGTCACCTCCATAAATGAGAAACATATCCATAGTCATTTTCAAGTATTTCAGGATGTTCTTGACCGATGTCTAGTGATCCACTCTTGGATTACTTTGGTACCTCCCTACTATACTTATGGCAAGGCACACATCAGGTCTGGTACACAGCATTGCATACATGATAGAACCTATGGCTGAAGCATAGGGGATGACTTTCATTTTCTCTCTATCTTCTGAAGTGGTCGGGCATTGAGTCTCACTCAACTTCACACCTTGTAACACAGGCAAGAACCCTTTCTTTGACTGATCCATTTTGAACTTCTTCAAAAATTTATCAAGGTATGTGCTTTGTGAAAGTCCAATTAAGCGTCTTGATCTATCTCTATAGATCTTGATGCCCAATATATAAGCAGCTTCACCGAGGCCGTTCATTGAAAAATTCTTATTCAAGGATCCTTTTGTGCTATCCAGAAATTTTGTATCATTTCCAATCAACAACATGTCATCCACATATGATATTAGAAATGCTACAGAGCTCCCACTCACTTTCTTGTAAATATAGGCTTCTCCAAAAGTCTGTATAAAACCATATGCTTTGATCACACTATCAAAGCATTTATTCCAACTCCGAGAGGCTTGCACAAGTCCATAAATGGATCGCTGGAGCTTGCACACTTTGTTAGCACCTTTAGGATCGACAAAACCTTCTGGTTGCATCATATACAACTCTTCTTTAAGATATCCATTAAGTAATCAAGTTTTGACATCCATTTGCCAGATTTCATAATCATAAAATGTGGCAATTGCTAACATGATTCGGACAGACTTAAGCATCGCTACAGGTGAGAAAGTCTCATCGTATTCAATTCCTTGAACTTGTCAAAAACCTTTCGCAACAAGTCGAGCTTTGTAGATAGTGACATTACCGTCAACGTCAGTCTTCTTCTTGAAGATCCATTTATTCTCTATGGCTTGCCGATCATCGGGCAAGTCAACCAAAGTCCATACTTTGTTCTCATACATGGATCTCGTCTCAGATTTCATGGCCTCAAGCCATTTAGCGGAATCTGGGCTCATCATCGCTTCCTCATAGTTCGTAGGTTCGTAATGGTCTAGTAACATGACTTCCAGAACAGGATTATCGTACTCTGGTGCGGAACGTACTCTGGTTGACCTACGAGGTTCGGTAGTAACTTGATCCGAAATTTCATGATCATCATCATTAACTTCCTCACTAATTGGTGTAGGCATCACTGCAACTGATTTCTGTGATGAACTACTTTCCAATTCGGGAGAAGGTATAATTACCTCATCAAGTTCTACTTTCCTCCCACTCACTTTTTTCGAGAGAAACTCCTTCTCTAGAAAGGATCCATTCTTAGCAACGAATATCTTGCCTTCCGGTCTATGATAGAAGGTGTACCCAACAGTCTCCTTTGGGTATCCTATGAAGACACATTTCTCCGATTTGGGTTCGATCTTACCAGGTTGAAGCTTTTTCACATAAGCATCGCAGCCCCAAACTTTAAGAAACGACAACTTTGGTTTCTTGCCAAACCACAGTCCATATGGTGTCGTCTCAACAAATTTAGATGGCGCCCTATCTAAAGTGAATGCAGTCGTCTCTAAAGCATAACTCCAAACGATAGCGGTAAATCAGTAAGAGACATCATAGATCGCACCATATCCAATAAAGTACAGTTACGATGTTCGGACACACCATTACGCTGTAGTGTTCCAGGTGGCATGAGTTGCGAAACTATTCCCCATTGTTTCAAATGAAGACCAAACTCATAACTCAAATATTCTCCTCCATGATTAGATCATAGAAACTTTATTTTCTTGTGACGATGATTTTCTACTTCACTCTGAAATTCTTTGAACTTTTCAAATGTTTCAGACTTATGTTTCATTAAGTAGATATACCCATATCTGCTCAAATCATCTGTGAAGGTCAGAAAATAACGATACCCGTCGCGAGCCTCAACACTCATCGGACCGCATACATTAGTATGTATTATTTCCAATAAGTCTGTTGCTCGCTCCATTGTTCTGGAGAACGGAGTCTTGGTCATCTTTCCCATGAGGAATGGTTCGCAAGTATCGAGTGATTCCAAAATCCCATCAGCATGGAGTTTCTTCATGCGCTTTACATCAATATGACCTAAACGGCAGTGCCACAAATAAGTTGCACTATCATTATTAACCTTGCATCTTTTGGCTTCAGTATTATGAATATGTGTATCACTACAATCAAGATTCATCAGAAATAGACCACTCATCATGGGTGCATGACCATAAAAGATATTACTCATATAAATAGAACAACCATTATTCTCTGATTTATATGAATAACTGTCTCGCATCAAACAAGATCCAGATATAATGTTCATGCTCAACGCTGGCACCAAATAACAATTATTCGGGTCTAAAACTATTCCCGGCGGTAGATGTAGAGGTAGCGTGCTGACGGCGATCACATCGACTTTGGAACCATTTCCCACGCGCATCATCACCTCATCCTTAGCCAATCTTCATTTAATCCGTAGCCCCTGTTTTGAGTTGCAAATATGAGCAACAGACCCAGTATCAAATACCCAGGCGCTACTACGAGCATTAGTAAGGTACACATCAATAACATGTATATCAAATATACCTTTTACTTTGCCATCCTTCTTATCCGTCAAATACTTGGAGCAGTTCCGCTTCCAGTGACTAGTCCCTTTGCAGCAGAAGCACTCAGTCTCAGGCTTAGGTCCAGGCTTGGGCTTCTTCACTTGAGCAGCAACTTGCTTGCCGTTCTCCTTGAAGATCCCTTCTTCCCTTTGCCTTTTTTTCTTGAAACTAGTGGTCTTGTTAACCATCAACACTTGATGCTCCTTCTTGATTTCTACCTCTGCAGCCTTTAGCATCGCGAAGAGCTCGGGAATTGTCTTATCCATCCCTTGCATATTATAGTTCATCACGAAGCCTTTATAGCTTGGTGTCAGTGATTGAAGAACTCTGTCAATGACACTATCATCAGGAGGATTAACTCCCAGCTGAGTCAAGTGGTTATGGTACCCAGACATTCTGAGTATGTGTTCACTGATAGAACTATTCTCCTCCATTTTGCAGCTATAGAACTTGTTGGAGACTTCATATCTCTCAACTCGGGCATTTGCTTGAATTATTAACTTCAACTCCTGGAACATCTCATATGCTCCATGACGTTCAAAACGTTGAAGTCCTGATTCTAAGCCGTAAAGCATGGCACACTGAACTATCGAGTAGTCATCAGCTTTGCTCTGCCAGACGTTCGTAACGTCCGGAGTTGCTCCTGCAGTGGGTCTTGCACCTAGCAGTGCTTCCACGATGTAATTCTTCTGTGCAGCAATGAGGACAACCCTCAAGTTATGGACCCAGTCCGTGTAGTTGATACCATCATCTTTCAACTGCACGGGCCATTGATCTACAACAACATACACTACAAAAAAAAGATACATCCGTGAAATTTTGGGTCGAACGAATTTTTTTCCTGTCATGCTTATGACACTTCTATGACGATAATTGTGACAAAATCCGTATCATCATAGATGTGGTGGGCTCCTACTTCTATGAAAAAAAATCATGACAGAAAATGGGCTTTTCGTCCTGAGCGGGCTGGAGACGTAGCTGCATGACATTCTTTGGGCCGTCCATGACGGAAAAAACCATGGTAGAAGCAAGGGCGAGGAAAATATCAGGGAGTTCCTAGTTACGGTGGGTGGTCGGGGGCCGAGCGGTGCTCGTTTCTCTCGTACACGTACGCGCGTGGGTGCGAGGCATTGGGCTCTAACTGAACCCGAGTGATTGCACTGCAGGCTACGTGTTACTGAACCCGAGCGATCGTTCGATGGCTGTTAACTGAACCCGATCAAGCGATTCCTTCGCTCGCTACTGCTGCTAACTGAAGCCGATCGAACCTGCTGTCTCCTTCCCTTAATGAACAGTGAGTGTTGTTGGGAGTTCCCGGTGGGGGGTTGGATGAACAGGACCCCGGTCGATCGAGCCGGTTGGGGGTGGATGAACAGGACCCCGATTGATCGAGCCGGTTGGGGGTGGATGAACAGGACCCAGTGGAGGGATGGATGAACAGGACCCCGTGGAGGGAAGGTTGAACAGTAGGCGGTGGAGGGCTGGATGAATAGTAGCCCATGGAGGGGTGGTTAAACTGGACCCCGTGGAGAGGGCTGGTTGAATAGTAGCCAGTGAGGAGCGCGCGGTGGAGGATGGATGAACAAGAACCCATGGATGAACAGTCGCAGGTGGAGGCTGGAGGAGGTCGACAGTGGATGAATAGTAGCCTGTGGAGGCTGGAGGAGGTCGACGGTGGAGATGAACAGTATCCCGTGGGGTCCTGTTTTGTGGTATGCCACACCCCTCCTGATGAATAGGACCCCCATTTCGACCGTAGTGCTCCAACACAAGTCCGTTTCCTCCGTTTTGCGGTACGCCAGACCCCTTCCGATGAACAGGATCCCATTTTGACCGTGGCCGGTCGAACACAAGGTCGTTTCCTCTGTTCTGCGATACGCTAGGACTCATTTCCATTGGTTGTTCCATCCAAGCCGGTTGGCTCCCGATGAACACGATGACGCATTCCGTTCTGACCCAGCCAGTTGGCTCCCCATGAACACGACAACGACGTAGTTTCTCTGTTTCGACCCAACCATGTACACGAGCCCTGGCTGTACGTATGCGTGAGTAGGCGTTCGAGACCCCGCTTGTATGTACGTACGTGGCCATATTTTTTAGCGTGTGGCTGTATGTACGTGTACACAGTTTAGACGGGACAACCTGAACTGCTACATGGGGGGCTCTACTATGCCATCTGCCGCTACTTACTCAGCCACGGTTCATCGTTGCAAAGCGACCGATCGACCAGTATGTACGTACACGTTCACGACCAGGATGACAACGCTACGTACACTTCGACCAGGTGGGTCCCGACTATCAGGCACTTCCTTGCTTGCGAAGATGTAGCTGGTGGATCCTAGCAGTCAGGGGGGAAATCATTTTTTTGCCCGTAATATGGACGCACTTCCTTGCGTGCGAAGATGTAGCTGGTGGGTGCTACCTCTTGAGCACTGCGTTGGTTTTCCCCGAAGAGGAGAGGATGATGCAGCAAAGTAGCGTAAGTATTTCCCTTAGTTTTTGAGAACCAAGGTATCAATCCAGTAGGAGGCTACGCTCAAGTCCCTCATACCTGCACAAAACAATAGCTCCTCGCAACCAACGCGATTAGGGTTGTCAGTCCCTTCACGGTCACTTACGAGAGTGAGATCTGATAGAGATGATCGATAATATTTTTGGTATTTTCGGTATAGAGATGCAAAGTGAAAAGTAAAAGGCAAAGTAAAAAAGCAAAGCAAGATTAAAGTGATGGAGATTGATATGATGAGAATAGACCCGGGGGCCATAGGTTTCACTAGTGGCTTCTCTCGAGAGCAGAAGTATTCTACGGTGGGTGAACAAATTACTGTTGAGCAATTGACAGAATTGAGCATAGTTATGAGAATATCTAGGTATGATCATGTATATAGGCATCACGTCCGAGACAAGTAGACCGACTCCTGCCTACATCTACTACTATCACTCCACTCATCGACCGCTATCCAGCATGCATCTACAGTTTTAAGTTAAAAACAAAGTAACGCTTTAAGCAAGATGACATGATGTAGAGGGATAGTTTCATGCAATATGATAAAAACCCCATCTTGTTATCCTCGATGGAAACAATACAATACGTGCCTTGCTGCCCCTTTTGTCACTGGGAAAGGACACCGCAAGATTGAACCCAAAGCTAAGCACTTCTCCCATGGCAAGAAAAACCAATCTAGTAGGCCAAACCAAACTGATAATTCGAAGAGACTTGCAAAGATAACCAATCATACATAAAAGAATTCAGAGAAGATTCAAATATTATTCATAGATAGACTTGATCATAAACCCACAATTCATCGGTCTCAACAAACACACCGCAAAAAGAAGATTACATCGAATAGATCTCCACGAGAGAGGGGGAGAACATTGTATTGAGATCCAAAAAGAGAGAAGAAGCCAACTAGATAATAACTATGGACCTGTAGGTCTGAGGTAAACTACTCACACTTCATCGGAGAGGCTATGATGATGTAGAAGCCCTCCGTGATGACGGCCCTCTCCGGCGGAGCTCCGAAACAGGCCCCAAGATGGGATCTCGTGGATACAGAAAGTTGCGGCGGTGGAATTAGGTTTTTGGCTCCGTATCTGATCGTTTGGGGGTACGTAGGTATATATAGGAGGAAGGAGTACGTCGGTGGAGCAACAGGGGGCCCACGAGGCAGGGGGCGCGCCCCCCACCCTTGTGACCGCCTCTTTTGTTCCTTAGAGTAGGGTCCAAGTCTCCTGGATCATGTTCGGTGAGAAAATCACGTTCCCGAAGGTTTTATTCCGTTTGGACTCCATTTGATATTCTGTTCCTCCGAAACTCTGAAATAGGCAAAAAAAACAGCAATTCTGGGCTCGGCCTCCGGTTAATAGGTTAGTCCCAAAAATAATATAAGTGGAAAATAAAGCCCAATATAGTCCAAAACAGTGGATAATATAGCATGGAGCAATAAAAAATTATAGATACGTTGGAGACGTATCAGGCATCCCCAAGCTTAATTCCTGCTCGTCCTCGAGTAGGTAAATGATAAAAAGAGAATTTTTGATGCGGAGTGCTACTTGGCATATTTTCAATGTAAATCTTCTTTAATTGTGGTATGAATATTCTGATCCAAAAGATTCAAGACAAAAGTTTATGTTGACATAAAAATAATAATACTTCAAGCATACTAACAAAGCAATCATGTCTTCTCAAAATAACATGGCCAAAGAAAGTTATCCCTACAAAATAATATAGTCTGGCTATGCTCTATCTTCACCATACAAAGTATTTAAATCATGCACAACCCCGATGACAAGCCAAGCAATTGCTTCATACTTTAACCTTTTCAAAACTTTTTCAATCTTCACGCAATACATGAGCGTGAGCCATGGATATAGCACTATATGTGGAATAGAATGGTGGTAGTGGAGAAGACAAAAAGAGGGGAAGATAGTCTGACATCAACTAGGCGTATCAATGGGCTATGGAGATGCCCATCAATAGATATCAATGTGAGTGAGTAGGGATTGCCATGCAACGGAGTCACTAGAGCTATAAGTATATTAAAGCTCAACAAAAGAAACTAAGTGGGTGTGCATCCAACTCGCTTGCTCACGAAGACCTAGGGCAATTTGAGGAAGCCCAACATTGGAATATACAAGCCAAGTTCTATAATGAAAAATTCCCACTAGTATATGAAAGTGATATCATAGGAGACTCTCTATCATGAAGATCATGGTGCTACTTTGAAGCACAAGTGTGGTAAAAAGATAGTAACATTGTCCCTTCTCTCTTTTTCTCTCATTTTTTTATTTGGGCCTTTTCTCTTTTTTTATGGCCTCTTTTTTTCGTCCGGAGTCTCATCCCGACTTGTGGGGGAATCATAGTCTCCATCGTCCTTTCCTCACTTGGGACAATGCTCCAAAAATGATGATCATCACACTTTTATTTTTCTTACAACTCAACAATTACAACTCGATACTTAGAACAAAATATGACTCTATATGAATGCCTCCGGCGGTGTACCGGGATATGAAATGAATCAAGAGTGACATGTATGAAAGAATTATGAATGGTGGCTTTGCCACAAATACGATGTCAACTACATGATCATGCTAGCAATATGAAAATGATGGAGCGTGTCATAATAAACGGAACGGTGGAAAGTTGCACGGAAATATATCTCGGAATGGCTATGGAAATGCCATGATAGGTAGGTATGGTGTCTGTTTTGAGGAAGGTATATGGTGGGTGTATGATACCGGCGAAAAGTGCGCGGTATTAGAGAGGCTAGCAATGGTGGAAGGATGGGAAAAAGTGCATATAATCCATGACCTCAACATTAGTCATAAAGAACTCATATACTTATTGCAAAAATTTAGAAGTTATCAAAGCAAAGTATTACGCGCATGCTCCTAGGGGGATAGATTGGTAGGAAAAGACCATCGCTCGTCCCCGACCGCCACTCATAAGGAAGACAATCAGTAAATAAATCATGCTCCGACTTTATCATATAACGGTTCACCATACGTGCATGCTACGGGAATCACAAACTTCAACGCAATTATTCTTTAAATTCACAACTACTCAACTAGCATGACTCTAATATCACCATCTTCATATCTCAAAACAATTATCATGCTTCAATCTTTTCTTAGCATTCAACGCACTCAAAAGAAAGTTTCACAAATCTTGAATACCAAGCATATTATTATTAAGCAATTTACCATGCTATTAGAGACTCTCAAAATGATCTAAGTGAAGCATGAGAGATCAATAGTTTCTTTAAAACAAATCCACCACCGTGCTCTAAAAGTTCTAAGTGAAGCACATAGAGCAAAATTATAACGCTCAAAAGATATAAGTGAAGCACATAGAGCAAAACTACTTAGCTCAAAAGATATAAGTGAAGCACATAGAGTATTCTATCAAATTTTAATTCATATATGGCTCTCTCAAAAGGTGTGTACAGCAAGGATGATTGTGGCACACTAACAAAAAAAGACACAAATAATACAAGACGCTCCAAGCAAAACACATATCATGTGGTGAATAAAAATATAGCTCCAAGTAAAATTACCGATGGAAGTCGACAAAAGAGGGGATGCCTTCCGGGGCATCCCCAAGATTTGACTTTTTGGTGTTCTTGGATTATCTTGGGGGTGCCATGGGCATCCCCAAGCTTAGGCTCTTGCCACTCCTTGTTCCATAATCCATCAAAAGAGTTTACCCAAAACTTGAAAACTTCACAACACAAAACTCAATAGAAATCTCATGAGCTCCCTTGGAGAAAGAAAACAAAAAACCACTTCAAGGTACTGTAATGAACTCATTCTTTATTTATATTGGTGTTAAACCTACTGTATTACAACTTCTATATGGATTATGAACTATTTTACTAGCCATAGATTCATCAAAATAAGCAAACAACACACAAAAAACAGAATCTTCCAAAAACAGAACAGTCTGTAGTAATCTGTAGCTAACGCAAACTTCTGGAACTCCAAAAAATCTACCAAAATAGGACGACCTAGACAATTTGTTTATTGATCAGAATCAATTGGAATCAGTATTTTATCACGTTCTGGTGATTTTTAACAATTGTTTTCGTGAACAGAAAGTTTCTGGAAATTACAGCAAGATCAAATAACTATCATCCAAAAAGATCATATAGGTTTAACTTGGCACAAACACTAATTAAAACACCACATCTAAACAGAAGGTAGATGGATTATTTATTCCTAAACATAAACAAAAACAAAAAACTTAAAATAAAATTGGGTTGCCTCCCAACAAGCGCTATCGTTTAACGCCCCTAGCTAGGCATAAAAGCGAGGATAGATCTAGGTAGTGTCGTAGTAATAAGATAGATCGGTGAAACTCATTTCATATTCTCTATGTTCGGCAGCAAGTTTCCTTTGAGGCAAGCAGAAGTAATCAAAAGGGCTAAATTTAATAGGACAAAAGTCCCCAAGATCAATTTTAGGAGGTATAGGTTCCTCTTTCGGCCCTTCGTATTGCACAACCAATTCATCATTATAAGCATTCTTTTGACAGAACCTTGTGAGCCTAAACTCAAGAGAGCATCCTAGCTCATTATTTCGAATAGCAAAATCATCATTAAGTTCAGAGATTCTATCAATTAAGATATTGATTGGCACCTTTTTTCTAAGGTTTTCATTGAAAGCAACATAGTCAAGAGATTGAAAGCGCATAATTTCTTCTTGATCAAAGAGGATAGATTCTATGGGAGGACGACCGGCGTCCACCCTATAGTGCGCAAAGATTTCTTTGGCTTCTTTTATTATAAATCTGAATTCATGAGCCAAAAAGATAGTAGCGGCACGTTAACAGAAGAATGCTCGATATTAGAAAATTCTAAGAAAATTCTTTGTATAGATGGGTGCATATGCATGAATTGCCTTTCAAGTTCAACAATAAGCATGGAAATAGCGTCCGCAAGACTACTAGTTCTATGGAGAAAGAACCGCCCATAGAGGGCAAAGCACCGGCACAAGTAAACAAATCTTGAATAACTCCTTTTCCAATAGTATTAGCACTACCGATTCGAAATCTTTTTGTATGATAGGTAGGGGGTTCTTCAGCAGGAGCATCATAATTTTCTATGATATTGTTATCACCCATATCGGCGATAACTTCCCAATTTCAGACATAGTGACAAACAAGCGATCCAATACAAGAGCAAACAAAAGGCAAGAAAAAGGCAAACGGAAAGAGAGAAGGAGATTGGGAAAGAGAGGGCGAATAAAACGGCAAGGGTGAAGTGGGGGAGAGGAAAACGAGAGGCAAATGGCAACTAATGTAATGCGAGAGATAGGGATTGTGATGGGTACTTGGTATGTTGACTTTTTGCGTAGACTCCCCGGCAACGGCACCAGAAATTCTTCTTGCTACCTCTCGAGCACTGCGTTGGTTTTCCCCGAAGAGGAGAGGATGATGCAGCAAAGTAGCGTAAGTATTTCCCTCAGTTTTTGAGAACCAAGGTATCAATCCAGTAGGAGGCTACGCTCAAGTCCCTCGTACCTGCACAAAACAATAGCTCATCGCAACCAACGTGATTAGGGGTTGTCAGTCCCTTCACGGTCACTTACGAGAGTGAGATCTGATAGAGATGATAGATAATATTTTTGGTATTTTTGGTATAGAGATGCAAAGTGAAAAGTAAAAGGCGGAGTAAAAAAGCAAAGCAAGATTAAAGTGATGGAGATTGATATGATGAGAATAGACCCGGGGCCATAGGTTTCACTAGTGGCTTCTCTCGAGAGCATAAGTATTCTACGGTGGGTGAACAAATTACTGTTGAGCAATTGACAGAAATGAGCATAATTATGAGAATATCTAGGTATGATCATGTATATAGGCATCACGTCCGAGACAAGTAGACCGACTCCTGCCTGCATCTACTACTATTACTCCACTCATCGACCGCTATCCAGCATGCATCTAGAGTATTAAGTTAAAAACAGAGTAATGCTTTAAGCAAGATGACATGATGTAGAGGGATAGTTTCATGCAATATGATAAAAACCCCATCTTGTTATCCTCGATGGCAACAATACAATACGTGCCTTGATGCCCCTTTTGTCACTGGGAAAGGACACCGCAAGATTGAACCCAAAGCTAAGCACTTCTCCCATGGCAAGAAAAACCAATCTAGTAGGCCAAACCAAACTGATAATTCGAAGAGAATTGCAAAGATAACCAATCATACATAAAATAATTCAAAGAAGATTCAAATATTATTCATAGATAGACTTGATCATAAACCCACAATTCATCGGTCTCAACAAACACATCGCAAAAAGAAGATTACATCGTATAGATCTCCACGAGAGAGGGGGAGAACATTGTATTGAGATCCAAAAAGAGAGAAGAAGCCAACTAACTAATAACTATGGACCCATAGGTCTGAGGTAAACTACTCACACTTCATCGGAGAGGCTATGATGATGTAGAAGCCCTTCGTGATGACGGCCCTCTCCGGCGGAGCTCCGGAATAGGCCCCAAGATGGGATCTCGTGGATACAGAAAGTTGAGGCGGTGGAATTAGGTTTTTGGCTCCGTATCTGATCGTTTGGGGGTACGTAGGTATATATAGGAGGAAGGAGTACGTCGGTGGAGCAACAGGGGGCCCACGAGGCAGGGGTACGCCCTGCACCCTTGTGACCGCCTCTTTTGCTCCTTGGAGTAGGGTCCAAGTCTCCTGGATCACGTTCGGTGAGAAAATCACGTTCCCGAAGGTTTTTATTTCGTTTGGACTCCATTTGATATTTGTTTCTCCGAAACTCTGAAATAGGCAAAAAAACAACAATTCTAGGTTGGGCCTCCGATTAATAGGTTAGTCCCAAAAATAATATAAAAGTGGAAAATAAAGCCCAATATAGTCCAAAACAGTAGATAATATAGCATGGAGCAATCAAAAAATTATAGATACGTTGGAGACGTATTAGTGGGTCCCAGCAGTCAAGGGGGAAACATTTTTCATGAAATACGGTGGCCCGTCCGATGGGTCCCCGCTGTCAGGTGGAGTAATCATTATTTTCCGCGTAATAAGGAGGCACTACCTTGATGCGGCCGTGGACCCAACTGTCAACCTCTCGACGTACTGTACTCTTCTGATGGAAGTCGTTCCTTGACCATGTTGACCACGCCGCGCCGAGAGCACCAAGGCGGTGGACGACGAGGAGGCCTAGGAAGGGGACGACGCGGAGCCGGGGAAGACATGGCAGTGTATGCCCACGCAGAGAGGAGTATGAGGGTTCACTGGTTCGGGTGCGGCGTGAGGCTGCCGTCACCGTAGGGCCTGGCCAGCGGTGGGAGTAGTAGGGGCGGTGAGGCCTCAACGGCAGCACAGCCGGCCACTGGAGGCAGGAGCAGGTGGCCTCGCCGGCGCTAGTTTGGGCGGCTGGTGCAAGAAGAGCAGCGATTGAAGAAGCAGCAGGACCGTTTGATTCAAATCCAACGGTCACTGCTGCTAGAATCGTTTGTTGACTAAGTTGACAAGCCCTGCGTACGCGTCAACTTAGTAGGCCCACAGGCCAGCCTCCCAACAGGTGAGCCCCAGATGTAAGTGGCAGGAATCATTTTTTTCACGTAATAAGGAGGCAGTTGATTGCGTGCGGCCAGGCCAGTGGAGGGAGTAGGGTGGGCCGGTCAAGCCTACGCGGCATCACAGCGGGCCACAAGAGGATGGAGCAGGCAGTCCTGTCAGCGCTAGTTTAGGCGACTGGAGCATGAAGATCAGAGATTGAAGAAGCACGTCGGCCGTTGGATGGACATCCAACAGTCACTGCTACTAGAATCGTGTGTTGACTGACAAAGCCTTGCGTAAACAAGTTAGCCTCGAAATATGTGGCGTGTACAACCCATTTGCTATTATTTTTATATTTTTTACTCATTTTCTAATTCATATGGAATTTATTGCAGCCCATTTTACATTTTTAGAATTGTTGCCCATTTTCTGGTCAGTACTAGGGTTAAAAATTGAACTAAATATGTGCGAAATTTTGAAAATTCGCAAATTTTTGCTGGGGAACAAAACATTCTTAGTCCAAAAATTAGTAGCCATACTAAAACAAATTAAAAAAATAAATCAGTACTATGTCATGTTAAATCCAATGAAATATAAAATATTAGTGAAGAACAAAAACGAAAAAAGAAACTAATTTCCCATTTGCTATAATTTTTTTGGAATTTTCAACCCTTTTGATATTACTTTTAACAGACATTGACCATACTCTTTGGCCAGGCCGGAATGCATCCCTCCTCGTCTTGAAAGATCTGCAGCCCAGTAAGTCGGAGAAAACAAATAGGCCTAGCTTGGGTATTGTTCAAAAATAAATACTGGGCTACCTATTTTCCCAAAGAAAAAACTGCTGGGCTGGTCATGTTGTTAGACAGGCCACAAAGACCGCACAACCCAGTTTATAGCCTGATCCTCCGAATTACTACTAAAAAAAGTTGTGCAATTCTGTCGCTAATTGACTATACGTTGAAAATGATGTGGGTCCCACATATCAGCAGGGTGGATTAGAGTAAAAAAATGAGGGGTGCATCTGAGTAGTAAAAGAGGCGCTTGCTTGTGTTTAGGAGTGGACCTGGTGGGTCCGTACTGTCATACTCACAACTACAGTCCTCTCGCGATTCACTATGTTGACAGGGCCGGACGGCGGTGCCGCGTCGAGCGCACTAATGCGGAGGATAAAGTGTTGTCGCCAATGTGCTGGGCTGGGTTGGACATTCTTATTGAAAAATAAAAAGGGACCAGAACTATTTACAACGTTGACTATGATTTGCATGGGTCCACTGGTTGCAGGAAGAAAATGGTGGGAGAAACAAGACTGGTCGCTCTCTTTGCATAAGAATTATATCGACTGAATGTAACGACACTATCATAGAAAATAATATCCTCCTGTTAAATCATGAATTTAAAGAACTGGTGCATGAGCATTTAGCTTTATTTATTTATTTACTTATTTATGTTTAGGGGACCATGAGCATGTACCTGGTCCGGGTTCATGTGAGAGCCTCCCTTCCAGTTAATTATGGGCTCGTCTATTGGGCCTTCATCAGTGGGCTGCATGTTATCAACAAGTGGAAAATGTGTTCCGTACCAAAAATAGTATGCGCTACGTACGGTACGGGGCACTAAAGGATTGGACCGTGCAACGACTTCCAAAACATTGTGTTTGTCGTTCTAACAACACATTTATTCAACCAACAGACGAAATATACTACTGATTGTACATTGAAAACAGCAGCAGCAGCAGCAACCAGGGCTAGGGGTGCAACAGAAGCAGTAAGCAGGCCAGAAGAGTAAAGACGCAGCTCTCTCTTCGAAACCAAACATCAACTATCATTACAAAAGGGCTACCAAAAAAGAACAAGTGTATGCATCAAACTAAATAAAGATCCTACTACACCAAGTGTACTCATCTAACTAACTGGCTCAGTTAGACGTTACTATTTATTAAGCTGTGGAGATTGGCTGACGGCTTAAACCAGATGGGTGCCTGACGAGGGAAACTCCAGCCAGCAGGTTGAAGTCTGATACTTGCGACCCTATCAGGGTATATATCAGGGTATGGTGCATGCAGAGACGCATGGTACGCTGTGTACACACAGTTTTGCCTGATGAACGAAACCGCGCTGCCATCATGATCCTTACCGTCGGTTATCTCCTAATTGGATAATTCAGTCCGAGAAACACAAAGCATGTACCAAGGCTACTGACCAGCCTCCAGTCAAAAATTCATGAAGGCCCAGAGAAGCTGGGATCCTGCTCAAAGACCTTGCAGTGACTGTGATTGTATTCCGCGAAACAACACGTCTGGTACGTGCGAACGATCATCAATCGTTCGCCGTCGTCTGATCGAGCCAGGAACCAGCTGCAACTGCCATGCCGCTTTTCCTTGTAAGGTTCTGGGATTAGGAAGGGTAGGGACACCAGGCGGCCTACAACATCATATCAAGTTGGAGTCAAATAAAAAGGGCTCTTAATGTAGTCAATCTTAAGAACAACATGTTATGAGCATGAATATTTTTTCAGTAAATGTTGACAATAATATAACCAAGCCATCATGATATCATAGGAAAGTAACATACTGTTGTAACAGCCGTTTGTAGCGATGACTGGAGTAGGCTAGCAATACGTCCAACCATAGAAGGAGTCGACAGCGTAAATGAAGCCCTTGTGTTCAATGGCATCAGAGAACCATGGAGGATGTATGATCCTGCGATGGACGTGCAGATTTATCCACTTACCACAGTGACCTGTTAGATAGGTGAGACCGCGCTTGAAGAACGCAATTAGCCTGAAGTCTTTATAATTCGCAAATCTTGTGGGCACTTGGCAGATTACAACCTTGAGCAAATCAAACTTGGTATCATGTTGGCTATTGTAAGATTCCGAGTATTCTGGGCCGCAGTGCCAAAGCAGGGCAGTGTTAATCGAAGGAAGGGGGATCAATCACCGGGTGTAGACCTCCACGAGCATCCAGCTGTCGCGACCATCGACGAGCATCATCCAAGACGTGTTCATGCTGACCCAGTACATACCGTTAATGTAGTTGAGGGTGACGGGGATCGGATCACAGACAAGGGGGTTGATGCTCGCCACCCTATGATCGTTATGTTGCGTGACACGCCATTTCTGAAAATCGGGCGGCATCAACAAGCAAGGAGCTGGCTTAAAAAGCTCTGGCCTGATGGCTTTGAGTAAACGGTACAGCCCTGACGAGCACGCGGCGAGTGGCATGGTACTGAGATTGTCCACACGCGAAACAAATGATCTGGATTACCACTGTGGGAAGCGAATTCCAGCCACTCTTTTGGCGGACGCTGCTTGGTTCTTCCATTGTTAGTACTTGGGTTTCGTTTGAGGGAGGAGGCGCCTTAGCGGCGATGGAAGATTGGACAGAATTATGTGCGGACAAAGATGGAGAAGCGAATATGTGATGCGGGAAGTGGACAGGTGATGATGAATACAGCACGCCGCTTAACTTACGAGACACATACCAACAGCGTAGGGTCATATAGATGCTAGACAACTTGCTTGAGTGATCACAGTACTGGTACTCCCTACAGTACCTACTACTATGCCCTAACTAGCACTGGAGGAGTAGTATATTCTAGTCTAAAATAGTTACAAACTTCAATGCCCGAGCGTGGAACGACTACGAACCGCCATCGGTGCTAACTCCAATCCCCAGCAAATGTTCGTTGGGAGACATGGCAGTTGCAAACGCCGCGACGCAGTTACAGTACGTGTGTAAGGGTGGTGGTTTTGTCAAATACTATGGCTTAAAAACAGGCTACCGTCGGATGGAAATCTGATGGTTACATGGGATTCGCCAGGATTGAGCTCGTGGGAAACAATCGCCAGATATCATTACTAAAAAAAGGTTGAAACACCTGGGGCTATAACTTGCACCGGCTGACCACTAAAAATGATACTAACATAGTTGTAAAATGGTCAAAGACCGTGTCTACGTGGTGTTTGGAATTATATGCAAAAAAATAGCAAGATGCCCGTGCATTGCACGGAACATCAAGATGCATTTTTTTACAAAACACCTGTTGTGATTGACCCATGCAGGAGTAATCCCATGTGTAAAAACTAATGATATCTCGAGAATTTTATCAGAAAATGGTATGTCAACCATTTCATCGAAAAAATGATATCTCAAGAAAGATGATAGATAAGGTGAGGAGGAGTGGGGCGTGGTGGTGACTGGTGGTCGGACTGGGCGGAGGCATGGGGATGGACGGCGCCGGCAGCGGCCACCATCACAGATTGTTCCAGAGACTTCCTTTTTTAATTGCTTAGCAATGAGGTTGTGGGAGATAAGGATGAACGAGGCAAGGCCTTATCTGTAAATGTGGAGAGAGGTGCGGGTATTGTCGGTGTCAAAACCGGCGGATCTTAGGTAGGGGGTCCCGAACTGTGCGTCTAAGGCGGATGGTAACAAGAGGCAGGGGACATGATGTTTACCCAGGTTCGGGCCCTCTCGATGGAGGTAATACCCTACTTCCTGCTTGATTGATCTTGATGATATGAGTATTACAAGAGTTGATCTACCACGAGATCATAGAGGCTAAACCCTAGAAGCTAGCCTATGGTATGATTGTTGTTGTCCTACGGACTAAACCCTCTGGTTTATATAGACACCGGAGGGGGCTAGGGTTATACAGAGTTGGTTACAAGGGAGGAGATCTACATATCCATATCACCAAGCTTGCCTTCCATGCCAAGGAGAGTCCGGCTAAAGGATATAGCCCGGCTGTCTGAGCACCCCTTAATCCAGGACTCCCTCAGTAGCCCCTGAACCAGGCTTCAATGACGATGAGTTCGGTGCACAGATTGTCTTCGGCATTGCAAGGCGGGTTCTTCCTCTGAATACTCCATAGAAGATTTTGAACACAATGATAGTGTCCGGCTCTGCAAAACAAATTCCACATACCACCGTAGAAATAATAATATTTCCACGAATCTAATCCGCTGACAACTTCTCATAACATGACATCACACCACGGCCTGGTCATTATTCCGTTTTTCTCAACCAGCCTGCTACTGCACGTTTCGCGAGGAGGTTTTATTGGCGCGTCTTGTCGAAGCAGAGATCGTGTTCCCCTTATTACGGGATTCTCATCAATACGGGTATGGGTAACCCAATCATGCCCGTTGGTATGACTCCTCGATTTTAGGCAAGTTCCAAACGGCCACGCGGAGGACGCTTGATATTCACCCTCTTTATAAAGAGGCCAAGGCATGTCCTTTTCTTCTCGCACTCAATCGAACCCTTCCCCCACCTTGAGTTCCAACACCCAAGGCTCAGGCTAGGCGCTTTGGACCTTCAATCATGTTCGGATCCAACCTTCAAGGTCGGTGGATGCCCTCCTCTGTCACAGAGGAGGACATCAAGAAGCTAAGAGAAGCCAGGTATCTGACCGCCAAAATCTCGCATAGGCTACCTGCTCGAGGGCAGGTCATTCCCACTCCCGAACCCGGCGAGAGCGTCGTATTCGTCTCCCACTTTCTCCGAGGGCTAGGCCTTAGTCTAGATCGCTTTGTTAGGGGGCTCATGTTCTATTACGGGCTGGATTTCCACAACCTGGCCCCGGATTCCATCCTTCACATCTCGTCGTTCATCGTCGTGTGTGAGGTCTTCCTCCACGTCACCCCGCACTTCGGCTTATGGCTCAAGACCTTTAATGTGGAGCCGAAGATGATTAATGGGAGACACGCAGAATGCGTAGGTGTCGTAATAAGCAAAGGTGCCGATGTTCCATGGCCAAAGGGTTCCTTCCCGGAGGTATCCAGCTTATGGCAACGGGAGTGGTTTTACATCACAGCTCCCCGTGGTACTAAGTGGGTGGCCGCCCCTGCCTTTCGCTCGGGCCCCCTGCCACAACTGACGTCATGGATCAACAAGGGGCTGGACTGGGGGTCAGTAAATGATGTGCCAATATTGCAGAGTCGCATCCGAGATATCCTCGAGAGAGATGTCAGCCTGGTCACGCTAATGCAAGTCATGCTAGTTCGTTGAGTCCCGCCTTGCAAACGTCGACATCTCCGTATGTGGGAGTTCAACCCGGAAGGACCGCGAGCTATTCAGCATTTCCTCGGCATGACGCTCGAAGAGATGTATAGATTGTTCTTCAGATCACAAATAAAGTGTTCGGACACCACCGAGGATGCGGGTCTGAGCTGCAATCGTCCAGATACCCCAAGTAAGTAGTTCTTCGGCCGAACACGTTGTCTCTTTATTTATCACAACATCATTTTGAAAAGTCGCTCTTTAACCAGGACTGGGTAAAAAAGGCGAAGATGATCAGGTGTTTGGCCCCCTTCCCGAAGGCTCAGCAGATCCAGTACTGGTCAGAATGCTTGAGCTCGCGCCTTATCAAGCACCCTCAGGGGAAGATAAAGGGGGGAATGAAGAGGCTGAAAGCGGGCCTCACTCATTATTCATCCAAACCGGGGGAACTAGCGCCTCCGCAAAGGAGGATAACCGGGGAGAAGAATCTGAAATTCCCTCTCCCCAGGGAAGGAAGAGGACCGCCTCTGAAGACTTGGAAACAATGGTTTCCAAACGAGGGAAGAAATATTCGCCACAGGGTCTTGCCCCGAAGGGTATCCTTACCGCACAGTGCCCGCAAGGGGATCAGCCCTCCACCGAGCTGCAAGTAAACAAAAGTACTCCATAGTAATCATATCCTGCTTTATTTCTGAGGACAATAACCGAAGCGTATGTCTTGTAGTTTGGATCGTAGACCTTCTCGACAGAGTACGTCTTCGGGGGATCTTCTTTCGGAGATGATGGAGAGCGAAACACCTCCCCATGCCTCCCCGCCTCACGAGGCGGGCGACCCTGAGGTGTCGTCATGGAGGATTTCTCCTGATCCGCCAAGGCCAAAGGGTAACCCTTCGGCCACCCAAAGTCTAGAGTATTCGGTTCCTAAGGAGAGCAACAGAAAGAGGTCGGGACTATTCGGTGTGCGACCAGACGCACCGATTAATCTTCCGGAGCAAGCGGCTATCTCAGAAGCACATCGTACGCTAATGGGTACGGTGGTTGAGAGGATTTCATCCGCCGAAAGCGGGTTGCATGAAGCTTTTATGAGCCTGCTGAGAGGCTTTGAGGTATGCAAAGTAGTATATATTTTTGATGGTACCGCACACGCTAGGTGTGCCCTATGCAAATAGTAGCCCCTGAGACTCTGGTTGCTGTCGAACGGCGGCAAACAGAGGATCATAGTCCCAGGTAATAATCATGCCGCCTTCATGTGCAGGTGGCTAAAGGTTCGGTGGCTAGCCGGACTGGTGAGTTTACCGAGCTGAAGCGGCAAGTTTATGCGGCAGATGCCGACATCGTGCTTGTAAACAAGCGGCTTGACGAGGCACAGGGTATGTATTTTCTCCGGTGATCAACACATATTAAGAGGAGCATGATGCTAGTATCTTTAATATGTTGTGAATGCAGATGGAGTTGCCGCCGTGGAGTCCCTTCGGGCGGAACTTGCCCGAGCCAAGGAACAAGCCAGGAAGAGTGATGCGGCCGCTCTAAAGGCGGTCGAAGAGCTGAGAGACGAACAGGCTGCGCATTGCCAAAGCAAAGATAAAATAGCCAAGATGGCTGTTGAGTTGAAAGATGCCACTGACCGTTACGAGCTTCTTGAAAAGGAAAGATGAACGAAGACGACAGACCTGGAGAAGGCCCTGGTAGCAACCAAGGAAGCCCGCTCTAAAATTAGAGCGGCAAAGGAGGAGCTACGTCGAGCCGGAGATATCGCAGCTGGGAAGCCCTTTTTGTTGCGGACGAAGTTCGGAGATCCTAAGTATGCCCCTCTTGATCAATTATGGAGTTCTGCGGACGCATACGTGGATCTGGCAGTGAGTGCTGCTGATGCGGCCGAGTTTTTCAAAGATCAAAAAGATCATGAAGTGGAAAAGTTGTTATGGTCACAGTTCAATGTTCCAGTGCGTCCGTTGTTGTTAAATGAGCGAATGGACGAGTGGGCCGAGCTCCATAGGTTGTCCGGGCTTGCCATGAGGTCTGTTGTGGATCATCTTTGGCCGGTAGGACCAAGGCCGGATAGTTATTTTGGCTTAGTGCAACGATTCCTTCGTGTTGTGCCGCATATCGACGCTATGAAGAGGTCGGCGTGCATAGAGGGTGCGCGGATGGCTCTTGCCCGTGTCAAGACATACTGGGCAGAGATGGAGGCCACTGCCATTGCAACCCAAAGTTCGGCCGTAGGCCGAGTATCGGCCGAGCACTACTTTGAAGAAGTCCTCGAAGGCGCTCGTTTAAAAGAGGCTCAGTGCTCAAAGAATATTATGTTCTAGTGACATGTATCCCCATTCTAAGAATAATGTTATTTGAATTATAAAGGTTGTGTTTATACTTTTTCCTGAAAGTATTATTATGCCTCCTGTGCGGTCGTTTATGTATATATATCCGCACAGGAGGCATAATAATACTTTCAGGCAAAAGTAATAACAAAGGGCCGGTTTTTCCAGTCACATACGTACGCGCCCCGTGCTCGGACAAGCGCGGAAATACCAGGCAAAACCGGCGGATCTCGGGTAGGCGATCCCGAACTATGCGTCTAAGGCGGATGGTAACAGGAGGCAGGGGACACGATGTTTACCCAGGTTCGGGCCCTCTCGATGGAGGTAATACCCTACTTCCTGCTTGATTGATCTTGATGATATGAGTATTACAAGAGTTGATCTACCACGAGATCGTAGAGGCTAAACCCTAGAAGCTAGCCTATGGTATGATTGTTGTTGTCCTACGGACTAAACCCTCCGGTTTATATAGACACCGGAGGGGGCTAGGGTTATACAGAGTCGGTTACAAGGGAGGAGATCTAGATATCCATATCTCCAAGCTTACCTTCCACGCCAAGGAGAGTCCCATCCGGACACGGGACGGAGTCTTCAATCTTGTATCTTCATAGTCCAACAGTCCGGCTGTCCGAGGACCCCTTAATCCAGGACTCCCTCAGATATCTTTTGTAAAATTGTCATAGTTTGCTTTCTATCCGTCAGATATAGATCGGACAGTCTATATTATAAGATGGCAGGCACACCATCATCACCAACTCTGTTTTTTCTCTACTCCTACTCCTATAAAAGACTCAGTTGGTGATGATGGTGTGTCTGCCATCCGCCATTTCTGACCATTAGATCTGCATCTAACGGCTATGATGTAAGTTGTGGCCTTTTGCAACAATTCCCAGTTCTCTGCTCCAGTTTACACAAAACCCCTTAGTATCTTGAAACCAACCACATTCCTCCAGTACTTCATCAAAACAGCCCAAAGAATATATTTGGAGTGAAACATAAGATATTTTTAGTGATATGTATATCAAAACTAAATTGTTTTCTTTCAAATTTGTGAATATGTATTATTCTACTTTGGATCTGTTGCAACGGACGGGCTCATTGTTATAAAGTTATATCTCTTGCATCGTTCGCAACGAACACCTGGTGTACTGGTCCGGGCCGGATGCTCGCGGCACGATGACCTGAGTTTGAATTCTGTCCTAAACTTTAGCTTTTCTTAATATATACTTCTTTCGCTACTATACTGGCAGTGGAAGCCACAGAGTACTTAGAATACAAGCCTAAGGATGGATTTGTTTCTTTTTAACTTTCTGTACGAATCTGTAGCCAGCTTGCAAGTCATGTGCACTGTACTGACAGCGGAACCCACAGAGTACTTAGTATACAAGATTAAGGATGCAATTAACTTTTTATAGAGGGAGAATCATACATGCAATTAACTCAAATGGATTGTACGTGACTATTATTCTACAACGGCAACTGGCAAATTTCCTCCCACGGGCCGGAGTAGGTTTCTCGGTTTGCATGCGGGTTTAACGGAGGGGTTTGATGGAGGCGAGAAGGTGTGTTCAGCCGGGCGTGCAGCGGACGGCGCAGTACTATTCGATTTGATAGCTACTACTAGTATATTATAAAAAACAAAGAAGAGTAGTAGAGATAGAGATAAGAATAGAGACTAGGGAGGAGCACCATCTACTGCTTCGTGGGCTACTCCTGCGCTCCATTCGGCGGCCGCAACGTCCCCTACAGCCACTCCCTCCAGCGCTCCATTGGGCGGGTGCTGTTGAAATTTGGGGAGCGCACTCTCGCGACTGCTGACAGCGACGGCTTCATCGACGACAACTTCTTCCCCAACCTCGGCAACCTCTTCCTCAACGACATGGGCGACAACCTCAATGCCAACGGTGCTGCTCCCGTTGCACCATATGTGTTTCTGTCCTTCCTGTTCGAAATCATGGTAGAATTCATGTTTCTAGTTTGTGTCCTAGATTTGATCTGTTCATCTACTATGCTAGTCCAGATGATTAGTTTAATCTCTGTTATAGACATCATGATTTATTTTGTGCTTATTCAGAATAAATCTCGTAGTAACTTGCTCATATATTCAACTGGCGCAACGTCCCCTACAGCCACTCCCGTTTCATGGATGGCCTGGTCGATGCCTCCAAGGAGCCCTTCGTCTACTGCTATGAGTGCCCGATGCCATTTTGAGGCTCGCCGGTAGACATCGTGCATCACCTCATGCAGGCGTGCGGCGATCACTACTGGCCCTTGGCGGAGAACATCAAGTACGAGACGTGCTACCCGTTCACCGTGCCGGAGTCGCTGGAGGATCACCGCCGCCTGCTAGTCTCGAAGGAGGACGACAGCGTCTTCCTCTTGATCGTGGGCACCGGGAGGCCCGCGCAGGCCGCCGCCCCGTCTCTGTAGTGTGCGTCAGGGGCGACGCCGCTAATGCTGACACTGACACGAGGCCGATGTATGGGTGCGTGCTCACTGTTACTACCCCTGAGAGGTACGTGGGCGGCGATATTGGCTACATCAAGCTGACTAGGACTATGCTGAGCTGGGACCTTCCCGCCGATGTGGACATGGAAGACGCATGGTATGATTTGGCCCCCAACGTGGTGCACGGGGACTCCAAGGAGGTTCACCTGGACATATGCATTACCAAGTTAAATGTTGATCATTAGTCTTCGCTCAATGTAATCCGCTGTCTAAGCATGTGGAGACTTCCATGCACAATCTTGCTCTATTGGAGTATTGCGCATGAATAGAAGTGTATTCATTTATGGTTTAGTCTAGAATCTTCCATGTATGAAATTTTACTACAGTACTAGTGAAAGACTTGTGATGAACCATTTCTTACATCTCCTCTGCCCCCTTCCAAGTCATCCTGATTTAATCCCTCCGTCTAGGTGTATAAGGGCATGGTTAATACTTAATAGTATAGCTAACTGTTGACTATAAGAAAATGCCATGTCATCTGTAGCCAACATGTATAACAATGGATACTCAAAAACTTATTCTTAAAGATCATTTATTGCAAAGCACCATAAGTGTTATTTCTTCACAAGTTTTGGATGCAGATTGAATAGCTGAACGCTTTTGTTTGCAAAAGATACTTTTTTATCCATTTCACCCGGATGTTTGTGAGCTCAAGAGATGAAATAATATTCGAAGAAACCTATTGATACCCCTTACACATGACATGACCCCCACATCCTTTGTTAAAATAAACAACTCCCCGATCAATGCATTTCACTCTTCCGTGCAACGCACGGGCACCTTACCATAGATTAGTACGACCAAAAATTGAACTAACATTATATATAGTGCGATAAATGCTGATGCATGTCACCTAAAATTATATCATTGAAAACTATGTTCAAATACGAATCCAACGATATAGTTTTTGTTGACATGCACTAACATTTTGTTAGTTAAATCTTTAGTCAAATTGAATGGGGGACTAATAAACCACGACCGATGTAGTACTAGTGTAGAGGGCGGCGCTGCATGGGAGTCTCGCCCCGCTTGTGGCACGGCAGTAAAGCCGCCATATCACAAAACCCAACCACTCCTAGTAATAAGTGGCCTGGTAAAATAAACGGACAAGCAACCATCACATCCCTCCGTCTTTTTTGCATTTCATCTCTCTGCATTTACTTTCTCCGGTTCATCTCGCACACTCGATCCCTAGCTACTACTCCTAGTATTCCTAGCTACTACTCCTAGGGCCAGTTCTTTGGGCGGCTTAAAAAAATAAGCCATCTCTTCCCCAGCTTTTCCCATAAGACTAGTCACAGCGGAGAGTAACATTAAGGTGCCTCACTCATTTATTTGGGCTTCTAAACTACTACTAGTACCTCCGTCCTGGCTTATTCATCATCATTGTAATTTGTTATAAATTTTGACCAAAGATTTAATTGATAAAATGTTAGTGCATATGACATGGACAAACATTTCATTAGTTAAATTTATGATCAAAATTTGACACATATTACAATGGGGACCAATAAACCAGGACGGAGGTAGTAGTTATGGGATTACTAACCTAGAAGCCTAAAAGAACTGGCCCCTGGTACTCCTACTAGTAGTAATACTGAAGTTGGAATTCCAATTGCATGGCACAACTTGTTAAGCAAAAGATTCGATACAGGGTGTAGGAAGCGGTTTGGGAATTTGGATGCCTTTCCGACCAGTGAGATACTCCGTACAAAGTACGATAGAGAAATAACCACAGAGAAGGAAGCTAAAAGTAAACAATCAAACGAGCATTTTTGCATTTGTTTTGCATTGAATCGTTTCACAAGCTTGACTAGTGTTGTTTTTCTACTTTAAAAAAACCGCATCGTAATGTTAAAACATGCATTTGCACGTACATAAGTAATAGTAGTACTCCCTCCGTCTAGGTGTATAAGTCTTCCCTCCTTCTTGGTCATGGTGCACAACCAAAGATGACTTATTCACTTGGGCGGAGGGAGTAGCACAGTCTGCAAGCATATATAGAGAGAGACGTGTAGTGCGATAGTATATAGTAAAGTTTGTGTTCTGTGCACGTACTTACAAAATGCATATGGATACACAAGGTTTCCAAACTTTCCCTTTTACGTACTTAATTAAGGACACTAATACTTCCTGAACGTTCGGGATTTATCATTTGCGTCCCAAAACTAATGAGATCGCCTTACGAAACTAAATTATACTCCTACTAAAAGCCATGGCACTTGCAGGAGCGCTTGTGGCGTGCCATGAGTGCCCTGGTGCGCGGCCGTTTCCCAGCGCGCCGACACGACGCCTCTTCCTCAGCCTCGCAACTCGCAGGTGCTAATTAGCGGCTTGCGGCGGGCGAGCGCGATCTCACCGGTGTGGTGATCCGGCGCCAACAGGTACTCCTCCTCGCTGCAAGCGTGTACCCAGTCCACGTACCGCCAAGCGTAGATGAGGCGCTTGGGCCCGACTGCACTCAGGGCTTTGGCACGGGCGTCCTCCGCCACCCTCACGGCCCTCGCACGAGCCTTCTGCCAAAGAGCCAATTGACTGACTCTCTCGGACGCGACATAGGCCTGCCAGGCAGCTTGCCCCACGGCGCGCTTCTCTTCCTCGGCCTTCTTCTCTGCCTCTATTTTGGCGCGCTCTGCCAGAAGTAAAGCATCCCACAAGGCGACATCCATTTCTTTCCAAAGCTCCTCAAGGCTGGGGGCCTCGGTGGGCGGCACGGCGTTCTCCTCGTAGCGAGGAGCCGACGCGTCCTCTGACACGCATGCTGGCGAGATTGGAAACGCCGACGCGTCTGTCGGTGTTCTGGGAACGGGGGTCCCCAGACTTGCCTTCCTGCGGCCTGCGGCGTGGCTTAAAGGGGGCCCAGCACGGCCCATCTTCATCAACACAAGACCCAAGACCCTCGCGAGGGGCCAAGCCTCGCGGGGCGGACGACGCGGAGCTTCCTCAGGCAAGACCTCATCAGGTTGGTTCACGAGGAGGCGAAGAGATCAAGGCGGGGTACCTCACGAGGTGCCCATGACGCAAGCCATGACGACCAAAGGCGCCAGGCGGGCGCCAGCCGCACAGTGTCCTCCCTTTCCTCTTTGGTGCAAAGGGAGCAAGCGCAGGTGAGAGGATCAAGCAAAGGCATCCATTTTGGTGCAACGAGACCAAGACCAGCTCCGCGACAAGGAGGAAGTCACTGTGGAGCCCAAGCCAGCGTCACCACAGAGCCTTTGGCAGGCGAGGACCAACTTTAGTCAGGATAAGTGTACCAGATGTTCCCCTTCAAAACGGCCAATTGTTGGCGCCCTTCCCGCTCAATATTTTGGAAGAGGCCCAGGGCCTTTGCCTATAAATAGGACTAGCGACCCCCGGGGTAGAGGCATCTAGACATCTAGCAATCGAGAAACCCAATCAGCTAGGATCCAGAGAGAAGGGCGATTGAACTCCTCCTAGCAGTTCATCCCCCAGACCAAGAACAGACCCTCGCGAGGCTGTTCTACCTTGTAGTGTTCATCATCATCAGCCCAAGAGGCAATCCACCACACCACACAGGAGTAGGGTATTACACCACATTGGTGGCCCGAACCAGTATAAACTCTGTGTCTCTTGTGTTGTTCTTTTAGTAGTTTAGATCTTTGCGAGACGGAGAGGTAGAGGGCGTAATCTCCGCGCGCACCCCAGAGTTTGAACCTCAAGGGTCTGCCGGAACCCGAAATCCGACATTTGGCGCGCCAGGTAGGGGTGCGCCGGAATTTGTCTTTCGCCGCTCTGCTCTCCTCCGACCGTCGCGTCCATGTCCGACACTCGTCGGGCCCGCGCTAAGCGCCGGGCCGCCATCGCTTCCCTCGTCGCCCAGACGGCACCCGTCGGTGGGCGTCCTCGTCGTCCCCCGTCACCCGCCGCCAACGCCGCCACCGGCCCGGCGGGGGACGAGCAGCAAGCGTTGTCTCAACATTCGTCCGTGCGGCAAGACGGCCGCACCGCTACACCAACACCCCCGGTCGTCGCGGCCCTCCTAGGCGGCTCGCGGGCGCCGCCCACAAGTCGCCACGTCAAGCCGTTTGTTCGCCGGGTCAGTGCCGTTTCCGCATGGCAGGGGGCTCCCCCGGACCGGGTGGCACACAAGGCCGGCCTAACCTTCAGCTCGGAGGACCACCCCTCCAACTCGGCCAGCTCGGGCGCGCTCCCCATGTTGTGCACCCCCACCATCTGCCAGGTGGCCGTCACCAGAACTCTCATCGATGGTGGCGCGGGCCTCAGCGTGCTTTCGGTTGAGGCCTTCGATCTCCTCCGCATACCCCTGGAACGGCTGCAACCCAGCCGGCCCTTCTCAGGCGTTGGGGGCAGATCATCCAGCTCCTTGGGACAGATCCGACTCCTAGTAACCTTCGGCACCTACGACAACTTCCGCACGGAGATGGTCGACTTCGACATCGCCCTCATCGGCCTCCCCTACAATGCCATCCTCGGCTACCCAGCGCTGGCCCAGTTCATGGCCGCCACGCACCCGGCGTACAACCTGATGAAGATGCCCGGGAGCAGTGGTGTCCTCACCGTGCACGGGGACACCGGGGACGCGCTATGAGTGCTCAAGCTCGCCTTCAAGACGGCGGCATCAGCACAGCCCGCCGACTTAGGGACCCCCGAGCCCAAGGGGGCTGCGCCCGCCAAGAAGAAGCAGTTGTTCACCCAGGACAAGGCAGAAACCAAGCAGATACCTGTCGACGAGGACGGGTCCTCCAGTGCCACTTTCACCATAGGCGCCAACCTCGAGCCCGAGCAGGAGGAGGCCCTAATCAGGTTCCTGCGCGCAAACAAGAAGGTATTCGCTTGGGAGCCTGATCAGTTGGCAGGGATCCCCAGGAGCGTAATCGAGCATCACCTCAACGTGTGCCCAAACGTGCGCCCCGTGAAGCAGAAGGCAAGGCGGCAGTCCACAGAAAAGCAGGCCTTCATCGTCCAAGAAACCCGCAAGTTGGAGGCCGCTGGGGTCATTCGAGGTGCGATACTCGGATTGGTTGGCCAACCCTGTCGTTGTGCCCAAGAAGGGAGGGAAGGAGCGCATGTGTGTTGACTTCACCAACCTCAACAAGGCATGTCCGCAAGATCCGTTCCCCCTCCCCTGCATCGACCAGATCGTCGATTCCACCGCAAAGTGCGACCTGCTATGTTTCCTGGATGCCTTCTCCGGGTATCACCAGATCAAGATGGCGGTGGAAGACGTCAAGAAGACAGCCTTCCTAACCCCGTGCGGGGTGTACTGCTACACGTGCATGCCATTTGGGCTGCGTAACGCGGGGGCGACCTTTCAGCGGCTGATGCACATCACCTTGGGCCCGCAGCTCGGGAAGAATGTCGAAGCTTACGTTGATGACATCGTGGTGAAGTCTCGGGAGGCCAAGACCCTGATACAAGACCTGGAGGAAACCTTCGCGAGCCTCAACGCAGTGAACCTGCGGCTCAACCCAGAGAAGTGTGTGTTCGGGGTCCCCTCAGGCAAGCTCTTGGGTTTCCTCATATCCCATCGAGGCATCGAGGCTAACCTAGAGAAGGTCAAGGCGGTTGAGGGCATGAGCCCGCCAAAGACCCTCAGAGAAATGCAGAAGCTCACTGGACGCGTGACCGCGCTAGGGCGCTTCATCTCCAGACTGGGGGAGCGGGCGCTGCCTTTCTTCCAGCTAATGAAGAAAAAGGGGCCCTTTGAATGGACTGAAGAGGCAGACAAGGCGTTTCGAGATCTCAAAAGATACCTGACCAGTCCCCCAGTTATGGTGGCTCCGCGCCCTCAAGAGCCCCCGGTGCTCTACCTTGCTGCCACTCCCTACTCTGCCAGCGCAGCCCTGGTGGCAGTTAGGGAGGAGCGCCAAATCAGAACCACAGCAGCAGCCCGAGACAAGGCAAAACAGGAACAAGGAAGGCCCGCAGAAACCGCTACCGCGGTTGAGGAAGATCAGCCGCCAGAGAGTGCGCCGGAAGCGGGAGAGGCCACTCACCTGGATGGTCCGCCTCCAGAGGCCTCGTCACCTCGCGAGGCGCCCTTGCCTCCGGAGGGCGCCGCGAGCACTAGTGCACTCAGCCTTGTTGAGTACCCAGTATACTTCGTCAGCACGGTGTTACGGGACGCAAGGGCCCGGTACCCCATGCCTCAGAAGCTCCTCCTCACGCTACTGGTGGCCTCATGCAAGCTGCGGCACTATTTCCAGGGTCACCCCATCAAGGTCGTCTCGTCATATCCCTTGGAAAGAGTGCTCAGGAGCCCTAACTCAGCCGGAAGGTTCGCTGAGTGGAACATAGAACTGCAGGCGTTTCAGCTCGAGTTTAGCACAACCCGGGTTATCAAGGGAGCAGCATTGGCAGATTTCGTGGCAGAATGGACAGAGGCACCAGGCCTCAAGGACGACGAGGATCGGTCCCTCTCCCCAGGGAGCGAGGCGCCAGAAGGCTGGGTCATGTACTTCGATGGGGCATTCTCCAGGCACGGCGCAGGGGCTGGGGCGGTGCTGGTGTTGCCCACCCAGGACAAGCTCTACTACGCTGTGCAGCTCTATTCCAGCAGGGCGAAAAGGTCTCCAACAACATAGTAGAGTACGAAGGTTTGATAGCGGGCTTGAAGGCCGCAGCCGCCCTGGGGGTGAAGCGCCTCACCATCAAGGGCGATTCGCAGATCCTTGTCAATTTCTCCAACAAGGTATACGAGCCAAAAGACGAGCACATGGAGGCCTACCTAGCGGAGGTTCGCAGGATGGAGAAGCAGTTCTGGGGGCTGGAGTTGAAGCACGTGCCCCGTGGCACCAACCAGGAGGCTGATAACATCGCCAGGCGGGCATCCAGGCGGTTGCCTCAGGAGCCAGGCGTCTTCGAGGAGCGGCTCTTCAAGCCCTCGGCCCTGCCGTCATTGTCAAGCACGGCTCAGCCACGAGAGGAACTTCCCCAGCCACCTACCTCGGGAGCCCCGGTCTGTGGCCCAGGTTCAGGAGCATGCCTGCTCCTGACGATGGAACCACAGGAGGGGTGCTGGATCATGGAGCTCTGGAGTTATCTGACACAAGGGACCCTGCCGGAGAAGGAGGAGGAAGCAGAGCGTGTGGCACGGCAGGCCATGGCGTACTGCCTCAGGGATGGAGAGCTCTACCGGAGGCGACCGAATGATGTATCCCTGCACTGCATCTCCAGGGAGCAAGGAAAGGAACTGCTGGAGGACATACACGGCGGAGACTGTGGACACCATTAGTCATCACGGACCCTTGTTGGTAAGGCATTCCGCAGTGGGTTCTACTGGCCCACCGCACTCAACGACGCTGCCGAACTGGTGAAGGCTTGTGAGGCGTGCCAATTTCACGCCAAGCAGATCCATCAGCCGGCAGGAGGCCTGCAGACTATACCCCATTCGTGGTCGTTTGCAGTCTGGGGGCTGGACATCCTGGGCCCGTTTCCTCGGGCGCCAGGGGGCTACCGATACCTCTACGTCGCCGTCGACAAGTTCACCAAGTGGGCAGAAGTAGAGGCCGTCCGCACCATTCCCGCGGGCTCCGCTGTCAAGTTCATCAGGGGCATCGTGAGCCGGTTCGGGGTGCCGAACCGCATCATTACAGACAACGGTTCGCAGTTCACCAGTAACCTCTTCAAAACATACTTTGCTAACCTTGGAACGCAGATATGCTACGCTTCGGTGGCGCACCCGCGAAGCAACGGCCAGGCCGAACGAGCCAACGTGGAGGTCCTGAGGGGCCTCAAGACCAGGACGTTCAAGAAGAAGCTGGAGGCCTGCGGCAAAGGTTGGTACGATGAGCTTCAGTCCGTGTTGTGGTCCATCCGCACAACCGCGACCAAGCCGACTGGAGAGACCCCGTTCTTCCTGGTCTACGGAGCCGAAGCAGTCCTCCCTCACGAGGTCAGACGTCGCTCCGCACGGGTCCTGGCGTTCGACGAGGCGCAGCAGGACGCCATGCGGGGGATGGACCTCGTGTTGGGGGAGGAACGCCGCCGAGAAGACGCGCTACAAGCGGCGAGGTACCAACAGGAACTACGACGATATCACTGCCGCAACATCCGCCCCAGAACTCTCGAGGTAGGAGACCTCGTGCTCAGGCGGGTTCTCTCCAGGGAGGAGCTGCACAAGCTCTCTCCCATGTGGGAGGGCCCGTTCTAGGTTGTTCATGTTTCCAGGCCTGGTTCCACGCGCTTGGAGACTCAGGAGGGGGAGCCGATCCAGAACGCATGGAACATCCAGCACCTCCGCAGGTTCTACCCCTAGAAGGCCCGGAGCCTGTGAAGAAGGCGAACGCCTGTGAAGATTATCCCTTTTGGAGAAGGCCCAGAGCCTGTGAAGAAGGCGAACGCCTGTGAAGATTATCCCTTTTGGAGAAGGCCCAGAGCCTGTGAAGAAGGCGAACGCCTGTGAAGATTATCCCTTTTGGAGAAGGCCCAGAGCCTGTGAAGAAGGCGAACGCCTGTGAAGATTATCCCTTTTGGAGAAGGCCCAGAGCCTGTGAAGAAGGCGAACGCCTGTGAAGATTATCCCTTTTGGAGAAGGCCCAGAGCCTGTGAAGAAGGCGAACGCCTGTGAAGATTATCCCTTTTGGAGAAGGCCCAGAGCCTGTGAAGAAGGCGAACGCCTGTGAAGATTATCCCTTTTGGAGAAGGCCCGGAGCCTGTGAAGGAGGCGAACGCCTGTGAAGATTATCCCTTTTGGAGAAGGCCCAGAGCCTGTGAAGAAGGCGAACGCCTGTGAAGATTATCCTTTTTGGAGAAGGCCCAGAGCCTGTGAAGAAGGTGAGTGCGTGTGAAGCTGTCGCGTCTTGGAAAAGGCCCGGAGCCTGTGAAGAGGGCAAATGCCCGTGAAGCTCATTTCCCCTAAGAAGAAAGGACCGGAGCCTGTGAAGAAGGCCAACGCCTGTGAAGCTCGCCGCCCGTGACACTCTCACGTAATAATGAGTTGGGGTTGTACACGCCCCGGAGTCTCAGGAGCGCCGACCTCAGGCCCTGGGGCTCCCTCCCACGCCCAGTGGCAGCACTTAGCTCCGCACTGGTGAGAAGACGTCGAAGACTAGATTAGGTGCCGGACGCGGCTTTTTCATTTGCTTTCCGCAGTTGGCTTGTTTGTTCGCATTTGAAGTCTTATTGAAACTATTGCCGTCGTTGGTTTGTGGTTTGTTGATTTTTTACTCTCCCGCTTTGATTTCTCTTATGCAAGGCCTCGCGAGGGAGGATAGCGGGGCGCCCTCATGAGTGTTCCTGTTCTAGTTGTTTGAAGGTTTCACGACCTGGGCCAGTTACAGGAGCACCCCTCCAGTCCGTGCCCCTCGGGCACCGCGACACACACAGGGCCTGGGTCGGTCACCCCCCTACGGCTGGGGCCGGGAACTATCTACGTGCGGACAGACAGCCGAAGGGCACGAAAACGGAACCAAGGCAATGGTTAATAGCAATAACCCCGAACACGCCCCCGTGGGGCTCCACGCAGCTGTTTTCTTTTACGCATGAAACAAAAGGAAAAGAAAGGACAAGTCCGGCGCGGCTCGTCTCACACCGGCCTACGGAGGAGACTCGGGCTGCCTCCGGGGCTCAGGCAGACTCCCCCTCGCGCTTCACCGGGGCGCGACGGCGGGCGGACGTACTGCCGCCTCCCAAGCAGGCGCGACGGCGAGGGGGCTGACTGCGGCCACCGCTGGAAGAGTCGCTTGAAGAAGAGTCGATGAAGCTTGGGGAGCCTTGAGCGCCGCCAACCACATGGGCGCTGTCTCCTCCATCGTCATCGGGGCTGGGTCCCCGGCCGCGGTCGTCGTCCTCAGGGCAACACCCTGCGCGGCGGCCATCTTCCCCAAACACCCTCATGTAGAGGGTGGCATCACCGTCAAACCTAAAGTGCAGAGTGCACCGGCGCCCCAGGCTACGGGCACGAGCGAACGCCTGCCAACCATGAGTGAAGGCCAAGCTCCCAGTGGCGGAGACCTCCATTGCAGCCCATGAGGCCCGGCTGCAGCAGCTGTCCTCCTGAAGCTAGAGGCCGCCCGGGGCGCCGGCTGTGAGCTCACCAAGGAGGAAGCGAGGGAGTTGGAGCCGGGCGCTAGTCGGCTCCGCCGACTATACGACGAACTCCGGCAGCACCTCCGCAGCGCGAAAGCGCGGCCTAGGGGAGCGCGCGACCAAAGCGCGTCCCCGGACCGCAGCAGCTCGCCCGTCGCCACTCTCCACGGCCGCGGGAAGCTGTCGTGGCGGCCACGGGATGCTTCCGAGGGCGCCCTCAGCCGCGCTTGGGCGGGGGAGAGGCAGGCTCAACCTGGCGGGCCTTCCCCTTCTCTGCAGTCGAGAACCTCCTCGACGGAGCCATGGAGAAGAAGGAGAAGCAAGGAGAGATGGACCAGAAGGGCACGCGCAGTTCCGTACTTATAGCCGGCGAAGGCCAACCGTCGGCCACCACGATCACAGGTAATCATGACACGATCTGCATGCAGGGACTTGTCCAATCCATGCAGATGCCGAGGCGTCATGGGGAAGTGGGGGCGCCCACGTCCAATCAACCGCCACGCGGCGCCCAAGGCCGCAGGCTGTTAGGGCCCGCGGCGCTTCGCCCTTGCCCTTTCGCCTCTCAGCACGGCCAAGTTCGGGCGCGCCTTGGGCCTGGGGGCTACTATCGGCGTTCTGGGAACGGGGGTCCCCAGACTTGCCTGCCTGCGGCCTGCGGCGTGGCTTAAAGGGGGCCCAGCACGGCCCATCTTCATCAACACAAGACCCAAGACCCTCGTGAGGGGCCAAGCCTCGCGGGGCAGACGACGCGGAACTTCCTCAGGCGCGGCCTCATCAGGTTGGCTCACGAGGAGGCGGAGAGATCAAGGCAGGGTACCTCACGAGGTGCCCATGACGCAAGCCATGACGACCAAAGGCGCCAGGTGGGCGCCAGCCGCACAGTGTCCTCCCTTTCCTCTTTGGTGCAAAGGGAGCAAGCGCAGGCGAGAGGATCAAGCAAAGGCATCCATTTCGGTGCAACGAGACCAGGACCAGCTCCGTGACAAGGAGGAAGTCACTGTGGAGCCCAAGCCAGCGTCACCACAGAGCCTTTGGCAGGCGAGGACCAACTTTAGTCAGGATAAGTGTACCAGATGTTCCCCTTCAAAACGGCCAATTGTTGGCGCCCTTCCCGCTCAATATTTGGGAAGAGGCCCAGTGCCTTTGCCTATAAATAGGACTAGCCACCCCCAGGGTAGAGGCATCTAGACATCTAGCAATCGAGAAACCCAAGCAGCTAGGATCCAGAGAGAAGGGCGATTGAACTCCTCCTAGCAGTTCATCCCCCAGACCAAGAACAGACCCTCGCGAGGCTATTCTACCTTGTAGTGTTCATCATCATCAGCCCAAGAGGCAATCCACCACACCACACTGGAGTAGGGTATTACACCACATCGGTGCCCCGAACCAGTATAAACTTTGTGTCTCTTGTGTTGTTCTTTTAGTAGTTTAGATCTTTGCGAGACGGAGAGGTAGAGGGCGTAATCTCCGTGCGCACCCCAGAGTTCGAACCTCAAGGGTCTGCCGGAACCCGAAATCCGACAGCGTGCACCTCGACGCGTCACGGCGAGGAGCGGAACACCGACGCGTCCTCCTCGACTAGTTGCGGTGAGGAACGGGGATGCGTGACCGTCTGCGCAGTGCAGCGAGGGGCGCCTAGGGCTTGGGAGGGCGATGCCATGGTGGTCGACGTGAGAGGGAGGGGGAGGAGATAGCGATGAACATGAGCGTTCTTCCGAATGCCATGGGAGGCGCAGTATTTATAGCGAGCAATGGCACACCAACGTAAGATATGGACTGAGCTGCACTGACTTAACTGCAGGTCCAGTTGCATCACTGACATGTGGGCCAGACCCCTATTGGGCCCATATGTCAGTGACCCAATGCACCTGCAGTTAAGTAACTAAAGCAGCGTCCCGTAAGATATGTTGCGTGACTAACGTAACAGCTACGTGGGCATATTTGTTGGAGTAAATTACGGGGGAGGGAAGGGGTAGAAATATTGCTGGTCACAATGGATTGGACGAGTGCGGGGGGAGGAGAGTCATGCATGCAGATTTTTTTCCACGTGGGGTGGAGTGGTAGGACTGCCGGAGGGAGAAGGAGAGTCAAGCAGGCATATTGTTTTCACACATGGAGAGGAAAAGATTTGGAGACGAACGGGCTTCCTGCAGGTATGGGGAACAGTGCATAATAAGTCATCCTGCATGCCGGGCTAGGTATAGTCTTAAGTCATTAAAAACATACACACCCCACACATGTTCATATTTCAAGGTGCACTAAATTATTGCATGCGATGATTAAGGATGGCCATAACGGTGGTATCTTAGCTAGTATCATGCACACGGGAATAGCAAACATGCTGATGTGGCAAAGAATTAAAGAAGAGAGGGGGGTTAGAGTAACTAGTGTTCATGCATGCATGCAATGCGATAATGCATTGGTAAACACATTTTTTGTGAAGAACGACAGCATTAGGTGAGTACTTTTGCAGACTACAAAAACTATTCCACCGCCTCTATCTTGGTAAGAGTAGGTGAAATTTTGGAATCGAGCCCTTTAAACTAGAAGGGAGGTAGTAGTACTCTAATAGCTAACCTTGTTGTGATGACTAGATAGGACATAGCATGCACCTGGATGGAGGAACTAGTATGCATTGTGCATTTAAGTTTTTTCTGAAGTCAATGTACCTCTACTTTGACCAGACTTATAGAAAAATGTATCAACATTCACAATGTCAAATCAATATTTTTATACTCATTATAAAACGTAGTTCTTATACTCATTATAATCAGTATCGTAGATATTGATATTTTAGTATAAATTTGGTCAAACACTTTGCAAACGGTTGACGGAAGTAAAAAGGACCAGAGGGAGTATCATGCATGCGGAGTAGGCAAAAAATTGCTCATTTATAGACGGTCGAAGTCTCAAAGGGCGCGACAACGCGAGGGAGGCGAAGGTCGTGGGAGGCGCGGCGGTTGACGGAATTAAGTGAAGTTACATCCACACGCCGGCATGGCATGCAAACAGGCAGAAGCTATACCGTCGGGCCTACGATATGGGTCTAGTAGACATGACATCTAGTGGGTCCCGCATAGTACTTGAGAACTCTTTGGGGGCTTACAGCCGTTTATCCACCAGGCAAGCCAACAACCCCACGCCGTTCGCACGCCCTACTCGTCCCCGTCTTCTACTACTACCTTACAACAGTTCGCTCCCTGTCGTCCCGTCCTTTCACATTACACCAGTTCAACTAACCCTCCTCCAAAATCCATGGCCTCCCAAATCTCCATGGTCGCCGCGGAGTACCAGGTTAGAGCCATCACCAGCGATGAGTTCATCGTCATCTACACACGTGGATCCACGATGATGAAAGCATGCCTTGCTCGCTTCCTATGCATGTTCAATAGTTCAAAGGATGAGTGGGTCGCCGGGCTAGATGTTGAGTACACCACAGTCCTAGAAAGAGAGAAGATTCTAAAGGAGGCAGAGAAGAAGAAGCCCGCCGTGATCCAAGTTTGCGTACATAACGTGTGCTTGGTCTACCACATATGCCATGCCGACGTTGAGTGCCAGAATTTTAAGAACTTCCTCAAGGACGAAAGAGTGAAATTCGTTACTGTAGACTTTAGGAACGACAAGGATTTCCTGGGTCGGATAGGCCTCCTTGTAGGCCAGCCCTTCGATCTCCAGAAGGCAAGCCTGGTGTCCTCCTCTCAGCCTTCAATGCTGACCCTAAAAGCAGCCATGATTGATCCTTCATACGCTAAACTGAAGAAACCTCACCACGAGTTTCATCATGCATGGGAGTCGAAGACATTAGATGAAGATCACATCCAGTACGCAGCAATGGATGCCTACCTTTGTTTAAATATCTACAAGGGTTGGATGAAGAAGCAGAGCCCAGTGTCCGGTTCAAGCAAAGAAGCGTCGGCGAAGAGGAAGAGGAAGAGGGACGAGGACGAAGACGAGGATGTGGACTCGGACTCCGAGTAAGGTGGCAGCGCCATCGCTCATGTTGGTTCTACTGCAGTGTCAAGCGGACTAGTTGCTTAGTTTTATTTTAGGGGTGTGTTGTGCTGAGCCCCTAGCAGAACTATGTTTATGTTCTTTCTTGTTATTTGAACTTTATGTTCTTTCTCGTTATTTGAACTCTTTAGTATGTACAGTAGTACTAGTACTATGTCTTACTACTGTTCTTCTTGCAGTTGGTACTACTGCTCGTATCTTCGTGTTCCTACTGTACTTAATACGTTCGTACTAGTAGTATAATTTGGGTCACTCGATTTGTGAAAGAAGTTTGACAGAGTGAAGGAAGAATACGGCAGAGAAGCTACCCCAGTATCTATATTAGGGTGGCAGGGTGCCCATGATCTATCTTATGAGTGTTGGGTGTGGAATGCAGTTTGCCAGAAAAAATAGATCGTGCCCGGGGTTAAACAGATGGCGGGGGTGGGGCGAGCATGGCAGTGGCAGGCGGTTCAGGGGAGGGCGGGGTAGCAGTGGCAGGCGGTTAGGTGTGTGGCGGGCTGAGAAGATGAACAGTGCATCAATTTCGGAGGTTGAAGAAGCCCTTCTAGCCATCCATGTTGCATCCAATGGCTCACAAGAGCCGACTCACCCAAACTGCTCCTTCAGATTGCAGGATCCACATGGCATTCAAGGTCTCAAAGCTAGATTCTGCGTCCGCACCCGGTTTGCGGGCTCGGCGCGAGCGCGACCAGCTTCCGCCATGACAACCACCATGCGCGCCTCCTCCGTGCGGGCGGAGACGACAATGACACGCTAGTTCCTCCTCGCGGGCGTGCTGGAGCACGCGCTCATCCTCCTCTTCGTACGCTGCATGCATAGACGCGGCTCCACCAGCTGCTCGCGTGCTTGGCAGCGCGGCGGCATCGCGAGGAGGGACTGCAGATGATGTGAGCGGGCGAGCCTTCGCTTTCATGGCACAGGGATGGCGTGATACGACGGTAATGGGCGAGAAATTGTTGGCTGGAGCAGGCGAGCACCGGCATGCGCAACGGCGGCGGCGGCATATTGATGAGTGTGCGTACGGGACTTAGTTTAGTTTTATATGGGGTTGGTCAAACTTAAAACAATATCGTACTAGTACACGTAAACATTAGACTGAGGCAGCGCTTATATTAGTTACCATAGCCACGATACGGAATCATGTGCAAGCGCGTCAACCGCGGCCGCACGGTCGATCGAACGGTGCGTCACTATGTCGCGCTCGAAGGACATCCACCGAACCTTTTTGTGTGTGTGAAAACAATCCCCGAATATTACTCAACCTTTTTTCCTAGAAAAGTTCTTGACGCTACAATATTTCCATATATTTGAATTTAGCTCCAGTTCGTGTTTATTTGGATTTGGACGTTTTAGGTGCACCCTGGTTTTCTTTAATACTGATTTTGTGTGTGTGACTAAGACAGAACGTGTGTATGTGTCCATATGTGTGTTGTGGCGGAAGGGCAATGTGGAGACGGTGTGCGTGTGATAGAGACATAGAGAGGTGTGAATGTGCAAATGATCATGCATGAGTGAGACATAGACAGATGCCGATACGTTGTGTATACATGATAGAACGGTCTTCTATTTTACTTGTGTGTGTGTGTGTGAGAGAGAGAGAGAGGAGCATCCGTAACACAACAACCATCTCTCTCGATTCGTCCGTCCCTCGCACGATCGCATGTAACACATGCATCAACGCACACATTTTGACACTCTCACCTGGCCTGTGCCCACCCCAGGGCCCGCACATCGCACTCTATCTCGCATGTACAATCTCTTCGTGAAAACCCTATTTAGCATGTAGCTTTCCGTCACATACACACACATTTCTCTCCATAGGTTTGATTTCTCTCAATATCTGACGCACACACACACACACCCTCTCCCTCGAGAACACAATTCATCCCCATCCAAGGTTATATGGCGACCACTCTCGCTTGTGCTTCTCTGCACCCCAGCATGCACAACACCTCAATCTTCAAAGAGGGCATCAAGGAGATCGAAGATGGCGACCACACTGCACTAGAGAATGTGGGGCCATTTGGAAGCAGGATGATGTGATGACGGCTGACTAACTCCTCCCCCCCTCTCTCTCTCCTGCACAAAATTACCAATCCCTCTCTCCCCCGCACAAAATTATCAATCCCTCAACCCAAGAGATCCTTCCCCTCTCGTCCATGTTTTTCCAGGTCTCTCATCAAACCTGTTGTCTATTCTCCTTCCACGTGTACAGAATCCGGATGCACACGCATCTCAGTATATTACATGTCTCCATCTTTCTCATAGACCTAACTTCTTCCTCTCTCTCTATCTCTCTCTCTCTGTCTCTTTAGGTTTGTCTCCTACTGTCTCGTCCACATACATACAATATTTCCCGCCCTATCTGCTCCATCTTCGCAAGCTCTCTCTCTACACATTTCTTTCACACATTGGGATGTGTTCAAAATGTTGATTTTATAATGGGTGATGTAGAGTTATGGTTCGTTTTGTTGCATCCTACAAAGTAATAACTATGAAATGCATTTAGATTCTCATTTGACTGGGATTATGTGAGTTTGAGCATATTGTGAAGTACTATAGACCTCGTATACATCTTGGAATTCAAAAATGATTGTAACTATTGAATTGTATAGACCATTACATTCGAAGTTAGTAGCCTAATATATTTATTTAATAATTACAACAAATGATTAATTCACTGCAAAGTAAGAAAACAAATGTGTACTCCCTCCGTTTTTATTTAAGTCCGCATATTAGCATTGGTCAAAGTCAAGTTTTGCAAACTCTTAGAAAGTTTATAACAAAAAAATATGAACATATACAATACAGTAACAAATAAGTACCATTAGATTCATTATTGAATGCACTTTCACATCATACATATTTGTTATGGTAAATGTTTATATTTTTCTATAAACTTGGTCAAACTTTAGGAAGTTTGACTTCGGTCAAACCTAATACGCAAAGTTAATAAAAACGGGGGGAGTACTAGTAGTTACTAGTACTACTCGCTAGTTGCTTAGCCCAATCACCCAGCACGCCACACGGGGAGTTCGGTGTCACAAAATTTTGAGGTCGGCGGGAATCTCCCGCGGCCCTGATTCGAGTAGTGCGAAGTTACCATCATAGCCTTCCGAACAGGCCTACGGATGACGCTTGGTAGGGGGTTGTTTTCGTAACTTCAAGTTCACCCTACCCAGCCAACCCCACCCTGACACCGAGAGTAGTACACCTGAATACTCCCCATTTTCTATCCCCACCGCAAAATAGACTTCTCCACAACACTGCAGCCTTCATGCTCCTCCCCTTCTACATCAGCACACTCGTCCACCGCAACGCATCTGCCTCATCGACGACCTCGTACACCGCACTGGAGCCGGTCCACCGTTGTCGTCATACACAGAGCCTCTTCCCCGGCACCGTCTTCCACTGTGTCGGATCTGCTTCCCGGAAGCCGACGCCAAGCACAGAAGCACCACTGTCGTGGACAATGAATTGACCCCCGTTGCCGACCATGATGCACAGAGGCCAGCGCGACCACCGTTCTCCTCCTCGATTGGTAATGTGTGTATTGAATCACTTAGAAGTACATGTGCAGTTCCAATTTTGTTCATACCTACCCTTGAAATTTCCTGGTTGCTATTGTTCCGTAGAAGTAATTGGTTATAGCCTCCATTGTCCAACAAAGTATCAGCTTGTAATTGTGCGTCGCTCCTGTATCGCGCTGTGCTTGGGTAGGTTCTTCATCTGCAACCAATAGTGTGGCAAATGATGGGAAGTTTTTTAGAACTAGCAAGATGTCCATGCATTGCACGCATCAAGATGCATTTGTATGATTAGTTTATCTTGTGGGAGAAAAGGATGAACGAGGGAAGGCCTTATTTGCAAATCTGGAGAGGGGTGTGGGTATCTTTCTGCAAAATTGCCATAGTTTCCTTCCTATCCATCGGATATAAATCGGACGGCCTATATTGCAGGATGGCAGGAACACCATCATCACCAACTCTATTTTTTAAAAGAGTAGAGTATAGAAGTAGAGATAAGTATTAAATATTAAATAAATATAACAGTAGAGAAGAGAGTAAAGATAGCAGGGACGTCATGAAAGGGTCGCGCGTGCGCGATAAAAAGCGGTCGGGCGCGCGCTAGTTTTGGCGCGTGATGTCTACTACACAACCTTCTTCTTGTAGACGTTGTTGGGCCTCCAAGTGCAGAGGTTTGTAGGACAGTAGAAATTTTCCCTCAAGTGGATGACCTAAGGTTTATCAATCCGTGGGAGGCGTAGGATGAAGATGGTCTCTCTCAAGCAACCCTGCAACCAAATAACAAAGAGTCTCTTGTGTCCCCAACACACCCAATACAATGGTAAATTGTATAGGTGCACTAGTTCGGCGAATAGATGGTGATACAAGTGAAATATGGATGGTAGATATAGGTTTTTGTAATCTGAAATTATAAAAATAACAAGGTAACTAACGATAAAAGTGAGCACAAACGGTATCGCAATGCCTTGAAACAAGGCCTAGGGTTCATACTTTCACTAGTGCAAGTTCTCTCAACAATAATAACATAATTGGATCATATAACTATCCCTCAACATGCAACAAAGAGTCACTCCAAAAGTCACTAATAGCGGAGAACAAATGAAGAGATTATGGTAGGGTACGAAACCACCTCAAAGTTATCCTTTCTGATCGATCTATTCAAGAGTCCCTAGTAAAATAACATGAAGCTATTCTTTCCGTTCGATCTATCCTAGAGTTCGTACTAGAATAACACCTTAAGACACAAATCAACCAAAACCCTAATGTCACCTAGATACTCCAATGTCACCACAAGTATCCGTGGGTATGATTATACGATATGCATCACACAATCTCAGATTCATCTATTCAACCAACACAAAGTACTTCAAAGAGTACCCCAAAGTTTCTACTGGAAAGTCAATGCAAAAACGTGTGCCAACCCCTATGCATAAGTTCACAAGCTCATTGAACCCGCGAGTTGATCACCAAAACATACATCAAGTAGATCACGTGAATATCCCATTGTCACCACAGACAAGCACATGCAAGACATACATCAAGTGTTCTCAAATCCTTAAAGACTCAATCCGATAAGATATTCAAAGGGAAAACTCAATCCATTACAAGAGAGTAGTGGGGGAGAAACATCATAAGATCCAACTATAATAGCAAAGCTCGCGATACATCAAGATCGTGCTAAATCAAGAACACGAGAGAGAGAGAGAGAGAGAGAGAGAGAGAGAGAGATCAAACACATAGCTACTGGTACATACCCTCAGCCCCGAGGGTGAACTACTCCCTCCTCGTCATGGAGAGCACCAGGATTATGAAGATGGCCACCGGTGAGGGATCCCCCTCCGGAAGGGTGCCGGAATAGGGTCTCGATTGGTTTTTGGTGGCTACAGAGGCTTGCGGCGGCGAAACTCCCGATCTATTCTGTTCCTCGCTGTTTTTAGGGTATATGGATATATATATAAGCGAAAGAAGTCTGTCAGGGGAGCCACGAGGGGCCCATGAGGGTGGGGGCGCGCCCAGGGGGCAGGCGCGCCTCCCTGCTTCGTGGCCACCTCGAAGCTTCCCTGATGTCTACTCCAAGTCTCCTGGATTGCTTCCGTTCCAAAAATAACTTTCCCGAAGGTTTCATTCTGTTCGGACTCAGTTTGTTATTCCTTTTCTTCAAAACACTGAAATAGGCAAGAAAACTACAATTTGGGCTGGGCCTCCGGTTAATAGGTTAGTCCTAAAAGTAATATAGAAGTGTTTAGTAAAGCTCATAAACATCCAAAACAGATAATATAATAGCATGGAACAATCAAAGATTATAGATACGTTGGAGACGTATCAGCATCCCCAAGCTTAATTCCTGCTCGTCCTCGAGTAGGTAAATGATAAAAACAGAATTTTTGATGTGGAATGCTGCCTAGCATAATTTTCAATGTAATCTTCTTTATTGTGGCATGAATGTTCAGATCCGAAAGACTCAAGACAAAAGTTTAATATTGACATGAAAACAATAATACTTCAAGCATACTAACAAAGCAATCATGTCTTCTGAAAAATAACATGGCCAAAGAGAGTTATCCCTACAAAATCATATAGTCGGGCTATGCTCTATCTTCATCACACAAAATATTTAAATCATGCACAACCCCGATGACCAGCCAAGCAATTGTTTCATACGTTTGATGTTCTCAAACCTTTTCAATCTTCACGCAATACATGACCGTGATCCCTAGACATAGCACTATAGGTGGATAGAATGGTGGTTGTGGAGAAGACAAAAAGGAGAAGATAGTCTCACATCAACTAGGCGTATCAACGGGCTATGGAGATGCCCATCAATAGATATCAATGTGAGTAAGTAGGGATTTCCATGCAATGGATGCACTAGAGCTATAAGTGTATGAAAGCTCAAAAAGAAACTAAGTGGGTGTGCATCCAACTCGCTTGCTCATGAAGACCTAGGGCATTTTGAGGAAGCCCATCATTGGAATATGCAAGCCAAGTTTTATAATGAAAGATTCCCACTAGTATATGAAAGTGACAACATAAGAAACTCTCTATCATGAAGATCATGGTGCTACTTTGAAGCACAAGTGTGGTAAAAGGATAGTAGCATTGCCCCTTCTCTCTTTTTCTCTTTTTTTTGGCCTTTTTTTGGCATTTCTCTCTTTTTTTGGGTCCGGAGTCTCATCCCGACTTGTGGGGGAATCATAGTCTCCATCATCCTTTCCTCACTGGGACAATGCTCTAATAATGATGATCATCACACTTTTATTTACTTACAACTCAAGAATTACAACTCAATACTTAGAACAAAATATGACTCTATATGAATGCCTCCGGCGGTGTACCGGGATGTGCAATGACTCATGAGTGACATGTATGAAAGAATTATGAACGGTGGATTTGCCACAAATACAATGTCAACTACATGATCATGCAAAGCAATATGACAATGATGGAGCGTGTCATAATAAATGGAACGGTGGTAAGTTGCATGGCAATATATCTCGGAATGGCTATGGAAATGCCATAATAGGTAGGTATGGTGGCTGTTTTGAGGAAGGATATGGTGGGTGTATGATACCTGGCGAAAGGTGTGCGGTATTATAGAGGCTAGCAATGGTGGAAGGGTGAGAGTGTGTATAATCCATGGACTCAACATTAGTCATAAAGAACTCACATACTTATTGCAAAAATCTATTAGTTATCGAAACGAAGTACTACGCGCATGCTCCTAGGGGGATAGATTGGTAGGAAAAGACCATCACTTGTCCCCGACCGCCACTCATAAGGAAGACAATCAATAAATAAATCATGCTCCGACTTCATCACATAACGGTTCACCATACGTGCATGCTACGAGAATCACAAACTTTTAGCACAAGTATCTCTCAAATTCACAACTACTCAACTAGCATGACTCTAATATCACCATCTTCATATCTCAAAACAGTCATAAGGAATCCAACTTCTCATAGTATTCAATGCACTCTATATGAAAGTTTTTATTATATCCCTCTTGGATGCCCATCATAATGGGACTAAATTCATAACCAAAGCAAATTACCATGCTGTTTAGGACTCTCAAAATAATATAAGTGAAGCATGAGAGATCATCTATTTCTTCAAAATAAAACCGCCGTCATGCTCTAAAAGATATAAGTGAAGCACTAGAGCAAACGACAAACTACTCCAAAAGATATAAGTGAAGATCAATGAGTACTCAAATAATTATGCAACTATGTGAAGACTCTCTAACATTTAAGAATTTCAGATCTTGGTATTTTATTCAAACATCAAGCAAAACTAAAGAAAATAAAATAGCTCCAAGTAAAGTTACCGATGAACGAAGACGAAAGAGGGGATGCCATCCGGAGCATCCCCAAGCTTAGGCTCTTGGTTGTCCTTGAATATTACCTTGGGGTGCCTTGGGCATCCCCAAGTTTAGGCTCTTGCCACTCCTTATTCCATAGTCCATCGAATCTTTACCCAAAACTTGAAAACTTCACAACACAAAACTCAACAGAAAACTCGTAAGCTCCGTTAGTATAAGAAAATAAATCACCACTTAGGTACTGTTGTGAACTAACTCTAATTGACATTGGTGTAATATCTACTGTATTCCAACTTATCTATGGTTCATACCCTCCGATACTACTCATAGATTCATCAAAATAAGCAAACAACACATAGAAAACATAATCTGTCAAAAACAGAATAGTCTGTAGTAGTTTGTAACTAACTAAAACTTCTGCAACTCAAACAAATTCTACCAAAATAGGACGACCTAGATTATTTGTTTATTGATCTACTGCAATTGGAATCCGTATTTTATCACATTCTGGTGATTTTAAACAATTGTTTTCGTGAACAGAAAGTTTCTGGAATTTTCAGCAAGATCAAATAACTATCATCCAAGAAGATCCTATAGGTCTTACTTGGCACAAGCACTAACTAAAACATAAAACTACATCTAACCAGAGGCTAGATGATTTATTTATTACTAAACAGGAGCAAAAAGCAAGGAAAAATAAAATAAAATTGGGTTGTCTCCCAACAAACGCTAACGTTTAACGCCCCTAGCTAGGCATCATGATTTCAATGATGCTCACATAAAAGATAAGAACTGAAACATAAAGAGAGCATCATGAAGAATATGACTAGCACATTTAAGTCTAACCCACTTCCTGTGCATAGGGATTTTGTGAGCAAACAATTTATGGTAACAAGAATCAACTAGCATAGGAAAGCAAAACAAGCATAGCTTCAAGATTTTCAACACGCAGAGAGGAAACTTGATATTATTGCAATATGTAGAAGCATATGATCCTCTTTCATAATAATTTTTAGCAGCATCATGAATGAATTCAACCATATAACCAGCACATAAAGCATTTTTTCATGATCTACTTGCATAGAAATTTTACTACTCTCCACATAAGCAAAATTATTCTCATCAATAGTAGTGGTAGCAAACTCAACAAAATAACTATCATGTGAAGCGTAATCCAATTGAAAATTAAAATCATGATGACAAGTTTCATGGTTATATTTATTATTTAGAGCATACTTGTCATCACAATAATCATCATAGATAGGAAGCATGCTTTCATCATAATAAATATTCTCATCAAAACTTGGGGGACTAAACATATCATGTTCATCAAACATAGCATCCCCAAGCTTGTGGCTTTGCATATCATTAGCATCATGGATATTCAAAGAATTCATACTAACAACATTGCAATCATGCTCATCATTCACATATTTTATGCCAAGCATTTCTATGTAATTCTTCTTCTAGTACTTGAGCACAATTTTCCTTCCCATCATTTTCACAAAAGACATTAAAAAGATGAAGCATATGAGGCACCCTTAATTCCATTTTTGTAGTTTTCTTTTATAGACTAAACTAGTGATAAAACAAGAAACTAAAAGATTCGATTGCAAGATCTAAAGATATACCTTCAAGAACTAACCTAGCCGGCAACGACGCCAGAGAAGAGCTTGATGTCTACTACACAACCTTCTTCTTGTAGACGTTGTTGGGCCTCCAAGTACAGAGGTTTGTAGGACAGTAGCAAATTTCCCTCAAGTGGATGACCTAAGGTTTATCAATCCGTGGGAGGCATAGGATGAAGATGTTCTCTCTCAAGCAACCCTGCAACCAAATAACAAAGAGTCTCTTGTGTCCCCAACACACCCAATACAATTGTAAATTGTATAGGTGCACTAGTTCGGCGAAGAGATGGTGATACAAGTGCAATATGGATGGTAGATATAGGTTTTTCTAATCTGAACTTATAAAAACAGCAAGGTAACTAACGATAAAAGTGAGCACAAACGGTATTGCAATGCGTTGAAACAAGGCCTAGGGTTCATACTTTCACTAGTGCAAGTTCTCTCAACAATAATAACATAATTGGATCATATAACTATCCTCAACATGCAACAAAGAGTCACTCCAAAGTCACTAATAGCGGAGAACAAACGAAGAGATTATGGTAGGGTACGAAACCACCTCAAAGTTATCCTTTCTGATCGATCTATTCAAGAGTCCCTAGTAAAATAACATGAAGCTATTCTTTCCGTTCGATCTATCCTAGAGTTCGTACTAGAATAACACCTTAAGACACAAATAAACCAAAACCCTAATGTCACCTAGATACTCCAATGTCACCACAAGTATCCGTGGGTATGATTATACGATATGCATCACACAATCTCATATTCATCTATTCAACCAACACAAATTACTTCAAAGAGTGCCCCAAAGTTTCTACCAAAGAGTTAAGATGAAAACGTGTGCCAACCCCTATGCATAAGTTCACAAGGTCACTGAACCCGCAAGTTGATCACCAAAACATACATCAAGTAGATCACGTGAATATCCCATTGTCACCACAGATAAGCACATGCAAGACATACATCAAGTGTTCTCAAATCCTTAAAGACTCAATCCGATAAGATAACTTCAAAGGGAAAACTCAATCCATTACAAGAGAGTAGAGGGGGAGAAACATCATAAGATCCAACTATAATAGCAAAGCTCGCGATACATCAAGATCGTGCCAAATCAAGAACACAAGAGAGAGAGAGAGAGATCAAACACATAGCTACTGGTAAATACCCTCAGCCCCGAGGGTGAACTACTCCCTCCTCGTCATGGAGAGCGCCGGGATGATGAAGATGGCCACCGGTGAGGGATCCTGTTGTAGGGTGTAACCCTAGATGGAGATCTTTCACGAATTGGAGGGGAAATCCCCAAGAACACGAAGAATACAAGAGAGGGAAAACACTCAAATTGACTAGATCCAATCACACAAAGAAAGATACAATGATTCAAAGACAACAAAGGAAAGATACAAGGTACTAGTCCATCCCAATCCTATGAGGAATGAGGTCTTGAAGGGGGCCACCCATGAGGGGGTCTTGAGGTTGGTCACTCCAAGAGGAGATCTTGATCTCCTAGTGGAGTGGATCCATGGAGCAAAGCTCACATATGTCTATCATATACTTTGCTATCCTCTAAATGAGCTAGGTGGGAGGTACTTATAGTCTAGGGACGAAATAGAGGGAGAGGGGGATACAAAGGTCCAAAATGACCCTAAAGACACACACACTCTCGGAGGGGTCCGGGCACCCGGACCGGTCAGAGGCGTAGGGCGAAGGAGGACCGGGCACCCGGGGCACGAGGGGTCGGGCACCTGGACTAGGCCGAGGCCGGCTGGTGCTGGGCCGGGCACCCGGGGGTTGATGGCCCGGGCACCCGGTGGCGGGGCTGGGCTGTGCTGGGAGGAGGCCGGGCACCCGGGGATGGCGACCCGGGCACCCGGGGTGGGCTACACCAGCTCTCAGGCGGGCAGGACCGGGCACTCCAGGCTGGACACCCGGGGTGGCCAAGGCCTTGGCCAGCCGGCGGTTGGTGGCCGGGCACCCGGGGGTGTTGGTGAGTGGGCACCCGGGATGGTCCGCGGCCACTCTTGCTTCACGCCTCGCGCGTCCTTATTCCTTCTCCTTCACCATAGGTGCATGTGTCTCTGTCCTCGCCTCTTCACGGTTCTCTTCTTGGTACCTACGAGTGCATAGAGTTTCCATTTGAGGTAGAATCTGACTCTCGAATGAATCTAAATGAAACTCGAAGAGGAAAGATTAACCTCGGGTTTGACGGTGCGTGCACGTGCTCTTGTCATTGGTCCACGAGGTGCTAGCAGTGGTGGTGTGACGTCCATGGTGATGGTCGAGGGATGCTCCGCATCATATCCCCCCTCCGGCAGGGTGCCGAAACAGGGTCCCGATTGGTTTTTGGTGGCTACAGAGGCTTGCGGCGGCGGAACTACCGATCTATTCTGTTCCTCGATGTTTTTAGGGTATATGGATATATATAGGCGAAAGAAGTCGGTCAGGGAAGCCATGAGGGGCCCACGAGGGCGGGGGGCGCGCCCAGGGGGTAGGCGCACCTCCCTGCCTCGTGGCCACCTCGAAGCTTCCCTGACGTCTACTCCAAGTCTCCTGGATTGCTTCCATTCCAAAAATAACTTTCCTGAAGGTTTCATTCCGTCTGGACTCTATTTGATATTCCTTTTCTTTGGAACACTAAAATAGGCAAGAAAACAGCAATATGGGCTGGGCCTCCGGTTAATGGGTTAGTCCCAAAAATAATATAAAAGTGTTTAGTAAAGCCCATAAACATCCAAAACAGATAATATAATAGCATGCAACAACCAAAAATTATAGATACGTTGGAGACGTATCAGCGCACGGCATCCGGCGTGCTTTATAATATCCAACGCCCTTCCACCGCTCTATGCCTTGCCACCGCTCTCTCCCCGCTCTATGCCTTGCCACCGCTCTCTCCTCGCTCTGTGCCTCGCCACCGCTCTCTCCCCGCTCTTTCTCGCCTCGCCACCGCCGCGTCGCCCGGAAACTTGGGGATACCGTGGTGTCCGCGCGTGCCCCTCCGGCGGCTTCTCGGCCGAGGTCCGGTTCCGAGAGATGCGCCTCGGCCTCGGCAATTTCAACACCGCCAACGAGGCCGCCCGCGCGTATGACACGCTGGCATGGCGCCTACGGTGGCCTCATAGAACATTGAACTTCCCCAACGTGCCGACGCAGGAGTGGGCGCAAGATCTTGCGCCTCTGCCGCGGCTTATCACCGACGAGGATCGTCGCAACAACCGGAGGCGGGAGCACCGTCTTGGCATCGCCGAGATGGACGAGGAAGCCATGGCGCTGTGGCGCCAACGCTTCTCGCAGGACATCATCAACGAGCACGAGTTCTACACGCAAAGGAGGGCGGAGAGGGAGAAGAGGAGGGCGGAGCGAGCCGCCTATCGTGAGGACAAGCGTACGCGAAAAGTGGACGCTCAATTCAACATGAGGCTAGGAGCAGCATCGCCTTGGGAATACGACGACGATCTGTATCTTCACGCCTACATTGAGACATGGAGGAGGACATCACCGAGGAGGAGTCGGACGACGAGGAGTAGTTGAACTATCTATTTTTTATCTATCTATGCTGAGAACTATCCTATACTCTCTAGTCTCTACTCTCTATGTCTACTTCTCAATCTCAGCACTGTAAATGCTTTTTTAAAGCGCCACGCGTTGCGCTTCTGTTGGAGATGCTCTAACATGGCAGACGAGTGCTTTAATGTTGCCCACAAGATGCGTGAGTATTACTAGTAGTATATTTTTCTTGCCATGTTGAGATTTTAAAACCACGAGTGCGAACATGCAGAGGAGCAATGAAGACCAAACACGGGATATTGGGGACATCTTCAAGGAGCGTGGCAAGTTAAAGAGGAGCTGCACCGAACCTGTAAAACGAGCTTTGGTAAGTAACACCCTTTCAATTACTTTCGTTTAGCCTCGTATTCTTTGATGTGTATATGTTGTAGTTTCTGTTTCTCTTAGCCTCGTGTTCTTCGATGTGTAATAAGAAGAGTCTTAATCGCCCTAATGCTTTCGTTTTTAGCTTGATGTAGGAAGTGGGTGTTCTCACCTTGTAGTCTATTTGTCGGTGTACAAAAGGGGGGGCGCACCTTTGTACCCCTTTACCTATGCACGGGCAGTCGGAGCCGCGCCCACGGTCACACCAAGCAGAGCAGGGAAGGTGAGCCAAGGTAAGACCGAAGCCCAAGATAACCAGAGCAAGGCCAAGGCCAAGGCCACGAAGACCAGAGGGACGAAGCAGGTTCCCCCGGCAAGGCCCTTGTTGGGGCAGCCTCAGCAGCCCCGGCAAGACCCTTGCCGAGACAGCTCGCCCCACACCAACAGAGCGAGCCACCCTTGAGCCCACGGTCTCCAACATCGCGCTGGGTCAGGGCTCGGGAGGCACCTCCATGGTGGCATGCAGATCTTTGTGAAGACAAGGAACGCCCAAGATCAGATGAAGATCAGAAGACGACGATCCTCGGCAAGATCCTTGCGGAGGAAAGCCACGAGACCCCCGGCAAGATCCTTGCCGGGGACGACAGCGCGCCACGGCAAGACCCTTGCCGGGCCACCCGGCAAGGCCCTCGCCGAGGACACCAGCAGGGCCACTACCAGGCCCGCACCAACCAAGTCTCCACCGCCGTTCGCATGCAGCTGCCAGCCCAACCAGCTGGGCGGGCACCTGCGTGGCAACATGCAGCTCCTAGGCCAACTCATTAAGCGCCTGCGTGGCGGCATGCAGATCTTCGCGGAGGATCCACCACCGCGCCACCTCAGCTGCCTGCCTACCTACGTGGCGTCACATGCGTTGCTAGCCAGGGCGCGTGTCGAAGCAAGGAGGGGCGGCGACGGACGGGACGGGCCCCGCCCCCGTCCCCGATAAAGCAAGGGGACACCTAAGCTACGCATTAAATGTGTCTTGTCCTGTAATACGAGCGATAATCTCACAGCACTGTGCGCCTTTCCACCTCCTGTGTGCCACTATGGCAGCCCCTTTCGACTATAAAAGGAGGCCCATGGCATACTGGAGAAGGATTCGGCTCTTTCAAACCACGCACTCACCAAATCTAGTTCGAGAGCTCAAGAGCTCTCTGAAATACACCCACCAAAGCAGGAATAGGGTTTTACGCATCCTCGCGGCCCGAACCTGGGTAAACGATCCTCGTGTTGGCTACTGATCCTGCTCTTCTTGCAACCCTGCGCCCCGGCAACCGTAATAGGGATTCTTGTGATCCCATAGGTGTCGTTCCATGCTGACACTGTTTTTATATTTTTCCTTTTGAATTCACTTCTCCAAGTCCTGCTTATCTCGCTTCTACTAAATGGATCTGGGTTGCTCTGAGTATTGATCTAAAAAAGAAGTAACTTCATGTCAGCATGCAGTTCCTGCGAGGAGGGAAGTATGGTCAACCTCGAGATCATGTTTCCAAAATGAGGCTGGATTACACACAAGGTGCCAGTTCCCTAATGATGCTGGATTAGACACAAGGTGCAAATTCCCAAATGATGTTGGATTACACACAAGCCAGGTGGAGTCGTCGGCTGTTCGTGTCCTCGTGGCTCTAGTAAAGGCTGAAAGAAGGCGTGCAGCATCCCTTGAGAATGTAGCTGAGTTCCTGAAGAAGCGAAAAGAGCAATCAGATGCTCTCTTTACCCAAGCCAAAGAAGAGATGGAAGAAGCCAGAAATAAGCTAGCAGAGGCAGAGCAGGCTAGGCGTCTCCTGCTATCTAAAACTGTTGTCAATACAAAATTTCCTTCATAATAGCTAGGTTCAAATGTTTATCCAGTCAGCATGCCTGTTGTGATGTCCGTGCATCTACTGATGTGGCAAAAAATAAGTTTTTTTCGGGTCATGTAATAACAGCAATTACTTTCCAAACAATAACAGATGAAGCATTGGACATGGTATAGTTCACGCGCAAGCCCAACATTCCAAGTTCAACTTCCACATCAAACTCATGTTCACAGATATCTGCACATTCATAGATAATGTCCACAACCATGATTCACTTCAAAGCCAAAAAAAGTGCGAGGAGAGTTATAAATAAAGAAAAACCTCTAGTTCCTGCTACCAGTGCGAGCACAACAAGTCAAGACCATGCGTAATTAATTATATTTTGGTCATTTTTTGTGTTCTAAAATGCCGGTCGGCTCACGGAAGGACGTGTTGCCAGCACACGCGCGGATTCAATGGAGGCAGTCTGAAGCCGGTTGCATGCGGCGAGGAGGCGTGTTCAGCCAGGCCTGCAGCGAGTGGGGCCCTCTTGGCCGGTGCACCGGTTCAATGCCTACACTATGTGTAACGCCCGGATAATTAGGCTACAGTAAAACTCTTCTGATGATGCCATGTCATCTCTGTTACTGTTGCTAATCAAGTGGTAGTGCAAAATCATTGCAGATTCAAAATATGAAATTGTGACAAACACCCAAAGTTTTCAAAAGTCAAAGAAAAAATGTTTGGGGGTTGCCAAATATTGCACTGGTTATTATGGTGAAGCAAACCCGTTTTTACAAAATGCCTAAATGCCCTAAAACTAAATAAAACAGAAAAGGAAAATTAACTAAAAGAAAGGAATTGCAATAACAAGAAAAAAAGGGGGGAGAGCCCCCTGGGCCAGACAGCCCATCCCACCCGCATGGCAACCGCCCATGCCCCCCTGGCCCGCGGCCAGCCTGGCCGGCCCAACTCCCCGCCGCCTCCCTTCCCCTGTTCCCCCGACCCGGGTCGGAACAGGGGCCGTCCCCGCCGCACCCTATCACCGGCGACGGCGAGAGGATAAGGTCGCCACGCCGCTCTTCCCCCTCGGTCCCGCCTCCCCACTCGCCCCCCCCCCCCCCACGCTCGCCTCGGCTCCTGCGCCTCTCCTCTCCCATCCAGATCCATTCCCCCTCGCTCCCCACTCCAGCCGAGCGCCGCCATGGCCTCGCCGTCGTAGAACTCGCCGCCGCTGCGACCCCCGAGCCGCTCCGACGTGTCCGAACACTCCGCCTCCCTCGACTACGCCTCCCCATCAGGATGCCAGACGCCGGACGCCCACGAACGCTCCCCCGGCCTCGTCTTCTTCCTCAGATCCCCGGCGCGTCTCCGACGAGCGCCGTCGACGCCTCTGCAGCTACTAAGCCACCAAGGGCCTGCGTGCGTGCCGCTAGGTGAGCAGCCTCCCTCCTCCGCCCTCTTGCTCCCCTAGCTCGCGCAGTAGCTAGCTCGTCGCCGTTGCCAAGGGCCCGTCGCCGCGGATCGCCTCACCGCCGTGGCCACCGTTGCCGCAGCTCGCGTCCGAGCTCGTAGTCGAGCTCGTGAGGTTCCCAGGAGCCCGACGCGCGCGCGCGCGAGCCTTCCCATGCCCCCTATCGCCATGCTCGTCGGGGCCCAACTGCGCCGCCACCTGCGCGCGTCGCCGGCGCCCTTCCGGTGACCAAATGGTCACGGGGCCGACCCCTTTGTGCCCATCGCGTCACGCCGCTTCCCCCTAGCCTTCCCGTTAGCCCCGAAGCGTGTTGCGTCGCTGTCCTCACCTCACGCCCGAACCACCTCACCGCCGATGAGCTCGCCGCGCTCGATTCCGGCCACCACTGCCCGCGTAACCACCACCAACCGACGCGTCGTCGTCTCACCGTTCTAACGCGCCCGGCCGCGCTCGTTTTGGTGCCCCGCAGCGCGATTCCGGCCAACTCCGGCGAGGGGCCGCCTCTGTTTGGGTCGCCGAAGTCGCTCCGACGCCGTCCGCCGACGTGGCTAGGCCCCCCCCTCTAGGACGCTGCCTGTGGGCATGGGGCCCCAACTGGCCACGTTGACCAAGTCAACTGCGCTGACGTGGCAGCTACTGCCACTGACATGAGGGCCCCATGCCATAAAACTAACAAAAACAAATATATAACCTGCTAATTAATTAAGTTAATTAACTAAAACCTAATTAGTCATTGACTGTTGGGGCCCACCCACTAATTAACCCAATTAGTTAGCTTAAACCCCCTGTTAGTGCCCCTGACAATGACATGTGGGTCCCCCTGGACCCACCTGTCTGGTTTTTTACTGGTCAACCGACCAGTTGACCTGCTGACGTCACTCTGATGTCATGCTGACGTCATCATACACTGTTTTGGATAATGTTGGAATTAAATAAATAATTAAAATCAGAAAATGATTTATATCTTTAGAAAATCATATCTTTTAATCTGTAACTCGGATGAAAATACTTTCTACATGAAAGTTGCTCAGAACGACGAGACGATTCCGAATACGCAACCCGTTCGTCCGCCACACACCCCTAACCTATCGAACTCGCAACTTTCCCCCTCCGGCTCCTCTGCCCGAAAACGCGTAACACCGGGGATATTTTCCCGGATGTTCCCCCCATCACCGGTATCATCCCATACCGCGTTAGGGCACCTCTAACGCCGTTACTGGTCATGTCATGCATCACTATGCATCTGCTTGCTTAAATATTTATTATTTCTCCCCCCTCTTCTCTCGCTAGACACCGAGACCGACGCTGCTGCTGCCCCGTTCGACTACGGAGTTAACGATCCCTCTCTCTTGCCAGAGCAATCAGGCAAGCCCCCCCCCCTTGATCACCAGATATCGCCTACTCTCCTCTATACATGCTTGCATTAGAGTAGTGTAGCATGTTACTGCTTTCGTTATTCCTATCCTGATGCATAGCCTGTCTTTGATACTGTTGTTGATACCTTTACCTGCAATCCTACTTGCTTAGTATAGGATGCTAGTGTTCCATCAGGGGCCCTACACTCTTGTCTGTCTGCCATGCTATACTACTGGGCTGTGATCACCTCGGGAGGTGATCATGGATATATATTATACTTTAAACTTGATACATGTGGTGACCAAAGTCGGGTTGGCTCGAGGAGTACCCGTGAGTGGATCTTTGAGGCGGAGCGGCAGGGCAGTTCGGGGCTACCTGGGTGAGAGGTGAGCCTGGCCCTGTTGGCGTTCGCGGATACTTAACACGCTTAACGAGATCTGGGTATTTGATCTGAGTCTGGCCATTTGGTGTATACGCACTTACCAACTACGCGGGAAAGATATGGGCACTCGGCGTCGTGGTATCAGCCGAAGCACTTCTTGACGTCAGCGACTGAGTGGCGCGCGCCGCATTGGATCGTAAGCTCGCACTTGTATTAAGGGGGCTAGATCTGCTTCCGGCCACGTACGCAACGTGCAGGTGTGCTCAGGGCAATGGGCCCAGACCCCTGCGCGCATAGGTTTAGACCGGCGTGCTGACCGCTCTGTTGTGCCTAGGTGGGGTTACGACGTTTTGATCTTCCGAGGCCGGGCATGACCCAGGAAAGTGTGTCCGGCCAAATGGGATCAAGCGTGTTGGGTTATGTGGTGCACCCCTGTAGGGAAGTTAATCTATTCGAATAGCCGTGTCCCTCGGTAAAAGGATGACCCGGAGTTGTACCTTGACCTTATGACAACTAGAACCGGATACTTAATAAAACACACCCTTCCAAGTGCCAGATACAACCCGGTGATCGCTCTCTAACAGGGCATCGAGGAGGGGATCGCCGGGTAGGATTATGCTATGCGATGCTACTTGGAGGACTTCAGTCTACTCTCTTCTATATGCTGCAAGACGGAGGCGACCAGAAGCGTAGTCTTCGATAAGACTAGCTATCCCCCTCTTATTTGTGCATTTTGTAGTTCAGTCCACTAATATGGCCCTTTACACATATATCCATGCATATGTAGTGTAGCTCCTTGCTTGCGAGTACTTTGGATGAGTACTCACGGTTGCTTTTCTCCCTCTTTTCCCCTTTTCCCTTCTACCCGGTTGCCGCAACCAGACGATGGAGCCCAGGATCCAGACGCCACCGTCGACGACGACTCCTACTACTCTAGAGGTGCCTACTACTACGTGCAGCCCGCTGACAACGACCAGGAGTAGTTGGGAGGATCCCAGACAGGAGGCCTGCGCCTCATTCGATCTGTATCCCAGTTTGTGCTAGCCTTCTTAAGGCAAACTTGTTTAACTTATGTCTGTACTTAGATATTGTTGCTTCCGCTGACTCGTCTATGATCGAGCACTTGTATTCGAGCCCTCGAGGCCCCTGGCTTGTATTATGATGCTTGTATGACTATTTTATTTGGTAGAGTTGTGTTGTGATATCTTCCCGTGAGTCCTTGATCTTGATCGTACACATTTGCGTGCATGATTAGTGTACGATTGAATCGGGGGCGTCACACTATGAGAGGTCACGTCCGTGTCAGAGCAATCACTCCCTCCAGTCCTTTTTTGTTTGGGTATAACAAAATCTCGTTTTCCATTCACATTTTACAAGTAAAATTCGTGGACAAACTTTGACCCAAACTACGATGGGGACTAGTAAACCTGAACGGAGGTAATAGTTTTTTATCAAAGAAGGGTTTTCCCTTTCTGATTTTCATTACTGAAAACCAACATCTAAACCATAATATTTGCCCTAGAACTACCAGGTTCAACATCTCGCAACATAAACCCATACAACCATATGCCAAGGAGGTAGTAGTTATGAATTCCATTTTCGCTCCATACCAGTCGTTCTAAAAACTACTTAGTACTTATAGCGCGCCATTGAAAATCGGAACTCTTACCCCGCTAAAAAATGATATTTTAAACGTGGCTACTCGATCTGTGGCAACTGGCGAGCCACCGCCTCCAGGTCGTTCACCTGTGGTCCCGACCACCAACTCGTACGGATCAAATTATCACGCGAGCTGACTATTCCTACAAAGGTGCGCTCCACCACGTACCCGGTACCCGCGCATGCAGCAATCGTGCACCTAGGGTTTCAGGCTTTATTTGTTAACGGTGCCTTTACGTAACTCTCATGTGTGCGAGACAGCGAGAGACCGACTGCGTGTGTGCGCCTTTCTCTTCGTATATGTACTCCACCATTTGTCTGGTGTCCAAAAAATTATACAGTGGTAATAACTACTAGCAATGTGCCAATGCGTTGCCACACGATCAAAGTAGATTAATACATATTCACCGATTTGATAGAAAATAGAGTCTAGTTTTGAAATACGTATATCACTAAAAATATGTTATTTTCACTCAAAATATATTCCTTTGGCGGTTTTGATGAGATAAGGGAGGAATGTTGTTGGTTTCAAGATTCAAGAAGTAGTATATGTCTAATTTCTACTCTTACTAGCAAGATGCCCGTGCGTTGCACAGAACATCAAGATCTTGTGGGAGAAAAGGATGAACGAGGGAAGGCCTTATCTGCAAATGTGTAGAGGAGTGCAGGTAAATTGCCATAGTTTCCTTCCTATCCGTTAGATATAGATCGGACAGCCTATATTGCAGGATGGCAGGCACACCATCATCACCGACTATGCTTTTTATAAGAGTAGAGATAAAAAATAGAGTTGGTGATGATGGTGTGCCTACCATCCCGCAATATAGGTTATCCGATTTATATCTGACGGATAGGAAGGAAACTATGGCAATTTTGCAAAAAGATACCCACACCCCTCTCCACATTTGCAAATAAGGCCTTCCCTCGTTCATCCTTTTCTCCCACAAGATAAACTACTCATACAAATGCATCTTGATGTTCCGTGCAATGCATGGGCATCTTGCTAGTTGTTGCAAAAAGCTCATGTGTGTGTGAGAGAGAGGGAGAGAGGAGGAGGACAGAGTGCATGTGTGACAAAGGCACAAAGAGTGTGTGTGCGAGAGGTATCAGCTTAAAATGAGGCGATAGTGTGTGTGCATGATCGAGAGGGCATGTCTCAAGAAGGGAAGAAAAATCTACATAGATACAAGGAGCGCGAGAGAGACATGTATGTGATAGTGGAAGCACGAGTGTGTGGGTGTATAAACCTATCTAGAGGCTAGTCGATAAATGTTTGTGAGAGAAATACAAGTTGGGGTGCGAAAGCGAGAGTTTTGTGTGTGAGAGAGAGACGGTAGTCGGGAAGGGGAGTGGAAGCAGGAGTTGTGTGTGTGTGTGTGTGTGTGTGAGAGAGAGAGAGAGAGGGAGTTTGTCTGATTGGTAAACAAATGAATAATGTCAGTTTTATAACTAGGATGGAGACGGAAAGGAGACTGCAACAAATGTTGTGTCTGCAGGAGAGAGTAATTTTAGTGGTACGAGTCATATCTAGAGACACATATGGTGTGTGAGAGAACCCCATAGAGAGAAGGACAAAGTGAAAGACGAGTGAGACTGTGTGTGTGGCGGTGAAAAAGAAAGCTTAGGTACCTAGTGATACCAGAGAACGGTAGAGACGTGAGAGATAATGAAAACCGTGTAATGTATAATGATAGGGAGAGTGTGATACTTCTCAAGGGAGGCGTTGAGAGACCATGTTTGCAACGATAGGAGAAACATGAAGTGAGTGCGCGGGTGAGCTGGAGAAAAGAGAGTGATAGCTACATGAAGGAGCATGCATGCAAGAGAGATGGGCGTGAAAGGAATCAACATAAAAGGGATTCAAATATTTGAATTCGAGATGATGATACATGTAATTCATACTCGAACCAAAATTGATCTATCAAACATGCATACTCATATGAATTCACGCGCATCTATGTTATTTAATATGTAGATATTACTGATCCATACATTTTCGTAGAACATAATTTGGTTTAAATTTTTTGAATTCAACCTTATGATTTTGAGATCATTGTATTTGTAAATCATATTATACATATAAAGGAGCAGAGTTCTTTGTTGTGCTTTTGAAAGTATATATAAAAAATGATGTATATAGAATTTTATTCCAATCGAAAATGGATCCTGCCCGAACAAAAATAAAATACAAACTGGATTCGAATTGAGTTGGCACGGTAAACATGCACTCTTGCTCTGCAAAAATTTGAACGAAGCGGGAAAGTCGCAGTAACCGCCCGAAACCAAAATCTATGAGATGGAAATTACCGCCTATCCTTGACACGGAAAGCCTATCAGCTCGATTTCTATAGGTTTCGATAGGGGTAGGTTTGTAATTTCACTCAAACGTGACATAACCGCCTCTCACCCGGATTCATACACGGTGGGAACCAAAACACAGTGTATCCTCGGCCGAAATCGACTCCCTCCTAGATTCATACACGGTGGACGCCAAAAACAAACGCTCGTCGGCAAATATTCGGTGTATGCGAGATTACCGTCCTATCCCCAACCGACTAATATTAATGTGATGTAGGAAATTTTAAACGGGGGCTAAGTTTGTAAATTTCCTTGCATCTGAGACAAGCGCGCCCTGAAGACATGGTTCCTCCCTTCCTCTCTCCCTCCATTTCCCCATTCGTACTCCGTGGGCGCCAAAACACCCTCTCCACCCCAGCCTCCTCCATCCGCCACCCCATCCACTGGCGTCCTCCTCCACCATGCCGGAGATGATACCCCGACGTCATCGTCCATTACAAGAGATCGACCTCTCTCATCCACGGCTTGGGACCGGGATCCTTGCATCCCGTCCTCTCGCTTCATCCCCGCCATCGTCCACCTTGCCGGCGCCGCTCCTACGACCGTCTCATCCACTGCGCCCCGCCGCCACCGTCTACCCTTCTAGATCTACTTCCACACCGCTGACAGCCATCGCTATCGCAGCACCGTCAAATTCTCAGTAGATGCATACACGGCGCCGCACCAGAGGTGGTACTCTTCCGTATCTACTCAACTTATTTATCGCAGCAAGAAAATAGATCGCCGCTGCTTTACTCTGATTTCTTGTCCATCACTTACTTGTTAGTTGAAAGCAAACATTGGTTGCGAAGTTGCCTTTGTCCGGTTTGCACCTTCAGATCCGCCATGGCACGCTCAACACTATAATCGCAATGCTTATGGTTTTCCCTTATATATTCCACACTAGTTAAATGACAGTAGACTAAATTTCAAAATCGGGTCAGTCGATTTTTTAGAGCTCGTCGGAGTTCGCCGGTGCAAAGGAAGGGGCTTGGGTGGGGACGGTGGTTGTGGGGGGGGCGGTGGTGGGGCCTCGCCGAACGAAGAAAACTCAACACGGGTGGCGCAGGGGTGGGGGTGGGGGTATCGGAGGAACACAGGCGGTGGGGGCCGGTGGTTCAGCCGGCGGCCCGTGCGGTGTTCTGTATGGGAAGAATCAGAGACGAGGAAGAAGAAGGGTTAGGAGACGTAGGATCTTCATCCAACTGCCTGGAATGGTCGACTGGCCCAAATGACAAAAGTTACGTGACTTGCATGCAGACATGCCTTTTATATTCAGTACCATCATCGTACCTGCTTAGCACTGCTCCTGAATCCATCAAGCTAAACAACGTGCCACTCATAATTCCAAACTTGTTGCTCAAATACGAATCTGATATGATGCTGATATTACTAAAACAGATAACGTTTAATTGGTCAGCTAATGTTCCTACTTTACTTTAGAAAAGCACGTGCACCACATATAGATATAGAGACAACAGGGAGTTGCATTCTTAATGCGCTCTGGTTCATCATGTGTGGGCACTACGCAACGAACATTTTATTATCCAAAATATGTTTGCTCTTCTTTAGCATGTTCCTCTTCCGTTCTTATTTAATAAATACTATCTCCGTTCCTAAATACAAGTCTTTGTATAGATTCCACCATGGACTACATATGGAGCAAAATGAGTGAATCTACACTCTAAAATGTATCTGTATACATCTGTATGTGATCCATAGTGGAAATCTCTACAAAGACTTATATTTTGGAACGGAGGGAGTATGATAGTAGTACAGTATGTTCCTTATAGTGAAGATGAGCAGGGACATTTGTAGTGTAGAGGTCTATACGGTCGGTTGTGATGGACACTTTCAACTCTTCGGGCCTCTTTGATTCGTAGGATTTTGTAAACATAGGAATAGGAATTGTAGTGGTCTACCCACTTGAATCCTATAAGATTAGCAAGGAAATGTGGGGAGCTGTGCCGCCTTTGAGAGCTACACGGATATTAACAGTACTGCACCTTCAGTTTAAGAGAGCTGGTATCCGAAGCCTTTCCAGCCGTACTGGCAATACTAGCACATATATTCCAGCAAGTTCCACTTTGCTGATTTTACTTGTGATGCTTACGGTTTTCCCATTATATCTACACTATGATCCGCGTAACTGCTTTGTGTCGCGCTAGCAGCAGTCCACTCTTGAAGCTAAACAACACACCAATCATAAGTCCAAAGCTTACTTCTTCAAATATGAATTGTGATATGATACTGATATTAGTTAATAGACACACATTTAATTGGTCAGGTAATGCTCCCACTTGATTTTCCAAATGCATGTGGCCACATATAGAGAGACAGCATGGAATTGCATTTCTTTGGGCGTTGTGATTCATCATGAGTGGGCAACCAACATTGTATGCAATGAAGCGGAACCTCAAGAATATGCTTCCTCTTCTGTTCTTTAACATGTTACTCTTTTGTTATTCTGTATTTAGTACGTACAGTATGTTCCTTGTCAGGAAGGGGAGCAGGGACATCTGCAGTCAACAGCTGATAGAGCTGGCCTGTACATGACCGATAGGCTTTCAATTAGTAGCGGCAATACAACACCATAATTTCCAGCTAGTTCCACTTTCCCGATTTATATATCCTAGTTATGGTGTACCCCTTTTATGTACACTATGATCTGCCTAGTTGTTATGTGCTCTTGTTAGCATGGTTTGGCAATAAACTCTCTATACAGTATATTATGAACCTATCATCTGCCAACTATCCTTACTTCTAGAGCCTATTTTTTGTGTACTTGTGCCAGATTATATTAATGCACACACCATATTACAACACACATGGGCTCTCTCATCAGAATCTAGTGATAGCACACAAGGGTTTACGAGGGCGCCCCTATATTAGAATATCCTCTGCATTATAAAGATAAGCTCACAACTATTTATGTTTTCATGCTTCTCAAATATTACACATAATAACAGTGAATATCAGAATCCGCGCATGAGAAGAATGTTGTGGAACACTGCAACAACTTACAAAATTGGCACCAAGGCATTGAGTGCCATTCTGGATGCAATGAAAATCATACGCTCCCCACCTGTAGATTCTTGTTCAGAATATGATCCTAATGATTATTCTGACCTCGAGGAGTCAAAGGCAAATGGTCTGTCCTATTCACCCATCAAGGTGCATGTTCTAATTTGGCAAGGTTTTATTGATTGCGCGTATCTTGCATAAGTTGTCTTGCATTTATTCTACTTTGTTGTACCGCCATCTGCTTAGTTTACTCATCATATATGTCAAGATGCCATGCCCATCCATTATCAATATATATTCCATCTGTCATCATACCATGTTTTTTCACTCAAATGTTGTTCTTGTGCATCGAACATCAAAAAGGAAGAGTGTAATGCCCTCGATGCGGCTATATCACCCACGTGTCGAGGCACGACTTAGAGGCATAACCACATTGAAAGCAATGTCGCAAGTGAGGTAATCTTCACACAACCCATGTAATACATAAAGGGAAAGAGATACATAGTTGGCTTACAGTCGCCACTTCACACAATACATAAATAAACATCCATCATTCAAATTACACTCAAGGTCCGACTACGGTACCAAAATGAAAGAAGACTACCCCAAATGCTACACAGATCCCTGAATCACCCCAACTGGGCTCCACTACTGATCATCAGGAAAAGACACATAGTAACGGCCACGTTCCTCGTCGAACTCCCACGTGAGCTCGGTCGCGTCATCTGCACTGGCATCGTTGGCACCTGCAACTGTATTGGTAGAATCTGTGAGTCACGGGGACTCAGCAATCTCACACCCGCGAGATCAAGACTATTTAAGCTTATAGGTAGGAAAGGATGTGTGAGGTGGAGTTGCAGCAAGCGACTAGCATATATGGTGGCTAACAACGCAAAAGAGAGCGAGGAGAGAAGCAAAGCACGGTCGTGAAGCTAGAAGTGATCAAGAAGTGATCCTAGAACAACCTACGTCAAACATAACTCCAACACCGTGTTCACTTCTCGAACCCCGCCGAGAAGAGACCATCACGGTTACACACGCGGTTGATGTGTTTTAGTTAAGGTCAACTTCGGGTTTTCTACAACCGGACATCAACAAATTCCCATCTGCCTCATAACCGCGGGCACGACTTTCGAAAGATAAATACCCTGCAGGGGTGTCCCAACTTAGCCCATTATAAGCTCTCACGGTCAACGAAGGATATTCCTTCTACTGGGAAGACCCGATCGGTCTCGGAATCCCGGACTACAAGACATTTCGACAGCAATAAAATAAATCCAGCAAAGCCGCCGATTGTGCCGACAAATCTTGATAGGAGCTGCACATATCTCGGTCTCAGGGAACATCCGGATAAGCGAAGCGTACAGGTACCAACATAGCCCAAGTTGCCAAGGGACGGTCCCGCACGGTGCTCTAGTTTGGACCAGCAATCGAAGGAGAACTGGCCCGGGGGGTAAAATAAAGATGACCCTTGAGTCTGCAGAACCCAAGGGAAAAAGGCTTAGGTGGCAAATGGTAAAACCAAAGTTGGGCCTTGCTGGAGGAGTCTTATTCAAAGCGAACTGTCAAGGGGGTCCCATAAATCACCCAACCGTGTAAGGAACGCAAAATCAAGGAACATAACACCGGTATGACGGAAACTAGGGTGGCAAGAGTGGAACAAAACACCAGGCATAAGGCCGAGCCTTCCACCCTTTACCAAGTATATAGATGCATTAATTAAATAAGAGGTATTGTGATATCCCAACAACTAAACATGTTCCAACAAGGAACAACAAGTCCATGTTTCAACAAGGAACAAACTTCATCTTCACCTGCAACTACCAACGCTATAAGAGGGGCTGAGCAAAGCGGTAACATAGCCAAACAACGGTTTGCTAGGACATGGATGGTTAGAGGCTGACATGGCAATATGGGTGGCATGATATAGCAAGTGGTAGGTATCGCAGCATAGGCATAGCAAAAGAGCGAGCATCTAGCAAGCAAAGATAGAAGTGATTTCGAGGGTATGGTCATCTTGCCTGCAAGGTTCTCAGAGTTGTCGAAAGCTTGGTCCTCGTAAGCGTTCTCAACAGGTTCCTCGTTCACGTACTCGTCTCCCGGCTCTACCCAAGACAAGAGAACAAGCAAAGGAACAACTATCAACCACGACGCAATGCGCAAGCAACATGATGCAAATCATGGCATGATATGCGAGATGTGATATGCAATGCATATGCGTGCTTCGGAAGGAAACGATGAACAAGGCATAATCTTGGCAAACCAAGTATGACACTGGATAGGTGAGGTGATTTCGGTTGAAATCGATATAAAGATCACCGGAATCGGATGCACGGTTTGCAAATGACAAGCAAAACAAGAATGACAATATTCTGCCATTAACAGCATGATGCTACTTAGCAAGCAACAAGAAATTAAGCTACTGCACCCAAACATATCAACAAAGCATGTGACAGTAAACTACTCAAGATTCTTGACAAAAGATGAACACTGAGCTACGGCTAAAACACACCACAACAGGTTCAAACAAACATGGCAAAAGTACAAAAGATAACAGGTTCACAGACTTTGTGAAAATAACATGCCAGAAATTAACATCAGGATGACATGTTTAGAGCAATGAAACAACATGCTACAAGATCAGGACATGGCAAAATAAGGCATGTCAAGAATCTACTCAAGGCACTTGACAAAAGTCCCTTACTGACCATAAGCCAAAAAGGATCATAAAATATGATAACAACCACGTCAATTACGCAAGTTTCGTTACAGGTTTCAGACTTAGCAGAAAACTGGACATGTCAAAAACAGATGACAAGTAGGCATGTTCGTGAGCTCGATGCACTCACTACAGAGCATCGCATGATAAACTAAGCACACATACATCAAGAAGAAATGGCATAGAAGCTATACATGGCAAGAACAACATCATAGCATGCAAGGATCAACTACAACAAGCTTGGCAAAATCGAATAACATGTAAACAATCTGCCAGCAACATTTTATAGCCAAAGTAGAGCTCGATTGACTCAAGCTATGGCACTTCATAAATACAAACAAAGCAATGCATATATAGAGCAAATCCATATGCTCAAAACACTCTTACTGATCATGCTCAAAAGAGGCACAGATCTCTCTGAAACAACAAGAACACATGGCATAAAAATAACAGCAGGCAGGGACTTAGTGAAAATACTAAGTCTCTGAAATCAGCAACATTATGTACCCTAGTTTGCATGCTTGTTCTAGTCACCACAAAGACCACAAAAATACATGGCATAAATCTTTGGAAAGATGACATGGCATATTACAAAACTCATGTAGGACTCAACTTCATAGGATGCACACATCAATCATGGCAAAAATGACAAAAGTTCATGTTCTGATAAGAATCAGAAACTAACATCACATAGCCCTCTTCCAACAGCATTTCGGGCATCAAGATGAACACAAATGAGGATGATGCAATGGAATGAAATGATGTACTCTTCGAGGCGAACAATTTGACATATTATACGCACGAAAACGGAGCAATATACAGCAAGTTATGATGCGATGAACATGTGACTGTAATGCAAAATATCTCTGGGACTTAGAAGAAAATGAGGGGGAAGAAAAGTCAACCCGCGCGCGTGAACCGATGTTCGCCGGGATCTCGCCGGAGTAGGGCCCCGAGGAGGCGTGGCGGACTTGGGGTCGCCGGATCCGGGCGGCGCCGGCCCGGATCTGGCGCGGGCGGCGGAGGAGGAGCCGCGGCGAGGCGAGGAGCGGCGGCGCGGCGAGCTCCGGCGCGGGCGCAGCCGGGCGCGGGCAGTGGCGGCAGGGGCCGCGGGACGGCGGCGCGGGAGGCGGAGAGGCGAGGCGCGGGCGGGCGGCGGAGCCGGGCCGGGAGGGCCCCGCACGGGCCTCGCGGGCCCGCGGGGTCGGCGGCGAGCGGGGCGGCGGCGCGCCACGTGTCGGCCGCTGGTTGGCCCGGGGCGGCGGCGCGGACACGTCCGGCGCGGCCCGGACACGTCCGGCGGCGGCGGGGGGAGAATTTTTAGGGTTAGGGTGGTTTTGATCCGGAAATGAAGGAGGGGGGGGGCCTTTTTATAGGTAGAAGGAGTTAGGGAGCTCCAAATGGAGTGCGGTTTTCGGCCACGCGATCGTGATCGAACGGCGGTGGACATGGGAGTGACTTAGATGGGTTATTGGGCTGTTTTTAAGGGGTGTTGGGCTGCAACACACACGAGGCCTTCACGGTTACCCGGTTAACCGTTGGAGTTCCAAACGACCTCCGATTGACCCGAAACTTGACAGGTGGTCTACCGGTGCTATACCAAGGCCGCTTGATAAACCTCGGTCCATTCCAAGAAGGTTTAATACCCGCTCACGAAGAAATGTAAAAGGGGACGCCGGGGGACATAGGAGCGCCGGATTACAAAACGGACAACGGGGAAAATGCTCGGATTCATGAGACGAACACGTATGCGAATGCGATGCACATGATGACATGATATGAAATGCATGACATGAACAAAATGCAAAACGAAGGGAAACCCAACCACAGAGGGAATATCATATCACATAGCCGAAAATGGCAAGAGTTGGATTACAAATATGGCAAGTTACATCCGGGGTGTTACAACACTCCACCACTACGAGAGGATCTCGTCCCGAGATCTAGGACTGAAAGAACTCCGGATACTCGAAACGTAGGTGATCCTCACGCTCCCAGGTGGCTTCTTGGTCTGAATGGTGTGACCATTTCACTTTCAGGAATTTGATTGACTTGTTGCGAGTCTTGCGCTCAGTTTCTTCAAGAATAGCAATGGGGTGCTCATGATAGGACAAATCTTCTTGAAGATCAATCTCTTCGAAGTTGATGGTGCGCTCAGGCGTCTTGAAGCACTTGCGAAGCTGTGACACGTGGAAGACATCGTGCACATTTGCAAAGTTGGAGGGAAGCTCAAGTTGATAGGCGAGATCGCCTCGTTTGCCGATGATCTTCAAAGGGCCGACGTATCTAGGGGCAAGTTTCCCCTTGATACCGAAGCGACGAGTTACTTTCATTGGAGAGACGCGGAGGTAGACATGGTCTCCGATCTCGAATGCCAAATCACGATGTTTGCTATCGTAATAGCTCTTCTGGCGCGATTGCGCGGCTTTGAGGTTCTCACGAATGACCTTGCACATTGCCTCAGCCTCTGAGATCAAATCGTTGCCAAGCAATTGGCGTTCGCCGGTTTCAGACCAGTTGAGAGGAGTACGGCACTTTCTGCCATAGAGAATCTCGAATGGGGCTTTGCCCGAGCTGGCTTGAAAACTGTTGTTGTAAGAGAACTCAGCGTAAGGAAGACAATCCTCCCACTTCATGCCGAAAGAGATAACACAAGCTTTGAGCATATCTTCAAGAATTTGGTTGACACGCTCGACTTGTCCACTAGTTTGAGGGTGGAAAGCTGTGCTGAAGCGAATATTGGTGCCCATGGCCTTCTGAAAAGAATCCCAAAACTTGGAGGTAAAGATGCTACCACGGTTTGAAGAGATCAATTGTGGAATGCCATGCAAGGAGACAATTCTGGAGGTGTAGAGCTCTGCCAGCTGCGCTGCTGTGATAGACTCTTTGATAGGGAGAAAATGAGCCACTTTGGTGAGCTTGTCGATGACGACGAAGATAGCATCATTTCCACGCTTGGACTTAGGAAAACCAGTCACGAAGTCCATTTCGATATGATCAAACTTCCATTCTGGAATAGCAAGAGGTTGGAGTAGACCAGCTGGTCGTTGGTGTTCTGCTTTCACCCTTCTGCAGACATCACATTCATTCACGAATTGAGCAATCTCTCGCTTCATTCGAGTCCACCAATACGACTGCTTGAGGTCATGGTACATCTTCGTACTTCCAGGATGAATTGACAGAAGAGAGTTGTGCGCTTCGTTCATAATGACTTTACGGAGATCACCCTTAGGAACCACGATCCGGTCCTCGAAGAAAAGAGTATCTATGTCATCAACTCGATAGCACTTGTATTTGGAAATGCCCTTGTCAATACCACGTTTCACCTTCTTCACCATGGTATCCAACAGTTGTGCCTCACGAATCTGATCTTCCAAAGTAGGAGAGACAATGACGTTGGCAAGAAAACCTTGAGGGACGACTTGGAGATTCAACTTGCGGAAAGCCTCACAAAGATCCGGTTGAAAGGGCTTGAGGATTAAGCTGTTGCAATAAGCCTTCCTGCTCAATGCGTCTGCAATCACATTAGCCTTGCCTAGAGTATATTCAATACTCGGATTATACTCTTGAATCATTTCGACCCATCGAGTTTGCCTGAGGTTGAGGTGGGGCTGAGTGAAGATGTACTTGAGACTCTTGTGATCGGTGAATATGTCCACTTTCCTTCCCAACAGGAGATGTCTCCATGTTATTAGTGCGTGGACAATTGCCGCCAACTCAAGATCGTGAGTGGGGTAGTTCCTTTCATTGGGCTTCAACTGATGAGAGGTATAGGCCACAACCTTCTTCTCTTGCATTAAGACGGCACCAAGGCCCTGAAGAGAAGCATCACATAAAACTTCATAAGGCTTGTCTTCGTCAGGAGGAGTCAGAACTGGAGCAGTGACGAGTTTCTCTTTGATAGTGTTGAAAGCAACGTCACACTCAGGAGACCAGACATACTTCACATGCTTCGGGAGGAGGTTGGAAAGAGGCTTTGCAATCTTTGAGAAATTCTCAACGAATCTTCGGCAATAGCTTGCAAGTCCAAGAAAACTGCGAAGCTGCTTGACATTCTAAGGAGGTTCCCAATTCAAAACTGCAGACACCCTCTCTGGATTAATAGCAATGCCCTTGGCAGAGATGATATGACCAAGATAAAGAACTTCATCAAGCCAGAATTCACATTTGGAGAACTTCGCATATAATTTATACTCTCTGAGCTTGTCGAGCACCAATCGCAAATGTTTGGCATGATCCTCCTTATTCTTGGAGAAGACCAAAATATCATCGAGATAGACCAAGACAAATTCGTTGATGTAGGGGTTGAAGATGAAATTCATCAAGCGAGTGAATGCTGGAGGAGCATTGACAAGGCCGAAAGACATGACAGTATATTCATAAGAACCAAAGCTTGTTCTGAATGCTGTCTTGGGAATATCTTCTTCACGAATGCGAATTTGATGATAACCCATACGAAGGTCAAGCTTGGAGAACACTTTAGCACCTTTGAGTTGCTCGAATAGCTCATTGATGTTGGGAAGTGGACACTTGTTCTTGATAGTCTTCTTGTTCAATGGACGGTAATCGACGCAAAGTCGGTCCGTGCCATCCTTCTTCTTGACAAAAAGAACACCACAACCCCAAGGAGAAGAACTCGGTCTGATCAGACCCAGACGCTCTTGTTCATCGAGTTGTTTCTTCAATTCCTTCAACTCATCTGGTCCAAGCTTGTAAGGACGCTTGCAAATGGGTTCCGTGCCAGGCTCAAGATCAATAACGAATTCAACTGGCCGGCGGGGAGGCATACCCGGAAGCTCTTCTGGAAAGACATCTTGGTACTCACAAACGACTGGAATCTGAGAGATAGCATCCAATTCACCATTCTAATTGAGAGAAAACAACCGAATGGTATCATCACGAGCGGCATAGATGATCACATCGTCAGAAGAGTGAGTCAATTGAATTTCCCTGGCAGCACAATCAAGCTGAGCCTTGTGCTTATAGAGCCAGTCCATCCCGAGAATAAGATCAATATCAGAGTCACCAAGCACCATTGGAGAAGATAGAAATTTATAGTCGCCCATCTTGATAGAGACATCGGGAACTAACGAGTTTGCTCTCATTGACTTCCCCGGAGAAATAACACCCAAAGGTTTATCCAGGTAAGTCCAAGAAAAATCATTCTTTGCAAAGAACGATCTTGACATGAAACAATGCGATGCACCAGTATCAAATAAGACTTTTGCAGGAATATCATTAACAGGAAGATTACCCATGATCACTTCGGAAGAATCCTTCGCTTGAGCTGCATTCAACATGTTCACCTTGGCATGCTTAGGGTTATGTTTGACCACTGCATTGCTGGAAGATCTCACAGGAGGAGGAGGCGGAAGGCGCCTTTGGTTGAAGCACTTGTTCGCATAGTGACCCTTCTGCTGACATTTGTTACAAGTCACCTCTGAGAGCGGACGATGGTAAGGAGCACTTGGCCTTGGAGCTTGATTCTGAGACTTGTTCTGATAGCCAGGGTTGGGTGGGTGGGAAGATCCACGACCACTTGAGTTCTTCTGCTGATAAGGCTGACGGAACGGAGGAGGAGGAGGCAACCAGAACTTCTGTTGCTTAGCTGCCACAAGTGAGGAAGAAGAAGACTGAACTGCATCTCTGACTCTCTTCTTAGATGCCTCACACTTGAGCTGAGCAGCTTCTTGTTTCAGCGCCATGTTGTAGAATTCATCATACTTTAATGGCTCGAAAAGCATGAGAGCAAGTTGCAGATCTTCTCTGAGACCACGCCTGAATTGGTAGATCATACTCTTCTCATTAGGGATGTCTTGCCTCGCAAAATGAGAGAGCTTCTGGAACTGAGTGTTGTATTGATAGACAGACATGGTGCCTTGCTTGAGATTGCGGAATTCCTCACGCTTACTCTCAACAACACTTTCTGGAATGTGGTGAGCTTTGAAGTCACGGCGGAAATCATCCCAGGTAATCACACGACCTCCTCTGGAATCTTTGTATTGCTGGAACCATTCAGCAGCTTGATCTTTGAGTTGAAAAGAGGCAAACTTGACAAAGTCCTCAGGTCTGACATTGCTGCACTCGAAATGCTTGCTGATGTCCACGAGCCAATCATCGGCGTCTGTGGCCTCAACACAGTAGCTGAAGGTCTTTGGCTGATTTGCAAGGAACTGGTTGAGTGAAGCGAAGTGCGGCTGATTGTTGCCTTGGCCTTGATTTTCCTGATTACCTTGCCCTTGGTTGCGATCTTGCAAGAGCTGAATCAGAATCTGAGCGTTGGCATTTGTGGCAGTCATCAGGGCTTGCCATGCCTCCGGAGGCGGAGGTGGTGGCGGAGGGTTAGCCTGACTTCCTTCATTGCGTTCCGGATTCTGACGCATTGGCGGAGCCATCCTGAAGAGGGTGACATCCATTAGCATCTTGACAGATATATTCAAGCTGAATCAAAGGAACGAAATTGCAACATATAGTCTTCACAATAAACATTCGAACGAGAATGAACGAATGAATTCCAGAGTAAAGCATCACACTTCCATAAGTTGAGAAGCCACTTAGAAAAAGGTAAGGAATAAAATCAACAAGGTACGGATGTGAACAAATACTTGGTAAGGATTACCCAATCACGAACCAAATATCTGCGGAAGAAATACTAGAGCTACATGAATTCCCACTTATAAACTTCCGAAACTTTTTGGTTATGCAATCAGGTGTTGGGGATACAGGGGACACAAAATATATCACCCAAACTAACAATACCTAGATCCAGCTGTATCCATCCTTCAACACATAACCAAGAAATCCTCGGAAATCATCTACCTCAACCTTCGAAAAGCATCCGTTATACGAGTCATGGAAATACTCCCGCACTCGCCTCAGTACTGGGCTATCAGGGTTATCTCACCAACAACTGTACAAAAGAGATTTTCGATGTCGGCGTACTAAACTCAGGTATTCCAGAACTGCAACGATAAGATTATGACGACAACACCTCGGAGCTCAACTCCCCGGGACACCTCCTCTAAAACCCCTGCTGACGGGAGGCAACCAAGACAATGTTGTCATCATAAAACCATCGGAACGATTCTAAGATACCCGCGTGATCCTAAAAAAAATTTTGGTGAAATTTGAGAAGAGAAGAGTCAAAACTCTACGTCAGGATGCCTTACCAGAGCGATGAGGAGACTGGGAAGTAAAAAGAATTCCTAAACTCTCCGAGATAATTCCTAAATGACTCAAAACATTTTTCTAGACACAACTCGGCCACTAAAAACGATCAAACAGTGGGGGCTCCTAAGGTCGGGGAAGGCTCTGATTACCAACTTGTAACGCCCTCGATGCGGCTATATCTCCCACGTGTCGAGGCACGACTTAGAGGCATAACCGCATTGAAAGCAATGTCGCAAGTGAGGTAATCTTCATACAACCCATGTAATACATAAAGGGAAAGAGATACATAGTTGGCTTACAGTCGCCACTTCACACAATACATAAATAAACATCCATCATTCAAATTACACTCAAGGTCCGACTACGGTACCAAAATGAAAGAAGACTACCCCAAATGCTACACAGATCCCCGAATCACCCCAACTGGGCTCCACTACTGATCATCAGGAAAAGACACATAGTAACGGCCACGTTCCTCGTCGAACTCCCACGTGAGCTCGGTCGCGTCATCTGCACTGGCATCGTTGGCACCTGCAACTGTATTGGTAGAATCTGTGAGTCACGGGGACTCAGCAATCTCACACCCGCGAGATCAAGACTATTTAAGCTTATAGGTAGGAAAGGATGTGTGAGGTGGAGTTGCAGCAAGCGACTAGCATATATGGTGGCTAACAACGCAAAAGAGAGCGAGGAGAGAAGCAAAGCACGGTCGTGAAGCTAGAAGTGATCAAGAAGTGATCCTAGAACAACCTACGTCAAACATAACTCCAACACCGTGTTCACTTCCCGGACCCCGCCGAGAAGAGACCATCACGGTTAGACACGCGGTTGATGTGTTTTAGTTAAGGTCAACTTCGGGTTTTCTACAACCGGACATCAACAAATTCCCATCTGCCTCATAACCGCGGGCACGGCTTTCGAAAGATAAATACCCTGCAGGGGTGTCCCAACTTAGCCCATTATAAGCTCTCACGGTCAACGAAGGATATTCCTTCTACTGGGAAGACCCGATCAGTCTCGGAATCCCGGACTACAAGACATTTCGACAGCAATAAAACAAATCCAGCAAAGCCGCCCGATTGTGCCGACAAATCCTGATAGGAGCTGCACATATCTCGGTCTCAGGGCACATCCGGATAAGCGAAGCGTACAGGTACCAACATAACCCAAGTTGCCAAGGGACGGTCCTGCACGGTGCTCTAGTTTGGACCAGCAATCGAAGGAGAACTGGCCCGGGGGGGTTAAAATAAAGATGACCCTTGAGTCTACAGAACCCAAGGGAAAAAGGCTTAGGTGGCAAATGGTAAAACCAAAGTTGGGCCTTGCTGGAGGAGTCTTATTCAAAGCGAACTGTGAAGGGGGTCCCATAAATCACCCAACTGTGTAAGGAACGCAAAATCAAGGAACATAACACCGGAATGACGGAAACTAGGGTGGCAAGAGTGGAACAAAACACCAGGCATAAGGCCGAGCCTTCCACCCTTTACCAAGTATATAGATGCATTAATTAAATAAGAGGTATTGTGATATCCCAACAAGTAAACATGTTCCAACAAGGAACAACAAGTCCATGTTTCAACAAGGAACAAACTTCATCTTCACCTGCAACTACCAACGCTATAAGAGGGGCTGAGCAAAGCGGTAACATAGCCAAACAACGGTTTGCTAGGACATGGATGGCTAGAGGCTGACATGGCAATATGGGTGGCATGATATAGCAAGTGGTAGGTATCACAGCATAGGCATAGCAAAAGAGCGAGCATCTAGCAAGCAAAGATAGAAGTGATTTCGAGGGTATGGTCATCTTGCCTGCAAGGTTCTCAGAGTTGTCAAAAGCTTGGTCCTCGTAAGCGTTCTCAACAGGTTCCTCGTTCACGTACTCGTCTCCCGGCTCTATCCAAGACAAGAGAACAAGCAAAGGAACAACTATCAACCACGATGCAATGCGCAAGCAACATGATGCAAATCATGGCATGATATGCGAGATGTGATATGCAATGCATATGCGTGCTTCGGAAGGAAACGATGAACAAGGCATAATCTTGGAAAACCAAGTATGCCACTGTATAGGTGCGGTGATTTCGGTTGAAATCGATATAAAGATCACCGGAATCGGATGCACGGTTTGCAAATGACAAGCAAAACTAGAATGACAATATTCTGCCATTAACAGCATGATGCTACTTAGCAAGCAACAAGAAATTAAGCTACTGCACCCAAACATATCAACAAAGCATGTGACAGTAAACTACTCAAGATTCTTGACAAAAGATGAACACTGAGCTACGGCTAAAACACACCACAACAGGTTCAAACAAACATGGCAAAAGTACAAAAGATAACAGGTTCACGGACTTTGTGAAAATAACATGCCAGAAATTAACATCAGGATGACATGTTTAGAGCAATGAAACAACATGCTACAAGATCAGGACATGGCAAAATAAGGCATGTCAAGAATCTACTCAAGGCACTTGACAAAAGTCCCTTACTGACCATAAGCCAAAAAGGATCATAAAATATGATAACAACCACGTCAATTACGCAAGTTTCGTTACAGGTTTCAGACTTAGCAGAAAACTGGACATGTCAAAAACAGATGACAAGTAGGCATGTTCGTGAGCTCGATGCACTCACTACAGAGCATCGCATGATAAACTAAGCACACATACATCAAGAAGAAATGGCATAGAAGCTATACATGGCAAGAACAACATCATAGCATGCAAGGATCAACTACAACAAGCTTGGCAAAATCGAATAACATGTAAACAATCTGCCAGCAACATTTTATAGCCAAAGTAGAGCTCGATTGACTCAAGCTATGGCACTTCATAAATACAAACAAAGCAATGCATATATAGAGCAAATCCATATGCTCAAAACACTCTTACTGATCATGCTCAAAAGAGGCACAGATCTCTCTGAAACAACAAGAACACATGGCATAAAAATAACAGCAGGCAGGGACTTAGTGAAAATACTAAGTCTCTGAAATCAGCAACATTATGTACCCTAGTTTGCATGCTTGTTCTAGTCACCACAAAGACCACAAAAATACATGGCATAAATCTTTGGAAAGATGACATGGCATATTACAAAACTCATGTAGGACTCAACTTCATAGGATGCACACATCAATCATGGCAAAAATGACAAAAGTTCATGTTCTGATAAGAATCAGAAACTAACATCACATAGCCCTCTTCCAACAGCATTTCGGGCATCAAGATGAACTCAAACGAGGATGATGCAATGGAATGAAATGATGCACTCTTCGAGGCGAATAATTTGACATATTATACGCACGAAAACGGAGCAATATACAGCAAGTTATGATGCGATGAACATGTGACAGTAATGCAAAATATCTCCGGGACTTGGAAGAAAATGAGGGGGAAGAAAATTCAACCCGCGCGCGCGAACCGATGTTCGCTGGGATCTCGCCGGAGTAGGGCCCCGAGGAGGCGCGGCGGACTTGGGGTCGCCGGATCCGGGCGGCGCCGGCCCGGATCTGGCGCGGGCGGCGGCGGAGGAGGCGCGGCGAGGCGAGGAGCGGCGGCGCGGCGAGCTCCGGCGTGGGGGCAGCGAGCTCGGGCGCGGGCGCAGCCGGGCGCGGGCGGCGGCGGCAGGGGCCGCGGGACGGCGGCGCGGGAGGCGGAGAGGCGAGGCGCGGGCGGGCGGCGGAGCCGGGCCGGGAGGGCCCCACACGGGCCTCGCGGGCCCGCGGGGTCGGCGGCGAGCGGGGCGGCGGCGCGCCACGTGTCGGTCGCTGGTTGGCCCGGGGCGGCGGCGCGGACACGTCCGGCGCGGCCCGGACACGTCCGACGGCGGCGGGGGGAGAATTTTTAGGGTTAGGGTGGTTTTGATCCGGAAATGGAGGAGGGGAGGCCTTTTTATAGGTAGAAGGAGCTAGAGAGCTCCAAATGGAGTGCGGTTTTCGGCCACGCGATCGTGATCGAACGGCGGTGGACATGGGAGTGACTTAGATGGGTTATTGGGCTGTTTTGAAGGGGTGTTGGGCTGCAACACACACGAGGCCTTCACGGTTACCCGGTTAACCGTTGGAGTACCAAACGACCTCCGATTGACCCGAAACTTGACAGGCGGTCTACCGGTGCTATACCAACGCCGCTTGACAAACCTCGGTCCATTCCGAGAAGCTTTAATACCCGCTCACGAAGAAATGTAAAAGGGGACGCCGGGGGACATAGGAGCGCCGGATTACAAAACGGACAACGGGGAAAATGCTCGGATTCATGAGACGAACACGTATGCGAATGCGATGCACATGATGACATGATATGAAATGCATGACATGAACAAAATGCAAAACGAAGGGAAACCCAACCACAGAGGGAATATCATATCACATAGCCGAAAATGGCAAGAGTTGGATTACAAATATGGCAAGTTACATCCGGGGTGTTACAAAGAGGGTGATTGCCGAACCTGAAGGAGCACCAGTAAAGTCCTTGAAAAACGTGGTGGTGCCAGAGAAATCAGACATCACCCCACTTATATTGGCTCTATAACCAGTGACACAAAACCTAGGACCGACTCCAGCAGACTGTACCCATACTTCACTGGCCACACCACTAGCCCCGCCACATAGGACCTGCACTCCAGCAAAAGGTATGCCGGTTTCAGTTGCCATACCACCAGCCGTACCACAGAAAAATCCCACTCCAGCAAAAAGTAAAGCAAGTCCACCGGCCGAAAACCTATCTGTCGTGGGTTTGTCACGTAGATGTCCTAGCGAAAGGACTTAGTCGTGGAGCCATCGCAACGGGTTAACTTGAAGGGGTTAAAGCGGACAAGGGACACAGGGAGTTTATACTAGTTCGGCCCCTTCGATGAAGGTAAAAGCCTACGTCTAGTTTGTGATGGAATTGATGGGGTTTCGATGACTAGGGAGCAAACAAGCTTCGCCTAGGCCTCGAGTTATGGTTGTCTGTCCCTGAACCGCTATCGGGTTGTCCCCTTATATACACGGGTGACACCCGTCGGTTCATAGAATCCCAATCTCTGGTTTATATTCGTATCCGGGTTGGTCTCTCCCTATTCCTAACTTATAATACAAGTTTATATACACGCCGGTTTACGGCTACAGATACTGAACCGACTATGGCCTTGGGCCTTTGTCTAGCCTCTAGGCTTTAACACCTTTGGACTACTGATGAAGTTAACCCGGCCCAGGTAGGCCGGTGCCCAGTAGTAGTATCCCCAACATTAGGCCCCAGATTGATTTGAATGGGTTCATGTCCATCCTTAGCCAAAATCTTTGTCTTCATCATCTTCTTGTATCTGTTGAACCGTCGTGTCGTCATCTTCTTTGGTTGCTATAAACCGGCATGACGTCATCATGAAGCTAGCCTTTATGATGCCTTCTTTGTTTAACAGATCCGCAATAATCGAGGCGACAGCTCCAAAATTTGTGGCTCCTGGATTCGCGCGCCTGACACATGTCCTTTGCCTCATAAATAGGGCTGAGGGGTCATTTCCTTTTCTCCCCTTCATCCCCTTTCTCTTCGTCTTCTTCGCGTCGCCAGCCTCGGAGCTCCACCGCCGCTGCTGACCTCTGCATCATCTTGGGCCGCTGCATCAACCTAACCGTACCAGAAAACCGCGGCATCCTTCCGCGTCTCCCCCAGCTCCGGTAAGATCTCTGTTTTTATCAACCTAGATCTGTACTAGGGTTTCATGTTCTTGCCGTGTTCTTGCTCGATGTTCGTACTCCTGCTCATACCTCTGGATAGATCCAAGAAAACCCTACTGTGATTACCAATGGGCCTTTAGCATTCGTCTTGTAGATTCATACTTAAGTTCATAGATCCCAATAACCTTTCTGCCCTTTGAATCAATATTGTTCCGCCTTAAGCTTTTAAATATTTTCCTTTTTCTGAACTGGCTTTAGATCCATCGTTGTAAAGAAGTCTTGTGAAATCTGTTTCTGTATTTGCACACCCTCAATTGCTTTCAATGTTCAGATCTGGCGGTTTAACTTTGGCGTAGAAAATGTAAAGGACCAGTATATATCATTAGTCCCCTTGTTTGAACCGCCAGACGTTGCCACCTTGCATAACTCCGGTTTAGAAAGGACTGCCTTCGGTTTAAATAGATATGCATCCGGTTTAATCAAACATATACTTGAACCGGAACCACTTGTCTTGTAGATTTCCTCATGGCCAAGCAAATATATGAGTGCAACTGGGTTCCTTCCCGTGTTACGGAAACACAGCTGAACAACTTAGTTCTAATCGGCGCTTTAAGCAGTAAAAACACCATCCACTGGAAAGTCCCAGGCACAGAATGCCCTCCCACCCCTGAAGAGGGAGAGGTTGTTGTTTTTGCGGATCACCTGGCCCGGGGTTTTAGTCCGCCCGGTTCAAAGTTTTATCAGGATGTCTTAGCCAATTTTCAACTGCGCCCACAAGATATCGGTCCCAACTCTGTTACTAATATATGCCACTTCCAAGTGCTTTGCGAAGTGTACTTCCAAGAGGAACCCACAATTGAGTTGTTCCGAGACTGCTTTCACTTGAACCGTCGCATAGAGTTTACTGATGGCCCCAATATGGAACTGGGTGGTATGGCGATTCAAAAAAGGAAAGAAGTCACTTATCCTCATGCGAAACTGCACAGCCATCCCCAGGAGTGGAATAATTCCTGGTTCTATTGCAAAGACACCTCCCCTGCTGAAGAGAATCCATTGCCTGGTCTCCGTCCGGAACGGCTTAGCAACACTCACCCCTTTCCTCAGAGGTTAACTGGCAAAGAGAGGAGTAAGTACGCTCCCCAATTGTCCAAGCTCAGAGCTTTCATGGCCAACGGTTTAACTGGAGTTGATCTTGCCTGTTGTTGGATATCCTGGAGTATACTGCCCCTCAGCCGACGCTCCGGTTTGATGTGTGAATATACGGGCAGTGTTGACGATCCGCTGCGGCATGTAAACATCCAGCTTACTGATGAAGAAGTCACAGAAGCTGTGAAGAAAATTTTGAACGAACCGGAGCACGTCTGCGCTCGTACCGGCCTGCTTCCTTTTTGCGCCACCAACAAACCGCCAGCCGTAAGTCTGCATTTTTCCTTTGTACTAGCTTTGATGCCATTGTACTTGTCTATTACTGATGCCGACATCTGTTTGATGCAGGGTAATGATCCGTTTTGGAGCAAGAAAATCCCGCAAGAGAAAGCCGATAAACCGGACAGACCAACCCGGCCTAAGACCAAGGTCGTTAAGAAGTCTGCTCATAAAAGGAGAACTACCGCCTCCTCTGATCCGCCCGCTGATGACGATGTGGGTAATCCGGACCTTGAGGCAGAACTTGATTCCCTCGGTTTACTTTTTATACACCTTATTGATGATGATATTTGTCAGGATGATGCCGAAGCTAGCCATGCTGACGATGTAGAGGTAATTGTTCTTTCCTCTGATTCAAGCCTTCCGCCTTCACATAAAATCCGTCAGGCAAACCGCAAAGTTAAATTTTCTCATCCTCTTGCTTATTTGGATCCCAACTTTCTTATGAAGACCCAACTGCATGAGGTGCGCCGCACAACTCGACACAGCGGTCAGGTAGTTACCTCCGCCGGTTTACCGAACAATCCGGTTTGGAGACGTCATTCAGAGGTCTCTAATTTGCTTGTTAGTATTCGTCCTAAAGCGGGATGTTTTCGTCAACCACTTAACCCATCTGACTCCGATTATCAGGTTACTTCTCACTCATCCTCTGGCGAGTCAACTGGCACCTAGCTGCCTCCACTAAAAACCGTGCTTGGGTAAAACTTGTACTTATCATACGGTTCCTGGTGTTTGATCTTGCAACATAAACCGTTTTTAACTCTGCATATCTTTTCAGGGCTAAACCGAGGCCGAGCAAAAAAGCCCGCCTGGATAAACCGTCTGGAGAGGGAACTGCTCCTGAACCGAGTGCCGCCCCAAATGTTGAAACGGTCATCCAGGAAGATGTAGCCAGTGACCCGCTGATGCAGGATGAAGTTATTCCTGCTGAAGAAGGTTTTGTTAACACCTCCGGTCCCGCTGACCAGCCTGCCAGCCCCATCCGGATTGAGAGATCCACCAGTCCCTCCAAACCTGCTGATAAACCGACTGCCCCAGTACAAACTGGCGAGTCTAAGGATGATGAGGTCGTAATCACTGGCATTGGTCGTTCAGAGCCGGGGAATCCCGTCGCTTTAGCCAAGCATACTGCCAAAGAAGAATTTTCTGCCATGAGTAAAGGCAAGTGGGATGTTGACCTGGCGACATATACTGCTCTAGGCGCCCAAGATGTTCATTCTGGATATTTGAACCGGCTATATACTAGCCGTGATTATGAAGCTAATCTGGTAAAGCTGATGAAAGAGAAGCTTGAGGTAACTTCCATGAGTTTGTTCCTACTTATCACCATTGTAGCCCCAAAGGGCCGGTTCAACCTATTATAGTTGAATCGGGTCTTGACATAAAAAAATTCCATGCTTCAAAATTCATTGATATAGCCCCCAAGGGTCGGTTCAACTTGATGTAGTGAAACCGAGACTTTAATCTTCATACCGTGGCATCAGAAACTTATCAGAGCAAATAGCCATTAGCCCCCAAGTGCCAAGTTGAATACTTGTATTGAGCTTGGGACTTGACAATTAACCGATAGCTGTAGATCAAATAGGCATTAGCCCCCAAGTGCCAAGTTGAATACTTGTATTGAGCTTGGGACTTGACAATTAACTGATAGCTGCAGATCAAATAGGCATTAGACCCCAAGTACAAAGTGCATAACTTGTTATGTGGTTGGTACTTCATTATTCACATTTGTTGTTAAACCGTATAACTGTCGGAATGCAGGCTGAAGTAAGGGCCAAAGAAAACCAAGTTGCCGACCTTCAAGAGAACTTGAAAACCCAACAAGCTGAAACCTCCAAGGCAAAGGAAGAGCTAACCAGCGCTTTAAGCAGCATGGAGTAGCTGAAGGAGGACTTCAAGAAGGAACGGGCTGATTGGGCCACAGAAAAAGCCGCTTTAACAAAGAAGATTGAAGATGCTGAGGCTGCCCTTAAACCGGTAATAGATGAATTGACCAGCGTAAAACGACAAGTGCATGCAATGACTGCCGCCATCTTTGGTAAGCATCCTATAACTTCCATGATAATCTTGATCCTCTTAAAATAGGTCCAGTTTGTTAACTGCTCTATCATGTTGTAGGCACCCGTATTAACCACTTGGGGTCGGATGTGCGAATGAAGCTGAAAGCTGCCTACACCTTGATCGAGCAGCTGTACACTGGAGCGCAGCGGATTATCTCAACTGCGTCACATAATAATCCAGCACCCACCTTGATCCAAGATACGCTGAAAAGACTGTCAATGCTTCCTGCTCGGGTTGAAGAGCTAAAAAAGTCTGCGGCTCGAACCGGAGCCATTAATGCCTTAATCCGAGCCAAAGCATGGGTACCCGATTTTGATCCTGTTGAAGCAGCTCAAGGTTATCCCAGCTTGAAAGAAGATGGTTCAGAATTCAATGAAGAGGACCTAAGAGCAATAAACCGGGCGGTGCGCCCTCTGGCCTGTCAATTGGCAGAGGAAGCTGACTTGTCTCATTATCAAGCTCAGTATAATGATCAGAACAAACGAGTGGCTGCACCAATCCCCGAAGCGGAGAACCTGATTCCTCCAATCCGTAAGCATACTTACGCTCCTGATATTGAACCGTCTTCACTGATCCATGAGGAGGCTGTCTTTCAAGCATTAATGGGAATCGACTGGACCACTGTTGACTTCCAGACACTGGGTAGGGATGAGGAAGCTGAAGCGGCGCAGGATGACCCACAACAGTCAAACCGGGGCGGCGAGAAGGCGTGAACCGGAAGCAGTATTAAGTAGCTGCCTTATTACATTCCTACCAAGAGAACAATGATCCTATTCGGGTACCTTGCTGCCTTGTAATAGGATAGACAATACTTTTGCTTCTTGAGATGCCTTCGTGCATCTGTGCTGATACTTTTATATGGAAGACCGATATTGCCAATTTATATCTCCTGCAATCATAAAATCTTAAACTGCCATTATTGGGCATGAAATAGGCGTTAGCCAATCTTGAAGCGGAGGTTTAATAACTTAAACCGTCATGGGAGAAAAACAGCTCCTGATATATAACTCCGGATTACTGTGTAAACCGTACCTTTTGTCATGATAAATATCTTGTTACTCCAAAAAAAGGATGTTAACAGAAAAACTCAAACCGGGTAAATGATCTCCGATGTAAAAATGGACCGTGTTCCGCCAATTTGGCTGCTTGAACTGGTGTAAAACGATTTCGGTTTAAGAATGCAACCAAAACAAAACGGTAATTTTATCAAGAAAAGATATGTGAAGCAAAAGGCAATAATAGAACCGTTTGCAAAAAAGAGGCTTTACTGAGCCGATCAGATGGTGTTACCGTGGTCGGACACGACCAAGCTCCCAGTAGGCGTAGCTGTGGTTCAAGTCAGCCAGGTCCCCAAATGAAACCGTGGCATTACGCCGATCAAGTGGCATGGCAATGGTTCGGGTTCGACCAAGCCCCCAAGTGACTCTAAGGCCTTTAGGCCGATCAAGAGGCATGACCGGTTCAGACTTGACCGTGTCCCCAAGTGATCTGGTGGCTTTCGTCGATCAAAAGGAGTTGCATCGGTTCAGACACGACCGAGCCCCCAAGTGATCTGGTGGCTTTCGCCTATCAAAAGGCGTTGCATCGGTTCGGACATGACCGAGCCCCCAAGTGATCTGCTAGCTTTCGCCTACCAAAAGGTGTTGCATCGGTTCCGACATGACCGAGCCCCCAGGTGATATTTATAATAATTTGCAAGGGGTAAACCGGAGGTCGCTTTAAGACAGAACAACTCCATGTAACCACACATGATAGAAACGAACAGATACCCCGCTTTAACTGAGGATCCGGCTTATTGTATTGATAATATATACATTGTCATAATATGTACATAAGTAGAGCCAATGGCTCAAGTATAGTAAGGCCGAAGATGAGCTATGTTCCATGGCCTGCTGGTCTCCTCCTCTGACTTACGTGAGTCCTTATGCTCTCGAATATCAATCAGATAGTATGACCCGTTGTGTAGATTTTTGCTGACCACGAACGGTCCTTCCCAAGGCGGAGATAACTTATGCATATCGGTTTGATCTTGAATGAGTCGAAGCACCAAATCTCCTTCTTGAAAGGTTCTGGTTCTGACCCGACGACTGTGATAGCGACAAAGATCTTGTTGGTAAACCGCCGAGCAGGCAGCTGCTGTGTCTCGCTCTTCATCCAACCGGTCCAAAGCGTCTTGTCGAGCCGTCTCGTTGTCCGCTTCAACATAAGCCGCAACCCGAGGTGAATCGTGACGGATATCACTAGGGAGAACCGCCTCTGCTCCATAAACCATGAAGAACGGCGTGTATCCTGTCGATCTGTTGGGTGTAGTATTAATACTCCATAACACGGATGGTAACTCTTCAACCCAACAACCCGGCGTCCTCTGCAAAGGGACCATAAGCCGGGGCTTGATGCCTCTCAAGATCTCCTGATTAGCTCTTTCTGCTTGACCATTGGATTGCGGGTGCGCCACTGAAGACACGTCAAGGCGGATGTGCTCTCGGTCGCAGAACTCTCTCATGGCACCCTTGAACAAATTGGTACCATTGTCTGTGATGATACTGTGTGGAAAGCCAAACCGGAAAATCACCTTTTTGATGAACTGAACCGCGGTGGCTGCGTCACACTTACTAACAGGCTCTGCTTCCAGCCACTTTGTAAATTTATCAACCGCCACCAGGAGGTGGGTCTTCTTGTCCTTGGACCTTTTGAAAGGCCCAACCATATCCAGCCCCCAGGTTGCAAACGGCCAAGTAATTGGAATCATCCTTAATTCTTGAGCCAGAACCTGAGCGCGTCTTGAAAACTTCTGGCAACCATCACATCGTCGGACCAGATCTTCCGCATCGGCATGGGCAGTTAACCAATAGAAACCATGGCAGGACGCTTTAGCCACCAGAGATTTTGAACCGGCATGGTGACCACAATCCCCTTCATGGATCTCACGCAAAATTTCACAGCCTTCCTCAGGAGACACACAGCGTTGAAATGCTCCTGATACACTGCAATGATGCAACTCGCCATTGATGATTGTCATGGACTTGGACCGTCGTATTATTTGTCTGGCCAGAGTCTCGTCCTCTAGTAACTCGCCCCGGTTCATGTACGCCAGGTAGGGAAGTGTCCAATCCGGAATGACGTGGAGTGCTGCCACCAACTGAGCCTCCGGATCAGGAACAGCCAAATCTGCTTCTCCAGGTAGTTGAACCGATGGGTTGTGTAGTATATCGAGAAAGACATTGGGCGGAACTGGTTTATGCTATGAGCCTAGCCGGCTCAAAGCGTCCGCCGCTTCATTCTTCTGACGGTCCACATGGTCCACCTGATAACCCTTGAAATGACCGGCAACAGCATCAACCTCACGACGATATGCAGCCATGAGTGGGTCTTTAGAATCCCAAGTACCAGACACCTGTTGAGCCACTAGGTCCGAGTCACCGAAGCACTTAACCCGGCTTAAGTTCATCTCTTTAGCCATCCGGAGACCATGGAGCAAGGCTTCGTACTCAGCTACATTGTTAGTACAAGGGAACATTAAGCGGAGAACATAACAAAACTTGTCACCTCGTGGGGAAGTTAATACGACTCCAGCCCCCGAGCCCTCCAATTGCCGTGATCCGTCAAAATGGATGGTCCAATATGTGTGATCCGGCTTCTCTTCAGGGGCCTGAAGCTCTGTCCAGTCATTGATGAAATCGACAAGTGCTTGGGACTTCACCGCCGTCCGAGGCACGTATTTCAAACCGCGTGGCCCAAGCTCTATAGCCCACTTGGCAATCCGACTTGTTGCTTCCCGGTTCTGGATGATATCACCCAAAGGGGCAGAGCTGACCGCTGTGATGGGATGCCCTTGGAAATACTGCTTCAGCTTCCGGCTTGCCATAAAAACTCCATATACCAGTTTCTGCCAATACGGATATCTTTGTTTGGATTCGATAAGCACCTCGCTGATATAATAAACCGGACGCTGAACCGGGTACTCTTTGCCCGCCTCCTTCCGCTCCACCACTATAGCTACACTGACCGCACGAGCATTAGCAGCAACATACAACAACAATGGTTCCTTGTCAACGGGAGCGGCGAGCACAGGCGGATTGGCCAATTGCCGCTTTAAATCCTCCAACGCTTGATTAGCGGCAGAACTCCAGACGAACTGATCTGTTTTCTTCAACATCTGATACAACGGGATCGCTTTCTCACCAAGGCGGCTGATAAACCGGCTCAACGCGGCAATCCGACCAGCCAAACGTTGAACATCATTAATACATTTCGGTTTAGTCAGAGAAGTGATAGCCGTGATCTTCTCCGGATTAGCCTCAATTCCCCTGTTGGACACCAGAAAACCCAATAACTTGCCTGCTGGTACACCAAAGACGCATTTGGCCGGATTGAGCATCATCTTGTACGTCCTCAGGTTATCAAAGGTTTCCTTCAAGTCATCGACCAAAGTCTCCTTCTTCCTCGATTTAACAACGATATCATCCACATAAGCATGCACATTACGGCCAATCTGTTTGTGGAGACAATTTTGAACACACCGTTGATAGGTTGCCTGGGCACTTTTGAGCCCAAAAGGCATAGACACATAGCAGAAGGCTCCAAAAGGAGTTATGAACGTCGTCTTCTCCTGGTCCTTAACTGCCATTTTGATCTGATGATAGCCGGAATACGCATCCAGGAAACATAAACGCTCGCAACCCGCCGTAGCATCAATAATCTGATCAATACGGGGGAGGGCAAAAGGATCTGCAGGGCAGGCTTTATTAAGATCAGTATAATCCACGCACATGCGCCAGGTGCCGTTTTTCTTAAGGACTAGCACCGGATTAGCAAGCCACTCAGGGTGGAAAACTTTAACAATGAAACCAGCTGCTAAGAGCCTGGCCACCTCTTCTCCAATAGCTTTTCGCCTCTCCTCGTTAAACCGGCGGAGGAACTGTTTCACCGGTTTGTATTTAGGATCCACATTAAGTGTGTGCTCAGCGAGTCGCCTCGGTACACCTGGCATGTTAGAAGGCTTCCACGCAAAGATGTCCCGATTCTCATGGATGAACTCGATGAGCGCGCTTTCCTATTTCGGATCCAGATTGGCACAGATACTGAACTGCTTGGACGAATCGCCAGGTACGAAGTCAACAAGCTTAGTCTCAGCGGCTGATGTAAACTTCAAGGCCGGATCATGCTCCATAGTAGGCTTCTTTAAAGGAGTCATATCCGTCGGATCAACATTGTCTTTGTAATACTTGAGTTCCTCGGTGCTACAAACCGACTCTGCGTAAGCCGCATCTCCTTCTTCGCATTCCAAAGCGACCTTGCGGCTTCCGTGAACCGTGATGGTCCCCTTATGACCTGGCATCTTGAGTTGCAAGTACACATAACAGGGTCGTGCCATGAATTTCGCATAGGCCGGTCTACCGAACAGGGCGTGATACGGGCTTTGGATTTTTACCACCTCAAACGTTAGCGTCTCGGATCGGGAATCGTGATCATCTCCGAAGGCCACTTCCAATGTTATCTTCCCAACGGGGTATGCTGACTTGCCAGGTACCACACCATGAAAAACCGTATTCGAAGGCCGGAGTTCCTTATCTGTTAGCCCCATTCGACGGAAAGTCTCATAGTACAGGATCTTAATGCTGCTACCTCCATCCATGAGTACCTTGGTGAACTTATAACCTCCCACCTGAGGTGCCACCACTAAAGCCAGCTGACCCGGATTGTCAACCCGGGGAGGGTGATCCTCTCTACTCCATATGATTGGCTGCTCTGACCAGCGCAGATACCGGGGCACGGCCGGTTCAACAGAATTAACTGCCCGCTTCTGGACCTTCCGGTCCCGTTTGTCCAAGCTAGTGGTGAATACATGATACTGACCACTATTTAGCTGCTTTGGATTGCTCTGGTAACCCGACTGCTGCTGTTGCTGATTGTTACCACCCTGGTTATTCTGATTATGCTGATTGTTATGTCCGCCCGGGTTACCATTAAATCCTGAACCGGAATTTCCTCCACCGTGACTCGGTCCAGATCCAGAACCACCACCAGAGCCGGGGTCATACCGGAAGGCATTGGAGCTCTTGAACTCTTGCATAATATAGCAATCTTTCCACAGGTGGTTTGCTGGTTCCTCCCTTGTCCCATGCTTTGGACAGGGCTGGTTCAACAGATAATTTAGGCGTTCCAGATTAGGACTAGGCGCTCCACTGCGGTTGTTGCCCTTACGTCGCTGGCCCCCGTTCTGCACGTTAGTGTTGGCCACAAAATCCATGTTGCCATCCACTTTACGCTTGCCTCCGCCACCGTTTCCTGCTGAGTGATGCTGCTGACCTCTGAAGTTGCCGTTCTTCTTTCCCTTCCCTGTCTTTTCATCATCAGACTCGGGATCCTTGGTACTATCAGAATCAGCGTACTTCACCAAAGCGCCCATGAGGGTTCCCATGTCAGTACAATGGCGTTTCATCCGTCCTAACTTCAGCTTCAAAGGTCCAAACCGGCAATTGCCTTCCAAGGTTATAACTGCGGTGTCCGCATTGATGCGGTCTGAAGAATGCAGAACTCGTGAGACCCTGCGCACCAAATGAGTCGTTGATTCTCCTTCCTCCTGGACGCAGGCAGTTAAATCCACTATTGACATGGGTTGCTTACACATGTCTTTGAAATTATTAATGAACCGGTCTCGCAACTGGGCCCACGAACCGATAGAATTGGGAGGCAGGCTTTTTAACCAAGTGCGGGTTGCCCTTCAAGCATCATGGTAAAATATTTTGCACACGCCGCCTCATCAACATCAAGCATCTCCATGGCCATCTCATAACTCTCCATCCATGTCTTCGGGGGTTGATCCGCCGTATAGTTCGGCACCTTGCGTGGGCCTTTAAAATCCTTAGGCAGGCGCACATTGCGTAAAGCAGGGACAAGGCAAGGCACTCCCAAAGCGCTAGAAGTGAGCCCCGGTTCAACCGAAGTGGTGGGACGAACCGGCGTGAACTGATGAGTCTGATACTGCGCTGCTAACTCAGCTTCCCTGCGCGCTCGGGCCCGGTCTACCACCTCTTGGGCATCAGGAGCCGGATTGTTGCCACGAGGCGCTTCACGCCGCGCGTTACTTGACACAGCTGGTTCCTCCATATGCCTGCTATAACTCTGGGCCGGACGTGGGGTAGAATGAATCTGATCACGGCTGTATGAATATGCTTCCTGTTGGATCAAAGCCGTCCTAAGGAGCTCCTTAACCCGGCGCGTCTCTATCGCCTGTAATGAATCACCTTCAACCGGAATAGCCTCCAGCCGTGCCGCAGCCGCAACGAGGTTATCCATCGGATTGGAGTAGTGACCCGGAGGTGTAGGCACGGCTTGCGGTACACCACCATTATGACGAGGCAGATCTATTAAACGGGGCTGAACCGGCGCTCCTGTCGCAGGTGCCTCCGCCTGGTTTACCACCGGCGGATTATTGATTCCCGCTTTAGGGGTGTTGAAAAGGTTCCTTCCTTCAAAAACTGAGGGCAAACGAGATCGGTACTTCCTCCTCATGACTTCCTGTGAGGCGTTCTGGTCCAGCATGAGTTTATAGGCTTGCGCGTCCAAAGCGGCCCGCTCTGCAGTCATCCTGACCTCTTCAGCTGCTAGATCCGCTTTGGCCTGAGTAATCTGCTCTCTCACCTTTGCAATCTCTGCGTTATGAGCATCCTGATCCACCGGATTAGCCTCCGTCATGAGCGCAGCCAATGCGTCGAATAGATCGGATAACACTTGAGCTGGCGGGCGCACAGAGCCTCCTGCTCCGGCAGTCGTTGCTGCTGAACCGGAAATCATCGCCGCGGCAGTCGATGAGTGAGGTGCTGCTTGTGTACCGGCCATGAATATTCCAACCCGGTTGGGCAGATCGGAGGGGTCCGGAATACTGTCGCCATCGGAACAGCCCCCAATCCGACCATCTTGTAGCTGATACAACGACTCAGTTTCTCCGGTCGATGACTCGTCGCCAGAGTAAACGACGGTTTCACCACCAGATCCTGATCCGTCCTCATAGCTTCCTCCATGGATGACTCCCACGAAGGCACGTTTCACGGCCGGTTTAACCCGGGCAGGTCGTGCACGCTGAGCTGTCTCGACGAGGTCGGTGCAGGTGTCCAGCTCAGGGCCCGGTTCACCGATCTTGCCGATGAAGACATGTACGCCACCAAAGGGGACCCGGTACCCGTACTCAATTGAGCCGGCCTCGGGGCCCCAGCCTGCGTCGTCGATGTAGATCTTGCCGCGACGACTCTTGGTTATCCGGCCCACGGCGTATCCCTCGAGTCCTTCAAAGCGGCCCTCCAAGAACTTGAAACCATCGTGCGATAGCCCCACGGTGGGCGCCAACTGTCGTGGGTTTGTCACGGCAGATGTCCTAGCAAAAGGACTTAGTCGTGGAGCCATCGTAACGGGTTAACTCGAAGGGGTTAAAGCGGACAAGGGACACAGGGAGTTTATACTAGTTCGGCCCCTTCGATGAAGGTAAAAGCCTACGTCTAGTTTGTGATGGAATTGATGGGGTTTCGATGACTAGGGAGCAAACAAGCTTCGCCTAGGCCTCGAGTTATGGTTGTCTGTCCCTGAACCGCTATTGAGTTGTCCCCTTATATACACGGGTGACACCCGTCGGTTCATAGAACCCCAATCTCCGGTTTATATTCGTATTCGGGTTGGTCTCTCCCTATTCCTAACTTATAATACAAGTTTATATACACGCCGGTTTACGGCTACAGATACTGAACCGACTATGGCCTTGGGCCTTTGTCTAGCCTCTGGGCTTTAACACCTTTGGACTACTGATGAAGTTAACCCGGCCCAGGTAGGCCGGTTTACGCCCAGTAGTAGTATCCCCAACACTATCCCAACTGCAGAGGCGGCCAATTCCTGCAGATTGGAACCCTATTCCAGTTATTCCTAGTTTAAAAGACAATGCTTTCAATGTTGTTAGGGACTACATGCATATATTCCCATCATGGGAAGATTATAGTGAAGACAAACACCATTTTCACATCTTCCTGTCCCACTTATGTGTAAGTGCTATTATTCATGGTGATTATTTTCCTATTTTCTGCTGATTGAACACATCAATGATATACATTACATTGTTGTTAGTAGGCGAGGGTCAATCTGGATAGTCATGACGAGCAAAGCTTGCTTGCGCTTTTCAAGGAAGCATTGCAGCAGTGTCGATGTTACCTGAGGAAATCACATTTTGATGGCAAGTCTATAAACGAATTTCTGGTGAAGTCTCTTGTGCTAAATTTAGAAGACATTGAATGGAAAAACCTTGCTATGCACTAATCTCATTCCCAGGATGAGATATTGTCTATGATATCACATGACAATTTGAACTTCTACTTTTCCGCATGTGCCTTATGGATCTTTTTTGTAGGAAATCTGCTCAAAGAAGAATTCCAGTTTGAAAAGGACGACAGGATATCGCAAATATGTTGCCCACTGCTTTGCTCTTGTTAGTACCTGTTGTCCTATATCACTGTACTTGCATACATACCTGGTTCATTATGTGACAGCAGTATGCATGATAGCTTGCTTATCAATTGTTCGCTCCAAATTATCTGATCTGTATGAATGGTTACATCAGTGTAGAATATATCCAATGTCAATGATTTTTTTAGCTCTGCATTGTTCTTGTAAGTACCTACTGTCCTTTATCAGTGTACTTATATTGATAGGTAGTTGTTCATGTACCATCACTCTGCAGCTTATTTTCCATTGCCCCCCATGTTCTACACATCAGATCTATATTTACTCTTACCATAAGGTTGGATAACACCGATGGTACTGAAGAAGTTTAATTCTGCATTGCTCTTGGTCGTACCTTTTGTATGTTGTACTTACATTTATAGCTACTTGGTTATGTAGCATCACTCTTCATCTTATCTTAAATATTCTCCATTTTTCTTATATTTTCACATCTATATTTACTCTTAACAAAATGTAGAATAAAGGCAATGCTTATGAAGAAGATTCTGTGGTAAACTTCTTGAATTTCCCCCCCCCCCCCCATCAGCATGGACAAGGGCTTTATAGAGCCTGTCTTCACCAATAATGTAAGTTTGACCTTCTCAAGCCTTCAAACTTTGTTGTGTATATTTGGTTAGGCATGACAACAAGAGTTGTTTGTTTTTGGTGTTTGCATCAAATTGCATGTTTAAAGTTTATTTTGTAGTTCATAAACAAAATTTTGTCCTTCTCAGTTTAAGTTTTCAGTTGTACAACCAAGTTCCTTCTTCATACCATGTAAATTAAACTATACAGAGCAAGTGATCTTCTTTTGCACTGCATGTATGCTTCTGTTCTTGATTCGTAATCCAGTGGTGTGGTGAACCTACCCACTACAGCACAATGTCATATTCTGCAGTGTCTTAACTATGAACAACGTCATATCATTCTACTATTATTTAAACCGTCTCTTTATTTGCCAATCTGAAAAGGATACATTGATAGCACACTAACCATTGATACTTATGAGTTCTTGATCTGTAATCCAGTGGTGTCGTGAAGCTGCCAACCCCTTCACAATGTCATTTCCTGCCATGTCTTGACCTGAACAATACCATATTGTGTTAATGCTATTTTATACTATGTCACTTTATTCGTCAGTAAGAAATGTGATGAATTGTCAGCACTGATACTTATATGTGCAAAACCTGTCATCTGTCTGCTTGTTTATCTTTTAGAGTGAGGAGGATATAAGTGTCAAACAAGCACAGTCTCATCAGCTTGCTCAGCTGCTTGCGCTGTAGCTCCCTAGCAGGGCTAACCTTTCTTGAACTCTATTGAAGTGTTGTCGATTTTGTATATTATTTTGTCGGCGTGTTTATTTGCACTGGTGGCGATCTTTGATGCCCAGTGTATGTAATCTGTTGTCTGCTTGTGCTTTATTATCATAGTGCTGAACTTTGATGCCCAGTGGATGTAATATGCCATAATTTCTTTATTGTATAGTCTAGGTTTTTTCTTATTCACGATGTTGCAGTTATTTTACTATATATATATATATCATGTCTTCGCAGTAAACTGGCCAAACCGTAAAATTACGGTACATAATCGGGCCGTCATGCAAATCACTATGTATGATCCGCAACATGGGCCCAGTCATCTTGGTCCGTTAACAGGCCTAAATGTAAACTGACCCACAAGTAGATTCGGGCCTTTAATAGGCCGAGTAAACCGCTGCCCTATTTTCGCAAGAAAACTCAACGGGCTTTTAGGAGGCTGAAAAGTAGGTTGGGCCTGAAACGTGCCGAACAGCTCACGAGCCGGCAGCAGGCCGAAATAGACCCCGGCCCATGATTGTGCCAATCACATCATGGGCTGTTAACATGCCAAAATTGTCTCGGTCCTTGTTTGGCCCAATCAGATTATCGGCTGTGAGCAGGCCGGATGCAAACCGGGTCGTAGTTAGGCCCAACTATATGACAGACTTTTTAACAGGCTGAAATAAATATAGGGTCAAAATGTTAAATGGGCCTTTAATAGGCCGAAACTAATATCAGGTCGAATTACTAAATGGGCCTTTAGCAAGGGGGCCCAAAAGCATAGCGTCCAATTGACGGGACGAATATGATATGGGCCATAATTTAGCCCAAAGCCTCTTAAAGGGCCGAATCTGATCTGGGCCGTAATTTGGCCCAGAACATGGTAGGCTTTTAACGGGCCGGATCTCATATGGGCCTTTATTACGCCCAGAACATGACAGGCTATTAATGTACCGGATCAAATAGGGGCCGGCATTTGGCCCAAAACATGGCAGCCTGTTAATGGGCTGGCCCACTAGTGTCCTCAAAATCTTGTGGGCCTTTAGCTGGGTCGGCCCATTATGGTCGGCGAAATCTCGGGGGCCTTTAGCTAGGCCGGCCCATTGTGGTCAAGAAAACTTTGTGGGCCTTTAGCTGGGCCGGCCCATTATGGGCTGCAAAATCTTGTGGGCCTTTAGTTGGGCCGGCCCATTTAATCTTTATGGACCACTTTTGGGCCGGTCCACGTGTCAACATATCATAGGCGCATCTCGCCCATCGAATGAGTGACACCTCTGCCAACACGGAGCTGACACGTGGTTCCGTTGGCCAATGAGAATTTTACACGTGGAAAATCGACATTGGTCGTGGCTGTTAGCGGGTTATCGGATCCAAAACCGGACCCGGTAGCTTTACGGCGACCCGTTACGGTGGATGCCACGTGTCGGTCACCCTTGACGAAAGCACTTCCATGACGCGACATTTATCGTCATGGAAGTGAACACTTTGTGATGATAATTTTTGTAATGTCATGGAACACTTCTACGACAGCACATGTATGACTATCTTGATTCTGTCATAAAATCGTCATGGATGTACATGCATGACAGAAAACGTGACCTACTGTCACAAACACGCATCATCACGGAAGTATTTTTTTTGTAGTGATAGACATGAAAAATACTATCAGGTACTAAGTTCATGATAAATTAAAGTTCAATTAATCATATTACTTAAGAACTCCCACTTAGATAGACATCCTTCTAGTCATCTAAATGATCACGTGATCCATATCAACTAAACCATGTCCGATCATCACGTGAGATGGAGTAGCTTTCAATGGTGAACATCACTATGTTGATCATATCTACTATATGATTCACATTCGACCTTTTGGTATCAGTGTTCCGAGGCTATATCTGTATATGATAGGCTCGTCAAGTTCAACCCGAGTATTCTGCGCATGCAAAACTGGCTTGCACCCGTTGTATGTGAATGTAGAGCTTATCACACCCGATCACCACGTGGTGTCTCGGCACGACGAACTGTAGCAACGGTGCATACTCAGGGAGAACACTTATACCTTGAAATTTAGTGAGAGATCATCTTATAATGCTACTGCTGTACTAAGAAAAATAAGATGCATACAAGATAAACATCACATGCAATCAAAATATGTGACATGATATGGCCATCATCATCTTGTGCCTTTGATCTCCATCTCCAAAGCACCGCCATGATCTCCATCGTCACCGGCTTGACACCTTGATCTCCATCGTAGCGTCGTTGTCGTCTCGCCAACTATTGCTTCTACGACTATCGCTACCGCTTAGTGATAAAGTAAAGCAATTACATGGCGATTGCATTTCATACAATAAAGCGACAACTATAAGGCTCCTGCCAATTGCTGATAACGGTTACAAAACATGATCATCTCATACAACAATTTATATCTCATCACGTCTTGACCATATCACATCACAACTTGCCCTGCAAAAACAAGTTAGACGTCCTCTACTTTGTTGTTGCAAGTTTTACTTGGCTGCTACGGGCTTCTAGCAAGAACAGTTCTTACCTACGCTTCAAAACCACAATGAATTTTCGTCAAGTGTGTTGTTTTAACCTTCAATAAGGACCGGCCGTAGTCAAACTCGATTCAACTAAAGTTGGAGAAACAGGCACCCGCCAGCCACCTGTGTGCGAAGCACGTCGGTAGAACCAGCCTCATGAACGCGGTCATGTAATGTCGGTCCGGGCCGCTTCATCCAACAACACCACCGAATAAAAGTAAGACGTTGGTGGTAAGCAGTATGACTATTATCGCCCACAACTCTTTGTGTTCTACTCGTGCATATATCATCTACGCATAGACCTGGATCGGATGCCACTGTTGGGGAACGCAGTATTTCAAAAAAAATCCTACGATCACACAAGATCTATCTAGGAGATGCATAGCAATGAGCGGGGAGAGTGTGCCCATGTACCCTCGTAGACCGAAAGCGGAAGCGTTTAGTAACGCGGTTGATGTAGTCGAACGTCTTCATGATCCAACCGATCCAAGCACCAAACATACGGCACCTCCGTGTTCCGCACACATTCAGCATGATGACGTCCCTCGAGCTCTTGATCCAGTTGAGGACAAGGGAGAGTTCCGTCAGCACGACGGCGTGGCAACGGTGATGATGAAGTTACCGGTGCAGGGCTTCGCCTAAGCACTACGACAATATGACCGAGGTGGTAAACTGTGGAGGGGGCACCACACACGGCTAAGACAATTGATCTTGTGTGTTCTAGGGTGCCCGTTTGCCTCCGTATATAAAGGAGGAGAGGGGGAGGCCGACCGGCCCCTGTTGGGCGCGCCAAGAGAGAGGAGTCCTACAAGGACTCCAAGTCCTAGTAGGATTCCACTTGGTGGAAGGGGGAAGAAGGAACGCGAGGGTGAGGGAGTAGGACTGCTAAGGGGGGGGGGCGCTGCCAGCCCCTTGCAGCCTGCCTCTCTCTCTCCACTAAGGCCCATAAAGGCCCATTAGTTCCCCCCGGGGGTTCCGATAACCCTCCGGCACTCCGGTAGTTACCCCGTACCTCTCGGAACTCATCCGGTGTCCGAATAACATCGTCCAATATATCATTCTTTATGTCTCGACCATTTCAAGACTCCTCGTCATGTTCGCGATCTCATCTGGGACTCTGAAAAACTTCGGTCATCAAATCACATAACTCATAATACAAATCGTCATCAAACGTTAAGCATGCGGACCCTACAGGTTTGATTACTATGTAGACATGACCGAGACACATCTCCAGTAAATAACCAATAGCGGAATCTGGATGCTCATATTGGCTCCTACATATTATATGAAGATCTTTATCGGTTAAATCACATAACAACATACGTTGTTCCCTTTGTCATCGGTATGTTACTTGCCCGAGATTCGATCGTCGGTATTCTCATACCTAGTTCAATCTCGTTACCGACAAGTCTCTTTACTCATTCTGTAATACATCATCCCGCAACTAACTCATTAGTCACATTGCTTGCAAGGCTTATAGTGATGTGCATTACCGAGAGGGCCCAGAGATACCTCTCCGATACACGGAGTGACAAATCCTAATCTTGATCCATGCCAACCCAACAAACACCTTCGGAGACACCTGTAGAGCATCTTTATAATCACCCATTTACGTTGTGACGTTTGATAGCACACAAGGTGTACCTCCGGTATTCGGAAGTTGCATAATCTCATAGTCAGAGGAACATGTATAAGTCATGAAGAAAGCAATAGCAATAAAACTAAACGATCATAATGCTAAGCTAATGGATGGGTCTTGTCCATCACATCATTCTCTAATGATGTGACCCCGTTCATCAAATGACAACACATGTTTATGGCTAGGAAACTTAACCATCTTTGATTAACAAGTTGGTCAAGTAGAGGCATACTAGGGGCACTCTGTTTGTCTATGTATTCACACATGTACTAAGTTTCTGTTTAATACAATTCTAGCATGAATAATAAACATTTATCATGATATAAGGAAATATAAATAACAACTTTATTATTGCCTCTAGGGCATATTTCCTTCAATGGGAACGAGTGGGAGGCGTAGCTAGGTTTCGCTCGGCGCTAGTTTTTATCGCAGGCTTGCAGCTCACCCGGCGGGGCACACCATGTACTCGGCGACGAACGACGCACGACGAGGCAGCCCCCCACCCCGAGCCTCTCCTCGACGCACGGAACACTCGCACTAGAACGGCCACCCAAAGAGACGAGGAATGACCACGATCCTGCATCCAGGCCCGCGTGTAAATGACGGGGGTCAACCAGAGGAGGACGAAACTGAGCCTGAACTGGAACGAGCGAGCAACCAAGATCGGGACACGTCATCTAGGACCCACAGATCGAATGGCCCCTATTCTAAATGATCTGGGAGCGCCCTTATTCTGGCATGAATCAAGAATTGAGATCATTGGCAGAGAGTTGGGCAGTAACACATTCCATTTTTGCATTTATTTCATTTAATTCATGTGTGATTTGTATTCGGGACAAGCTCAACATTGAATTATTTAGTTTGCTTCGGTGATTTCAATAATTATTGTAATTTGGATGATTATTGTATTGTAATATTGACATTTTATCTTATATTGTATTGTAATTCTGAATATGTGGCATATGTGTCAAATTCAAATAAAAACCCATCTGATTTGCGGGTCGGCACGACCGCCGGCCGAGCAGACCCCGCATAGCGGAACTGTAAAATGGAATATTCGTGAATATTTTGTTTTACAGCTATGCGGGGTCTGCTCGGCCGGCGCCGGCCCGCAAAACTGCTTTTCCGCGACGAGTTTTGTGGGTCGGCGATATACGGTGTCTGCAAGAGCATCTCTAGCCGACCCCGTAAAAAGCTGCGACCCACAAAATAACCGCCAAAATACGGGTCAGCGCGAAAAATCCTGCCCGACCAGACCCCGCAAACGCGTCCGACCCGTAAATTTTTTTGCGGGGCGCGGCATAATTCCTGTCCCAACCCGCGAAATTGCGGGTCCTCCCTGGCCCGTCGGCGCCCTGTATATAGCAGGAGCGGTTGGTCAGCCCGCGCTTTTCCACACCTACCACCGCCACTCTCCCCCTCGCCCCACCGTCGGGTCGCCGCCCATGATTCCGGTGAAAGTAGCCGGCGGGATCGCGCCGCAAGGCCGCCACACGCCCGAGGTTGCCCTGTGCCACTCCCTCCTGAGTCGGCGGGCCGGAAAGTTGCAGATCGGCGACCGTTCGACGCGGGCGTCCGGATTTGCCTTCTTCGGCCACCGGTGGCTGCGCCAAGCGATGGAATGGTCGGGGAGCACCCCCCCGTAGCCCCGGCAAAGCCCCATCACCGCATGCAGGTACGGGTTCGTCATGTAGCCGCCGCCGCCAGTTTGCCGGCAGGGATTCGGCCGGCCGTCCGCCGGGCTCGGCGCTCATGCAGCGGCTCGGCGGCTCGCCGATACCGCTCATACAGTGCGTCAACTTCACGCGAACAGTGCTGCGGCTAACTTCGGGCACGCCGAAGCACCATGGATGGGTGTTCTTCAAATGCGAAAACGGCGGGGTATGTGTTGTCTCCATTCAGCTTTGTCACCGTATTCGTCGGTTCAATTGCGGTAGCTCATTTTGAACATCGTTGTGTGTGTAGGAAGATGGATGCTCATTTTGGTTTTGGGAAGGAGAATACATTGATTTATTGATAGAAAGAAACTTAATAGATGTTCGTGCACTCCTTAGTAGAATTGAAGCTAATGTTGCGGCTGCATGTGCAATTAGAGAAGAAAATAAAGGGGAAGCAACGTCTACTTCTTTAGAACTAAAGAAGAAGAATGAAGAATGCAAAATAAAAAATCCACAGATCAACAACGAATGCATGGAGAAGATATTAGTCCAACTAGTGGGAGCAGTTATGAAAGTTGGATATCTTCTAAAATGCATAATTGTGGTTCTTGTTGTCTTTGGTCTTACTATTCTAGCAAAGATTTGGTGAAGTACTATGTATACAATGCCGTTAAAAAAGCAAAGAAATGTATTTTCTTGTGTAAAATTGAATTGCAAATTTCGGATTTACGGTCCGGTGGGAGTGCGACGGATCAGACCCTGCAAAGCCGACCCGTAAAAGAGCATATTCCGCAATATCTTTTTATATAGGTCTGTTTTGCGGGGTCTGACTCTGCGGCCGCCCACAGCTGCCCGCAAAGCCATTTTTCCATGAACTGCAAACGCATTTTCGGGTCGGCGTTATACGGGTATGCTAGAAATGCTCTCAGTTCATGAATTCCCGGTTCAGACTGGAGACCAAGCCTCAGGGGTGTTTGTTTCCAGAGACTTTTTGGTGTAGGGACTAGAAAAAGTATCTCTTAAAGACTTTTTTTGTGGAAGCTCTTAAAGACTTTTTAACCAAACATGGGGGACTACTAGGGACTAAAAGTTGCTTTTTTGGGACTAAATGAAGAAGACTCTCAAGGAGAGTTTTTTTAGATTCTTTGGGACTTTTCCAACAATGCCCCTTCCTACACTCATTGCCCCATCATCTCATGGTGTTGTTTGGTTGTTATTTTCCTGTATAATAGGGGTAACATGGTCTTTTACATGTCATTTAATAACTTTTAGGGAGGGACTAGAGACTTTTTAGTCCCTGAAAACAAACAGGGAGAGACTTTTTAGAGACTAGAGACTTTTTAGTTGGGATGGACTAGAAAAAGTCTTAGGACTTCTGAACCAAACAAGGCAAATTTGACTATTTTGACCTGTGGACGAAATCAATTCACAAAATGAACTGCCCGTGAAACAATTTCACACCTCTGACCTTTTTTGCAGCGCCCGCCGCGACGGCGCCACACCCTACGGTGCAGCGCCTAGCTCGGGGGCGTTGCACTTCAGTCCACCGTGGCAGCCCCTGGGCCCGCACTCAGCAGTGCAGCGCCTCCGAGCTAGGCGCCACACATGTAATGTGCAGCGCCTCCGGGGTAGGCGCCACACAATTAAAGTGCAACGCCCAGCGCGGGGGCGCTGCACTGTGACTTATCCAGCCACTTGGCTGCCCCCCTCCCCCACCCCCCCACACCACACACACAACCTGAGCTTTGCCCCTCTCCCACTCTCTCCCCCTCTCAAATCCTCTCCCAAATCTTGCATATTCGAAGAATTTGTCCGTGGATTTCGAAGTCAAACCCTCCCTCAAGGTAATCTTCTCCGATCCCCTTGTTTTGATCCAAGTAAAGTTCTCCCATTGCTCATTTCTTGCTAGTTTGGGGAAACCCTAGTTTTGTTTGGATCTAGAGATTTGCATGGAGATGTGAGATGTTTGTTTGCCAATTTCTATGATTAGGCTTTTGTTAGTATGCTAGGGTTACTCTTATGGGTGTTCTTATGTTTGTGCTAGGGTTAGGTTTAGGGCTAGGGTTATGGTTATGGTTATGGTTAGGGTTAGGGTTATGAATAGGGTTAGGGTTGTTGTTTGATATATATTAGGGTTTCTATTCCGTGTTAATCCTTGGATTAGTACTCATGGAAGCAATGTTACCTTGTGTTTGTTGGAATGCTTATAGGGATGGGAAGAACATGTGTGTTTGTTCATCATGGGGACAAAGACGCCTTTTTGAGAGGCAATATAGAACCGGACCCGGATGAGCTTGACATGGTGTTTGATAGTAGTCCTAGCTATGCGGAGCTTTTGCAACAAGTTAGGAAAGATTTGAATTGGATGGACCCTAATGATATCATTGAGTTGGAGGGAAGGCATAATGTTGGTTTTGGAATGCACGTCCGTTGGAAGACAATGCGTGTCAACTCGGAGCAACGTTGGGTTGCATACAAGGAGACGGTGGCCGAATCACTAGACAAGGCTCTTGAGTTATTTGCAATGAAGAAGGTTGATTCAAGCTTGCATTTGGACTTGAACCGGAACCCCTCCCCTTTGGTTGCTAGTAGCCCCCCACCCTTGAAGCGAGATGAAATTGTTGAACCTCTTTTGACCCAAGAAGTGAGGCCAACATTGAGCCCGTTTACAAACAACCAAGATGAAGTTTTGCAAGAGGACAATGATGAGTATGCGGACGATGACAATGAAGTTGATCTCACAACAATGTGGGTGATCTCGACAAATATCATTTGCAAGAGACAATGGACCAATCCATCCCTTTTTCCCGTGCATATGCATCGGACTCGGATGACGATGGTCCCGATGAACAAGTTGATGCGGAGGGGTTCACGGTGAAGGAGGCCGAAGCTTTTGAGAAGGTATTTCGTCGGGATCATCAGACTACATTGTTCAAGGATGTTAGTCTCGCAGATGAAGCCGTGGTAGATGGTGGCCAATGTGCACCTCTTGGGGTTAGGCCAAGCTCTCACCGTGATTTGGGAGACGACAAGAACCGGATTGCTAAAGGTTCTAAGTTCGACACCTTGTTGGAATTGAAAATGTGGCTCGACAACTACTCAATTACGCATTATCGTCCACACAAGGTGGTGCACTCGGACGTCAATGTGTGCTACACGGTTGCATGTGCATGTGAAGATGAAATATGTCCGTGGATTGTGCGTGCAAGACCATGGAAAGGAGGTCCAAGTTGGCATGTAGTGAGTTGTGTGCCAACTCACATGTGCCAAGGCAAGAGGGTGGATGGCAAGATCGTGTCTCAAAACCACAAACAACTCACGTACGAGTCCATCGCTTACAGGCTCTCCAACTCAATATCCACACTTCCAACAATGAGCATCCAACATGTCATTGACCTTGTGAAAGCCATCTTTCATTACAAGGTGAAGTACGGCAAGGCATGGAAGGCGAAGCAAGCCGCATTTAAGATGTTGTATGGTACATGGGAGGAAGCATACAACCGAATCCCTAGGTTGTTGCTAGCCATGGCCGCGACAAACCCGGGCATGGTTCATGTGGTCGAGTCGAGCCTCATGGGCACCAAACAACGGTTCATGAAGGAAGAAGAGTCAGAGTATTTGGCCGTGCTTTTTGGGCGTTCGAGCAATGTGTGAGGGCTTTCGAACATTGTAGACCGGTCATCGCAATTGATGGCACGTTCTTGACCGGACAATACAAGGGCACCTTGTTGGTTGCGATAGCAAGTGATGCCAATAACCGGGTGTTGCCATTGGCATTTGCTTTGGTTGAGGTGGAAAACAATGACAACTGGGAGTGGTTTCTGTATCTTTTGAGGACGAAGGTGTTACCCGCTCAAAGGGAAATTTGTGTCATATCGGATTGGAATCAAGGAATTCTTAACACGGTGGAGATTGACATTCCCGGGCATGCTCCATTGCATCATCGATGGTGCATGAGGCACTTTTGTTCGAACTTCTATAGGGCATGTGGCCTTAAGGAGTTGGTCGACGATCTTCAAGATTGTTGTCTCGCTTTCTCCGAAAGGCGCTTTGCCACTTTGTACAACAAATTGCTCGCACACAAAAGGCTTGATGCCGAGGGTCAAGACTTTCTCAATAGGCACCTTCAATACCGGGACAAGTGGGCACGTGCTTTTGATGAAGATGGCCAGAGATACGGTCAAATGACAAGCAATATGGCCGAATGCTTCAATAGGGTGCTCAAAGGTGCACGTGGATTACCCGTGACGGCAATAGTTCAATACACATTTGACAAGATGAATGCGTACTTTGTGAAGTACTCGATGGAAACCGATGCGCAGATAGCGGGTGAGAACCCACGGAAGTACAAGTACAAGTTCCCACCCAAAGTTGATGAATGGTTGGTATTTCAATCGTGGAAGGCGGACTCAGAAGAAGCTATATTGTATGACAATGAAGAGTGGAAGTACGAAGTGAAAGAGCCAGGAGGAACCACAAATGATGGCCGGCAACATGGAGGGAAGGCTTTCAAGGTGTCGTTAACACAGTGTGATTGCACTTGCGGGAGGCCATTGTTGCTTCATCTCCCGTGCTCACACTTGTATACCGACGGTCGCGTTAGGAATGTGGACATCAATCACTCACGCACCGTGAGGAAGTCGGAGTTCTCAATTATGACGGTCAAGAAAACATGGGCTCCCCGCTTTCACCCGTACTTTGACCAATCACAATGGCCGGAGTATCATGGAGTTCAACTATGGCCGGATCCGGAGTTGAAGGTTGTTAAACGGGGTAGACGTAAGACAAAGCGTCTTAGAGGTGACATGGACGGATGGGGCCATGGTGGCCGCCGCGAAGCGGGCAATGACCAATTCCAAGAGCCTCGTGAGAGGTCCCGTTGTGGGGAGTGCAAAGGTCAAGGCCACAACAAAAGAAAATGTACGAAACCAAGGAAAAGGTCCAAGACAAATGATGCAAGCACAAGCCAACAAGGAGGTACACAAGGGAGCCAACCAAGTGGTAGCCAACAAGTGCCAAGCCAACCAAGAGGTAGCCAACAAGTGCGAAGGCAACCACGCGGTAGCCATCAAGTGCCAAGGCAACCAAGTGATAGCCAACAAGTGCCAAGGCAACCAAGTGGTAGCCAACCTAGTGGTAGCCAACAACTGCCAAGCCAACCAAGTGGTAGCCAACCTAGTGGTACCCAACAAGTGCCAAGGCAACCAAGTGGTAGCCAACCAAGCGTTAGCCAAAGAGGATCTAGGCAACAAAGAGGTCGGCAACTAGGACTTACAAGAGGCCATGGTGGTGGTAGAGCTCGTGGTGGTGGTCTAGGCCGTGGTGGTGGTAGAGCTCGTGGAGGTGGTAATGGCCGTGGTGATGGTCTAGGCCTTGGTGATGGTCTTGGCCTTGGTGGTGGACTTGGTCGCGGTGATGGACAAGGGCAAGTTCGTTATAGAGGAATGTTTGGATACCTAGATGGACCGTTTCCGTATGTTCCTCACTAACTATAATGTATCATATGTTCTTGTTTTTTCATATGTTCTTCTTTTTCATATGTGCTTCTATTTGTTCTTATTGTCCCTACTAACCATTATGTTTCACTCATTGTAGGTATGGCGGCTTCCCAACCCAACAAACCAACGATGAAGGAGGATGGCGAAGATGAGATGGCGGGATGGTGGGAGAAGGCTGCCAAGAAGCTTAGAGAGGAGGATGCAGCCAAGCTAAAGAAGAAGAAGGAAGAGGAGCTTGAGATGGAGAGGAAGAGAAGAGAGAGAGCGTCAAATGCGATGCGCGCTAGGGAGCAAGCGTTGGTGAGGAAATGTGAGGAGGCACAGAAGAAGCGTCAAAAGGATTTTGAAGAAAGAACCATGAAGCTTTGGGCAATTGCAGCTGAAAAAGAAGAGAGGGAGAATCAGATATTCATGGAGAGGGTGGTTAAGGAGGCTCACCTCATAAGGAAAAGGGAGGAGGAAGAGGAAGAAGAAGAAGGGAAAGGGGCCTTGCTCTACGTAATAGAGCTACTATGTGTCATGAACTATGTCTCCTCCTCAATGTGGTTGTGAACTACTATGTGTCGTGAACCATTATGTCTCCTCCTCGATTTGGTTGTAAGAACTACTATGCGTCGTGAACCATTATGTCTCCTCCTCGTCGATTTGGTTGTAAGAACTACTATGTGTCGTGAACTACTATGTCTCCTCCTCGTCGATTTGGTTGTAAGAACTACTATGTGTCGTGAAGTACTATGTGTCGTGCATGTGTTCTCTTCATAGTTGTTTGCTTGCTATGCATCAATCCTACCTCACATCATCTTACTATGTTTGCATATGCTAAAAAAATCACTAAGTACAAGTGCAACGCCCAAAGGGCAGGCGCTGCACTATGGAGTGTGGCGCCTCCATGCTAGGCACCACACTGGTCTGTAGTTTGTCGGATCACGGGTTCCGGCAGACTCTTAAGGTTCGAACTCTGGGGTGCGCGCGGAGATTCTGCCCTCTACCTCACCGTCTCGCAAAGAACTAACTGCTAAAAGAACGACACAAGAGACACAGGGTTTATACTGGTTCGGGCCACCGATGTGGTGTAATACCCTACTCCAGTGTGTGGTGGGTGGATTGCCTCTTGGGCTGATGAAGAAGAACAGTACAAGGAAGAACAGCCTCGTGAGGGTCTGTTCTTGGCTAGGGGATGAACTGCTAGGGGAGTTCAGCCGCCCTTCTCTATCTCTACTTGTTCTCTGCTTGCTCTGAATACTCCTCGATCTCTCGATGTCAAGATGCCTCTACCTTGGGGGTGGCTAGTCCTATTTATAGGCAAGGGCCCTGGGCCTCTTCCCAAATATTTGAGCGGGAAGGGCGCCAACAATTGGCCAATTTGAAGGGGAACATCTAGTACACTTATCCTGACTAAAGTCGGTCTTCGCCTGCCAAAGGCCCTGTGGTGACGCCGTTCTGGGCTCCATGGTGACCTCCTTCCCACCGTTGGACTGGTCTTGGTCCTGTTGCACCGAAATGGGTGCCTTTGCTTGATCCTCTCGCCTGCGCTTGCCCCCTTTGCACCAAAGAGGAAAGGGGAGGACACTGCGCGGCCTGGCGCCCGCCTGGCACCCTCGATCGTCACGGCTTGCGTCATGGGCACCTCGCGAGGCACCCCGCCTTGATCTCTCCGCCTCCTCGTGAGCCAGCCTGAGGAGGCCGTGCTTGAAGAAGCGCCGTGTCGTCCGCCTCGCGAGGCTTGGCCCCTCGCGAGGGTCTTGAGCCTTGTGTTGATGAAGATGGGCCGCGCTGGGCCCCCATTCGAGCCACGCCGCAGACCGCAGGCAGGCAAGTCTGGGGACTCCCGTTCCCAGAACGCCGACATAGTTGTCCAACCTTCTGTTGCTCTCTGGATAGCTACAGACATGTGCAGCGCCTAGCTGGGAGGCGCCACACCCCACAGTGCAGCGCCTGCACCCCAGGCGTTGCATTATGGAGTGTGGCGCCTCATAGCTAGGCGTTGCACTGGTCTGTATCTATCCAGAGAGCAATAGAAGTTTGGACAAGTTACAGACCAGTGTGGCGCTTAGCTGTGAGGCGCCACACTCCATAGTGCAGCGCCTGCCCCCTGGGCGTTGCACTATGGAGTGTGGCGCCTCACAGCTAGGCGCCACACTAGTCTGTATCTATCCAGAGAGCAACAGAAGTTTGGACAAATTAAAGACCAGTGCAGCGCCTAGCTGGGAGGCGCCACACTCCATAGTGCAACGCCCAGGGGGCAGGCGTTGCACTATGGAGTGTGGCGCCTCCCAGCTAGGCGCTTCACTGGTCTGTATCTATCCAGAGAGCAACAGAAGTTTGGACAAGTTACGGACAAGTGCAGCGCCTAGCTGGGAGGTGCCACACTCCATAGTGCAGCGCCTGCCTCCTAGGCGTTGCACTATGGAGTGTGGAGCCTCCCAGCTAGGCGCTGCACAAACACTTAGTGTTTTTTTGCCATTCAGACTATCATTTTCAGCCACAATTCAACATTGCGTATAGTAAACAGTAAGGTTCAAAAAGTGTTGAACAAAGACATCATTTCTTAGAAAGGACCATCACAATAAGTTCAAGTTTAACATAGAGCTACAATAACTTAGAGCTACCATAACATAGAGCTACAATAAGTTCAAGTCCATCACTCTAACTTCAACGACATAACAAATTCCACATTACTAAGAGCTACCACCACTCTGGGTTGAACATTACTAAGGGTGACTAGTGCTTTCCGCGCTTGCTGCCTCCTCCCCCCTCTTGATACTTATCTTCTTCACCTTCCTAGGATGAGGAACCCGCTCCGGCTCCGGCTCCGGCTCCGGTACCTCCACGTCGTCCATTTCGTCCTCCAAATAGTCATCCAAAGCTTGCATCCGCGAGGTGCCGACCGTCCTTTTGCCTCTTTGAGTGAAGTCCTCAGGTGTGTATTTCTTGATTCCCTTCCTAGGCTTTAACTCATATGCAGACCGAACCTTGTAGGTCCCCAAGACCATATCATCAGGAACCTATGCATGCACAAAAGATATGGAAAGACCGTGTGTGAGGATATAGTTAGCAATGCATCAACAATTGGATATATCCTCATGCCATACCTCTTGGGTGACCACACCCACATCCTCATCCTCCAAAGGATCAGCATTGCCAGAAGTTGGATTTGATGGTGGTCGCCGACCTTGAACGTTCTGGTGATACATACTCAGGGTCACGACAACCGAAAAGGTTTGATAGCCGCCTTAACTTTTGGCCCTGGCGATGTAACATGAACAAGTGAATGAGACATCGAACATAGCAACACATGTTAAGTGCTAGTTTGAAGGAGATGTGAACCTTAATGAAAGCTCGAAGTGCACCTTCCCCATCGCTTTTGCCAGCCGGGGTTGTTTCCAGAATAGTGTCGGTCTCATTAGCTGCTTTCTTGATCTGGTCACGCTATGAACAAAAACGGTGTTAACGTGTTAGGCAAGTGAAGATGTGAATAGTGCGAATGGAAAAGCAAAAAGGGAAAATACCACAAAATTCATCATTGGAGCTGAAGGGATCACTGAGTTGCCTTTCCTGATCAATGAGTTGTACTGGTGCTGGGCAACCTCATAAAAAACGATGGGTTCTTCCAAAATCTCCTCGGCATACGCCGGCTTGCATACCTCCACACGGGTGCTTGCAAGAAACCATGTGAGATAGTTGTTGAACGCGATCGGGCAGTGCTGACGAAGCTGGGCTCGTTTTCCAGCCCGAGCTTGCTCCACAGCAAACTTGAACTGTATGATATACTTGCTGTGATGCTTGGACCAATCCTTGATCTTCCGCTGCTTTTTCTTATCCAACCTGCAAGTTAGAAACAGAATATTAGCATCATCGAAACCGCCGAGAAGCCGCTAAGTGCTCAAGGTTGATTATATCTTACACGTGTAGCACTATGTCCGTGTCCTCCCACTCTGGCGGGTGTGGCTGGAACAAACCAAACTGGCGGAACACCCGATGTGGCTGGTGAATCTCAACCGCCCAGTTGCATATGAGTGGACACCGCATATGCCAGAGATCCCTATCTCTAAGGCACATCTGATTCAGCTTGAACTCTAGAGGGTTCCCAAAGCTATCTCCTTTTCCATACGGTTCCCATTCAACCTACAAAATGGGATATAATGCAAAATTGATATCGAGTTACGATAGAAGCATCAAAATCACTTATGGAATGTCGATTCACCTGCTCAGGCGTGATCGCGTCCATCTCGCTCCTGTACAGCTTGTACATGACCGAGGGATCATCCGTCATCTCATTTAACACATCCCACTTGTAAGCCCAAGTGGGGAGCCGTACTGGGTCGCCTTTGTCGTCCCAATCCTCGAACTTCACGATCTTCGGTCGTCCAACCGGCAAACGCTCCCAGCTCCATATGGAAAGTGCGAGCAAACAACCACCAATACCTCCAGATAGCCTACAAGAGGCTTCGTCCAACTGCACATACAAAAGAACTTGGTCGAATTAACAACAAGATTGGATTCATAATGTACCAATGAAGTGAAACAGAAACAACTTCATACCTGTCTATATAAGTAAGCCAGTGTCGCCGAACCCCAACTCCATTTGCTATCGAAGACGGTCAATGCCTTGAGCCACATCCATGGAGCATTCTTGCATGTGCCATCAGCAAACATAGTCCTGGATATCACGTACCACATGTAGACACGAGCATATGTCTTCACCGTGTCCTCATCAGCATCCTCAGGGCAAATACTGAAGTTCGATACAATCCACGTGAAAGTAGCACCGACTGCGACTCTAACCTTCTTCTTGCCTTCTTCTTCTGGTTCGCGAGGCAATGGAGGAACATTACCAATAAGGGCAAACATCTGCTCACGCCACCCATCAGAATCGGTGCTCATACATAGAGGATTCCCATCAATAGAAAGACCGGTGATCATAGCTATATCCTGGAGCGTCACGGTCATCTCCCCGGTCCGAAGATGGAAAGTGTGTGTCTCCGGCCTCCAATGATCAATAAGCGCGGTGAGTGCTGGAGCATTGTTGGGTGGCGTCGACTGGCTGACCAACTGAATGAAAGGGAGAAGTCCTGTCTCCCTAACATACAGTGTATACCGCTCGTCATAGCGCATCCACCCAAGGTTGACCCCGTGAGCCCGAAGCTTCAGAGGTGCAAGCTCCTACAAACAAACAAACAAATCATTACATATGGGGGGTATGTGTTTGAAAAAACACACGAAATTCATAACACCGGCAACTTTCATTATTACCCGCTGCTCCACCGACATAGCGTGCGACCGGTGTTGTTGGTCCTCGTGATCATTGATAAGCCAAACCATCCTAACAATTTGAAAGAAAGCTTTCTTGTCAACACGATTATCTTTTGAATACAAAAAAAAGTAAAGTACGGCTACTAGATGCAAAATACAAAGCATATGTATCCAAACCATTCTTGCCAATACAAATGTAATTTCAATAAACTAAACTAAGCCTACCTCATGCAAGATTCAATACAAATATCTTTTCCATATAAATAAAATGTCAACCTATGTATCCAAACTATATAAATAACATGTCAACCTATGTATCCAAACCACATTCTAGTCTAACAAGGGTTCCCCAAATCTAATACATGCAAGATTCAAATAAAAATTCCCCAAATCTAATACACACAAGATTCAAACAAGGGTTCCTCAAATTTTCGAAATAGCATACATTCTATGGATAGAAAGAAGGGGATTGGAGAAAAGTACCTTCTAGGATGGATTGGTGAAGATATCCACGGGCCAAATCGTCAGATCTGAAGATTTTTGAAGAGGGGATTGAGAAGGGGAGAGGAGGAAGCCGCCGGCCGCCTGTTCTGTAACTCCTCTGGAACGAATGGGTGGGGTGGGGGAGGGGCAGTGGGCGGCTGGCATCTAAGTCACAGTGCAGCGCCTACGGGCCGGGCGCTGCACATTACATGTGTGGCGCCTAGCTCGGAGGCGCTGCACTGCTGGGTGCGGGCTCAGGGGCTGCCACGGTTGACTGAAGTGCAACGCACCGGAGCTAGGCGCTGCACCGTAGGGTGTGGCGCCGTTGTGGCGGGCGCTGCACAAAAAGTCAGGGGTGTGAAATTGTTTCATGGGCAGTTCATTTTGTAAATTGATTTCGTCGACATGTCTAAATAGTCAAATTTGGCACCAAACAAGGCCTCAATCATCCCGGATTGTCTCTACCGACATACTTAGCCGTTAACCTGCCAACGAAAAGCCCCCAAACCCAATTTAAATTTCAGATCTTGACATTGCTATGCGATACGCATAGGCGTCCACGGCACCCACGCCGCCGCCTCCCTCCTGGCCCCCGACGCAGCCCACGCGGCGGCGGCGCCACAACCCCAGCCATTGTCCACTCGACGGGCCAGGATTCCAAGTGCTCACTCGCGTCGAAACCCCAAGCCTAATCCCCAATCCGGCAATTCCCCCTCCACCTCAAAGCTCCCCCCTTACCTCACCCTAAATCCTGGCAGATGGCTCCGGCGATGCCGAAGCAGCGCGCGGTGCATCTCCCCGACAACGAGGAGGTCGCGCGCCTCCTCCTGGAGAAGCACCGGTCGATGCTGGAAAAAGACATCCCAGACAACCTGAGCCTCACGCTCTCCAACGCCTACCGCAACGTCTGCGCCGCCAAGGAGCCCATCCGGACCCTCAAGGACCTGCTCAAGATCAAGTACCGATCTTTCCATTCCTCTCCGCTGTTTGTTCAGTTTTCGTTCTTGGGGCGGTCGCATTAAAACTAGGGTTTGACCGACTGCGTCTTGTCGCTTTGGTTTGTTTGTGTAGTATAATGTCGCGTATTTGTTCCATATATATAAGTAGACGGAAAGGTTTATTTTCGAATGCGTCAAGACGAGTGGACCGGTTTGTAATGTTGGTGTGCAGATAGTTTGTTGTGTTAACATCAAATTTTTGAATTTGGTTTGATGAAAACTATTTAATTACAGAGATCTGAGTTGTGGTGAACTGATCTGTCATCCATGAGCCCACAGTAACATCAATTTTGGTTTGCATATTTCAGTTCACTCTGCGGTAAGGCATAAGTTTGTTGCAATGTGTGTGGCAAAACTGATTGTATAACCAGAGCAAACCAGCAATGACCATTACCTCTGTGCACTGTCAGTCCATCTCCTGCAGAGTAGCACTCCTGAACCTAAGATATTCTCCTCTGGGTGTGAGGTCTTGTGGCGATACTTTGGATGCGACTTAGCTGGATATGTTAATATGTACTCCCTCCGTCCGGAAATACTTGTCATAGAAATGGATACAAATGGGTGTATCTAGAACTAAAATACATCTAGATGCATCCATTCCTTGGACAGGTATTTCCGGACGGAGGGAGTATAGTACATCGGGATTGGGTTCTGGGTTACAACCCAAAATTGTACTCCCTCCGTTCCTAAATACTCCCTCCGTCCGGAATTACTTGTCGTAGAAATGGATAAAAATTGATATATCTAGAACTAAAATACGTCTAGATACATTCATTTATAAGACAAGTATTTTCGGACGGAGGGAGTATAAGTCTTTTTGGAGTTTTGAATATGGACTACATACGGATGAATATAGACGCATTTTAGCATGTAGATTCACTCATTTTGCTCCGTATGTAGTCTATATTAGAATCTCTAAAAAGACTTTATACTCCCTCCGTCCCAAAATTACTTTTAAGTTGTACAATCAGACAAGTGCTGTAATTACTTTTAAGTTGTACAATCAGACAAGTGCTGTAACAGTATGGATCTTCACTAGTTTGGGTTCATCTGGATACTTTGCACTTTATTTCGTGAGTTAAATTGGGAGATGGGCATGCCAGAACTTTTCACTATGACGTGTCTGTTTGTGCTTGGAGCGCAGAAAAGTGTTCATTAATTTCGCACTATTTTATTTAGTTCAATCTTAGCTATTGCTTCTTATACATGCTATTTTTTCTTCCTAATAAAGTTGTCCATTGGTAAGACTTCATTTTTTGTAGTGAGTTAATTTTTTAGGAAAGGTAATGTCATTTGGTTACTCTGATTCCACTATGCTGCACTGAAACTATACATTTATTTTGTCTCTTTTATAACTAACTACTGCAATAAAGTAGCATTGCATCTTAAGGTATTAGTGTATTGATGTTCTCTTATTATTGTCAGGGGTGTTGGACCATGGGTCATCCGTCTCATAAAAGAGTCCTTTCCAGCGTCCAGCCCGGATTTATCTCCTCCAACATGTAAAGAGAAAGGGAAAAAGGGTAACTTTTTTCATGCTTGATCTTTTAACACCCATATTTTGGCGTAGGGATGGCCAAAAGATTTTGTCTGTTGAATCTTACACATCACTGTTAATTTCCGCAGGGAAGAAAATAAAAAGACCAGAGCATAGTCCTGAACTTGTTTGCAGCAATTCTGCTTCTATGACATCCCAAGAACTGATACAGTTGACCAGTCAAGAGCAGCTCAGTTACAGTTCTGAACTTCAAACTACCGTACGTCTACCTTCGACCAACATTGTTTTTATAGTTTTCATTTTTCTTCCTTCCATGCCAAAAATATTATTGAAGCTATAAAAATTAAATGCCAGTTTTTTTCTAAATGGTTAGCTACGAAGATGAATGCAATCATATGCTTTTATTGTCATATTCTCCAGGTGAAGTTTTTGAGTTTTATAGTCTTCAATCTTACTAATTCACTTTCCCGTCTCATTGTTTCACATAAAACTGAGGGTTTAATATTTAGTGCGGAGCAAGGCTTTACTAACATGGTGTGTGTTGTGCAAAATTCGAAATGGTTGATATAGCATCTATCACTTACATACCCCAACCAGATCTTGCAGCCTCACCAATCACCATATTGCTAACGTTTAATAACGTGACACAAATAGAGAAGAAGTTAATTTCAATCCAGTAGATTAGTGCTATTATTTCTCCAACAAAATTTGAGCTGCAGTCTTCCAGTACAATGGTACAATGGTATCCTTGTTTATTTTCAAATAGAACTTAATGCTATTATTTCTTTTCCACTACCAGGGTTCTGCTGAATTCACTATGCTAGACAAGGACGCTGGTGGTATGGGCAATTCTATACTAGCTATGCCACCTCGTCTATCCAATGAAAAGTTTCTTGAAGCTTATGAAGTGGTGTTGATATTGGATGATCGTGAAATTTTTGGGTCCGTAAGATTATATCTTACTCAAGAATTAATCTATCTTGTGTTATAGATATATCTGATCTTTAGGTGGGATTATAAGCTTGTCTTACTGTATGTGTAATACTCAAAACTTTATGGCCTTTGCTGCACATTCTCCAAACTTGTTCAAACCAGTACAACATTGGAGGTTACTTAACACAATGAATGTTGCTACCTTGATGCAAGTTTCAACGTTTTGAACGATGTGATTGACCCCTGGTCTTTTTGGGGTGATAATTTGAGCTATGTAGCATATGTCTTTGTTCTCTCTTTACTTATGAGTTGGAAGATGAGCTATGTCATTGTACTTGGATTTTTTTTCCTGTTAAAACAAGCTAATGGTTGCCACTTGCTTAATGTCGCTCTTTTCCTGAATTTGAAGACAATTTGACTACATAGTATCTTCTGTTAATTTGAATTTAACCCTTTTCTGTTAATGTTTGTTTCATTTAGTTTCTATCCTTTATGTTCTATGCGCCGTATTTCAGATACATATTCAGTTTATAATTCAAGAAAGTAAGTCGATCATGGTTGCCCTTGGTCGTTTTATAGAAATATCAAACCACCAAAATGAATTGAACTGAGCCTTACATATTCAGTTTATAATTCAAGAAAGTAAGTCGATCATGGTTGCCCTTGGTCGTTTTATAGAAATATCAAACCACCAAAATGAATTGAACTGAGCCTTTTCTCTGGAAGTAGTTTCATTTTTGTTCCAGGACTACATAATGCCTCTTGCAGAAATGTAGGGAAAGGCTGCGTACAATAGACCCAAAGTGGTCGGACCCTTCCCCAGACCCTGCGCAAGCGGGAGCTACATGCACTGGGGCTGCCCCTTTACTACATAATGACTTCCTTAGTTTTCATGAATAGTTATAAGCTACTATGTTGGTTGGCTCACATGTAGTTGCATGTCTGATTTTGCATAATTGCCATTTGCTTGAAGCTTACCCCCCACCACACCTGCTGCACAAGAGTTTCATGTTATTCGGTCTTTCTTTTGATTGTATATCAGAATTTTGTTCTCATGATTGTTACATTTTTGTGCAGATCCCGTGGCAAAAGAGTTGTTGGTAACATACATTCGAAGTTTCATGTACCTGTAGAGGTTGGTTAGATTCAGACTTGTGTGGGCTTGCCTTACTAACAGTCTTCATGTTCCTAATGCTAAGTTCATTTGTTCTAGTTTGGGCATTATCTTTGTCTCTTTTTACACATCTCAGATCACTAAACGTTGCTGCTAAATATGATTGGCACTGCATCAGCATGTCCTTAATGTCTAAACTGAATCGATGATGATTTGATGCGACATATTACATTATGCTGCCCTGTCAATTAGAGAAGTCTAGAAAAGAAATGTTAGGGTACCTTTTTTGTTATGTGAGCACGAACCGGGCATCTGTTTTCTTCTGCTAGCCCACAGCTAATGCAAAAATGCTGCTTGGATGGGCGTCTCTTATGTTAAATTTGAATTGCATGTAAAGTACTATGAACACAGGGTTGGCAGAATCAATGATTCAAACATATCATCACTTGAGCAGATGCATGTGTCAAGTCTATGCCCAAACACAGGGTTAGCATCTAAAGTACTAAGAACACAGGGTGATGAATCTGTTTGAATCAGGGTTAGCATGTAAAGTACTATGAACGCAGGGTTGGAAACTCATGTCAAGTCTCAAGAGTGACACTTTGCAGACTATGCACAAAATGTCATTTATGTTGTTGAGGAGAGGGGATATCTGATATTTTCTCATACTGCTAGATTGCTTGGCTGATATATATGGTCTCTTGCCCTCACTGTCCTGATACTTGCTGCCCAGTGTTTGTTTGCATGTGTTCAGTGGAATGGCACATATAGCATTATTGCCTCGTATCAAATTGGACACAATCTGCCAACTTGTCAGATTCTGCTTATATACTTTAAAAAATTCAATATATGCTGGGTAATAGTATAAATGTACTACTGTAACGAATTTAACATAAAATGTTCATGAGACGTGGATCTTGTCTTCATTTCAAGCGAACTAAAAATGATGACTGAAGATTTTATGCATGGATTGAACTGTTCATGTTATCTGTGCCAGAGAAAGTGGCGTTGATGAATCTGTTGAATCATGTCATCCAGATAAAACGCCTGCCTGTTGGAGATGGTATTTGGATTGCTCGTCATAGAAGATCTCATACGGAGTATGTTCTTGATTTCATTGTTGAAAGGAAAAGTGTAACAGATTTAGTTAGCTCAATTAGAGACAGCAGGTACAAAGATCAGAAATTAAGGCTAAAGGTACCATCTGAACTAGTATTAACTATTGTCATTATTATAATCTCATGTTAACTTCCCCTGTTCTTATACTTCCAATTAGTGTCTTAAGACTCTAGTTTTCTTGTGTAATCCCAGTCAGTGATTGTAGCAACCTAAAACATTGTTTTGTCCATGAGCCAGTGACCAGGTCAAAATTTGATGTTTAAATCATTAGTTTGTCGGGCAGCATAGTCGTGGAGGCTTCTATAATGCGACAGATGGTTGAACGTAACTCGCAGTGAATGTGTACCAGCGTTGTCTAAAGTCTAAACTATGTTTCTTTTATATGCTCTGTATTTCTATCCTACAGTTTACATCGTTAAGAAATGCTGAATAGGACAAGTGTTTCACTTCAAGAAGTTGTGTCGTTGGCCTGTCTTGTGTGTCCACATGCTTTGCCCATAGTGACCAGATGTTTGCGTTTAGTCTAGTCTTAGGAGTAAATTTCATAAAGCACACAGATCTCATAATAGCTAAAAAAGAAGTTTGCGTTTCACATCACTGTACATACTTTGCTATAATATTTAGTAAGGCCCACCACATCCATCACTTCTTGTTGATATGAGTTGGTCAGTGTAATTGACATGCAGGACCCACTAGTCAGCCGCCAAATGTTGTATTATTTGGTGAAATATCAGTCTTCTGTCAGTTTTGATAAAATAAATGTACTTCTGAAATTAGTCAAAACAACAGCAAAAACTACAAAATGTTGTATTTAATATATGTATAATTCCAAATTAAATTCTTACCGAATTAAAAATTAGGGACCTGTATGTGTACTGTAAGTTTACAGTATGTAAGGTGCTGTCGTGTAATGTTAGTTCAAATTCAATATCTTTAAACTTACATATGTTTTTTAATATATATTATGAATCTACACATTCCACAAATCCACAAATATTTTTGCTTCTAAAGAGGCAGGCCCTACATTTTCAGTTGCACTAGACTTTGGTCCCGTATGTCCAGACTATTTCATTTAACAGGATTCAACAGATGTGTGGTTTATCAAAATGTTAAAATTACGTATAGTTCTGTGAAATGCAAACTAAGATGTGTAACTTTCTGATAACAACAACAACAACAACAACAAAGCCTTTAGTCCCAAACAAGTTGGGGTAGGCTAGAGGTGAAACCCATAAGATCTCGCAACCAACTCATGGCTCTGGCACATGGATAGCAAGCTTCCACGCACCCCTGTCCATAGCTAGCTCTTTGGTGATACTCCAATCCTTCAGGTCTCTCTTAACGGACTCCTCCCATGTCAAATTCGGTCTACCCCGCCCTCTCTTGACATTCTCCGCACGCTTTAGCCGTCCGCTATGCACTGGAGCTTCTGGAGGCCTGCGCTGAATATGCCCAAACCATCTCAGACGATGTTGGACAAGCTTCTCCTCAATTGGTGCTACCCCAACTCTATCTCTTATATCATCATTCCGGACTCGATCCTTCCTCGTGTGGCCACACATCCATCTCAACATACGCATCTCCGCCACACCTAACTGTTGAACATGTCGCCTTTTAGTCGGCCAACACTCCGCGCCATACAACATTGCGGGTCGAACCGCCGTCCTGTAGAACTTGCCTTTTAGCTTTTGTGGCACTCTCTTGTCACAGAGAATGCCAGAAGCTTGGCGCCACTTGTTCGAACACTTGTCACAACATTATCGTACATGTCCTTGATGAGGGTAATGTACTTTGCTGGGACTTTGTGTTTCTCCAAGGCCCACCACATGACATTCCGCGGTATCTTATCATAGGCCTTCTCCAAGTCAATGAACACCATATGCAAGTCCTTCTTTTGCTCCCTATATCTCTCCATAAGTTGTCGTACCGAGAAAATGGCTTCCATGGTCGACCTCCCAGGCATGAAACCAAACTGATTTTTGGTCACGCTTGTCATTCTTCTTAAGCGGTGCTCAATGACTCTCTCCCATAGCTTCATTGTATTGCTCATCAGCTTAATTCCACGGTAATTAGTACAACTCTGAACATCCCCCTTGTTCTTGAAGATTGGTACTAATATACTCCGTCTCCATTCTTCTGGCATCTTGTTTGCCCGAAAAATGAGGTTGAAAAGCTTGGTTAGCCATACTATCGCTATGTCCCCGAGACCTTTCCACACCTCAATGGGGATACAATCAGGGCCCATCGCCTTGCCTCCTTTCATTCTTTTTAAAGCCTCCTTCACCTCAGACTCCTGGATTCGCCGCACAAAACGCATGCTGGTCTCATCAAAGGAGTCGTCTAGTTCAATGGTAGAACTCTCATCCTCCCCATTGAACAGCTTGTTGAAATACTCCCGCCATCTATGCTTAATCTCCTCGTCCTTCACCAAGAGTTGGCCTGCTCCGTCCTTGATGCATTTGACTTGGCCAATATCTCTCGTCTTCCTCTCTCGGATCTTGGCCATCTTATAGATGTCCCTTTCACCTTCCTTCGTGCCTAACCGTTGGTAGAGGTCCTCATATGCCCGACCCCTTGCTTCACCAACAGCTCGCTTTGCGGCCTTCTTCGCCATCTTGTACTTCTCTATGTTGTCTGCACTCCTATCCAGGTATAGGCGTCTGAAGCAATCTTTCTTCTCTTTAATCGCCTTCTGGACATCATCATTCCACCACCAGGTATCCTTATCTTCGCTTCTCCTTCCCCTGGACACTCCAAACTCCTTCGAGGCCACCTTACGAATGCAAACTCGCCATCTTCATCCACACATTGTCCGCATCCCCTCCTTCCTCCCAAGGGCCCTCCTTAATGACCCTCTCCTTGAACACCTGAGCTACCTCCCCCTTGAGCTTCCACCACTTCGTTCTAGTGACTTTGGCACGCTTATCCCGCTGGACACGAATCCGGAAGCGGAAGTCAGCAACCACCAGCTTATGCTGGGGTACAACACTCTCTCCAGGTATCACCTTACAGTCTAGGCACGCACGCCTATCTTCTCTTCTCGAGAGGATGAAATGAATCTGGCTAGAGTGTTGGCCACTACTAAAAGTCACCAGATGTGATTCTCTCTTTCTAAAGTGGGTGTTAGCTACAATCATGTTGTAGGCTAGAGCAAAGCTTAAGACATCTTCTCCTTCTTGATTCCTGATGCCATAGCCAAAGCCCCCATGCGCCCCTTCAAAACCTGTGATAGATGTACCCACGTGGCCATTGAGGTCTCCTCCTATGAAGAGTTTCTCACCAATCGGTACACTCCTAACCATGTCTTCCAGGCCTTCCCAGAACTCCCTCTTGGTGTTCTCATTGTGACCTACTTGCGGGGCATACGCGCTGATAACATTGAGAACCAAGTCCTCAACTACCAGCTTGACCAGGATAATCCGGTCCCCACGTCTCTTGACGTCTACCACTCCATACTTGAGGCTCTTGTTGATCAAGATGCCTACGCCATTTCTGTTTGCAGCCGTCCTCGTGTACCACAGCTTGAAGCCGGTATCCTCCACCTCCTTCGCCTTCTGTCCTCTCCATTTGGTTTCTTGGACGCAAAGGATATCAACACCTCTCCTCACCGCTGCATCAACTAGCTCCCGAAGCTTCCCTGTCAGAGACCCTACGTTCCAGCTACCTAAGCGAATCCTCCTAGGCTCGGCTAGCTTCCTTACCCTTCGCACTCGTCGAGTCAAATGCGAAGACCCTTGCTCATTTTTCACTACATCCGGGCGCCGATGTAGCGCGCCACTAAGGATGCGACGACCCGATCCTCGCTCACTTGCCACCGTATCCGGATCAAGATACGGCGCGCCACTTGGGGGGTGACGGCCCGGCCCTTGCCCATTTTCCACCACACCCGGGTTCCGATGTGGCGCGTCGCTGAGAGGGTTACGCCCCAACGAAAATCTTTTGGGTTTCATCTCCATAAGAATGGCTGAGTTTTTACGTTGGCTCGCCAAGCCTATCACAACCCTCCTCCTTTACCCGGGCTTGGGACCGGCTATGTTGAGACAACATAGGCGGAGTTGTAACTTTCTGATAGTTGTACTAAAATATATGTAGCTCGTGAAATTTACCTTTGTTCATTTATACTTATTTTTTATCCAGAATTCAATGGCATAAGTAGGCGACCCCTCTTGGGCAGTGAGATTTAAGTTTTATCCCTTGATATTTTTTCCCAGACATTGTACTCTTTGTCCATGTTTATGGTTCAATGGCTTAGTGGGTTCTAACTTCCGCTAGCATATTTTATGTATTTAGCAACAATATCATATGATGCTTCCGTTTCTTGTATCTTGTAGAAATGTGGACTAAGGAAGCTGATATATCTGGTTGAAGGTGATCCAAACCCTTTAGGCGCATCAGAGAGCATCAAAACAGCGTATGTATACTGCTTATGTAACCTTGGTGATCAAATTATCCCTACATACACTTTTTTGGTGTGAAACTTCTAGTGCTCTCCTCCTTGATAATAATACATCTAGTGGTCAGTTAATAAATTTGATACCTGGGGTAATCAGGTGTATACCCTTTAAACTGTTCCGTGTCTTTAAATTTCAGCTGCTTCACCACTGAGATTCTTGAAGGATTTGATGTTCAGAGAACCACTGGATATTCTGATACTGAAAGCACATACGGCCACCTGACACTCTCGATAATTGATTACTACAGCACAAATTTCTCAATCGGTGCTAACACTTGTCGAGTTTGCTTAACTTATGACGAGTTTGTGAAGAAGTGTTGTGACCCCAAGAAGTTAACTGTGAGCGACATATTCGCCCTACAACTTATGCAGGTATCCAGTCAACCTTCACAGTTCACCCAATAAATACTGCTAATTCATTTGGTGGCCTAATTTGGTGCAAGATTTATTCCATCAATTTCTTGGCAATTAATGCAGGTACCACAGGTGACAGAAGAAACTGCAATTGCAGTTATAGAGCTCTACCCTACTCTTGTCTCACTTGCTCGGGCGTACTCCATGCTTGTGAGCAGTCCTCCTTTCCCCTTTAAATTTAAGTCTCTTACGATGTTCATCATGGTTAGCTAGCTGTATTTTTTAAAATTAATACTTGCAACACTTTGTTGAACTCAGTATTCAGAATGCCCAGCCAAAGGAAAGGGTACTAATATTGCTTCTATTGCTGCTAGATGGTTTATAACTTGGTGTTTGAACTAAAACTTGTTCCTGTAATGTTTATAAGGATGGTGATACCCCTGCCCAAGAGAAGATGCTGAACATGAAGAGCAAGATGGTAAATGCGGGGGCTAGCAGAAATATCTTCAAGCTTGTCTGGGGTGAAGGGTGAAATATTATTCCTTACCTAGTTGCCTATATGGACTCCTTCCTGACTTGACTTGGTTCAACCGGCCTTTTGTCACCATCTCGATGATTTTGGCGCCAGCTCTTGTGATGAAGCTCCATTGTTCCTGGAGCTGTCGTCGCATAATAACTTGTATGTTCCGAAGGTAAATTAAGACGGTTATTTCTGTGCCGTGGTGCCTTGGGCGCTGGAAGTTTCATCACCTAAAAACCTCCCGATCAGGTGGTTACCTCCCTGTTGTAGTAGACCTGCATGCCGTGCAATGAGCTGGCTATGTTAGCTTGCAAAAACGTCTTATATTGTGGGGCGGAGGGAGTATTATTAAGTGTCGAAACAAAATGTATTAAGTGTCTTGTACTATGCATTGTCTTGTGTTATTTGAAACAAGTTTGAATGGAAGCCTCCGAGATGATAAGAGAATTTGAATCTGGGATTGCCCCGTGTGGCTTGTGCAAATCAATAGAAGAGCGACTCGGTGTGTTATTTGTGTCATAAGAAAGCCTGTTTTTTTAGTTGGAAACATATTTCCGTTTACCAGTAAATATGACACAATTGTTGGATACGAGTGTTAAGTATATTATATCTCATCTTCGTATACATCGGTCTTTTAAGATAGTTGATAGGTACTCACTCTATTCATAAATATAAGACGTTTAAAGACTTCGTATTTATAAGCAGAGGGAGTATATCTTAATATGGTATCAGACTTGAGGTCATGTCCCCTCATCCCCCCTGGTTCCTAGTGCTCCACTCTGCTTTGGTCATCGTTCTCTGGGCTGCTACAAGGAGACAGTTAATTAAATGGCCTGCATCCGATCCCCAATCTCCCATCTCACCTAAAAGTTCAAAATGTACACCCTCCGTTCATAAATGTAAGATGTTTTGGCAGTCAGTTCCTTGTGTTTTTAGGGAATAAATTTTTTCTTTATCTAATAGTTTCTCTAAATCCCTTAACAAAATTTAAGCACAACTTTTTTTGTACACAAACCCATTGGAAACACAAGAACTAGCTCGGTGCATAATTCGATTTAGGTACCACATTAACATCATACATAACATAATTAAATAGTTAATTACCTACCACATCGACATTGAACTAGGTTAAGTGTCAAGATAAAACATATAAAAACTTAATGCTAGACGGCTCTATCATCGTCGCTGAAACTAAGAACATCATCAATGACATGGTTCCCACACAAGAACATTTATTGCTGACGAATATGAACCAAATTATTACAACAACTATGAGTGAAAGAAGAAGCTTCTTAAATTTCATTCACTCGGTTTACATCTTGTTGATTTGGAGTTGCTTCTCGTTGATTTGGACTTGTTTCTCGCTTGCGTCTATCATCACATCATCTAGCTTCTCTCTCAATGATTAATAGAACTAGTCTAACATTTGATTTACATAAGGTCAGCCCATATCCATGTGTTGCAAGTGAATCCTCTATGCGTGCGTGTATTGTTCTAAGCAACAAGAATCGTATAGCAAATTGCAAATGTAAAGGAATTTGTGTTTTTACCTTGCTTTCACGGCCCCCTCAAGCGAAGAAGTCTCGATTGGGATTCCTTGGCGTGTGTGAGGTTTTTTTGAACAATGAGGCACTTGCAGCCGCAAAGGAGCGCTAGAGGCTGATTTTCTACAGAGTACTTTATTTAATAATGACACCCAAATGCATCTTATATCTAATTAATATCAAGAAAAATGAAAGCTAGTACAATGGACAGATAGTTAGCCATAGAATTATGAGTAAAAAAATATACATTGAAAATCATACTATCATTCTTCTTTCTCCAATTGTATGCAAAATTGCACTGATCAACAGTAAAGGTGAGGGACACCTGCAAACGCCCACGTCATACCAGATTTTCAAAACCATAATAGTCACTCGTTCCTTGAGACGAGGTCTACAAATCACTGAAGCAACATCGGCTGGAGCATCACCCCCACATAGTGCAGGCTTGCAATGCATCACAACCAATTTAGAGGGTTGAAGAAAACGAACCATGTCGTGGAACAACACGGAAGAAAATTAAAGTCACCGCATCAATAGACAGTTGTAGGATCGAAAGTAGGTCTAGAGGGGGGTGATTAGACTACTTGACCAAATAAAAATCTAACATTTTTCCCAATTTTAGTTGTTGGCAGATTTTAGCAACTTAGAACAAGTCAAGCAATCAATCTACACATGCAATTCTAAGAGTGTAGCAGCGGAAAGTAAAACATTGCATATGAAGGTAAAGGGAAGGGTTTGGAGAGTGCAAACGCAATGATGACACGGAGATTTTTGGCGTGGTTCCGATAGATGGTGCTATCGGACGTCCATGTTCATTGGAGACTTCAACCCACGAGAGGTAACGGCTGCGCGAGTCCACAGAGGGCTCCACCCACGAAAGATCCATGAAGAAGCAACCTTGTCTATCCCGCCATGGCCATCGTCCATGAAGGACTTGCCTCACTTGGGTAGATCTTCACGAAGTAGGCGATCTCCTTGCCCTTACAAACTTCTTGGTTCAACTCCACAATCTTGTCGGATGCTCCCAAGCGACAGCTAACCAATCTAGGAGACACCACTCTCCAAACGGTAATAGATGTTGTGTTGATGATGGACTCCTTGCTCTTGTGCTTCAAATGATAGTCTCCCCAACACTCAACTCTCTCGCATAGATTTGGATATGGTGGAAAGATGATTTGAGTGGAAAGCAACTTGGGGAAGGCTAGAAATCAAGAATCTTGTGGTAGGATTGGAATATCTTGATCTCAACACGTGAGTAGGTGGTTCTCTCTCAGAAAATGTATGCTGGAAGTGTATGCACGTTCTGATGGCTCTCTCACATATGGAGAAGGGGTGGAGGGGTATATATAGCCTCCACACAAAATCCAACCGTTACACACATTTGATCCAACTCGGTCAGACCAAATAGAAGAACTCGGTGAGACCGATTTAGTTCAAAATGTGAACGTTAGGAATCTCGATGGGACCGACTGGAACAACTCTGTGTGAACGATGTGCTAGGGCTTAGGGCAAACATAAACTCGATGGCACCGATTGCATCAACTCGGTTAGACCGAAGTACATCAATAAGGAAACAGAGAGAATGTCAAGCAAACTCGGTGGGACCGATTGCATGATTCGGTGAGACCCAAATAATGCAACAAGTCACATAGTGTTTGCAAGGCCATCTCGGTGAGACCGAGATCCGTATCGGTGTGACCGAACTGTTTAGGGTTTCTAGCAGTGGCTATGTCATATGAAGTCGGTGGCGCCGGATAGGATGATTTGGTGGGGCCGAGTTTGACTTTGGGTTTTGGACATATTTGGAATGAGAAAGTGGTTGAGGGCTTTGGAGCAATATCACTAAGCATTTTGAGCAAGTAGACCATTAAGCAACACATCATCCCCTTTTAATAGTATTGGCTTTCCTATGGACTCAATGTGATCTTGGATCACTAAAATAGAAATGAAGAGTCTTGAGCTTTTGCCAATATGTGTCCTTAGCATTTTGAGGGGTCCACATCTCTAGTCCATGCCATGCGATTCATTGAACTTTTTGAAATATTAAACTTGAATGGATATTATTAGTTCAATGAGCTATATGTTGTTATGAATTACCAAAACCACCCGGGGATTAGTTGCACTTTCAATCTCCCCCTTTTTGGTAATTGATGACAACATATATATCAAAGCTTCGACAAATAATAAAATGAATGAAATACATCGTCGCTTTGAGAAGTGTGTGATAAGCAAGAGCTCCCTCTAAATTTGTGCATTATTTAAAATTTGCGTTTGAATGCAAATGCACAATCGATTAGGATCATGGGTCACTCTTCCATGTCACATACATCTTGGTGGAGCGCTCAAAATGATAAGAATTACATAACATGCACTCATCACCAAAGATACAACTGATTGATCATACAAACATTTATAGGTATAACCATGCAAGCACACATTAAGCATAATATGATCAAACACATGATCACATAAAGTATCTCACGAGCATAACATCAATGTAGCAAGAGTAGCAAGACAAATAAAGCCAACAAAAAGGTAAAAAAGGCACTCTCTCTCGAAGCCTATGATCTATACACTTTCTCCCCCTTTGGCAACAAGTTACCAAAAAGTTCAAAAATGTATAGTGCTATATGACACTCTAGGCACGATCTCCGGGAGCTCCGGTGTGCGTGGACGGCGTAGAGAGAAGTCCATCTGCAAATGCCTCTGCTGAAGTCTGTGGAGCTGGAGGAGTTGACACTGGAGGGGTAACTGTGGCAGTGCTTGCAGGTGCTGAAATGGTAGTCCTGGAATCTGCAACTGGCACAACTGATGATCTTTGTGCCCTTGGCACTCCATGAAATGTATGTGTTGTGGGTCTATCATCACTGTCCTCAGCATCATCTCGAAGCTTCTCCATAATGGTTTGAATCTCCGTGACCTTCACATCAAGGTCATGTATCTTTGTCTCAATGATCCTTTCAAGACTCTCCTGATTCTGAGACAAGGTGGCCAGGCTTTTCTCAATCCTCAGGGAAGCCTCAATGAGATAACTGAGTTGATCTTGCTTGGTCTTGAGAATCACTGTAGAAGCATCTAGAGCACTTGCTGCCTTTGCTGCTTTTGCAGCCTTTGCTCTCTCAATCTTCTCCTGGGCCTGAGCACAAGTAGGATGTGAAGCATCCATGACAACCTCGTTGTCCTCAAAGTATGGCCTCAGTGGTAGATGCTCTTTGTCGAGCCGATATGTGTTGGGGGACGTAGTATTTCAAAAAAATTGCCTACGATCACGAAAGATCTATCTAGGATAAGCATAGCAACGAGCGGGGAGAGTGTGTCCACGTACCATCGTAGACCGAAAGCGGAAGCGTTTAGTAACGCGGTTGATGTAGTCGAACGTCTTCGCGATGCAACTGATCCAAGTACCGAACACACGACACCTCCGCGATCTGCACACGTTCAGCTCGGTGACGTCCCTCGAACTCTTGATCCAGTTGAGGCCAAGGGAGAGTTCCGTCAGCACGACGGCGTGGTGACGGTGATGATGAAGTTACCGGCGCAGGGCTTCGCCTAAGCACTACGATAATATGACCGAGGTGTGTAACTGTGGAGGAGGGCACCGCACACGGCTAAAAGATCAACTTGTGTGTCTTTGGGTCCCCCCTACCCAGGTATATAAAGGAGGGGGGAAGAGGAGGCCGGCCTAGGAGGGGCGCGCCTATAGGGGGAGTCCAACTAGGATTCCCAATCCTAGTTCGAGTCTCCTTCCTTTTCCAAGAGGGGAGAGAGGGAAGGAGTAGGAGAGGGAGAAGGAAAGAGGAGGGCGCCGCCCCCTCCCTAGTCCAATTCGGACCAGCCCATGGTGGGCGTGCGGCCTCCCCTTGTGGCCCTTCTCTCCTTTCCACTAAGGCCCATGAAGGCCCAATACTTCCCCCGGCGAATTCCCGTAACTCTCCGGTACTCTGAAAAATATCCGAACCACTCAGAACCTTTCCGATGTCCTAATATAGCCTTCCAATATATCGATCTTTACGTCTCGACCATTTCGAGACTCCTCGTCATGTTTGTGATCTCATCCGGGACTCTGAACAAACTTCGGTCATCAAATCACATAACTCATAATACAAGTCGTCATCGAACGTTAAGCTTGCCGACCCTACGGGTTCGAGAACTATGTAGACATGACCGAGACACATCTCCGGTCAATATCCAATAGCGGAACCTGGATGCTCATATTGGCTCCTACATATTCTACGAAGATCTTTATCGGTCAAACCGCATAACAACATACGTTGTTCCCTTTGTCATCGGTATGTTACTTGCCCGAGATTTGATCGTCGGTATCATCATACCTAGTTCAATTTCATTACCGGCAAGTCTCTTTACTCGTTCCGTATTGCATCATCCCGCAACTAACTCATTAGTCACATTGCTTGCAAGGCTTAAAGTGATGTGCATTACCGAGAGGGCCCAGAGATACCTCTTCGATACTTGGAGTGACAAATCCTAATCTCGATCTATGCCAAACCAACAAACGCCTTTGGAGACACCTGTAGAGCATCTTTATAATCACCCAGTTATGTGGTGACGTTTGATAGCACACAAGGTGCTCCTCCGGTATTCGGGAGTTGCATAATCTCATAGTCAGAGGAACATGTATAAGTCATGAAGAAAGCAATAGCAATAAAACTCAACGATCATAATGCTAAGCTAACGGATGGGTCTTGTCCATCACATCATTCTCTAATGATGTGATCCCGTTCATCAAATGACAACACATGTCTATGGTCAGGCTTAACCATCTTTGATTAACGAGCTAGTCTATGTATGCACACATGTAGAGGCATACAAGGGACACTCTGTTTTGTCTATGTATTCACACATGTACTAAGTTTCCGGTTAATATAATTATAGAATGAAGAATAAACATTTATCATGATATAAGGAAATAAAATAATAACTTTATTATTGCCTCCAGGGCATATTTCCTTCAATATGTCCCAGTTCCCACCTTGGAATTGATCAATGTCTGGATGTGTGGGGCATATTGATACGTCTCCAACATATCTATAATTTACAAAGTATTCATGTTGTTACTTTATCATTCTTGGGTGTTTTACAATCATTTTATAGCAACTTTATATCATTTTTTGGGACTAACCTATTGACCCAGTGCCCGGTGCCAGTTGCTGTTTTTTGCTTGTTTTTTACATGGCAAGAAATCATTATCAAACGGAGTCCAAATGCAATGAAACTCCACAGGGATTTTTTATGGGCCAGGAGACATCCATTGGGCCAGAGCAGCACCTGGGGGGTGTTCCGAGGGGGGCACAACCCACCAGGGCGCGCCAGGCCCCCCTGGCGCGCCCAGGTGGGTTGTGCCCACCTCGGTGGCCTCCAGTACCCCTTCTTTGCACTATAAATTCCTAAATATTCCAAAACCCATCGAGGTTACCCTAGATTAGAAGTTCCGCCGACGCAAGGTCTCTGTATCCACGAAAACTAATCTAGACCCCGTTCCGGCACCCTGCAGGAGGGGGGAATCATCTCCGGTGGCCATCTTCATCATCCCGGCGGCCACCATGATGAGGAGGGAGTAGTCCACCCTCGGGGCTGAGGGTTTGTACCAGTAGCTATGTGTCTAGTCTCTCTCTCTCTCTCTCTCTCTCTCGTGATTTCTATCATGGGCTTTGTTAATATAGTCGGATCATATGATGTTTCTACCCTCTATACTCTTGTTATGATGAATTGAATCTTTACCCTTTGAAGTTTTGTCTTGTCGGATTGAATATTCAGAGATGAGAACACATGATATATGTCTTGCGGTATGAATAATTGAGGTGAAAATTGGGGTATCTTATCGATTCACTTGATATATGTTATGGCATTCAACTCGCGGATTCCCGCGGTGATATTGGGGTAATCTATGCATAGGGGTTGATGCACGTTTTTCTTCGATGGAAACTTCGGGGTCTCTTTGTAGTTCTTTGTGTGGATTGAGTATTATGAATATGAATTTGCTTTCATGTTATCTTAGTACGAACTCTTGATTAGATTGATCGGAAAGAATAGCTTGCTTTATTCTAGTACGAACTCTAGGATAGATCGAACGGAAAGAATAGCTTTGAGATGGTTTCGTACCCTACAAACAATTCATATCTTTTGTTCTCCGCTAATAGGAACTCGAGAGTGATTCTTTGTTACACTTTGAGGGATAATCATATGATCCAACTATGTTAGCACTGTTGAGAAATTGCACTAGCGAAAGTACGGACCCTAGGCCTCATTTTCAAGCATTGCAATACCGTTTTTGTGCCCGTTTACTAATTTCTACCTTGCTGTTTTTATTTATTCAGATTATAAAAATATATTTCTACCATCAATATTACACTTTTATCACCAGCTCTTCGCCGTACTAGTGCACCTATACAATTTGCCATTGTATTGGGCGTGTTGGGGACACAAGAGATTTCTTGTATTTGGTTGCAGGGTCGTTTGAGAGAGACCATATTCATCCTACACCTCTCACGGATTGATAAACCTTAGGTCATCCACTTGAGGGAAAATTGCTACTGTCCTACAAAACTCTGCTCTTGGAGGCCCAACACGTGTCTACAAGAATAAAGTTGCGTAGTAGACATCAAGCTCTTCTCTGGCGTTGTTGCCGGGGAGGTTAGGTAAGCGGCACTCACATCCCATCAACAAAGCTCTTTTCTGGCGCCGTTGTCGGGGAGGTGAGTGCATGAAGGTATATCTTTAGATCTTGCAACTGAATCTTTTAGTTTCTTGTTTTATCACTAGTTTGGTTCGTAAAAGAAAACTACATAAAAAATGGAATTGAGGTTGCATCATATTATTGTTCATATTTATAATATCTTTCTTGAAAATGTTGGATCGGAAAATTGTGCTCAATTTTTAGAAGAAGAAGTCAATAAAATGTTTGGCACAAAATATTTGAATGATGAGCATGATTGCAATTTTGTTGGTATGAACTCTTTGAATATCCATCATGCTAATGATATGCAAAGCCATAAGCCTGGGGATGTTATGTTTGATGAAGATGATATTTTTAGCCCCCCAAGTTTTGATGAGAAATTTTATTATGATGAAAGCATGCCTCCTATTTATGATGATTATATTGATGAAAGTGGATTTGGAGAGGTCATGACTTTATTTAATGATGATTCCACTATCTTGAAAGATGTTTCAATTGATTTTGACAAGGAAGTTGCTATCTATGATGATTATTGTGATGAAATGTATGCTATAAAGAATAATGATAACCATGAAACTTGTCATCGTGATTTTAATTTTCAATCACATGATAGTTATTTTGTTGAGTTTGCTCCCACTACTATTCATGAGAATAAATTTGCTTATGTGGAGAGTAATAAAATTTCTATGCTTATGCATCATGAAAAGAATGCTTTATGTAATGGTTATATTGATGAATCTATTCATGATGCTACTGAAAATTATTATGAGAGAGGAACTTATGATGCATGATGTTCTTTTTGTGTTTGAATTCTTATCTTTTATGTGAGCATCATTGAATCATCGTGCCCAGCTAAAAGGCATTAAAGAAAAGCGCTTGTTGGGAGGCAACCCACCACTTTTACTTACTGTTTTTGTGTGTTCACATGATTATGCTACTGTATTGATCATGTTTTATTGCTTTTGTTTCAATAAAGTGCCAAGTAAAGCCTTGGGATCATGTTGGGTGATAGTTGATTTGACCCTGTTGAAAAACAGAAACTTTTGCGCTCACGAAAATAAGTCCAATTTTTAACAGAAGAGTGATTTTGGGTTGATTATTTTTGCAGAAGTTTAATATACAAATTTCTCACGTGGTACAATTTGTTTCATAATTTTTGGAGTAGCAGAAGTATGGTAGTTATCCAGATCATTACATATTGTCCAGTTTTTGACAGATTCTGTTTTCAATGCATAGTTTGCTTGCTTTATAGTTTCTATGGCTTATATTCCTCAATATAAATTGTGAGAATGGTATGCTACAGTAGGCATTATGTGGAAACAATTATGAATCTTGTCTTTGACAGTACCAAAGTGAAATGGTTTGCTATTTATAATACTAACCTATCTCACAAAGTTTTGTTAAGTTTTGTGTGACTGAAGTTTACAAGTTTTGGGTGAGATATCGATATGAGGAGAATAAGGAATGACAAGACCCTAAGCTTGGGGATGCCCAAGGCACCCCAAGTTAATATCCAAGGAAGATCCAAGCAACTAAGCTTGGGGACGCCCCGGAAGGCATCCCCTCTTTCGTCTCCAACATTATCGGTAACCTCACTTGGAGCTATGTTTTCATTCGTCACATGATATGTGTTTTGCTTGGAGCGTCAATTTATTTTGTTAAGAATTTGCTTTATGTTATTTATAATAATGTTTTGCATCTTTTATTTCAATAAAAGTGGCATTGATAGCCTTTGCCATGCTTATATTACAAGTCTACATGTTGCTGTTTGAAAACGAAAGTTTATCGACGTTGCAAAAATTCCCTAGAAAAGTCAGAGCGTGATAAAATGTTGAAACTTTTTTGCATAATAAGACCTGACAAATTTTCTACAGTGTGGTAGAATTTCATAATGTTTGGAGTTGAATAAGTATTGGTACTCTTGCATTGTTTACAGACTGTACTGTTTTGGCAAATTGTTGTTATGTTTGCATATGATTTCTTGTTTAATGAATCTATTTGAGGATAGGAGTATTAAATATGCAGAGGCATTTATTATGCAATGTTGAATAATAATTTTAGTGATTTTCTACAGTAGAGAATGATAAAGTTTTTGCATTGGTTTATACTAACTTATCTCACGAGTTCTTGTTGAGTTTTGTGTGGATGAAGCTTTTGAGATTTAGGAAAACCGTGATATGAGAAGAATTAAGGAGACACAAAAGCTCAAACTTGATAATATTCCAAGAAGTCTCAAGGATCTAAGCTTGGGGATGCCCCGGTAGTCATCCCACCTTTCTTCTTCAACAATTATCGGTTAGTATCGGTTGAGCCTAAGTTTTTGCTTCTTCACATGATGTGTGCTATCCTTGAAATGTTATTTTGTTTTATTTTTCTTGTTGTTTTAATAAATTACTTAGATCTGAAAGTTTTTTAAATAAGAGAGAGTCCTCAAATAGCTACCTATTTATTTAACTACTCGCATGATCTTCACTTATATCTTTTTGGAGTAGTTTGTCAATTACTCTTGTGCTTCACTTATATCCTATGAGTAAATTGTTGAATAAATTGAATGTCATGAAGTTGAAATTATATCATGCCTAGTGGTAGCTTCACATTGGGTTTAGAAAGTGAAATCTTTTGAGGCTTAACAATCACAACATTGGTCATACAAGCAATTCATGAATATTATAAGGAAGAGACCTTTCACATGCAAATACACTATCATGGAAATCTTTTGTGATTGTGAGCCCCCATCAAAATATTATATGCCAAAAATTGTTGACGTTGGACAAGGAAGACAAAGTAATGATTTATGTTTGCTCATATTCACATAGAAGTTATAATGTCATAGATCCTTCAACATGTGGTGCCTGCCCCCATCTTTGCCAGCCAAAAATTCCGCACCAAGTAGAGATACTACTTGTGCATCCAAAAACCCTTAAACCCACATCTTATTTTCAAGAGTCCACCATACCTACCTATATGCGGTATTTCCATGCCATTCTAAGCAAATTTGTATGTGCCATCTCTAATTTTCAAAAATAAATTCTCTTTTGTGTGCTCGTACCGCTCGCGAGGCGGTGAGGGGTGGCCAATATTTTCCATGCTAGATGTGTTATTCTCACGATGAGTGTTTATTCACTTGTAATTGCACGAGAGTAAGGCAAAGTTTTTAGGGATGCCCAGTCCCAAAATGAAAAATGAATTTACTTTATGTTATCAAATAATAAATTCCTTGGAAAGTGTTGGTATGGAGGGCACCCGTGGATACGGCTAGCCATGGAAAGTGAAAGTATGGTGGAAAAGGGAATAAACTTTATTTTCAGTTTGGGAACCACCTATGATATATCTAGCATGGAAAGTGTTGGGAGCTCTAAGTCGTTTTCGTTTGTGGGAAAAGTATAAAAGTATACCTCTCAAAATGTTTTTATCTCTCAATTTTCGCTTTGAGCTCTGGCACCTTTACAAATCCCTGCTTCCCTCTGCAAAGGGCCTATCTTTTACTTTTATGTATTTACTTTCATGCAAAGAGTCAAAGTTATTCTCTCTATTCCCTTTTATTTTTCTCTTTTGGCAAGCATCATGTGGTGAGGAAATATCTAGGCACATATGTCCAGTTGAATATGGGTAGCATGAGTTATTATTGCTGACATCACCCTTGAGGTGAATACGTTGGGAGGCAAAACAATAAGCCCCTATCTTTCTATGTGTCCGGTTGAAACGTTTTGCTCATGCATATGCGATGAGTGTTAGCAATCATAGAAGATTATATGATGGTTGAGTATGTGGAGCTCTTACTTAAACTCTATTGAATAAGTTGAATTGCAATTGCTTGGTGACTCAGAACATAGGTTGTTGAGTTTTAAGAGAGTTCATTGTTTAAACCTTAACATGTGAATTCGTTGCCACTACAACATGAGAAGTTTCATAAGAAAGAATTGCTTTTATGATGCTAGAAAAAGTGATTGAAATTGTTATTGATCAAACTTATGCACTTTGCTAACATTCACACTTCATAAATTATTTCTTTCATCATTTACCTACTCGAGGACGAGCAGGAATTAAGCTTGGGGATGCTGATACGTCTCCAACGTATCTATAATTTATGAAGTATTCATGCTATTATTTTATCATTCTTGGGTGTTTTACAATCATTTTATAGCAACTTTATATCATTTTTTGGGACTAACCTATTGACCCAGTGCCCAATGTCAGTTGCTGTTTTTTGCTTGTTTTTTACATCACAGGAAATCATTATCAAACGGAGTCCAAATGCAACGAAACTCCACGGGGATTTTTTATGGGCCAGGAGACATCCATTGGGCCAGAGCAGCACCTGGGGGGTTCCACGAGGGGGGCACAACCCACCAGGGCGCGCCAGGCCCCCCTGGCGCGCCCAGGTGGGTTGTGCCCACCTCGGTGGCCTCCCGTACCCCTTCTTTGCACTATAAATTCCTAAATATTCCGAAAGCCACCAGGGTTACCCTAGATCAGAAGTTCCGCCGCCGCAAGGTCTCTGTGTCCAAGAAAACCAATCTAGACCCCGTTCCGGCACCCTGCCGGAGGGGGGAATCATCTTCGGTGGCCATCTTCATCATCCCGACGGCCACCATGATGAGGAGGGAGTAGTCCACCCTCGGGGCTGAGGGTTTGTACCAGTAGCTATGTGTTTAGTCTCTCTCTCTCTCATGATTTCTATCATGGGCTTTGTTAATATAGTCGGATCATATGATGTTTCTACTCTCTATACTCTTGTTATGATGAATTGAATCTTTACCCTTTGAAGTTTTGTCTTGTCGGATTGAATATTCAGAGATGAGAACACATGATATATGTCTTGCGGTATGAATACTTGAGGTGACAATTGGGGTATCTTATCGATTCACTTGATATATGTCATGGCATTCAACTCACGGATTCCCGCGGTGATATTGGGGTAATCTATGCATAGGGGTTGATGCACGTTTTTCTTCGATGGAAACTTTGGGGTCTTTTTGTAGTTCTTTGTGTGGATTGAGTATTATGAATATGAATTTGCTTTGGTGTTATCTTAGTACGAACTCTTGATTAGATTGATCGGAAAGAATAGCTTGCTTTATTCTAGTACAAACTCTAGGATATATCGAACGGAAAGAATAGCTTTGAGATGGTTTCGTACCCTACAAACAATTCCTATCTTTTGTTCTCCGCTAATAGGAACTTGGGAGTGATTCTTCATCACACTTTGAGCGATAATCATATGATCCAACTATGTTAGCACTGTTGAGAAATTGCACTAGCGAATGTACGGACCCTAGGCCTCATTTTCAAGCATTGCAATACCGTTTCTGTGCCCGTTTACTAATTGCTACCTTGCTGTTTTTATTTATTTAGATTATAAAAATATATTTCTACCATCAATATTACACTTTTATCACCATCTCTTCGCCGAACTAGTGCACCTATACAATTTGCCATTGTATTGGGTGCGTTGGGGACACAAGAAATTTCTTGTATTTGGTTGCAGGGTCGTTTGAGAGAGACCATCTTCATCCTACACCTCTCACGGATTGATAAACCTTAGGTCATCAACTTGAGGGAAAATTGCTACTGTCCTACAAAACTCTGCGCTTGGAGGGCCAACACGTGTCTACAAGAATAAAGTTGCGTACTAGACATCACATATCCACAAGATCTCTTCTGGTCGGCTGCTGTCCTCTTTACTGTTTCAACAATCAAGCTCATGACTTTGAATATCTGTGGGATGTCAAACAAATGAAGCAAGTTTATGGAGTGACCACGTATCATCCTGTGATCTCCAGATTTGGGCAACAAAGTATGCCTCAAGATAGTGTTCATTGTGGTCAAACCAGCAAGCAGATAATAGATAGATCCTAGCTTGTGTGTCTCCGGGGCTACATTAGGTATAGGCTTGTACATATTAGCCATGGAGTTGTGATCCTTCCTGGGTTTGCCATACACATCAATATCATCTTCACTTTCCTTGGGAGCATTGATAAGCTTGGCCAACTTAGAGATTGTTGACTGTTATCTGGTTCCCTGAGTCATCCACACTATCTTACCATCAGGGTAGAAGTGGGCAGTAGAGTAGAACTGCATGATCATCTCATTGTTCCATTTTGTCAATTTCTGTCCAACAAACTTATCAACTCCATTGAGCCTGAAGCTCTCATGCACATGGGGAAAATAGTCTTCATTATCATCAATATATTCCCAATCGACCCATTTCATGTCACAAACTATGGGCTTCTTGTCCAACAAGACAGTTTCATAGAAGTCCTGTTGTTCTCTGGTATGAAAACGATAGTCCACAACAGTCCTTCTCCTTGTGGCATATGGATCAGTCTGCCTCCATAGTCTCAGACCATGATCCTTCCTCAACTTCATATTTTGTGCCACAGGATGATCATCATTATGATCTGGGATCTTGGGCTTCAATTTTCTGAGCACTAGTAGCTCTTCTTCTTCTTGAACCTCAGGCACTAGGGCCTTGTTCTTCTCTACAGCTGAAATATTCCTTGTTGATCTATTTGGAGCAGTTGACTTGGGTGCTTGAGCTGGAGTTGTGGCTTGGGTGCAACAAGTTTGGAGCAGACTTGGGCTTTGAAGGAGCAGCACCAGTCTTGATAGCATCTGCCATCAGATTATGTGTCTTGGCAGGAGGTGTAGCAGGCTCTTCCTCCTCCTCCTCATCATCTTCCCTCATGGAAGGTCTTCCAAGCACCTTTGATGTGGTTGTTCTAGCTCTCTTCTTCTTTCCATCAGACTCATCATCATTAGATTGTTCCAAAGTAAACTTCATGGTTTCTTGGGTTGAGGCTCTGACTTTGGACATCGGAGCTCTCCTTGGTGGAGCTTTCTTCTGCAATCCAGGCTTGGTAGCAGCAACACCATACTCTTTCTTCAACACTTTCTTCTTGGAGGTCACTTTCTCCTCAACCACAAAGTCTTCATCTTCACTCTCAGAAGTTCTTTTCTTTCTTTGCCTAGTAGATGCCTTAGGCAAGTTGCTGGGAGTGCTTCTACTTCCATCATCATAGCTACTAGAGGGACTAGTGCCCTCACTGAGGTTAACTTGCTCTTCAGACTTGTTCTGGCTATCATTGGCTTCTGACATTGTTGCAGCTGACCCTATGAATAGATGGGTGTGGGTAGAGTAGATGAGCATCACAAAATACAGATGGTTTTTGCAAAAAATTGAAACAAAAAATTAACTTCAGTTTTCTACAGAGAACATTTCGGAGCTACCGATTTGACAATATCGGTGACACCGAAGCACAAACAATGTCTAAACATGCAGTTTCGGTTAGACCAAGATGCAGTTTGGTGACTCCGAGATGCTAGGGTTTCACTGACAAATTACTTTCGGTCTCACCGATCAGTACACTTCGTTCAGACCGAGTTGTACTTAGTGCAATGGCCAGAGCCAATCGGTGTGACCAAAAATTTCAGATCTGTCGATCCGAGATGAGCTCGGCGGAAAAACCTAACCCTAAGTTTTTGCATCAAATCTATTCTAAAGGATTCTTTGCTGGATAGAACAATTTCATACGTGGCAAGAATAAAGGCATTTTACTTTGTGCATATAATCGGAGTAAGGAATAGCCAAAGGGGTCCAATCCGTACCCTAATTCGGTGACGGTTCGCTACGGCGGCAACAGCGGAGAAGAAACCCGTTGACAACTACGTAGACCAGCGGCGGAGGCTCACTGGCAAAGACGACGACGATCCGGAGACCAAGGGGCCGTAGTGCTGGGGCGCGAGCTCGTGTGGTTTGAAGGAATTTTCAACCGTATGGGTACGCAAGGTATATATACCCAGGCGCTGTCGGTGGCGTCGAGTAGAATGTCTCGGTGGCACCGAGATGCAAAACTGCTTGTAGTTGTTGCAACTCGGTGAGACCGAATCGTTCTAATCGGTGGCACCGAGATGAAAACTTAGATAAACTTCATGGTTTTGGTGAGACGGAATGGGAATGAGTTGGTCTAACCAAAATGCACTAAGAGGTTTTGGAAGTTAGCCCTTGACAGATCTGTGTCTCTGAGTGCTCCTCACCCGGAGGGTCCGAAAGTGACTTGTTCAAATTTTGTGATGTAGCATGAATAGAGTTTGGGACTAGAAAAAGCATAGATAGCTAGAGGGAGTACTTAGGCATTCTTGTCCATCCATTTGGCTAAAGAAAAACCAAACAATCAAAACTACAAATGGATGTCGTTGAATAGAGAAAATTATGCAACCAACATGCTCACACAATAAGATAGCAAATAAAACATGTGGCAAAGCATGCACATACACTCTAGCATCTATAAAGCAATTGGCGATGACTAGGTCATCTATATATGAGTATATTGACCGAGGAGTCAAATGAGAACATTTGATCCTAGGTCATACTCGTCGTTTAAGCCCAAGTGGGGTTACCACTTTTACATAAAGCATTGTTGTGTTCACACCATTAGAGTTGCTTTAGCTCAATTCTTAGAGTAAAGTTCCCCTAGATATGATATCCCCCCTAAGAGGGGTGAGCTAACCTTGGGTTTTGTCGATGATGACTTCATAGATGTTGAAGATATGGATGCTCAAGGTTGATGTAGGTCATTTGGAGCAATCCATTGGAGTGTTCTGATAACCCACAAGTATAGGGGATCGCAACCGTTTTCGAGGGTAGAGTATTCAACCCAAATTTATTGATTCGACACAAGGGGAGCCAAAGAATATTCTCAAGTATTAGCATTTGAGTTGTCAATTCAACCACACCTGGAAAACTTAATATCTGCAGCAAAGTATTTAGTAGCAAAGTAGTATGGAAGTAACGATAATGGTGGCAAAAGTAACAGTAGCAACTTTGTAGCAATTGTAACAGTGGCAACGGTAAAGTAACTAAGCAAAGATCAATATGTGAAAAGCTCATAGGCATTGGATCAGTGATGGATAATTATGTCGGATGCGATTCTTCGTGCAACAGTTATAACATAGGGTGACACAGAACTAGCTCCAGTTCATCAATGTAATGTAGGCATGTATTCCGAATATAGTCATACGTGCTTATGGAAAAGAACTTGCATGACATCTTTTGTCCTACCCTCCCATGGCAGCAGGGTCCTATTGGAAACTAAGGGATATTAAGGCCTCCTTTTAATAGAGTACCGGACCAAAGCATTAACACTTAGTGAATACACGAACTCCTCAAACTACGGTCATCACCGGGAGTGGTCCCGATTATTGTCACTTCGGGGTTACCGGATCATAACACATAGTAGGTGACTAATGACTTGCAAGATAGGATCAAGAACTCACATATATTCATGAAAACATAATAGGTTCAGATCTGAATTCATGGCACTCGGGCCCTAGTGACAAGCATTAAGCATAGCAAAGTCATAGCAATATCAATCTCAGAACATAATGGATACCAGGGATCAAACCCTAACAAAACTAACTCGATTACATGATAAATCTCATCCAACCCATCACCGTCCAGCAAGCCTATGATGGAATTACTCACGCACGGTGGTGAGCATCATGAAATTTGTGATGGAGGAAGGTTGATGATGACGATGGCGACGGATTCCCCTCTCCGGAGCCCCGAACGAACTCCAGATCAGCCCTCCCGAGAGAGCTCAGGGCTTGGCGGCGGCTCCATATCGTAAAACGCGATGAATCCTTCTCTCTGATTTTATTCTCCCCGAACGTGAATATATAGAGTTGGAGTTGAGGTCGGTGGAGCACCAGGGGCCCACAAGGAAGGGGGGCGCGCCCAGGGGGGCAGGAATGCCCCCACCCTCGTGGACAGTGTGTGGGCCCCCTGGTCTTGATTCTTTCGCCAGTATTTTTTATAAATTCCAAAAATATTCTCCGTGAAGTTTCAGGTCATTCCGAGAACTTTTTTTTCTGCACAAAAATAACAACATGGCAATTCTGCTGAAAACAGCACCAATCTGGGTTAGTTCCATTCAAATCATACAAGTTAGAGTCCAAGACATGGGCACACGTGTTTGTAAAAGTAGATACGATGGAGACGTATCAACTCACCCAAGCTTAAACCTTGACAAACTGAAAGTGATAAAAGAAAAACTTTTACAAACTCTATTTGCTCTTATTGTTGTAAATATGTGAAGCCAACATTCAAGTTTTCAACAAAGATTATGAACTAACCATATTCACAATAACATTTAGGTCTCATGTTTACTCATATCAATGGCATAATCAACTAGCGAGCAATAATAATAAATCTCGGATGACAACACTTCCTCAAAACAATCATAATATGATATAACAAGATGGTATCTCGCTAGCCCTTTCTGAGACCGCAAAACATAAATGCAGAGAACCTTTGAAGATCAAGGACTGACTAAACATTGTAATTCATGGTAAAAGAGTTCCAGTCATAGTCATACTCAATATAAATTAATAATAATGGATGCAAATGACAGCGGTGCTCTCCAACTGGTGCTTTTTAATAAGAGGATGACGACTCAACATAAAAGTAAATAGATAGGCCCTTTGCAGAGGGAAGCAGGGATTTGTAGAGGTGCCAGAGATTGGTTTTTGAAACAGAGATAAATAATATTTTGAGTGGCATACTTTCATTGTCAATGTAACAACCGAGAGATCTCGATATCTTCCATGCTACATACATCACAGGCGGTTCCCAAGCAGAATGGTAAAGTTTATACTCCCCCACCACCAACAAGCATCAATCCATGGCTTGCCCGAAACAACGGTGCCTCCAACTAACAACAATCCCGGGGGAGTTTTGTTTGCAATTATTTTGATTTGATTTGAGCATGGGACTGGGCATCCCGGTGACCAGCCATTTTCTCGTGAGTGAGGAGCGGAGTCCACTCCTCTTGAGAATAACCCGCCTAGCATGGAAGATACAAACAACCCTAGTTGATACATGAGCTATTCGAGCATACAAAACAGAATTTCATTTGAAGGTTTAGAGTTTGGCACATACAAATTTACTTGGAACACCAGGTAGATACCGCATATAGGAAGGTATGGTGGACTCATATGGAATAACTTTGGGGTTTATGGAAGTGGATGCACAAGCAGTATTCCCGCTTAGTACAAGAGAATGCTAGAAAGAGACTGAGAAGTGACCAACTAGAGAGCGACAACAGTCATGAACATGCATTAAAATTAATCAACACTGAGTGCAAGCATGAGTAAGATATAATTCACCATGAACATAAATATCGTGGAGGCTATGTTGATTTTGTTTCAACTACATGCGTGAACATGTGCCAAGTCAAGCCACTCGAATTGTTAAAAGGAGGATACCACCCTATCATACCACATCACGACCATTTTAATAGCATGTTGGCACGCAAGGTAAACCATTATAAACTCCTAGCTAATTAAGCATGGCATAAGCAAATATAATCTCTAATTGTCACTGCAAACATGTTTCATTCATAATAGGCTGAATCCGGAACAATGAACTAATCATATTTACAAAAACAAGAGAGGTCGAGTTCGTACCAGCTTCTCTCATCTCAATCAGTCCATCATATATCATCATTATTTCCTTTCACTTGCACGACCGAACGGTGTGGACAATAATAATAGTTCACGTGCATTGGACTAAGCTAGAATCTGCGAGCATTTAGTTCAAGGGAGAAGACAAGGTAATATGGGCTCTTGGTTAAATCAACAATAATGCATATAAGAGATACTTCAACATTTCCATTATGGTGTTCTCCTCTCGACCCCCAAAGAAAAAAAAGAAATAAAACTATTTACACGAGAAAGCTCCCAACAAGCAAAAGAATAACGTGAAATCTTTTGGGGTTTTCTTTTAATTATTACTACTACAGGCATGGAAAGTAAACTAACTAAAAGCTACAATTTTTTTCTTAAGGTTTTTCAAACACACAAGAAGAAAGCGAGAAAAAGGAAAATAAACTAGCATGGATAGTACAGTGAAAAAGTATGAGCACCGACAACTAGAATGAGTGTGTGAACATGAATGTAATGTCGGTGAGAAATACGTACTCCCCCAAGCTTAGGCTTTCGGCCTAAGTTGGTCTATGGCCACGGATGGCCTGGCGGATATCCAAAGTTGTAACTGGGGTCATACTGAGATGCAACAGCTACTGCCTCAAGAGCTGCAGCTTGGAGGCGAGATGCCCCCGTCTTCCTCTCGTACTCGTTCGCCTCCTCCCTGGTTATAACATATCTCCTTTTTACCTGAAAGTCAAAGAAAGTAGGAGCAGGGAGAGTAATATGGACAGCACGACGTCTGTCAAAGATTAGTCGGTTCTGGAGAGACTATTCATTCCTCTCAAGAAACTGATGACGAACTATAACATTAAAGTCTAGATAAGCAGGAGGCAACTCCATATCATTTTCACGAATGGGTACCTCAAGAAAATTAGCTAAACGGGTTGCATAAGTTCCACCAATAAAATCTCCGCTAATACTGTTATGATGCAACCTTCGTGCAACAATAGCTCCCAAGTTATATTGTTTATCTCCTAACACAACACTCTTGAGAACACTAAGATTGGGAACGCACATGTGACATGCCTCGTCCTTACCGTTAATGCATCTGCCTATAAAGAGAGCAAAATAATGCATGGCAGGAAAATGAATACTCCCTATGGTAGCTTGCGTGATTTCCCTAGATTCCCCCATAGTTATACTAGCAAGAAAGTCTTTATATTCAGATTTGCGAGGTTCACTAGCACTACCCCACTGCGGGAGTTTACAAGCAATATTAAAATCCTCTAAATCCATGGTATAAGATTTATCATAAAGATCAAACAGGACCATGTGAGAATTGCGTGATGATGTAAATTTAAACCTCCTGACAAAGGAGTCAGTTAGGTAGTAATGTTGGGGGCACTTATCTGACACGAAACCCTCGAGTTCAGAATTACGCACATACGCATCAAATTCATCCTTAATTCCTGCTTGTACCATGAAATATTTTGACGGCCATTCACAAGGCCGCACTTGAGCTTCTCTTGGTGGTTCATGGTCCGGCTCACGTATGGCAGGCCTGGGTCCTTGCTTCCTTGAAGAACCACCTTGGTACATTTTCCTAAACATATTTCTTCCTTTGAAAAATTTCTGAAATTTTTAGTGACTCAAAATAAAAGTGAAACAAACTCAACAAAATTTATAGCAACTACTCTCACAAGTGCCTAGAGATTATATCATGCATTAGAACTACTTGGGACCAAATAAATTTGACATGCAAGCTCAAGAACAGGGTCACCTAAGCAGCAAAAATTTGCAATAAATAAAGCACTAGAACAAAAACTAATTGGAGGGGTCACATACCGAAGAACAATCCCCCAAAGCAGTTTTGTGAGTGGAGCTTTGAGCAAGGAGATCAAAAATCACAGCAAAACGAGCTAGAACACGAGTTTGAGTTGTGTGGTGATTTTTTATGGAGGAAGACGAAGTGTGTGGGTGCTGGAATAAGTGGAGGGGGGCCACGTGGGGCCCACGAGGCAGGGGGCGCCCAGGGGGTAGGGCGCGCCCTGGACCCTCGTGGCCTGGTGGTGGCTCCCTCTGGTGTGTTCTCAGTGCCAAATATTCTTAAATATTCTAGAAAAAAATCATATTTCAATTTTAGGGCATTTGGAGAACTTTTACTTTCGGGGTATGTTTTATTGCACGGATAATTCAGAAAACAGACAGAAACTACTATTTTGCTTTATTTATTCTAAATAACAGAAAGTAAAAGGAGGGTACATAAGGTTGTGCTTTCTAAATTCATCCATCTCACGCTCATCAAAAGGAATCCACTAACAAGATTGATCAAGCCTTATTAACAAACTCATTCCGAATCGCATGAAATCGGAGAAATTTCGAATAACACTAAGTTACATCAACGGGGATATGCACGTCCCCAATAATAAGAATATCATATTTCTTCTTGACAGTAGGAAGAGGAAATTCAAAACCTCCAATGGTAATCGCTGGAATTTTTCCAATAGAATTGATACTGTGGACTTGAGGTTGTTTCCTCAGAAAGTGTACCGCATGCTCATTACCGTTAACATGAAAAGTGACATTGCCCTTGTTGCAATCAATAACAGCCCCTGCAGTATTCAAAAAGGGTCTTCCAAGAATAATAGACATACTATCGTCCTCGGGAATATCAAGAATAACAAAGTGTGTTAAAATAGTAACGTTTGCAACCACAACAGGCACATCCTCACAAATACCGACAGGTATAGCAGTTGATTTATCGTCCATTTGCAAAGATATTTCAATAGGTGTCAACTTATTGAAATCAAGTCTACGATATAAAGAGAGAGGCATAACACTAACACCGGCTCCAAGATCACATAAAGCAGTTTTAACATAGTTTCTTTTAATGGAGCATGGTATAGTTGGTACTCTTGGATCTCCAAGTTTCTTAGCTATTCCACCTTTAAAAGTGTAATTAGCAAGCATGGTGGAAATTTCAGCTTCCGGTATCTTTCTTTTATTTGTAACAATATCTTTCATATACTTAGCATAAGGATTCATTTTAAGAATATCAGTAAAACGCATACGCAAAAAGATAGGTCTAATCATTTCAGCAAAGCGATCAAAATCCTCATCATCCTTTTTCTTGGATGGTTTAGGAGGAAACGATATGGGTTTCTGAACCCATGGTTCTCTTTCTTTATAGTGCTTCCTTGCAACAAAGTCTCTCTTATCATAACGTTGATTCTTTGATTGTGGGTTATCAAGATCAACAACAGGTTCAATCTCTACATCATTGTCATTGCTAGGTTGAGCATCAACATGAACATCATCATTAATATTATCACTAGGTTCATGTTCATTACCAGATTGTGTTTCAGCATCAGACATAGAAATATCATTGGGATTCTCAGGTGTGTCAACAACAGGTTCACTAGAAGCATGCAAGGTCCTATCATTTTTCTTTTTCTTCTTTTTAGAAGGACTAGGTGCATCAACATTAGTTCTCTGAGAATCTTGCTCAATTCTCTTAGGGTGGCCTTCAGGATACAAAGGTTCCTGAGTCATTTTACCCGCTCTAGTCATAACTCTAACAACATTATCATTTTTCTTATTGTTTAATTCATTGAGCAAATCATTCTGAGCTCTAAGCACTTGTTCTACTTGACCGGTAACCATAGAGGCATGTTTACTAATAAGTTTAAGTTCACCTTTAACTCTAGACATATAATCACTCAAGTGTTCAATCATATAAGCATTACGTTTCATATGTCTACCAACATAAGCATTGAAGTTTTCTTGTTTAACAATAAAATTACCAAACTCATTTAAGCATTGGTTAGCAGACTTATAACGAGGGATATCACCTTCATCAAATCTATAGAAAGAATTTACCTTTACTACCTGTGTCGGGTTATCAAGACCATGCATTTCTTCAATAGGTGGTAAATTCTTAACATCCATAGCTTTAATACCTTTTTCTTTCATAGATTTCTTTGCCTCTTGCATATCTTCAGGACTGAGAAATAGAATACCCCTCTTCTTCGGGGTTGGCTTAGGAGTTGGTTCAGGAAGTGTCCAATTATTTTCATTAGTCAACATATTATTCAATAGCAATTCAGCTTGATCAACAGTTCTCTCCGTGAAAACACAACCAGCACAACTATCCAGGTGGTCTCCGGAAGCATCGGTTAGTCCATTGTAAAAGATATCAAGTATTTCATTTTTCTTGAGAGGATGATCAGGCAAAGCATTAAGTAATTGGAGAAGCCTCCCCCAAGCTTGTGGGAGACTCTCTTCTTCAATTTGCACAAAATTATATATTTCCCTTAAAGCAGCTTATTTCTTATGAGCGGGGAAATATTTAGCAGAGAAGTAATAAATCATGTCCTGGGGACTACGCACACAACCAGGATCAAGAGAATTAAACCAAGTTTTAGCATCACCCTTTAATGAGAACGGGAATAATTTAAGGATATAGTAGTAACGAGTTTTCTCATCATTAGTGAATAGGGTGGCTATATCATTTAATTTAGTAAGATGTGCCACAATAGTTTTAGATTCATAGCCATAAAAAGGATCAGATTCAGCCAAAGTAATTATCTCAGGATCAACAGAGAAATCATAATCCTGATCGGAAATACAGATAGGTGAAGTAGCTAAAGCAGGGTCATATTTCATTCTAGCATTCAAAGATTTTTCTTTCAGCTTAGCTAATAATTTCTTAAGATCATATCTATCATTGCAAGCAAGAAAATCTCTAGCAGTTTCTTCATCCATAACATAACCCTCGGGCACAACAGGCAATTCATATATAGGGGGAGAATCTTCATCATCACTTTCATCAATATTATCAGTTTCAATAATTTCATTCTCTCTAGCCCTAGCAAGTTGTTCATCAAGAAATTCACCTAGAGGCACAATATTATCAAGCATAGAAGTAGTTTCATCATAAGTATCATGCATAGCAGAAGTGGCATCATCAATAACATGGGACATATCAGAACAAATAGCAGAAGCAGGTTTAGGTGTCGCAAGTTTACTCAAAACAGAAGGCGAATCAAGTGTAGAGCTAGATGGCAGTTCCTTACCACCCCTCGTAGTTGAGGGATAAATCTTGGTTTTTTCGTCTTTCAAGTTCCTCATAGTGATCAGCAGATATACATCCCAAGTGACTCAAAGAATGGAGCTATGCTCCCCAGCAACGGCGCCAAAAAATAGTCTTGATAACCCACAAGTATAGGGGATCGCAACAGTTTTCGAGGGTAGAGTACTCAACCCAAATTTATTGATTCGACACAAGGGGAGCCAAAGAATATTCTCAAGTATTAGCAGTTGATTTGTCAATTCAACCACACCTGGAAAACTTGATATCTGCAGCAAAGTATTTAGTAGCAAAGTAGTATGGAAGTAACGGTAACGGTGGCAAAAGTAACAGTAGCAGCTTTGTAGTAATTGTAATAGTGGCAACGGTAAAGTAACTAAGCAAAGATCAATATGTGAAAAGCTCGTAGGCATTGGATCAGTGATGGATAATTATGTCGGATGTGATTCTTCATGCAACAGTTATAACATAGGGTGACACAGAACTAGCTCCAGTCCATCAATGTAATGTAGGCATGTATTCCGAATATAGTCATACGTGCTTATGGAAAAGAACTTGCATGACATCTTTTGTCCTACCCTCCCGTGGCAGCAGGGTCCTATTGGAAACTAAGGGATATTAATGCCTCCTTTTAATAGAGTACCGGACCAAAGCATTAACACCTAGTGAATACATGAACTCCTCAACTACGGTCATCACCGGGAGTGGTCCCGATTATTGTCACTTCGGGGTTACCGGATCATAACACATAGTAGGTGACTAATGACTTGCAAGATAGGATCAAGAACTCACATATATTCATGAAAACATAATATGTTCAGATCTGAATTCATGGCACTCGGGCCCTAGTGAAAAGCATTAAGCATAGCAAAGTCATAGCAACCACTACAAAAAAAGACACATCCGTGACATTTTGGGCCGAACGAATTTTTTTTTGTCATACATATGACACTTCTATGACGATAATTGTGACAAAACCCGGTATCATCATAGATGTGGTGGGCTCCTACTTCTATGACAAAAAATCATGACAGAAAATGGGCTTTTCGTCCTGGTCGGGCCGAGACGCAGCTGCATGACATTCTTCGGGCCGTCCATGACGGAAAAAACCATGGTAGAAGCGAGGCGGAGGAAAATTTCGGGGAGTTCCCGGTTATGGTGGGAGGTCGGGGGCCGAGAGATGCGCGTTTCTCTCGTACACGTACGCGCGTGTGTGCAAGGCGTTGGCTCTAACTGAACCCGAGCGAGGCGTTGGGCTCTAACCGAACCCGAGCGATTGCACTGCAGGCTACGCGTTACTGAACCCGAGCGATCTATCGATGACTGTTAACTGAACCCGATCGATCGATGCTGCCTCTAGATGAACAGTGAGCGTTGCGGGGGGGGGGGGGGTTGGATGAACAGTTCCCGGTGGGGGTGGATGAACAGGACCCCGTGGTGTTGCCTCTAGATGAACAGAACCCCGATCGATCGAGCCGGTTGGGGCTGGATGAACAGGACCCCGTGGAGGGCTAGATGAACAGGACCACCCCATGGAGGGATGGATGAAGAGTAGATGGTGGAGGGCAGGATGAACAGTAGCCCATGGAGGGGTGGTTGAACAGGAGCCCGTGGAGAGGGCTGGTTGAACAGTAGCCGGTGGAGTAGCGCGTGGTGGAGGCTGGATGAACAGGAGCCAGTGGATGAACAGTCGCAGGTGGAGGCTGGAGGAAGTCGATGGTGGATGAACAGTAGCTCGTGGAGGCTGGAGGGGGTCGACGGTGGAGATGAACAGTATCCCGTGGAGTCCCGTTTTGCGGTACGCCACACCCCTCCCAATGAACATGACCCCCGTTTCGACCGTAGGAGGTCCGTTTCCTCCGTTTTGCGGTACGCCACACCCCTCCCGATCAACAGGACCCCCGTTTCGACCGTACGAGGTCCGTTTCCTCCGTTTTGCAGTATGCCACACCCCTCCCGATGAACAGGACCCCCGTTTCGACCGTAGGAGGTCCGTTTCCTCCATTTTGCGATACGCCACACCCCTCCCGATCAACAGGACCCCCCTTTCGACCGTAGGAGGTCCGTTTCCTCCGTTGTGCGGTACGCCACACCCCTCCCGATCAACAGGACCCCTGTTTTGACTGTAGGAGGTCCGTTTCCTCCGTTGTGCGGTACACCAGGCCTCATTTCCATCGCCTCTTCCGTCCAAGCCCTCCCGATGAACACGACCACGCATTCCGTTCTGACCCAGCCGGTTGGCTCCCACGCGTTCTGTTGCCTCTCGATGAACACGACGCATTCTGTTGCCTCCCCATGAACACGACACATTCTGTTTCCTCCCCATGAACACGATGACGACACTGTTTCTCCGTTCCGACCCAGCCATGTCAACGAGCCCTCGCCGTACGTATGCGCGAGTAGGCGTTCGAGACCCCGCCCGTATGTACACATACGTGGCCGTATTTTCTTTCTTGCACCCTGGCCGCCTCTACTACAACATGTGCACGCCTCTACATCCACCAGTATATATGTACATACACGTTCGCGACCAGAATGACAACGTTACGTATGCTTCGACCAGGTGGGTCCCGACTATCAGGCACTTCCTTGCTTGCGAAGATGTAGCTGGTGGGTCCCAGCAGTCAGGGGCAAACATTTTTTTTGTGAAATACGGTGGCCCGTCCGGTGGGTCCCCGCTGTCAGGTGGAGGAATAATTGTTTTGTGCGTAATAAGGAGGCACTTCCTTGCTGCAGCCATGGACCCAGCTGTCAGCGTCTCCACGCACAATACTCTTCCGATGGAAGTCGGTCGTTGACCACATTGACCACGCCGCGCCGAGAGCACCACGGCGGTGGACGATGGCGAGGCCTAGGAAGGGGACGATGCGGAGCCGGGGAAGACGCGGCAGTGGAAGCCCGCGCGGAGAGGAGTACGAGGGTTCACTGGTTCGACTGCGGTGTGAGGATGCCGTCGCTGCAGGGCCTGGCCAGCGGTGGGAATAGTAGGGGGCGGTGAGGCCTCCGCGGCAGCATAGCCGGCCATGGGAGGCAGGAGCATGCGGCACGACCGGCGCTGCTTTGGGCGGCTGGAGCAAGAAGACCAGAGGTTGAAGAAGCACTACGGCCGTTGGATGGACATCGTACGGTCACTGGAGCTAGAATCGTTCATATTGACTAAGTTGACAAAGCCCTTCAACCCCGTCAACTTAGTAGGCCCACAAGTCAGCCTCCCACGAAGGTGGGCCCAGCTAGCCGGGGAGTATTCATTTTTTTGTGCGTAATAAGGAGGCACTTCCGGTGGGTCCGAGCTGACAGCGGGGGGAACATTTTTTTCGTGAAATACGGTGGCTCGCCCGGTGGGTCCCAGCAGTCAGGGGGAAACGATTTTTTTCGCAAAATACTAGTGGCCCATCCGGTGGGTCCCCGCTGTCAGGTGGAGGAATGATTATTTTCCGCATAATAAGGAGGCACTTCCTTGCGGCTGCCGTGGACCCAACTGTCAGCCTCTCCACGCACAGTACACTTCCGATGGAAGTCGGTCTTTGACCACATTGACCACGCCGCGCCGAGAGCACCACGACGGTGGACGACGGCGAGGCATAGGAAGGGGACGACGCGGAGCCGGGGAAGATGCGGCAGTGGATGCGTACGCGGAGAGGAGTACGAGCGTTCACCGGTTCGGCTGCGGTGTGAGGCTGCCGTCGCCGCAGAATAACAGGGGGTGTGGGTGAGTACAGGGATGCCCTGGCCAGCGGTGGGAGTAGTAAGGGGCGCTGAGGCCTGCGCGGAAGCACAGCCGGCCACGGTAGGCTGGAGTAGGCGGTCCCGCCGGCACTGCTTTGGCGGCTGGAGCAAGAAGATCACAGATTGAAGAAACACGACGGCCGTTGGATTGACATCCAACGGTTACATCTGCTAGAATTGTTTGTTGACGTATATAATAACTAAAAAAATCTTGCATACGCGTCAACTAAACATGCCCACAAGTCAGACCACTCCCTCTTGTTTTTAATAATTTATATATAGCTCATGGAAACTTCTTATGCAATTTATTGCAGTCGTTTTTTTTGGTTGGCCAGGGCCAATTTCGCATATTTCTGTGGGTTCCAAACTATTTTTGATACCGAAATGTCCAGCCAGATTAAAAGTACTTTGAAGATATATTTAAATTAGGTTAATGGCCAGTGAAATAGGAATCTAAAAATGTGATAAAATTCAGAAATTATAAAGTAATTGCCAATTTGTCATCTTGTAGGATCGAGAAGAGGTGTCTAGAGGGGGGGGGGTGATTAGACACTAAGTACTAAAAGTTACAGTTTTTAATTTCCTTTAGTTCAAGTGGAGTTTTGGCACAAGTTTAACAAACACAATACATATCAAGCAAGCATGCAAAGAGTGTATGAGCAGCGGAAAGTATAGCATGCAACTTGCAAGAATGTAAAGGGAAGGGTTTTGGAAAATTCAAACGCAATTGGAGACACAGATGTTTTTGTCGTGGTTCCGATAGGTGGTGCTATCGTACATCCACGTTGATGGAGACTTCAACCCATGGAGGGTAACGGTTGCGTGAGTCCACGGAGGGCTCCACCCACGAAGGGTTCATGAAGAAGCAACCTTGTCTATACCGTCATGGCCATCACCCACGAAGGACTTGCCTCACTAGCGGTAGATCTTCACGAAGTAGGCGATCTCCTTGCCCATACAAACTCCTTGGTTCAACTCCACAATCTTGTCGGAGGCTCCCAAGTGACACCTAGCCAATCTAGGAGACACCACTCTCCAAGAAGTAACAAATGGTGTGTTGATGATGAACTCCTTGCTCTTGTGCTTCAAATGATAGTCTCCCCAACACTCAACTCTCTCTCACATGATTTGGATTTGGTGGAAAGAAGATTTGAGTGGAAAGCAACTTGGGGAAGGCTAGAGATCAAGATTCATATGATGGGAATGGAATATCTTGGCCTCAACACATGAGTAGGTGGTTCTCTCTCAGAAAATGTGTATTGGAAGTGTAGATATGTTCTGATGGCTCTCTCCATTAATGAAGAGTGGGTGGAGGGGTATATATAGCCTCCACACAAAAATCTAACCGTTACACACAATTTACCAATCTCGGTGAGACCGAATTGAGAAACTCGGTCGGACCGATTTAGTAAACCTAGTGACAGTTAGGATTTACGGTGGGACTGAGATGCAACTCGGTAGGACCGAAAAGGTTAGGGTTAGGGCATAACGTAATCTCCGTGAGACCGATTACACAAACTCGGTGGGACCGATTTTGGTAATAAGCTAACCAGAGAGTTGGTCAGGCAAACTCGGTGAGACCGATTACACAAACTCGGTGGAACCGATTTTGGTAATAAGCTGACCAGAGAGTTTGCATTGTAATCTCGGTAGTACCGATTGCTCAAACTCGGTGAGACCGATTTTGGTAATGGACATACACAGTGAGATTATGTCAGTGACAACGACACCTATGAGATCACAAGAATCCCTACTATGGTTAGCGGGGTGCGGGGTTGAAAGAAGAGCGGATCAAACAGATAGCACACGATTCGTTTATCCAGGTTTGGGCCACATGGATGCGTAAAACCCTACTCCTGCTTTGGTGGATGTATATCTGTGTTCTTGAACTAGCTACGGGGCGTCAAGAGTTCCCAAAAGCCAAATCCTTCTCCTGGTCGCCTCGGGCATCCTTTTATAGGAAAAAGGGGTTGCCAAAGTGGCACACAGGAGGTGGAAAGGGTACAGTGACGCGAGGTTATCCTTCGCATTACATGACAAGGCACATTTAATGCGTCTACTTAGGTGTCCTTGCTTTATCGGGGGCGGGGGCGAAGCCCGGCTCATCCGTCGCCGCTCCTCCTCGCGTTGACGCACCCTGGCCAGTGATGCCCGTGGTGCCATGTAGGCAGGCATGCAGATGAGGTGGCGCGGTGGCGCGGTGGCGGTGTCTTCACGAAGATCTGCATGCCGCCACGCAGGTGCCTGCGCAGTTGGTTGGGTCGGCAGCTGTATGCGAACGGCGGTGGAGACTTGGTTGGCGTGGGCCTGATGGTGGGATGTAGACGTCCTCGGCAAGGGCCTTGCCAGGGCCCCGGCAAGGGTCTTGTCACGGCACCTGCCGTCGTCCCCGACAAGGCGCTTGCCGGGGGTCTCGTGGTCTTCCTTGGCTGGTATCTTGCCAAGGGTCGTCGTCTTCTTAGTGCATATCTGATCTTGAGTGTTTCTTCACAAAGATCTGCATGCCACCACGAAGACGTCTCCTGAATCCTTGCCCCATTGGGGCAGTGGACCCAAGGGTGATTTGCTCCGTAGGCGTGGGGCGAGTTGCCGCGGCAAGGGTCTTGCCAGGGCTGGTAAAGCCAGTCCCGGCAAGGACCTTGCCGGGGGAGCCTGCCTCATCCCTTGGCTCTTCGTGGTCTTGGTCTTGGTGTTGCTCTAGTTACCTTGAGCTTCGGTCTTACCCTGGCTCACTTCCCTTGCCTTGCTTGGTGTGGTCGTGGGCGCGGCTCTGACTGCCCGTGCATAGTTATAGGGGTACAAAAAGTGTACCCCTCTTTTCGTACACCGACAGGAGCCCCCGGGCTTGGGCCACACATAAGTGCAACGCGTTGTTGGGCTAGACCCAAAAACGATGCGCGGGCAGGCGGGGCGGTTTTTACCGCGGTAAGATTTTTCGCGCGCTGCGCTTCCCACAACTCTTGCGCGTGGCGCGATGTGGGGAGGTGGGCGTGACGTGGGCGGCATGCGTGGGGTTGGTCTCTGCACGCATGCGTCACGTCGTAGTAAAGGGGCGGCTAGCGCCTTTCCCATAAACGGAGGGAGGCGTGGAGGCGCGGCCGATTTACTGAATGGGGCCGAGGCGCGGTCTTCAAGGCGTCCACTCCCCACGATCACGGGGTGGGGAGAGGTCGCCTCACCCGTCCCCTCGGTTCTGCGCGTCTGCCACGTGTCTCCCATGCGCTTGGGGTGGCAAACGGTGGAGGCGGGAAACCGGGCCGTCGCTGGTTGGGGAAGCGGGCTGGTCCTGGCTCCCTGCGCCTTCCGTGTCTTGATTGGCCGAGCGGGGCAGCCGAGCCCCATCCCTGTTCCTTTATAGAGAGCGGGAGGGGGGGATGGCGTCCCGCATTCTTCCATCTTCTTCTTCCTTCAGCTTCTGCTCCTCTCTTCCATCCGTCATGGAGAGGGGAAATCCCGGTCCTTCAACGGTGGCGGCGAGGGTCGCCGCTCGACAATGCATCCCTCCTTCTCTTGCACCTATGGTGGCAGAGCCGACTGCGAGGGGAAGAGGGAGGGGCGAGGCCGTGGGCGAGGCCGGGGCGCTTGGGGAAGAGGAGGACGGGGCGGCGCGCCGGCCTCGCCCCCGCCAGCAGTTCCTCCTCCAATGGAGGGCCATGTTGGGGATGACCCTTGTGAGTTCTTCGTCAGGCTGCGCCGGCCGCCGCGCCGTCGCCTTCGTCTCCCGACTCCATTCGCGCGGGAGATGGAGCTGGATCCGCCGGAGTCATTGCGGCTGCACATGAGGGGCTGTGGGATCAGTGGTACGCGGGTCCGCGTCGACTTCCCCGCTCCTCACGTGATGTATCTTCGTCAGGGATGGAAGACGTTTCCTTGTATCCACAGCTTGACGGAGGGGCTCACTCTCCATTTTAAGCTGGCGAAGGGTGGCCTTCTCTCCGTCAAGGTCTTCGGGCACTTTGGGACTCGTGCAAGGTACTGCGTGGAGAGCTCTTCTGATGGTGAAGATTCCTCCTCGAGCGAGAGTGACGAGGAGGACAGCGGCAGCAACGACGAGGGCGGTAGGTGGCAGGATGACGGGTCCGACTAGGCGTCGGGCATCGCTCCGTGCGGCACCGGCGACCCCATCATCCATGTCGCCGGCTCCTTGAACTTCTCGGGGTCGTCTCCTTGGGCGGCTGGCATCGGGAGGCTGCGGAAGAGGAAGAGGGCGGGCGGCAAGGCCGTCAAGTCGGAGTACGCGGGCGCTGACGCCTTCGACGCGTACTGACGTCCTGCCGCCTCGTCTTCGAGCTCTGCTTCCGGCGCTGCCATCACCATCCAGCCTTTGGACGGCCACCAAGATGTTCTCTTGGCGTCTTCTGCCACCCGTAGCTCGCCTAGGCGCTCCTTTTGCCCTTCTCGCCTCCTTGACCTGTCTCCTGAGGAGAGGGACAAGAAAGGGATTACGTGCACCTTATCTCTTTTTAGTTTGCAAGCCTTCGGGCCTTTGTTGAATTTAAAACTTGTAATCCCCTTGTTCATGTTTTCCATTCCCTATGGACTGTACCTGGGCGGGATGTTTTTTTAATGAAAAAGGGATGTTTGCCGGGTCATTTGTTTGCGGGTGGAACCCACGACAAGGAGTAAATCCTTGATATCTCTAAGATAAACATTTTCTCGCCCGACAACAGGCCTTGCCGTCTCCCCACCTCGCTCGACCTTTCTCACGCCTTTGGCGGAGGCAGGGATGAGGTGGGTTCAGGCTCCTTGTTTCATCCTTTCGCTGCCGCGACCATGACCAAACTTGGTCCCAGGAACGAGCCCTAGGGCCTAGAGTTAGGGGAGCACGGTAGCTTAAGGAAAAACGAGGTTTCACATACCTCAGTCCATAATGGAATGCATGATAAGGGATGAAGAACTTATCTGAAGCTGCAGCCCCTGGAATCCTGGTTTGCCATGGGTGAATCTTTGCTCTTGTAGTCCCCGGCAATACTGGCTCGCCGGGGTCTAAATGTTGGTCTGTTCCTTTTTCTTTGCAAGTGGCTTGGCAAGGATATCTGTGTGTCCTGCGAACCAAAGAAGACAAAAGAAGAACAAAGAGACACACACTCGACCTCTAAGCTAGGGGTTAGTCGCCGCTAAGCACTATCAACCCTAACCAAGGACGAGACTCGACCTAGCATGCATGCTATAACTTAGGGCGCCAACGCTTCATTTATTTATGCTCAGGGTCTGCGCCTGGCTTTGTACAAAGGGTTACATGCCTTGCTGGCACGACTTGTACAAAAGGTGGCTTGCCGGGGGGCCCGGCAAGCCGCGCCTTATGGGTAAAACTTGCGAAGATGCTCAATGTTCCAGGAGTTGCTCACCGAAACAGCATCTTCGGTCTCCAGGCGGACTTCGCCAGGCCTGGTGACTCGTATTACCTGATAAGGGCCTTCCCACTTTGGCATCAACTTGTTGGTATTCTTGGCCGATTGAACGCGCCGAAGAACAAGGTCGCCTTCCTCAAAGCTTCGGGCATGGACCTTGCGGCTATGGTAGCGGCGCAGGGCTTGCTGGTAGCGTGCTGCTCTCACAGCCGCCCGAAGACGATCTTCCTCAAGGAGCGTTGCGTCATCTTGCCGCAGTTGCTCTTGCTCAAGCTCATCATAAGCGAGCACTCGAGGTGACCCGTATATGAGTTCAGTGGGGAGAACTGCTTCTGCCCCGTATACCAGGGCAAAGGGTGTCTGGCCGGTGGCTCGATTTGGCGTCGTTCTGATCGACCAAAGAACCGTCGGCAACTCATCAATCCAGCGCCTTCCACTCTTGTGCAGCCTGCCAAAGGTCTTTGTGCTTAGGCCTCGCAACACTTCAGTGTTTGCCCTCTCAGCTTGACCATTGCTTCGTGGGTGAGCAACGGAAGCGAAACAGACTTTGCTGCCGAGGTCTTGGGTATATTGCATGAAGGTGTGGCTTGTGAACTGCGTGCCGTTGTCGGTGATGACCCTGTTGGGTACACCAAAACGGTACACTAGTCCCTTGAAGAACTTGACGGCTGACTGAGTTGTGACCTTCCTCACTGCTTCCACCTCTGGCCACTTTGTGAACTTGTCGATTGCGACGTACAAGTATTCAAAGCCCCCGACAGCGCGGGGGAAAGGACCCAGTATGTCGAGCCCCCAGACCGAGAAGGGCCAGGAGAGAGGAATGGTTTGGAGGGCTTGAGCTGGCTGATGAAGCTTCTTTGAATGGAACTGACACGCATCACACCTGGTGACCAGTGTCGTCGCATCCTGGAGGGCAGTGGGCCAGAAGAAGCCTTGCCGAAATGCCTTGCCGGCAAGGGCCCTCGACCCTATGTGGGATCCACATATGCCTCCATGTATCTCTGCCAACAGCCCCAATCCTTCCTCTCGAGGGATACACTTCAATTTCACACCATTCGGCCTCTTTCTGTACAGAACATCATCGACAAACTGGTACATAGCAGACCGACGGGCTACTTTTTCCGCTTCTTCCTGCTCCTCAGGAAGTTCCCCTGTTTGGAGGAACCGGACAGTGTGCTATGCCCACGCTGGAGCCTGGGGCTCGACGGCGAGGACCAAAGGCATTTCCTCCGCTATAGGAGCGGCTGTCTCCACGGCAAGAGCTTGGTCCCCCACCGGAGCTAGCCGTCCCGTGGCGGGCTCAGTGTCTCCGACAACATTCTTGCCGACGGCTCCGGGGAGCTCGGCGGGAAAGTACTTGTCGGGCCCTGATTTCCTCCTTTTGTTCTGCTCTGTTGATGGATCAACGGATGGCTGAGTTAGCCGAAGCACAAAGGTACCTGGTTCCACAGGTAGCTTGAGGGCAGCGCATTTTCACAGGTAATCGACGATGTCATTCTCCGCACGGGGAACGTGTTCTGCCTGTATACCGTCAAAACGCTCTTCCAGCTTTCTCACTTCATCCACATAGGCCTTCATTAATGGGCTCTGGTAATCCTTGTTGACTTGCTTGACGACAAGTTGCGAGTCGCCCCTGACGACGAGTTTCTTGATTCCGAGGTCCGCCGCGATCCTAAGACCAGCAAGCAGCCCTTCGTACTCAGCCGTATTGTTTGTTGACACCTCCCTGGGGAAGTGCATCTGGACCATGTACTTGAGGTGCTCTCCGGTGGGCGCGACAACCAGTACGCCAGCCCCGACACCCTGTAAGGAGAAAGCTCCATCAAAGTACATGATCCAGTCGCAACTTGCCTCCTTGCCGGGGAGAGCAGTCTCTTGGGCTTCTTCGTCAGGCGTCGCGGTCCATTCTGCAACGAACTCCACCAGGACTCGGCTTTGAATCGTCGAGGTACTCTCAAACTTGAGGCCAAAGCTGGACAGTTCCAGTGCCCACTCTATGATTCTTCCCGTTGCGTCTGGATTGTGCAATATCCGTTGTAGAGGGAGGCGAGTGACGACAGTGATTTCGTGCGCTTGGAAGTAGTGACGCAGCTTCCTCGAGGCCATAAGAAGGCCGAAGAGCAGTTTTTGCACACCGGAGTACCTTGATCTAGCCCCCTGCAGGAGGGAACTAACAAAGTAGACTGGGTGCTGCATCATTTTCTTCCTCGGCGGCATCCCAACTGGTTGTGTCATCTCTGCATCGATGGCATCGGGCTCTGTCGCTGCTATTACCTCGTCATCAATTTCTCTCTGCGCCACTAGCGCGGCGCTGACCACCTGGTTCGCTGCCGCCAAGTATAGCAGCAATGGTTCCTGTGGCTTAGGCGCAACTAGTATTGGTGCGGAGGAGAGGTACCTCTTCAACTCTTGCAATGCTGCTTCGGCTTCTGGCGTCCACTCCATCGGGCCCGCCTTTTTCAAAATCTTGAAAAAGGGAAGGGCGCGCTCGGCGGACTTGGAAATGAACCTGCTCATGGCGGCAATGCAACCAGCAAGCCAATGCACATCCTTGACTCGCTTGGGTGCTTCAGTCTGCTCTATAGCTTTGATCTTGTCCGGATTGGCCTCTATCCCGCGTTGTGACACAAAGAACCCGAGAAGCTTGCCGGACGGGACGCCAAAGACGCACTTCTCAGGGTTCAGCTTGAGATTGATCTTGCGTAGGTTTGCAAATGTTTCTTGTAAATCCGGTATGAGGGTTGCCCCGTTCTTGGTTTTGACCACTATATCATCCATATAAGCTTCCATATTTCTATGGAACTGAGGTTCAAAACCAATCTGGACCGCCCTTGCAAACATTGAGCCAGCACTCTTCAATCCGAAAGGCATCCGTAGAAAACAATATGTACCACATGGGGTGATGAATGTTGTCTTCTGTTCGTCTTCTCTCGTCATGAAGATCTGGTGGTAGCCGGAGTAGGCATCGAGGAATGACAATAGATCACACCCAGCCGTGGAGTCAACAATCTGGTCGATGCGAGGCAACGGGAAAGGGTCTTTGGGACAAGCCTTATTGATATCTGTGTAATCAATACACAACCTCCACTTCCCATTCGCCTTGCGCACTACCACTGGATTGGCCAACCACGTTGGATGGAGCACTCCTCTCGCCAAACCCGCCGCTTCCAGTTTTCGGATCTCCTCTGTGATGAACTCTTGCCGTTCCAAAGCTTGCTTTCAGACCTTCTGCTTGACGAGCGGTGCATGAGGATAGACAGCAAGGTGGTGCTCAATCACCTCCCTGGGAACGCCGGGGATGTCGGACGCTTGCCACGCAAACACATCGACATTCGCCCGCAGGAAGGTGACGAGCGCGTCTTCCTATTTGTCGTCAAGGGCGAAGCTTATGGTGAAAGCCCCTCCTGTGCCATCCTCCTTGAGGGAACCTTCTTGGTCGCCGACGGCGTGGCCTTGGACTTCTTGTTCTTGCCGGTGGAGCTCTCTGGTACGTCCTCGACGGGAGCACTACACTCCGAAGAGGTGCGCTTACCGGAGTGGGTGCCCGAGGTCTCACCGGTCTTCTTCTTCTTCCCTCCCGGGGCTCCAGTGGCAGGAGCAAGTGCCTTAGCAGCGGCAGCTGCTGCAACTGCTTGTTGGTAGAGTTGGTCAGCGCAGATCAGCGCATCTTTCTTGTCGGATGGGACGGTGATGATCGTCACAGGGCCCGACATCTTTAGGGTGTTGTAGGCGTAGTGTGACGCCGCCATGAACTTGGCCAGCGCTGGGCGGCCAAGGATCCCATTGTAAGGCAAGGGGATCTTGGCAACATCGAACACGATCCTTTCTGTCTTGTAGTTCAGATCACTCCCAAAAGTCACGGGTAGCGTGACCTTCCCCTTTGGTTGACTTCTTCCCGAGTTGACCCCCTGAAACGTGCCCGTCTCTTCGAGGTCTCCATCAGGAATCTGCAGCTTCTCGATCACGGCAGGCGAGATTAAGTTTAGACCGACCCCGCCATCGACTAGCATCTTTGTCACCTTGAGGTTGCGTATTGTTGGTGAAACCAACAATGGCAAGCACCCGACTGCAGTAGTGCGATCAGGGTGATCCTCAGTGTCAAAAATGATAGGTGTGCTGGACCACTTTAGCGGCTTTTGGGCATCGAACGACGGCTCTGCTGCCGTAATCTCACGTGCCCACTGTTTAAGCTGGCGGTGAGAGGTATGCAGCGAGGCGCCGCCGTCGACACACATGGCCTCTGTAGCTTTCTGAAATTCTTGGTCACCAGACTCGTCGTCCTCTTCGTGATCATCGTCTTCTGCTTCTTGTCGCGGCCCCGGGCGGGCCTCTCCTGCTGTGTATCCTTGCCGCGACGGCCCGCCTGGCCGTCATGCTTCTTGCCGGACCCCTCGGCGCCGTCTTGGCCCTTCTCCTTGTCCCGCCTCTCATATTCAGCCTTTTGCTTCTCAGCAAGTAGCTCAACCTGTCGCCAGTTCTGGAGATCATGGCCTTTGGTGTGATGCATCTTGCAGTATTGCTTGTCAGAGTTCCCTGGCTTCTCGGCAGCCGCCAAGGCCCAGCAGGCGACACACCAGGCAATTTCCTTGCCGGGGTCATCTGCCTTGGTTTTCTTGGCAGAGCCGGCGTCATCAGATCCCTCGACGGCAAGCACAACTTTACCCTTGCGTTTCTTGTTGCGGCGCCGGCCTTTCTTCGCTGGGGTGGCAGTATCCTCATCTGAAGAGTCGGTTTCCATGCCGGCATCTTCGCCGGGGTACTTCCTTCCCTCTTCAGCACGGGCACATCTGTCAGCAAGAACGTAGAGTTCTGCCACATCCTTCACCTTGTTCATTACAAGCTCTTCGCGCATCTTGCGGTTATGCACGTTCTGATGGAACGCGCTGATGATGGCGGCAGGGTGAACATCAGGGATATTGTACTGTACTCGGTTGAACCTCTATATATACTTGCGCAGACTCTCGCCTCCCTTCTGGGGGATGACGTGCATGTCGCTTGCTTGGCCATGGGCTTGGTGACCCCCAGAAAAGGCGCCAACAAACTCATGGCACAAATCCGACCAGGAGGAAATAGAGTCTACCGACAAGTGCATCAACCATGACATGGCATTGGGTTTAAGAGCTAACGGAAAGTAATTCGCAAACACATTATCGTCGCGGGCTCCGGCAGCTTGCATCGCGATGGTGTAGATGCCGAGGAACCCCGACGGGTGGGTCTTGCCGTTGTACTTCTCGCCAACGTCAGGTTTGAAGGTGCGGTGAGTGGGCCACTGGAACTGCCGCAGCTCACGGGTAAAAGACGGACAGCCTACCTCGTAAGGTAGGCTTCCAGGGCTCTCCGGTGCCGGGTGGTTCGCAGCAGGCCCTGCTCGCCTGTCTGACTGGTGGCGCGCTCTGCGCCGACGCTCGATAGTGGTTCGAGCGTCTTCATGGGCTCGTTCCCGAAGAACTTGGCGCTGGTCACAGTGGGTCTGTGGGTCGGACGACGCTATGGAGATGCCATCGCCCGTGACGTCGCGACGAGTCGGCGTCCACGGTACCGAACGGGGAGGAGGCGAATGCACCGTGGTCGCGGCGCCGCCGGCCCTTCCGCCACTGGTGCGTGGGACTCCATCGGAGCATCGACCCGGGGGCTCCACCGGACTCGGTTCGTCTTTGTTGGCCACCGCAACAAGGCTTCGGATAGTGGTTCTCCATTCTCGAGTTTCTGCGTAGCAGGAGGAAAGTCGAGGAGCAACTGCGCGCGCGCCAGGGCCTCTGCTGGCGTCGGCGGCAGCGAAACCTGCACGGATTGCGACGCGCTTCGACTTCTGACCATGTCAGAAGGAGCTCTATCACGATCCCGCAGTCGCATGCTGTTTTGACCAGCGCTTCGGCGAACGGGCAGGTCTTCTACGTCCCGGGAGTGGCGCTCGGGGCCCTTCCCGCGGCGACACCCGGGATCTTCGACGTGATGACGCTGTTCTTCGCGCGCAGCCTGGGAGGAGCGCGCTGTTGACGCCGGCGTGGGAGTTTTGGAGGCCCTTACGTCGCCTTCGAGTGATGCGGCAGCGACCTTGGAAGGCCCTGCGCCACCCGTGGAGGGCCTGGCTCCGTCTTTGGATTTGGCGGTGCGTGGCCCGTTACCAGGCGCACGAACATCGCCGCCTCCCAAACTCCGGCTGCTGGGACGGTGTTGGTGTTCGCGAGCGGCGCCCCAGGTCCTTTCTGTGTCCGGTCCGCTGCTCGCCCGCGTCGGGACAAGCTGTCCGGCTCCCGACTGGCCGCCCGCCACCGTTGTCTTCTTCTTGGGCGCCATGACGACGAAGAAGCGCCGGACTAAATGCTAGAGCCGATTCTCACAACTGCGCCCCCTACCTGGCGCACCAAAGATGTCGGTGAGAACGACACCTATGGGATCACAAGAATCCCTACTACGGTTAGCGGGGCGCGGGGTTGAAAGAAGAGCGGATCAAACAGATAGCACACAATTCGTTTATCCAGATTCAGGCCGCATGGATGCGTAAAACCCTACTCTTGCTTTGGTGGATGTATATCTGTGTTCTTGAACTAGCTATGGGGCGTGAAGAGCTCCCAAAAGCCGAATCCTTCTCCTGGTCGCCTCGGGCCTCCTTTTATAGGGAAAAGGGGTTGCCACAGTGGCACACAGGAGGTGGAAAGGGTACAGTGACGCGAGGTTATCCTTCGCATTACATGACAAGGCACATTTAATGCGTCTGCTTAGGTGTCCTTGCTTTATCGGGGGCGGGGGCGAAGCCCGTCTTGTCCGTCGCTGCTCCTCCTCGCGTTGACACGCGCCCTGGCTAGTGATGCCCGTGGTGCCATGTAGGCAGGCAAGCAGCTGAGGTGGCGCGGTGGCGGTGTCTTCACGAAGATCTGCATGCCGCCACGCAGGTGCCTGCCCAGTTGGTTGGGTCGGCAGCTGTATGCGAACGGTGGTGGAGACTTGGTTGGCGTGGGCCTGATGGTGGCCCGTAGACGTCCTCGGCAAGAGCCTTGCCAGGGCCCCGGCAAGGGTCTTGTCGCGGCGCCTGCCGTCGTCCCCAGCAAGGTGCTTGCCGGGGTCTCGTGGTCTTCCTTGGCTGGTATCTTGCCAAGGGTCGTTGTCTTCTTAGTGCATATCTGATCTTGAGTGTTTCTTCACAAAGATCTGCATGCCACCACGGAGACGTCTCCCGAATACTTGCCCCATGGGGTAGTGGAGTCAAGGGTGATTTGCTCCATAGGCGTGGGGCGAGTTGCCGCGGCAAGGGTCTTGCCGGGGCTGCTAAAGCCGGTCCCGACAAGGACCTTTCCGGGGGAGCCTGCCTCGTCCCTTGGCTCTTCGTGGTCTTGGTCTTGGCGTTGCTCCAGTTACCTTGAGGTTCGGTCTTACCCTGGATCACTTCCCTTGCCTTGCTTGGTGTGGTCGTGGGCGCGGCTCTGACTGCCCGTGCACAGTTATAGGGGTACAAAAAGTGTACCCCTCTTTTTGTACACCGACAGATTGCAATCCCATCTCGGTGAGACCGAGATCCCTATTAGTGAAACCGATTTGCCTAGGGTTTGTGGCAGTGGTTATGACATCTGAACTCGGTGGCGCCGGATAGAAAGAATCGGTGGGGCCGAGTTAGACTTTTGGATTAGGTCATATGTGGATGTGGAAAGATAGTTGAGGGTTTTGGAGCATATCACTAAGCACTTTTGAGCAAGCAAGCCATTAAGCAACACCTCATCCCCTCTTGATAGTATTGGCTTTTCCTATAGACTCAATGTGATCTTGGATCACTGAAATAGAAAATGTAGAGTCTCGATTCTTGAAGCTTGAGCCAATCCTTTGTCCTTAGCATCTTGAAGGGGTTCCACATCCTTTAGTCCATGCCACCTAATTTGTTGAACTTGTCTGAAACATACTAGGTAAAAGTATTAGTCCAACAAGAGATATGTTGTCATTAATTATCAAAATCACCCAGGGAGCACTTGTGCTTTCACATATGTTTTTATATTTACAACCCATTTCATATTACTTTCAAGATTTGCAGGCGTCTTGAAAGAGTTGCAACCCATCAGGGCGTAGAAAAATAAGTAGGCCTGGATTGGGTATTCTTCAGAAAAAAATAAACTGGGCTCATTTTCACAAAGAAAAAATAGCTGGGCTGGTCACATGGTGAACATAAAATATAAGCCTGGGCTAGACGGGCCACAGCCCAGTTCAAACCCTGCTCCGTCTCAACAATACCAAACAAAAAAAATACTGCTCGAGTAGCTACGTCCTAGGTGTCAGCCGATCTTGTGTTGTTCTCTTGTCTATTGACTATATACGCTCACAATGTCGTGGGTCCCAGATGTCAGGAAAACACTAGGAGTAAGCATTTTATTTTTCCATATGCTGACGTGGTGGGCCCCTACTGTCATCCTCTCCAGGTACTTTTGCCGATTCCTATTGTTTGTTGACCATGCTGACAGCACGAGAGGGTGGGGCCGCGGCCAGCGCACCAAAGCGCGCAGAGGACGTCGGCGTTAACGATTTAGGAGACGGTGGGGCGGTGATCCGTGCGCTGAGGCGCAGCCAGCCGTGGGAGGCGGAAGCAGGCGGCCCCGCTGGTGCTGGTTTGGTTTTGGCGGCTGGAGGAAGACAGAACTGAAGAAACACGACAGACTGTAAAAGCAGCAGGAGTACTTAACAACCTTAACTGAAACCAGTAGGGGCACTTAACGACCAAAGCTGAAAGCAGTATGAGTACTTATACAGGTTCAACTGTACAAAGCACGCCTCGAACAGTGCTACTTTGCCTACAGTTAACCAAGGGTGAGGCCGCCAAGCCCCAGGACAAGGCCCAGGCGCCACCCCGCGCATCCACAACCTTCTGAAAGCGGCTTCATCTTGCAACGTGGTCAATAAACATGATATTCGCTTTAGAGCCATGGAAAAGCATGAACATAATCTTCTGTCCTATTCTCCAAGATGGACGGGCCTTCATTATTTGAGACCACCCATGAATAAGTATCTTTTCACCTCCAAGGGGAATTGAGTAGGTCGACATAAACATCATGTTGTGACCAAGCGCAAGTCTGACCCGACCATGGTCAGGCATCTGTATAGGAACAATAGAACTCGGCAGTTCCTGTTTCAAGAAGATCACAGCTGTAAAACATTGTATAAGCAATAGTTTATGAACAACATATATAACAGAAAATAGCTCGTACCATAAGTTTCTCGACACGGTTGGACCTGTTCAACGAGTGCAGCAGTGTCAGACATATCCCACGTGGCCTTCCACCATTGAAACGCCCCACAAGGACCTCAAGACGATCAATAAAGTGTAGGAACTTGTGGATGTCGATCCAGTCAACTTCAGTGCCATTAGTAACAGCCGAGTTATTACAGAGTAACAAACGAGCAGACTGCTTAACTCTGAAAAAACCTACACGTGCCACCAATTATAAGAAAATATTAGTTAGAGGTAGCATCTTCGTGAGAGATTCATTGCTACTTCTAAAGTTAAATTGTGATTAGTTAGACAGAATAGGTGGATTAAGAAGTAATCGAGGCAACAAGCAAGAATCAGATACAAAACTAACATGGATGAACAATTGGAACGACGTCGGGGTGGAAGATCGCAGTGAAGATGAGACCAGGTTCTGCTATTTCCATCAACATTTGTGCGCCAACTTTCAGTCCGTAACACTTGAGAAAGTTTATCCAAGTTCGGCCATAAAAAAAGCGGCGATCTTCTTGGTTCATGAACCCAACTCGGAACTTATATCCATGGCTTGTCTTCACTGTGACCATTAAACTAGTGTATTCAGTTATGGCAAGGCCGAGCATCTTGAGTACATGTGTTCCGGCAGAGCAAATAATACACTGTAGGAAAAATAATATGAGAACACAACATGTTCAGAAAACCCCCACCCTCCCGGATAGAAAAGAAGATTCTAGGAACATACTGTGCGCGTTTCAAAATGCTGTGTTAGGATGAGAAGGAACAAGTGTGGCGTCTCGCCGAGGGCGCAGAAACCTGTAGGGTACTCGCACTTTGGGCACTGCAAATGAAACACACTAAATTCAGTAGGAAGAAAAATGCATCAACGGTGGCGGCTCCCGTCCTAGGATTACCTGCTACCAAGGGACTTGGGTTTTTCGGGGATGGATGAAGAATTCGTACCTGGTTCTCCATGAGAAAACCCTATGCAATCGCCGAGCGGGGGTTTTCTCTGAACAAGCAGACAAGGGAGAAGGGGATTCAGCCAGTGAAATATTGCCGCTTCGTCCGTCCAGCTTACTTCTAAAGCTGGAAAGGGGGGGTTGTGATTTGATGACTTATTGGGCATTACTGCGGCGCTACGACCAGGGTGTGTCTACCGTGAAGTTGTGCACTCTAATTTGTGCATATGGCACGTGGACCCCGTTGCCGGTTGCCCCACATATCAGCGAAAGGAAGTAGAAAGACGGGAGTAACTAGTTACACATAAATATTTTTTGACAGAGAGATACTCCCTCTGTAAAGAAATATACAAATCTTTTATATCACAGGCTGACCTTGCCGAGAAATATACTCCCTCTGCAACGCACGGGCATTATGGGGGTTCAGCTTTTTTATGGGGGTTCAGCTGAGAATATAATACTCAGATAGGCTCACAGTTCTGGACTTTGGGCCGCAGGCCGACCCTGCATGTTTGGGGGCCCATGTGTTCTACCTCAACACTTTTCATATTGCAAGTGATCGGTACTATGCTGGTTTTAGATGCTGTCGCAAGGCGAATACACAAAATTGAATAAAGCACGACAGCTGTTGGAATGAAATCAAACGACAGTTCCTAACCAGCAATCAGAGTTGCAATTCTATCAACGATATACCATGTGATAAATAATACTGTCGTACTACTTATATACACAGGACCAGAGCAGATGCAAGTGCAAGTGTTGGTGCAGGTGCCGAAGCCGCTGCTACTGCCGGAGATGGTGCTCCCTGTAGAGCTGGTACCGGTGTCGGAGCAGGTGCCGGTGTCGATGCCCGATCCTCTGGTAGATCAGACTGATCCGCTGACGTGGTCAATCCTCAGCTGGATCAGACCGAGCTGCTGCCGCTATCAGTGCTAGAGCAACTACCGGTGCTCGATCTGTGCGAGACAACGGCGATCGTGTCTGGTCTGCTATGATCAGCTTTCTAACTTGACTAGGATCCGTGACCGTGATCCAGTCTTTTTCTTCATTTCTTTTAAACGCGAGAAGGACTAATTGTGGCATTTTTGTTAAACCAAACTGCAGTTCATCATAGGGATTCAACTTGTACTCAGACAACAGACTGATCCAGTTTTTTCTAGTAATATAAGTGATGGACGGTGCTTTCGTTACTGACACGACATAAGAAGTGAAACCTGCAAAAATAGCCATCGTAGAGGAAACCAAACGGTTTATTCTGTGATGAATGTCACATGGCAAAACCTGCATCGTAAAATTGCAGGAAAAGAAAGAAAACATGACATTAAATCAATAAGATTTAGACAGTAAACCAATAAGATTTACTTGATGTGACACGAGTGAATCCTTACCAGGAAATCACTATGTTTAAGTACTAAACAGAAGATTGATCGTCCAACTACGCGTGGCATGCAGGGGCCCCGCCTACTCCCACAAGCAGGACGGTCTAAAGGTCGTGACAAATCGTATGGACCGAACATCCATGGGACTGGAAATCCTGGTGGGTGCGATAAACCCTGCAACGCATACAGATATTGGACTGTAACCATAATTGATAGACCGTCCTCACAAAAAATATTATATGGATACTTCAAAATATACAGACTAAATTGAGTGGACATACATTAACATAGACCGTTCTCAGGACTGACCACACACCAAAAGCGGCAGTACTAATAAACAATACAGGGTTCACAAACACAAATCAAGTACTGAAAAATAGTACTTACTACAGACAAGCAAAGTTGCACTAACTAAACTCTACAGGCTATTTCTTGCCACCGACCTATGGGATGAACCCCGCATAACTGACTAGGCCATGGACTTCATGTGAGATGTCTACATGCACTATCACCATCTTGTCAACCTTGGAGAACCTAACAGAGTGGTCTTTCCACTCATAAACATGACGATGAAGACATGCCGCATCGGATTTGTTGGGAAGCTTTACAAGAACCACACCCTTCGTAATCGAAGGCACATCCAGGAAATTGTTGTGGTCAAGTACAGCCTCAAGAACACGCCTCACAACAATGCTACTTGAAAACACTAGTTCAGGACACGTGGCAACAAGGACACAGTAGCTGGATAGTTCAGCAGTAGAACTCATCATCAGGTCTTCCAGTTCACACGACATGACTCTGAGAACTTCATCTCCACCGCGGACCTGGTTCTAATTCAAACAGAAACCATAATTTATTACTACCTCCGTTCAGAAATATAAGATGATTTTCGATATTATACTCCATATATGACTACGTATACGCACAGAAATGAGTGAACAAAGACACTAGAACATGTCTTCAAAGGCATGAGAGCAGAGGGATTACATGCAATATCCATAACACAAGTTACTGAGGCAAATATACCCTCTTAAAAGGTAGCATTGATGTTCATAAAGTACTCCCTCTGTCCCAAAATTCTTGTCTTAGATTTGTCTAGATACGGATGTATCAAGTCACATTTTAGTATTAGATACATCCGTATCTAGACAAATCTAAGACAAGAAATTTGGGACAGAGGGAGTAGTTGAAAGTAATCTATAAGAAATCAGTGTCAACCTCTCGCATGTTTTGGTCAAAAGAGGAATTTAGAACCGTCATTTGGCACACAAAAATCACATGCAAGATCACCCAGAAAGTTTTACTACTAGTACTAGTACTGCGTGTTAGATGAAAAAACACGATCAAGATCGAGAAAAAGATCGTCTAGAAGAGATATTACCTGGACTTGCTTAATGAGGGATCCCGAAGAGGGGGCTTGGACAGGGCGATGGCTTTGAGCTTGTCTACGGTAGTCTCAGCGGGGTGCTTGCGCTTCTTCGTACCATGAGCCTCGACGGTTTTGGCCGGAGCCATAGACATCACTTCGGCCAGTGCTCCAGCGTCCATCAAGAAACTGTCAAATAGAAATAAAAGAAGAAAAGAGAGGGAGTTATAGGATCAGTCTCGGGATTGCAGACCGGGCCTTGGCCAGAATCAACACCATTGATGCGCTCACGTTTCCTTCTTTGGGAGAGAAGAACAATGGCAGAAGCAGGTCAGGGTTTTCTTGAAGAAATGAGGAACAAGATGAGGTAGAAGCGAGGGTTGGGTAGAGAGGAAGCTGAGAGAGAAGAGTGAAATGATGGTTGCTTCATCCGTCCAACTTACTGCTGGAAAGGAGGGGGTTTTGTGATTTGACGGCTCATTGGGCATTACTGCGGCGCTTCGATCGGGGTAGTCTACCGTCACTCTACTACGGAGTAATTTAGTGCATGGCTGGTGGACCCCGATGCTGGCTGTCCCACACATCGGTGAAAGTGAGTAATTTAGTGCATGGCTGGAGGAGGATCCGCATGGTAGAGCATGTCCACTGTTTTTCAGAAGAAAAAAATGATTACAGCAAGCGTTTCCACTCGTACGACGGAGGAGTGCGAAACACAGCAGCCACTTGAACATACACAGTGCTCCTACTACTAGGCATGTGCAGTGGTTCATACGTCAGTACTACACAATCTTGTTGCTAGTGTAGTAAGATATGACGATAACAAATGATGTTGTGCGCATGTCAACTACTCCTATATGTAACATAGTACCACTTTTTCGACTGTCCGGTCGAGAATGAATGGTGAGATCAATGTTAATAGAACTAGGTCCACAGCGCACGGAGAGTACGGTGCTACACTACTCCACGAAACATGAACCATATGAAGTACGAATAGTGTTAGGCAGGGTGTATGAAGGGTGCACGGGATGGGAGCAAAAGTTCCCTTCTCGACCCACTTTTGGGTGTTTGGTAGAGTGCATGAAGGGTGCATGAGTCCACACTAGTAGGTTGACAAAAATACACGAAGAGGAAACAACTATATTGAGATGAGAATGCAACCAAACACACCCACACGCTTTGTGCTACAGTGACTGATCTGCACCGTCTGAGTTTGCTCCAATGATCATGTTGCGCCGAGACATGGACATGCCCATGCAGAGGGCGCCTAAACACCACCGAAGTCCCCCTGCTTCTCGAGGCGCATGACGTTGGTGATGCAGGGTGCAACCGCCCGCAGAGCCCGCTCCCGGTCGGCAGGAGCCAGCTCGTCAAAGACGGCGTCCAATGGCACGAATGGATTCCGGTGACGGAGCCTTGAAAGGATTCGCCCGGCAACGACGACGGCAGCCCGCAACCCCTCCTTGTCCAACTCAGCCCCCACCATCGCGTGGAGACGGCTCAGCTGCTCGAAGATATAGGTGAAGAAGGAGACCAGGTCAGGAAGCCGCAGCTCGTTGAAGTTGACCGGTGGTCGAACAGGTTTACTCCCGACGGCCGGCATCGTCACGCTAGCACGATGGTAGGCATCGCGCAACCACAACACGTGCATGGCAACTTGGTTCACCAAGTGGCTGAGGCGATCTTGGACCTCGTCACGATCGGCCCGCTCGCGCTCCAGCCGGCTCCCCTGACGGCCTATCGTATCTCCCGCTTTCTGCAGCAACACCGCCGACGCCTCGAGCACCTTTGTGGTGGACGCCTGCCGCTTTTGAAGCTCCGTGAACTCCCGCACATAACGGGGGAGCATGGCACTCCTCTCCTCCTTGAGCTCACGGAGCTCCACGTCCTTGGCCCTGAGCTCCACATCCTTGGCATGGAGCTCCTGTGTCAGGCGCCTCACCTTGGACTCCGTGATCTGCTGCGCCGCCATGGCACCAGGTAGAAGCAATGGGGAGAGGAAGCAAAGGGGGCGAAATGGCTGAAAGGCAATGCAATCTACGGGAAGGCGGAGGGAGTGGGGAATCTTTTGGTTTTCACCACGGTAAACACCAGTCGACGACTTCTCACATCAGGGACCAGTGGGTTTTTACAGGCGGAGCCATCATGACTAATTGCTGCCGCGCCTGCTCCCGTCAATCAAAAAATTAAAAATCCTGCCGCGCCTGCTCCCGTCAATCAAACAATTAAAAATCCTGCCGCACCCAAACACCAGAGGAACGCCGCGGTGGATATTTAAATTTACCTGCCGGCAAGTAGATAAAAAAGGGGTGAAAAAACAAATGTGGCGGCGGCCTAGCTAATCGATCGAACTAGCCCAACTAGCTAGCCACCGTGCTTCATTGATGTACTCGGCGGGAAAAGTGGTCTTTCGTGATTTGACGACTCATTTACTTGCTTCGGCGCTATGACCGAGGAGGACCCAGAAAACGCGCGGTAGGGCATCCCACGTCAGGAAGAATATATGCGTGCACCACCCGGGAGGACCCCGAAACCGCGCGGTAGGGTGTGCCACGTCTCGGCACGGAGGAAAAAGGTGCGTGTAAAAATATACTCTATCAGACATAGTACCTATGGTTCGACCTCGGGACCCAGCCAGTCGGTCAAAAACACCCCACTAGCCACACAGCTTCATCATGCAAACGTGGCACAGAGGATAGATGTGGTTAGCTCCGTCTCGACCAGCCACAACGTCTCTTGTTCTAGGCGATTCTTCTATTTTCCAAGCTTTTTTTAGTTGTAATAACACCACGGCAAGCTAGCGCCGCTCTTCGTGTGTGGCCGTGCAAAGGTTAGACGATGGAGAGAAGAGAGATTGAGATCGCAGACCTGGGACCCACCAGTAAGTGAGACAATGGTCATGCACGTGTTGACGAGGCACTCACTCTACTCTACTCAGCGCAAGTAATGTATAAATAAAATCAAGTTATGGGACAAAGCCAACAATCGTTCGTTTTTTCAGGCTATCGACTTACGCTTTGTAGTCCAGGTTGCCAGTTCGAATCTCGTCTTTCAGATTTGTTAGTTTTAGGTCCAAATTTGATTAATGACAAGTGGGACCCCCATGTGTTCTTTCGATAATTTAGCGTATGATGGTTTTTTTGAACAAGCACTTTGCGCGGTTAGACAAGTAACGGCACGAGTTACATGTATTTTGCAAGTTTACGAGAAAAAATGACAGCAGCATAAAATATCACATCCACCCCACACCTTAGATACTATGGTGATACGAGTTTTTACACCGTTGGAAGTGAGATCCAATGGCTTGGGAGTAGTCTTTGTAATTATGCGCAGTTTCCAAACTCTCCAAAGGTTTTTTTGCAAATAAAACATTCAGGCCTCGTGTGTGCCGCTGCATCTTCGATCCAATGGCTCCCCGGTGCTCATATTAGGTGCTCCCCGTAGCTTAATTACTAGCTACGGTGATATGAGCATCTAGGTCGTATGATCAGTGATCAGATGGCACATGCGTAGTACTTGTACTTTCTGCGCATTTCCCGAACTCTATCAGCCGTATATTGCAAAACCATTCAAACCTCCTATTATGGGCCGTTAGATCTCAGTGAACTCGTATCACCATAGAATCTAAGGTGCGGGAGCACCTCATACTCCCTCGTGCGAGAAAACATAAGGTGTTATCGCAGCTTGGATGCTACGGTGATACGAGCTTGGAGGTCGTTTGATCTGAGATCCAATGGCATCTGAGCAGTCTTTGTGCTTGTAAGCAGTTGCCGAACTCTTTTGGGGTTTTCTGCAAAAAACCATTCAAACCACCGAGGAGGTGTTGGGTCACAAATCCAACACCTCCGAAGAGCTTGTATCACCAAAGCATCTAAGGTGTGGTAGCACATGATATTCTTACATACAGGAGAATATGATGTCCTCCTTCATCTTAGATGCTATGGTGATACGAGCTTCGAGGTCGTTGGATATGGGATCAAAGGGCATCTAAGTAGTTTTTGTACAAATTGTGTGCAATTCTCAAACTCATCAAGGTTTCCTGCAGAAATATTAAGACACATCATGTGAGCTGCTATATCTCAGATCTACAAGCTCCAAGCAACTCGTATCGGCATATAGCATCTAAGGTATGGGGGCACATGATATTCTCCCGGGGAGGAGGGGTGGGGGGTGCACAACCAATCGGTGGCTGGGAGGGTGGGGACAAATATATCCTAAACAACCCTAAACAGAGCTCCACTATTTTATCTAAGGTCGAGGGGTTGACCCCCAACAATCATAGATCCGCCTAAACACAACATTTGCATGTACTGTAGTACTAGACTTAATATTCATGTTTCAGTTTCATGTTCATTTTAAATATTGAACTGAGGACCATGGATGTCTTACATTTTACTCCCTTCGTTCCTAAATATTAGTCTTTTTAGAGGCTTCGAATGGACTGGCACATACGGATGTATATAGACATATTTTAGAGTCTAGATTCACTCATTTTGCTCCGTATGTAGTCACTTGTTGAACTCTCTAAAAGACTAATATTTAGGAATAGAAGGAGTATTTTTGAATTCGTGTCATACATGCATGGTTTGGAAAATAGATGCACTATACCGATTGGATTGTTGTTGTGTTCGTGCGTGTGTGTCTCTGTGTGTGTGTGCGGTCATATGCTTGATACATACAAACTTTTCTCACCTCCATATTGTTCATCTTTTAAATTTGAATTTGCATTGGAAAACTTACTAGGGATACCATGAAATGTGAAATCCACGTTGAGATCACTATATCACAAACTCACTCTAATTCAACAACTCGTCATAAACCAATTACCACGTTGAGATTAGTATCTGCAAGGAAAATACGGGTATTGTAATACACATAGATTCGTTCGGCAATTTAAAAGGTTCCTTTCGTATTCTCGAATGGTAGGACCCAACGGCGTACCAGCCAGACCTTGGCTCGTGTTGATCCTAAAGAAACCGGGCTCGTGTCCTTCGGTGGCGTGCGTGGTACGCACATTAGGCAACCCCAACCAGTCGAGCCTCAGTGTTTCAAGTCGAAATATCTGGCGGCCAGAATTCCAGCCCTAGGAAATTCCCCCCATGTCCTCGGTCCATAATGACTACCGATGAACAACGGAGGGATGCTTTAGTAACTAGACAACGTTACCTACCGTGCCGAGCATGACTCAATTCCCGCGGTCGCCGCTCGTCAAGGTCACCCGTCAACTTACTACTACACCAGGATTATCCTTTTGCTCTGCATATATAACTTGTGTGAAGTCTAACTAAGCAAAATATTTGACCAAATCCTTTCTTAAGAAATACAATAGGACAGATGTATGGCTTGAAAATTTATTGCATGATGCAGGTTATGATATTGTTTCGAATCCTAGATCTTAAATTTCAGAAAATCCAAAAGTGAGCATACATTCTTGAAACTAAGCATGATCACGTGATATGGCACAAATATTACTTCGTAAGTTTTTTCTTCAATTTGAGACAATCTGCTTATGACAAGTTGCACAAATGAAGAGCCAAGGTATTTTGGAACAAAGACCTGTCACGTTAAGGCGAACACTTTCACTATTGAAACCGTGGGTGTTTACGTGCCGCCACGAGTCCCCGCTTCTCATCGGCAGGTGTCGTCCGAGCAAGCGTGTGAGTCGAAGGGAGGCGTGCGAGCAGACCGCTACGCCGAATATCAGGGAGGCGTGCCAGCAGGCCGCTGTGCAGGCTCACCGGGAGGCGAGCCCTTTGACCAGGCTCTGCCGCCCACCGTCGTCCCAATTGCTCCCACTTTTAATGTCATCGGCGCTGCAGTTTAAAATCAACCCCGCACTACCCAGTATCGCTACAATCCTCTCTCTCCCTCTCCGATTCTCCTGTCGTCTACCTCCAACTAGCCTGACCTAAACGTACGCCATGCCGCATCACGGTGGCCTGCCCCTAGTGTTCTAGTTTCCTGAGGAAGACACCCAGCCGGAGTCTCAAGAACATAAGGCGCTTTGGGACGAGCTTGAACTGGCCTTGCGGGAAGACGCTGCGCCTGTCCCCGCTCCCGTTCCGGTTCCTGTCGCCCCGACTGCGCTAGCGCCCATCCCCGTGGCATTGATGGGCTGGGAGCCGCACATTGTCGCCGAGCTTGATCCCACGGGGTTCCACGAGGTCCCCGCCGACTTTCACACGCCCGTGCACCTACCAGCGCATGCGCCTGCGTGTGCACTGATGTGCGCACCTGTGCCGGTGCCCGTGCACACGAATGTCTCCGCCGCGCCGTTGACAGCGCCTGTCCCCGCGCGGGTGCCAGTGCCCCCTTAGCGGCATGGATGGCCGTTGTCGACCGCTTCCTTGCACCAACGCCAGTCGCCTCCTCCCGCCAGTCGACTCGCTCCGAAGTCCAGAACATTTTGGCCTTCCTTGAAGCTAGGCCAACGTCCAGGAGTACGCCAACAACGGCGCAAGACGCCGCCGTTGCCGTCGGTCAGTGGCCCGATGACACAGAGCACGGCAGAGGAGCCGCTTCCCACCGCGAGACGCCCCCGCCGCCGCCGCGTAATCTAAATTTGCCATGAAAAACGTTCGGATTGCCATGGTTAAAATCCAAATGTTTATCATTTCTGTTTATTTTATATCGATCGTTGTATAATTTAAAGTCGGTGTCAGACTGAACGAAATGTATGGTTTGATCAATTGAATGTTCTTCTAGAGCCGTATCAAATTAAATATAAAACGTCATCAAGCCACATGTATTCCTTGTCATCCAACGACCTAGACTGCTTCAATGTCGAGCGCTCAGCACATTTAGCGTGCAGTTAATTTCATGCCAAAAATAATGCTAATCACATGAAAACACACAAATAATATCCTAGTAGTTAATATCCGCATGCACTTAATATACTTCCAAATTAATATGCATTGCATGTACACACTGACTAGTGCTGCTAGTACGTGAAACTGGTGCCGTGACTTATGAACGCGTCCAGATATGGTCAACGGCAACATCGCCCGCGAGTTCTTCCTGTTTGCCCGTGCGTCTAAACGCAGAAGGGGAGGAGAGAGAGAGAGAGCACACATGGAACCCACCAGTAAGCGAAGGAGAATAGCACTAAAATTAATATTACATGTTATCCATTAATTAGGCTGTGGTAATATAAAAACATTATGTGAACAAAGGGGGTACAACAAACATTGCTATTCTACGTATGTTGCCTACTCTTGACGTGCGGCTTGAAGGCCCGGTCGCATGTTCGATCCTCGTCCTTTATTTTTTAATTTGTATATGGGTCCAAATTTGTTTCATGACATGTCGGCCCCTCGGTGTGTAGTTTGTACCACTTTAATTTGTGGGTCGAAATTTGTTCCATTCCAAGTGGACTATCGGTGTGTAGTTTTGTAGCTTATTTATAATAATTGAAGAGAACAACATAGTTTTTTCAATAATATCGTGGTGCGACGTTGAAGGCGAGAAAGGATGTGCGAGAGAGCGATGACCGAGCCAGAGGGAAATCAACTAGGGCAGTTGCGTGGGTTGCAACGGTGTTTGGAGTAGTTGTGGGCCGAATGCTACGAAAATATAATCTAAACCGACCAGAATAAATGCCTACACAAATTAATCCAAGGTTGGAGTGCCCCTCGCGATGTAAATAGCTCCGGCTTTGCGAGGGATGGAGAGGTAGTAGCTTCAATGCGTGGAAGATACGGTGTGAGAAAGCGGGGTCAATAGAGAGACATATAGATAGAGAGACAAAGTGAGTGTGGTCCGACATTCATTGAACAAATATATATGCTTTGGAGAGATATTGTTCGATTGAGCTTTTTGGCAAGGGTGAGGGCTATAAGATAGAGCTTGAGAGATGATCCGGTCATAGACGTGTAGATATATTTTGTGTGTGGGAGGAAGCAAGGTCAACCGATCACATAGGGTCGTCGTGCGATCGAAAGAGTGAGACGGGTTGGAGAGTGACCTAGATAGACGATGTGCGTGAGAGAGTATACAATGTGAATAGGTCGAATTGGGCTCAAACATGGTGATATATTGTTTTTGTCCGAGAAAGAGCGAGGTCAATCGAGACATACGGAGAGAGAGAGAGAGAGGTTGAGTGAGCATGGCCCACCATGAGGTCGAAAGAGTGGTGGCGGCTTGGACGGACTGACCAAGATAGACAATCTGCGTGAGAGAGTATAGAGTGTGTAGATCGAGGCCCGAACAGGGAGATACATCATTTGTGTGTGAAAGAAAACGAGGTTAAACGAGACTCAAATAAAGAGAGCGAGATTGAGCGAGTGTGGCCCGCCGTGCGGAAGAAAGAGCGAGACAGTCTCGAGGGAGTGACCTAGATATACAACGTGCGTGCGTGCGCATGCATGAGAGGTTGGGGGGCTAGATAGTCAATGCATGTATTTAGCGCGAGAGGGTGAGAGGGAGAGGGGGGAGAGAGAGAGAGAGCTCGGTATGGGGTGCAATGGCGGGTGTGTGAGGTAAATACATTTGGTAACAGAGTGGAAAAAGGGGTTGTGTAGTTGAGAGACTTAGAGATCGAAACATGGAAAGAAGGAATGAACGTGTGTTGGAAACCGATAGCTTCCTAAGGTGGTTAGGAGAGGAATATTGACCGATACAGGAAGCATGTAGCGTTTGTGCGCGGGGGGGGGGGGGGGGGCTAAAAACAACATTTGAATGCACATAGTATGTGAGTTAATATCGATGTTTCAATTCGGTGTACATTGTAAGATTTGAACCGAGGACCAGGCATACGGGTAATTATTTCGAATTCGTGCCATACTAAGTTTCGAAAAGTTGACATTGACTCAGTTTGTTGTGCTATTTTGTAGGTCATATGTTTGAATCCATCCAAAAGTTTTCTCACTACCATGGTGTTCATCATATACATATGAATTTGTATTAAAAAAGTAGCGTGGATACAATGAAATGCGAAATCCACGTTAGAATTGGAGATCGCTACGTGACATACACTCTAATTCAAATAACTAACTACGTGACACACACTCTAATTCAAATAACTAATTATGTGACACACAGTCTAATCCACGTTAGCGTGGGTACCGTTTCAATTTTTTTCAAATAACTCCTCATTAATTAATTTATAGTACTCCCTCTGTTCACTTTTATAAGACCTTGAAGACATTTCAGACAATGTGCAAAATAGTTCATTTTAAGTTGTCTGAAACGACTTACAAAAGTGAACGGATGGAGTATCTCGTTTCGAATGACTAATTATTGCAAGGAAAACACGGGCATGGTAATACATACAGATTCGTTAGCAAATGAAAGAAGATTCATTTGCATTCTCAAATGTAGGCGCACCAGGCAAACCAGGGTCATGTCGGGGTGGACGCTGCTTCGCTGCCTAAGGAAACTTCCTTTGGGTCACTGACATGTGGGCCAGCCACCTGTTGGGCCCATATGTCATGGACACAAAGGCAGGTTCCTTAAGGCACCGAAGCATAGTCCTGTCGGGGTGGTCGCGTGTGTCAGACGGACGCGTAGCACCCAACCACCCCCCTCCCCCCCAAAAAAAGGACGACGACAATATAATTTCGCGCTTCCATGTTTCGGATTGAAATATCTGGCGGCTCTAATTCCAGCCCTGCAAAATCTCTCTTCTCCACCGTCCCCTTCGGCGCCCAGATTGCTCAAATCCCTAATTCGCCGCCAACCCTCGAATCGCCCCTCATCTCGTCTCTTTCCCCACCGTTCCCCACCTCTGTGTCGGACGACGCCGACGAAGACGACGGTCGCGCTTCACCACCGCACCGGAGCTACCTCATCTACGCCCTCGTCCACCGCACCAGGTGGTCCACCGACAACGTCCACCGCCGCAACCGACGTGCCTCACAGACACCAAGTTCCACCGCATCAGGTGCACTTCCCCGACGCCGTCTCCCAGCTCACCGGGGCTACTTCACCGAGCACATCGTCGCACCTCCACCCCCCGAGGCCGTTGGGGCTTCACCAACGGTCTCGTCCACCGCATCGTAGCGCTCCACTGCCACTCAAGATCTGCATCCGTGCACGGCCAGCCAATGCCAGCGCATCACCCTCAACGGCTCTGAAGTGACCCGCACTCTAGCTAGGCGAGCATGCCCAAACACCAGCCCGAACTAGGTATCCACACATCACTCCCTTGTGCAATGTTCCGATGATGTTTGGATATCCTTTCACTGCTCTCTTAGCTTACACGCCTATGCAACTCTGACCTTAACTCTTATTTCTTCTGGAGATATCATCTGAAACAAGCAAATCCATATTTTAGCGAAGCATGACGGCGCTACGGGATCTGGTACACATCCTGCACACCGGTATAATCTTGTAAGTATCTGTCCTCTGGTACAACATCAAGGTCGATTCCTCTTATTTGATCAACCATTCGCCGTGTCAAAAATGCAGAGTGGGATGCAAGGAGCACAAGGCCTGCACATCCAAGCAAGTGGTAACATGGACTTGTACATGGAACATCCCAAGCGCAAGCAGAGCTGCAGTGAGCCTGTACAACAAGCTAGCGTAAGTCCCTGCATTTTATTTAATTTGTACTGGCATTCGTGTATGATTTGTGTGCAGTGGCTGATCCACGAATTCAAGTTACCAGGGGAAAACATTTAACTTAAAAAATACGAAGGCACTTGCACTCCGGAAATCAACATAACTTGAGAAATGTGAAGCTACATGCACTTTGAAAACCAGCTAATGATCCAAAGTAGTTCAGATTATAAACACTAAATGATGCAAGCACCAAAAAACACAAAATGCAACATGGTGTACAAGGACTACAAACATGGTCTGTACCTGCTTGAATTATTTGTTCTCTGGCTGAAAATATCGAAGTGTAATTGCACATATAACCAGTGCGCAAACTGCATATCAATATATCTATCCTGCACAAGTATGCCAATAGTTTCAAACAACAGATTAGAAAAGTATTTATGCTATGTTGTCATGATACAGGGACTTTCTGGTAGATGGCCTCGACGTTTCCTCAAGATATGAAAATGCACTATAATTTGCTTGTCATCAATACCTGCAAATCTCTGTCTCTCTCAACATAGTAGATTATCATTAAACACTAAATCCTTCAATGAGCTTGCAAAATGCTTGCATTAGATCCCTCATTAGACACTATATGTTCATCACCAGGAGCATGTAAAATGTTTGCATCAAATCCTTCATTAGCAGTTTGTTCATTAGACACTTCAGGCTCAAGAACAACATGAGCTTGTATGTTTGCACTGGAAACTTGATTAGATACATCAGATTCAGTCAGTTCAGTATTGATTGGGGGAGTTATAAAATAAGTAGAAATTGGTTTCATTTTCTCATAGATTTCCTACATACAAGCAGTTTTACAACACCGTCAGGTTTAACTATTGGCCAGAAATTGAAGAGTTGAATTAGATATAATCAGGGATGTAATGTACCTGCTTGTTGCGCATGCTACTCTTGCAAGTTGCGACTGTCCGTTTGCGCAAGCTCGATGCCATGCCCGTGCTGCCGCCGCTGCCTCCCATGCAGGCTACACCCAGGGTTGGATCTTCAACTTCTTGTCCTTCCATTCGCTTGAAGCCCGGCGACCGCCCTCCAACGAGGGCACGAGGAAGTGCTGTGTCGGTCTGTCCAGCGGCGGCTAGGTTAGGAGCGAACCAGACTGGAGGCTGGAGCGAATGAATTGAGATTTTTCCTGCTGTCGATCGATATGGGAGGCGCTCGTTTGGGCCACGAGCCTGCTATAGGGCCTGCCTTGCACTTATGTTATTGGCCCATCCAAATTGAAACATTTTTCTTCATTTTTTACATTGCCTGCTCGTGCGTTGGGACGAACAAAACTAGCGTGGGCCAACCTGGACGACTCAAACTAGGTGCACACTTTCCAGCCACCTGAGGCGGCCGCCCATACCAGCCCCTATGGTGGCGTCGCCCCTTTTGCATGTATGATTGGATAGTGAAAAATATTCCAGTGGCGCTTTTGATTTACCCACAGAATGGTTGAATTGCTTGTTTCTATGAACTGAGTTCGCCAATAATGTGAAGGATGCCAGTCTTTTCATCCTATTGTAGATTGCTTAGATCTTGATATGCCAAAAGTAATCGCAAGAAATATACAGTAAAAGCCACTGTGGTATGTTTGGCTACAACTAGTCTGACTACACGTCCTCATATAACATATCAAGGACGCACCATCTTACCAGATTAACCATTCGACTTACCCATGCAGTGTGGGAAGAAACAAGTATTGGGACTGCGTATCCAAGCAATTGATGCCATGGACTCCTTTGTACAACCTTGTAAGCGAAAAAGAAGTTGCAGTGTGCCTGTACAAAGAACTAGCATAAGTTCAGTTACCTGCTTCTTGGAATTTTAGTTAGCCACTTATTGCAAAATTGTTCAATTATGTTGCTTGGCTTAATTTAGTTTGCTACTGATTACATAATGGCACAACCTGTTAATCATATTGTAGACTGCGCCTATCTATGTGTTTGATACTTACTGTTAAGAATTACCTGTTTGCCTTAACTTAAATATCTACTTGTTTGTTTAACTGCTCTGCTGCTGCAACAGCGGGTTACAATGATGTTAATAACTATTTTTCAGCATCCAACTGAAACTCTTTAATTCCTTGTTTGTTTAACTGGTTTGCTGTTATAACTCCCAATTGAGATGTTTTGCTAACTTCAACTTTTCTGAATCTAATCGGAACTTTAATGGCAAAACAAGTTAGCCCAAGATCAAAGAGCGAGGTCCCCATGGACGTTGCATCATCCCACAGCAGTGGCACCGGCCCAATCGTGCATTATGAATTGCCAACTGCTGATGCTCTAGAGGCTAAACTAGTGGTAGAAAGAGATTCTGCTTCTGCACTTAGAGATGAAGTTGACATGTTGAGGAAGAAAACAGCACAATCACAAGCAGTACTCAAGGCAACCATTAAATATTTGGTGGATTTCAAAACGAAGCAAGCTGAGACTGACCAGATTGTTAAGGTCCTGAAGGAAAAAAGGAAATTAAATTCCTACTTGGTAAATCATAGGTGAAATGTTCTTTCCATAGTTGAATAACTTTTGTGTTGTCTATTCATGTAATCAATCAAACCATTTGTTTTAGAGATCATGTAATAATTGTTTTTTTGTTTGTAATTTTATTTGAGCACAAGTCTGTATTAATTGATAAGACTCGGAGACATTTCATTTGGATTGTTGTGCCAGACCTACAAATATGCCAATCGGGCTGAATGTGCATTCAGCAATAGTAGTATAGATGGACCATAAATGGCATGCATCGGAAAGGGCCAAGATGCTGGCTAAAAAAAGGATGCTGTTGTAGACAAAAAAAAGTACAGCGGCCTGGCTTATGTATGTTAGTTGATATTATTGATCCATATACTCTATAAGTGTTTATATGTCTGTTAGTTCCGTACATTCTTGGTTGATTGACTCGGTATTTGAATTTTGATACATTGCTTGTGTACATATCTAAATGGGAGTACACATTATGCTGCGTGTGACATTTGAGTTGGACATGAAGTGTTCCAAATATTCGAATTCACCTTAAACTGGATTCTAGTTTCTGAATTTGAGTATCGACATTTGTAAACCATATTCATATATGACAGTGGAATACATCTTTGACGTCCTTTTGAAGATATATAAAAACACATAGAATAATTTATAAAGATTCATACAGGAATACAAAATGGATTCGAATTTAGTTGCCAGGGTAAACGTGGATGCTTATTGTCCCAAAATTCGAAAGAAACAGCAAAATGTCCACTCCCACATCGACTGCCCGAAGCCAAGTGTTTGGGAGATGGAAATTACTGTCTACCCATTACACGGACAATCCATCGGCCCGATTTCCACTGCTCTAAATAGGGGTAGGTTAGTAACTTCAATTAGACGTGACACAACCGCCTCTGAACCCATTCCGACACGGTGGGCGTCAAACATGGGCGGCAAAACTCATTTGATTCAAGCTCGTCCGAAAGACATCTGTTTCTCCCTCCATTCCCCATTCATACACCGTGGGCGCCAACCGTGGGCGGCAAAACAAACTCTCTTCGTCCGAAATAGATGTAGGCTAATATTTTAAATAGGGGCAGATGTGTAACTTCCATCAAACGTGACACAATCGCCCTACCTGTCAGCCCCGTTCATACACCGTGGGCGCCAACCGTGGGCGGCAAAACACCCTCTCCTCGCCCGAAATAGTTACCGACAAATATTTGGGAGATGCGAGATTACTGTCCTATCCCCAACCGACGAGACGTCCAAATTTGAAACGGGGGATAAGTTCGTAACTTTCCCATATTTTAGACATGCGCGTCCCAAAAACATGGTTCCCCGTACCTCTCCCTCCATTTTCCCATTCATACACCATCCGTGCTAGAACACCCCATTCCCACACCAGCCTCCGTCCACCACCCCATCCATCGCCGCCGTCCTCCACCACATCCATCGCCACTGTCCTCCACCATGCCGGAGCGCCTACCAAGACCGCGTCGTCCACTGCTAGAGATGGACGTTTCTCATCCACGGCGACGGACCACTAGCCTTGCATCGCGTCCTCTCGCTTCATCGGTGTCGTCGTCCTATTTGCCGGGGCCGCTCACACGACCTTCTCTTCCACCGCAACGGGACTTATCCCCCGATGCACCCGTCTACCGTCGCAGATCTGCTTCAACGCCACCGACAACCATCGCACCCCCAATGCCTACACGGCGCCACAAGAGAGGTGGTACTTCATATCTCCTCAACTTTTTGATCTCAACCAGAAAATAGATCTTAACTTGGTTACTCTAGTTTCTTTTCAGCTCTTAGAATTTAGTTCTTAGTTTGAAGCAAACAATGGATGCTAAATATCATTTCTCCGGTTTGCAGCTTCAAATCTGCCATGGCACAGCCATAATACGGTTTAATTGATCATGCTTAGGGTTTAATTGATCATGTTGGTTCCGTGGTGGTTTATTTAATAGAAATCAGAGGGGAAACCCTCTTTTGCTAAAAAAATATATGCTTAGAGTTTCCCCCTTTTATGATCACTATACTATCAGAATATGTGCTTCGTGTCATAATAACACTGCTCCACCCATTAAGCTAAATAAGCTTGGTTGTTCAAATACGAATCTGATATTATTAAAGCAGAGTTGTTTAATTGGTCAGCTAAATGTTCCTAAATTAGTTTCGAAAATGCATGTTCGCCGCTCGGGTGTGTATCTCTGTGTGTGGTCTGGTCAGCACGGTTGGGGAGGTGAACTTTGCATATGCAGGGGTTTATAGGGAGACACTCTCCGAGTTGAAACCGCAATGCATTCCATAGATAATCTGACTACTTTTTATGTTTTCATGAATCTCAGATTCTGAACAACATCATAATGATTATGAGCTTGCACGCATTAAAAGAATAGAGCAGAACAATGCCATGGCTGTCAAACTTGGCATTAAGGGACTGAAATCAAGTCTGGATGCAATGCAATGCAAACACTCTCCACCTACAGATTCATGCTCAGAATATGATCCTAACAGTGATTCTGAGCTAGAGGGAGACCTAAGTCAATGTAGCTCCCTAGTGGAGGAGTCAGAGGAAGATGCCCTATCTTATTCACCCAATAAGGTACTTGCTCTAACTTTCCAAGGTTACATTGCTCGCACATATCTTGCAACTGATGCTTTGCATTGCTTCTACTTTGTTGAACTGCCATTAGCTTAGTTTACACATCGTGTATGTGAATACACCCTGCCTATCCATTTTCAGTACATATTCCATCTGTCATCATACCATATTTATCCATTCAAATGATGTTCTTGTGTATCAGACGTTCAAAAAGAAGAGGGCGATTGCTGATCATGGAGGAGCACAAGCAAAGTATTTGGAAAAGATAGTGGCACCTGATAAATCAAATAGCCCATTAGGTGTAGTTGCAATATCACCTGACCCACAAAATACCCCAACTCTAGCAGACTCTAGCCCTACTACATTGGTCATTTCTGATGCCCCAACTCAGCAGACCCCAACTGCAGCAAACAGTATGATTATGCCAGTTGACATAGCACCAACTGTACGACGCAAAACTCCCATTCCAGCAAAGAGTACACCAAATCCAGTTGCCAAATCCCTTTTCGAACCAGAGAGAGCCCGAATTGCAGCAAATAGGACCCCTGTTCCATTTCTTCCCAGTTTAGAAGACGAAGCTTATGTTGTTGCCAGGAACTTTGTGCGCATCTTTCCTTCATGGAAAGATTATACCGCAGACACAGAATAATTTCCAGTCTTCCGCCGGAACTTACGCGTAAGTAATGTACTAATGTTATTCATGGTCATTACTGCATATGTTTCTGCTGACAGAAGACACAAGATTTCATTCTTTTAAATAGGTGAGGCGCAAACTGGATTGTGATGACGAGCAAGGGTTGGTTGCGCTTTTCAAGCACTCGTTGATGAAGTATCGTTCCTACCTGAGGCAAGCGCACTTCAATGGCAAGCCTCTAAACGAAATTTCTGTAAAGTCTCCGGTGCTACATTTATCCGATGGTGACTGGAATAATCTTGTTACACATTGGTCTCGGCTGCAGCGTAAGGTACTGTCTATGATATCACATCACAATTTGAACTACATTTCTGCATTTGCCTTAATGTCTCACTTGTACGAAAACTGTTAGCAGAAGAACATTCATTTTCAAGGGACCACAGAATCTCGCAACTATACTGCACACTGCATTGCTCGTGTGAGTACCTCTTGCCCTGTATGACCATACTTACTTTCATAGCTGTTCGATTATGTAGCATCACTGCACATGTTAGCCTCGTAATCGTCCATTTGGTGGACATTATAAGATCCGTATGGACTCTTACATAAATTTAGAATCAACCCAATGCTTTTGAAGAGGTTTAGCTCTGCAGTCCTCTTGTAAGGACTGAACGTGGTCTATCACTGTACTTACATTAACAGCTACTCCCTCCGTCCCATAATATAAGAATGTTTTGTACAGTACACCAGTGTTCAAAACACTCTTGTATTATGGGAAGAGGGATTGGTTCATTTTGTAGCATTCTGCATCTTATCTCCCTCGCCCACCATTTACTAAAAAAGATCAGATCTATATTTAATCTTACCAACAAGTAGAATACACAGACAATGCCAGTGCAGAAGTGTAGCCCATCGCTCTTGTCAGTACATTTTGTCCTGTAATGCTTGTACTTCCAGGGATTCGTAATTGATTATGTAGCATCAATATGCATCTTATCTTCATTATCCTCTATCCCTTCCAGTATTATCACATCTATAATTACTCTCTACAAAATGTAGAGTACAGGCAATGCTTATGAAGAAGATTATGTGCTGAAATTCTTGAGTTATCCTTCCCTTGCCATGGAGAAGGGCATTATAAAGCCGGTGTTAACTGTTAATGTAAGTCAGTCCTTCTAAAGCCTTTATCCTCAACTGCTGTTTAATTTGCTCATACTCCCTATCGTTTACTGCTGTTTAGTTTGCTGTTTCTACTAAAATGCATGTTCGTAAGAACCGTAAGTTCTAAGTTTTACTTGTAAAACCAAATTCCTTATTCATACCATGCACATTACTTAATACTCCCTATATGTATGCTTGTTTTTGTGGATCTATAATCCAGTGTGTGGTGAAGCAGCCCACGTTTGCACCTTGTCAACTCATGTTTTATCTTACTGATGTGGCTGATGATATGAACAACATGCCATGCACATTATCCAAAATAGATACAATGATTTTCTTTGCCCTTCATCTATGCTTGTTATGTTGAAATGGTAATCCAGTAGTGCGGTGAAGCTCCCCACATTATGAACAATGCCAAATTATGCTATTGATATTTTGAACATACTCTTTATTTTCTAATTTGAAATTGGATAGAATTGACAGAACAGTTATCATCTTTGTTTATACACGTGCAAAACCTGTCATCTCTCTGCTTTGTTTCAGGGTGATATGCCTGATGGCATGCACAACTCTGCTGAAGGCTGTGAGACAAACCCAACATATATTGCAGCAAAGAAGGCAAAACATCTTGAAGATAGCGAGACAACCCCAAAGTCTTGTCTTGATGCAGTGTTCAAGTTACTTGAGACTAACAGTAAGACAAGCTCACAGAATTCGTTGTCTGAATCAGTTCGACTTCTTCAGTCCCAAGTTCTAGCAGAAAGGCATTCTGCAACTCAACTTCGACTTGAAGTCCATCTCTTAGAATGATTGCAGAGAACACCAATGAGAACCTCATCGCTAAACAGCTACACCTGGAAGCCATGACCGACATGCTAGGCCAATCTCATAGCCTTGCTCAGCAGCTTGCGCAGCCGTTCCCCCGCAAGGCTAACCTTTCTTGAACTGTCTTGGAAGTGGTCTTGGTTCAGTATTATTTTGTTACGCTGCAATGGTGCCCATTTTTTGTAATCTGCTTCTTCATTGTGCTTTATGATCACTGGTGGCGAACTTCGATGCCCAGTGGATGTAATATACCATAAATCCTTTATTGTGTAGTGTAGGTTTATTCTTAGTTACTATGCCGTAATTTCTTTATTGTATAGAGTAGGTTTGTTCTTAATTCCTACTAGTTACACAGCAGCCCGAAATGAACCCCGGCCCATGATTGTGCGAATCAAATCACGGGCTTTTAACAGGCCAAAATTGCCTGGGTCCTTGTTTGGCCCAATCAGATATCAGCTGCGAGCAGGCCGGATGCAAACCGGACCGTAGTTAGGCCCAACTATATGACGGGCTTTTAACAGGCCGAAATTAATATAGGGCCGAAATGTTAAACGGGCCCTTAACAGGCCAAAACTAATATCAGGCCGAATTACTAAGTGTGCCTTTAGCAAGTGGGCCCAAAAGCATAGTGTCCAATTGACGGGCCGAATTTGATATGGGCCATAATTGAGCCCAAAGCCTCTTAAAGGGCCGAACCTGATCTGGGCCGTAATTTGGCCCAGAACATGGTAGGCTTTTAACGGGCCGGATCTCATATGGGCCACTATTAGGCCTGGAGCGTGGCAGGCCATTAATGGACCGGATCAAATATGGGTCGGCATTTGGCCCAAAACATGGCAGCCAGTTAATGGGCCGACCTACTAGGGTCCTCAAAATCTTGTGGGTCTACAGCTGGGCCGGCCCATTAATGTCGGCGAAATCTCGTGGGCCTTTAGCTGGGCCGGCCCATTATGACCCGCAAGAATCTTGTGGGGCTTTACCTGGGCCGGCCCATTATGGCACACAAACATCTTGTGGGCCTTTACCTGGGCCGGCCCATTATGGCCCGCAAAATCTTGTGGGCCTTTAGCTGGGCCAGCCCATTATGGTCCACAAAATCTTGTGGGCCTTTAGCTGGGCCGGCCCATTATGGTCCGCAAAATCTTGTGGGCCTTTAGTTGGGCCGGCCCATTTAAACTTGTTGGGTCGTGCCACGTGTCGACGTATAATCGGCGCCTTCTGTCCAGTGAGTAGATGACATTTGTCCCGACGATGAGCCGACATGTGTTTCCTCTAGCCAATGATGATTTTACACGTGGAAAATCTCCATTGGTCGGGGCTGTTAACAGGTTATCGGATCCAAAACCTGACCCGATAGCTTAACGGTGTTCCGTTACGGTGGATGCCACGTGTCGGTCACCCTTGACAAAAGCACTTCTGTGACGCGCGATTTATCGTCATGGAAATGGACACTTCCGTGATGATAATTTTGGTAATGTCATGGAACGCTTCTACGACAGCACAGGTATGACTATCTTGATTCTGTCATAAATTTGTCACGGATGTTCATGCATGACAAAAAAAGCTACCTACTGTGACAAACACGTATCATCACGGAAGTGTATTTTTTTTGTAGTGAACATCAATCTCAAAACATAATGGATACTAGGGATCAAACCCTAACAAAACTAACTTGATTACATGATAAATCTCATCCAACCCATCACCGTCCAGCAAGCCTACGATGGAATTACTCACGCACGGTGGTGAGCACCATGAAATTGGTGATGGAGGAAGGTTGATGATGACGATGGCGGCGGATTCCCCTCTCTGGAGCCCCGAACGGACTCCAGATCAGCCCTCTCGAGAGAGTTTAGGTCTTGGCGGCGGCTCCATATCATAAAAAGTGACTAGGGTTTCTGGAAGTGGCTATGTCAAATGAACTCGGTGGCGCCGGATAGAACAAATCGATGGGGCCGAGTTTGACTTTTGGTTTCAGACATATGTGGATATGAGAAAGTGGTTGAAGCATTTTGAGCAAGTAAGCCATTAAGAAACACCTCATCCCCTTTTAATAGTATTGGCTTTTCCTATGGACTCAATGTGATCTTGTATCGCTAAAATGAAAATATAGAGTCTTGATCTTGAGCCAATATGTGTCCTTAGCATTTTGAGGGGTCCACATTCCTAATCCATGCCATGCCAATCATTGAACTTTCTGAAATGATCATCTTGAAATAGCATTAGTTCAATGAGCTATATGTTGTTAGTAATTACCAAAACCACCCAGGGATAGTTGCACTTTCCATCTAGCTCTTTTTGGTAATTGATGACAACATATAGATCAAAGCTTCGACAAATGATAATAAGATTTAAAATACATCGTCGCTTTGAGAAGTATGTGATAAGCAAGAGCTCCCCCTAAATTTATGCATTATTTAAAACTTGATGTTGAATGCAAATGCACAATCGATTAGGATCATGGGTTACTCTTCGATGTCACATACATCTTGGTGGAGCGTTCAAAATGATAGGAACTAAAACATGCACTCATGACCAAGCAAAGTGAATGATCATATATGGGATACAAGAGATATTATCATCGAAACAAGCATTAAGTATGATATGATCAAACACATGATCATATAAGTATCTCACACACAGACATAATGTATCAAACGAGCACACACAAAAGTTCAACCAAAATGCAAGTGAGACAAAGAAAGCAACACTCTCTCTCGAAGCCTATGATCTATACATTCCTCCCCCTTTGGCAACAAGTTACCAAAAAGTTTGAAAATTCATAGTGCTATGCGTCTCTCAGGCTTGGTCTTCGGGAGGTGGTGTAGAGAGAACTCCAAGGACGAAGGCATCAGTTGATGTAGCTAGATCTAGTGGAGTGGTTGCTGGAGGTGGCACTGAAGCTGTTGCTGCTGGTGCAGATGAAGTAGCTCTAGTATCTGGTACTGGCACTGCAGCAGACCTCTGACCTCTAGGCACTCGCTGAAAAGCATCTGTAGTACCTTGTCCTCTCTTCTCCTCTGCTTCCTCCTGAAGCTGCTCAACTGCAGTCTGTATCTCAGTGACTTTCAGATCAAGATCATAGAACTTTGTTTCTATAATCCTCTCCAAGCTCTCCTGATTCTGAGTCAGGGTGTCCAAACCCTTCTCAATCCTCAATGTTGCCTGAATTAGATAATCTACTTGATCTTGTTTGCTCTTCAAGAACACTTCTGATGCCTCCTCAACACTTGGCATCCTTGCAGCCTTTTCTGCCTTAGCCTTTGCTTTCTTCTCTTATCCTTGCACTGATGATGGTTCATCCTCATTCATCACAACTGTGTTATCTTCAAATTCTGGGTGCAAAGGTAAATGCTCCTTGTCCAACAAGTGTTTGTTCCCATCTTGGAGTTGATGAGCACCTGAATGTGTGGAGCATACCCGCAAGATCTTTTCTGATCAGCAGCTGTCCTTTTAATTGTCTCTATAATCAGACTCATGACCTTGAATTTTTGAGGCACATCAAATATTTGCAACAGGTTGATGGAATGTGCTCTTATCATCTTGTGATCCCAGACTTGGGTAGCAGAGTATGCCTTAAGATGTTGTTGATAGTAGGCAGACCAGACAGCAAATAATGTATAGATCCAAACTTGTGTCTCTCCAAAGCTTTGTCTGGGATCTCCTTGTACATATTTGCCATTGAGTTATGGTCTTTCTTCTTCTTGGCATACACATCCAAATCATCCTCATGCTCTTCTGGGGCATTGATCAACTTGGCCCATTCATATACAGTTGACTGGTACCTTGTACCTTCAGACATCCAAACAATTCTACCATCTGGATAGAAATGAGCAGTGGAGTAGAATTGCATGATGAGTTCATCATTCCATTTGGTTAACTTCTGTCCAACAAACTTGTCAACTCCACAAGCTTTTAAGCTCTCATGTACACCTGGGAAGTGATCTTCATTCTCATCAATGTACTCCCAATCAACCCACTTCGTAGCACAGACAATAGGCTTCTTGTCAAGAAGAATGGTCTCATAGAAGTCTTGTTGTTCTTTGGTGTGGAACATGTAGTCCACATGAGTCCTCCTCCTTACAGCATATGAATCAGACTATCTCCAAAGTCTCAGTCCTGCATCCTTCCTGATGTTCATGTCCTCTGCCACTGGATGAGTATCATTGTGGTTTGGAATCTTTGGTTTGAGTTTTCTCAGCACCAGGGCTTCATCTTCTTCTTCTTCAACTTCAGGCACTGGGGCCTTATTCTTCTCTTCAGCTGGTATGTTCCTGGTGCTTCTCTTGGGCTTAGAAGGCTTCTGAGCTTGAGCAGTAGCTTTGGGAGCAGATTTGGGCTTTGATGGAGCAGCCCCTGACTTGATAGCATCTCCCATGAGCTTTTGGGACTTGGGTGCTAGAGCAGCATCTTATTCCTCTTCCTCTTCTTCTGGATCTCTAAACATAGAGGATCTCCCAATGACTCTGGCAGTGGTCTTCTTGACCCTTTCTTTCCTCTTCTTGCCCTCACCACCATCCTTTGGTTCAAGTGTGAATTCCATGGTTTCCTGAGTGGAGGCCCTGGCATTAGACATTGAAATTCTCTTTGCTGGTGCCTTCTTATGCAACCCTGGCTTGGTTGCAGTAGCTGTGCCATACTCCTTCTTCAAGACTTTCTTTTTGGAGCTCACTTCCTCCTCTGTAGCCACATAGTCCTCATCCTCAGAATCTAAGGTTCTCTTCTTCCTTGTTCTGGTGGCTGCCTTTGGCAAGTTACTGGGAGTGCTCCTGCTACCATCATCAGAGGTACTTGAGGGACTAGTGCCCTCACTCATTTGCACTTGCTCTTCAGACCTGTTCTGGCTATCACTCTGGTTAGACATCTTCGCAAGCAAACTAACAGCAAACCCTATGAATAGATATAGATGAGGTAGAGCATCACAAAGTGCAGAGTTTTTGCAAAACAGATGAGTCAAAAACTTAGTTTTAGTTCTCCACAGAAATCATTTAGGAGCTACCACTTTGTTAAACTCGGTGATACCGAAGCAACTTCTAGAGTCTAAACTCGTGAACTCGGTCAGACCAAGTCACAGTTCGGCGGCTTCGAGATTGCTAGGATTTCACAGAGAGTTGAACTCGGTCGCACCGATTTGCAATTTTCGATCAGACCGAAAAACACATGTGCAATGGCCTAAGCAAAAATCGGTGAGACCGATTTCTACAATGGCTTAAGAAGGCTAGCACAAAAGCAACAACGATCGAAAAGGCAAGGCCTCCTGCCTAGGAGCCTCCTAACTACTCCTGGTCGTCGGCGGTCTCCATGTAGTAGTAGGCACCCTCGGGATAGTAGTAGTCATCGATGGGGTCGTCTGGATCCTAGGCTCCACCATCTGGTTGCGACAATCGGAAAGAAGAAAGAAGGGGGGCAAAGGGGGTAGCAAAGCAACCATGAATACTCATCCAAAGTACTCGCAAGCAAGGATCTACACTACATATGCATCGGTATCAATGAAATGGGTTGTATCTATGGACTGAATTGCAGAATGCCTGAAGAGAAGGGGAAAGCCTAGCCTATCAAAGACTAGCATCTTCAAGCAGCACCAAACATCCTGCAGCATCAGAAGAGAGATAAGAGTAGCATAAAGTAAAGTAGTAGTGTTATCAACCTCGGCAAGAGATCCTTTCTCGACTCCCTGTGAGAAAGCAATCCCAGAGCCATACTATCCATTTCTCATCACCATCCATTTCTCATCTCAAGTATCCAGTTCTAGTTGTATCGATCGGGATACAACTCCAAGTGTCCGTTACCGTAGGACAGGCTATCGATAGATGTTTTCTTCCTTGCAGGGGTGCACCAACTTACCCACCATGCTCGATTAACTCCGGCCGGACACACTTTCCTAGGTCATGCCCGGCCTCGGCCAAACGATACGCCGCAACCCGACCTAGGATTAATAGAGAGGTCAGCACGCCGGACTAAACCTATGCCCCCAGGGGTCATGGGCCATCGCCCCGGGAACTCTTGCATGTTGCGTGGGCGGCCGGTGAGCAAACCTAGCTACCTCCTTAAAAAAGGTAGGTGGGGGTCACTGATGGATCACTATCCGACCTATACTAAGCAGTTTAGGATAAGCAGGTAAGGTACAACAGCAGATACAAAAGCAGGCTATGCATCAGAATAGGAGCAAACAATAACAGTAGCAAAATCTAATGCAAGCATGAGAGAATGAATGGGCGATATCGAGATGATCAAAGGGGGGCTTGCCTGGTTGCTCAGACAAGAAGGAGGGTCGTCGGTGATGTAGTCGATCACAGTGGCATCAGTAGCGGTCTCAGGGTCTACCGGAGAGAAGAGGGGGAAGAAACAGTAAATACACGCAAACATATGCATAACATGACAATAAGCGATGCTAGAGGTGATCTAACACAGTACTACGCGATATAGGTGAAGGGGGAATTCAACCGGGAATGTTTTCCCGGTTCCGGACCTGTGTCACACAGATGACTGGAGGGGGAAAGTTCCATGTTCAGCATGCTAGGGGCATGTGACAGATGAATGGACCGCATATTCGGGTTCGTTGGATTTTCAAGAGCAACTTTCATATAGAAAACATTTTCATCCGAGTTACGGTTTATTTTCTATGAATTTTCAAAGTTTAAACAATATTTTGGAATTATTTTGAATCAAAAGAACTTAATGCACCAGCATGACATCACCCTGACGTCAGTAGTCAACCTGCTAGTTGACCGGTCAAGCTGACATGCGGGACCCACCTGTCAAAGACAACGGGGTTTAACAACGTTTAACTTAATCTAAACTAGCTACTTAATCTACTAGGCCCACGTGTTAGTACCTAATTAAGTTAATTAATTATTAATTTTAAACATTTTAGTTAAAAAGGGGAGGTGGGCCCTATCTGTCAGCTGCTGGGCTGGTCCAGTCAGCAGAGCTGACCGGTCAACAGGCCGGACGGGCCCTTGGGGCCCACGGGCCAGTGACCCAGGTGGTGGCCCCGGGCCGACCACATCAGCGCGGGTAACGACGTTTAACCGCCGGTGGCCATAGCCACGGCGGAGGGTCGGGCGCGCACCGGAATCCATCTAGGGGCGGCCTTTTCGCGAGAAGTTCACATCGTTCGAACGCGTGCATGACGCCGAGTCGGGTGGCCTTCAGGCGCTCGACGGCGATGGTGATTCGGGACATGGCTCGTCGTGCGGGGCGGCTCTACGGGCGGCTGGTGCTCGCGCTGATCCATTGCTGTATTCGGTAGTCGGCGGGAGGCGACGAGCTCACCGGAGACGAGCTCACGACGGCGGCCGGAGCACTGGCCCATCGAGGAAGGCGCCAAGAGGAGTGGGAGGAGTAGTGGGCGCATGCAGTGGGTGCAGGCGGAGGTGCTGAGCACGACGGGGGTGGTCGGCTGCGAGCTCCGCGAGCCATGGCCACGTCGGCGAGCACCACCGCGGCGACGAGCTCGGGCACGACGATGGGAGCAGCTACGGGGGAAGAAGAGAAGCGCGAGGAGAGAGGGAAAGGGGGCGGGGCTCACAGTGAGGCACACGGTGGCTCGCGACAACTTAGTAGTAGTAGGAGGGTGGCCGGAGTGGACGGCGACAGCGACGAACGAACGGGGAAGGTGGTGATCCGGCAAGGCAGAGGGGCTCCGAGGTCCGTGGCGTGGTCACGGTCGTCGTGGTCGAGGATGAGGGGGTGCTCCTGGACGCAGGCGGACGAAGGACGGCCGCCGGTGGCAACGCGCACAGCAAGGCCGCGGCGACGGCTACGCCTGGGCCAGCGCGGCGCAACAGATCTGGGGGAGGATGAGAGAGGAGTGGGGAAGCCTGGGGGCAAGTGAGAGTGGAAAGGGGCGAGGCAGAGGCGCCAGGGCGAGGTGGAGGCCTTATCCACATCTGGGCGCCGGCGGCGAGGTGGGTTCGGCGGGGACGCGGCTCGGGCACGCACTGGGTCGGGTGAACAGAGAGGAGGGAGGCGACCGGGGGAGGTGGGTTGCTGGGTTGGGCCGTCCAGGTGGCTAAGGCCCAGGGACAGTGGGCCTTTTCTCTTATTATTTTTTGTTTTAGCTTTTCTTTTAAAACTTCTCTGCTTTCTTTTTAGTTTCAAAAAGCAAAATAGTTTTATAATTTCTAAAACTTACACTTAACATAATAGCATAACTTAGGCTACTGCCACATTAAGTTTAACATTGTAATACATTAGCTTTTCATTTTTTTAACTTTAAAAGCATTTAATTTAATTGCTTTAGCCACTGTTTTAACTAGTTTAGGGCACTTAAACACTTTGCAAAAATCTTGGTTCACTACCAATATTAGTTATGGGATTATTTGGCACAAGATGAACATTTTAGATTTCATGTCTGACAATTATGAATTTTTTACTTTAGATTGGATAAGAATTTGAATTGTGATTTGGATCAAGTGAAGATTAGCAACAGTAACAAGATGACATGGCACCATTAAGAGGGTATTACTGTAGCATGACACTGGGGGTGTTACAAATCTCCTCCACTACAAGAAATCTCGTCCCGAGATTTAAGAGGTGGAGTAAGGGGAAAGACTCGGGAAGGATGGAGCTCAACACAAGATAGGTACCTGGAGGCTATCTCGCGAACGTGGCATAGAGGCATCTCTCGAATTGAAATTCAAGAAAGTCATCGAGAGCAAGGCTAGAAGGTGCAATAAGAAGGTTCAAACGGATGGACAATCATTCGATGTCTGAAACAGAGTGTGAAAGGGGTCCAGTGCATCGAGAATAAGTATTGCATCTGGTAGCAGAACAAATATCAAGAAGGTGGCTCATGAATTAGCATAATCAGCATACCACGGAGTAATACGAGATGCATTTATGACATTGAATTGTTCATCAGGAAAGCTATCATCAATAGGTAGTGGGTCATCAAGAACATTTTCTAACCTAGACAAGTTGTGTGCAACGGGGTTCTCAGCTCCCTTTCTATCAACAATATGCAAATCAAATTCTTGTAACAGGAGAACCCATATAATAAGTCTAGGTATAGCATCTTTCTTTTCCGTCAGATATTTAATAGCAGCATGATCAGTGTGAATAGTTACTTTAGAATCAACAATATAAGGTCTGACCTTATCACAAGCAAATACAACTGCTAAGAATTCTTTTTCAGTAGTAGCATAATTTCTCTGAGCATTGTCTAGGGTTTTAATGGCATATTGAATAACATTTAATTTCTTATCATCCCTTTGCCCTAGAACAACACCTACAGCATAATCACTAGCATCACACATAATTTCAAAGGGTAAATTCCAATCAGGTGGCTGAACAATAGGTGCAGAGATCAATGCTTTCTTAAGTATTTCAAATGCTTCTACACAATCATCATCAAAGACAAATGGTATATCTTTTTGTAATAAATTAGTCAGAGGCCGAGAAATTTTTGAGAAGTCCTTAATGAATCTCCTATAAAATCCGGCGTGACCAAGGAAACTTCTTATACCTTTGATGTCCTTGGGACATGGCATCTTTTCAATAGCATCAACCTTGGCTTTATCAACTTCAATACCTCTTTCAGAAACTTTATGCCCCAAGACAATACCTTCATTAACCATAAAGTGGCACTTTTCCCAATTCAAGACAAGATTAGTTTCTTCACATCTCTGCAAAACTCGATCAAGGTTGCTCAAGCAATCATCAAAAGAGGATCCATAGATGGAAAAGTCGTCCATGAAAACCTCACAGATCTTTTACAAAAGTCAGAGAATATAGCCATCATGCATATTTGAAAGGTAGCAGGTGCATTACATAAACCAAAAGGCATACATCTATAAGCAAAAGTACCAAAAGGGCATGTAAAAGTGGTCTTTGATTGATCATTGGCTGACACAGGTATTTGAGAGAAACCAGAATAACCATCTAGAAAGCAAAAATGTGTATGTTTGCATAATATTTCTAGCATTTGATCGATAAAAGGTAAGGAGTAATGATCTTTCTTGGTAGCCTTATTTAATTTGCGGAAATCAATTCCCATCCTATAACATGTAATAATTCTTTGCGGAATCAATTCATCTTTATCATTAGGAACTACAGTAATACCTCCCTTCTTAGGGACACAATGGACAGGACTTACCCACTGACTATCAGCAACGAGATAAATTATACCTGCCTCCAGAAGCTTTAATATTTCCTTTCTGACCACTTCTTTCATCTTAGGATTGAGCCGTCGTTGATGATCATGAACTTGTTTGGCATCTTCTTCAAAATTTATTTTTTGTTGACATAGAGTGGGACCAATGCCCTTAAGATCATCAAGAGTATATCCAATAGCAGCACGGTGCTTCTTCGGAGTTTTCAATAATCTCTCTTCTTCATGCTCTGAAAGGTTAGCACTAGTAATAATAGGATATATCTTTTTTTCAGATAAGCATATTTAAGAGTATGAGGCAACGGCTTAAGCTCAAACACGGGATCACCCTTGGGTGGAGGAGGATCCCCTAAGATTTCAACAGGCAAATTGTGTTTCAGAATAGGTTCCTGTTTAAAGAATACTTCATCTATTTACCTTCTTTCATTCATAAACATATCATTTTCATGGTCTAGCAAATATTGTTCTAAAGGATCATTAGGAGGTACGGCAATAGAAGCAAGACCAATAATTTCATCCTCACTAGGCAGTTCTTCTTCACGGTGTTGTCTACTAAATTTAGAGAAATTAAACTCATGAGACATATCACCCAAGCCAATAGTAACAACATTCTTTTCGCAGTCTATTCTAGCATTGACAGTGTTCAAGAAGGGTCTACCAAAAATAATGGGACAAAAGCTATCTTGTGGGGAACCTAGAACAAGAAAATCAGCAGGGTATTTAGTTTTCCCACACAAGACTTAAACATCTCTTACAATTCCCATTGGTGAATAGTATCTCTATTAGCAAGCTTAATTGTGACATCAATATCTTCTAACTCAGCAGGTGCAATTTCATGCATAATTTCTTTGTATAAGTCAAAGGATATTGCACTAACACTAGCACCCAATCACATAAACCATGATAACAATGATCTCCTATTTTAACAGAAATAACAGGCATGCCTACCACAGGTCTATGTTTATCTTTAGCACAAGGTTTGGCAATTCTAGCAGTTTCACCGCAGAAATAATAAACATGCCCATCAATATTATCAGCCAAGAGATCTTTAACAATAGCATTATTAGGATCAACTTTGACTTGCTTAGGAGGTGTATAAGTTCTAATATTGCTTTTACGAACCACAGTTGAAGCGTTAGCATGATCCTTTATTCTAAAAGGGAAATGTGGTTTCTCAACATAAGAAGCAGGAACAATAGGATCATTATAAGTTACAATCTTTTCTTCAACTTTAATATGTGCAGCTACATTTAATTCTATGGGAGGATGATATTCAAACCACTTCTCCTTGGGGAGATCAACATAAGTAGCAAAAGATTCACAGAAAGAAGCTACTATCTCAGAGTCAAGTCCATATTTAGTGCTAAACTTACGGAAAACATCGTTATCCATAAAAGATTCAACACAATCAAACTTAGGTGTCATACATGACTCCTTACCTTCATCGAGATCCCAATATTCAGAGTTGCATTTAATTCTATCCAATAAATTCCATTTGAATTCAATGGTCTTCATCATAAAAGATCCAGCACAAGAAGTATCAAGCATGGTGCGATTGTTTTCAGAAAGCCGAGCATAAAAACTTTGAAGAATTATTTCTCTTGGGAGCTCATGATTGGGGTATGAATATAAACTTTATTTAAGCCTACCCCAAGATTGAGCGATACTTTCTCCTTCACGATACCCCAAGCTTGAGCGATGCTTTCTCCTTCGCGAGGCCAAAAATTATATATATAATTGCGATCACGATGAACAAGATGCATAGGATAAAACTTCTGATGAAATTCCAATTTAAATCGCTTGTAGTTCCATGACCCCGTATCATCACATAACCTATACCATGTCGATGCGTCTCCCTTCAAATATAAATGGAATAACTTCTTCTTAACAACATCATCGGGTATACCTGCAAGCTTAAATAATCCCCAAACTTCATCCACATAGATTAGGTGCTCATCAGGATGCTTTGTTCCATCTCCTGCAAAAGGATTATCTAGCAGTTTTTCTAACATACCCGAAGGAACTTCAAAGGGAACATTTTCATTTTTAGTAGGTTCAGTAGGTTGAGGAGCAACTCTTTGCTCTACTGGTCGAGGTGAAGATACCCCGAACAAGCCCCTCAGAGGATTACTTTCCATAGTAACAAGTGACAGAAAATTTCAGCACGCTATATAAATTTTTCCTTACCAAATTCCACCTACCAAAGGCGCTTCATTCCCCGACAACGGCGCCAGAAAAGAGTCTTGATGACCCACAAGTATAGGGAATCTATCGTAGTCCTTTTGATAAGTAAGAGTGTCGAACCCAACGAGGAGCAGAAGGAAATGATAAGCGGTTTTCAGCAAGGTATTTTCTGCAAGCACTGAAATAATAGGTAACAGATAGTTTAGCAACAAAAGTAAATAAAGTGCAGCAAGGTGGACCAATCCTTTTTGTAGCAAAGGACAAGCCTGGACAAACTCTTATATGGAGAAAAGCGCTCCCGAGGACACATGGAAATATTGTCAAGCTAGTTTTCATCACATTCATATGATTCGCGTTCGGTACTTTGATAACTTGATATGTGGGTGGACTGGTGCTTGGGTGCTATTCTTACTTGAACAAGCATCCAACTTATGATTAACCTCTATTGCAAGCATCCGCAACTACAACAAAAGTATTAAGGTAAACCTAACCGTAGCATGAAACATATGGATCCAAATTAGCCCCTTACGAAGCAACGCATAAACTAGGATTTAAGCTTCTGTCACTCTAGCAACCCATCATCTACTTATTACTTCCCAATGCCTTCCTCTAGGCCCAAATAATGGTGAAGTGTTATGTAGTCGACGTTCACATAACACCACTAGAGGCTAGACAACATACATCTCATCAAAATATTGAACGAATACCAAATTCACATGACTATTAATAGCAAGACTTCCCCCATGTCCTCAGGAACAAACGTAACTACTCACAAAGCATATTCATGTTCATAATCAGAGGGGTATTGATATGCATATAGGATCTGAACATATGATCTTCCACCAAATAAACCAACTAGCATCAACTACAAGGAGTAATCAACACTACTAGCAACCTGCTAGTACCAATCCCGGACTTGGAGACAAGAATTGGATACAAGAGATGAACTAGGGTTTTGAGAGGAGATGATGCTGGTGAAGATGTTGATGGAGATTCCCTCTCCCGATGAGAGGAGCATTGGTGATGACAATGGCGATGATTTCCCCCTCCCGGAGGCAAGTGTCCCCGGCAGAACAGCTCTGCTGGAGCCCTAGATTGGTTACGCCAAGGTTCTGCCTCGTGGCGGCGGAGTCTTGTCCCGAAAGGTTGCTTATGATTTTTCCCTTGACTAAATACTTCATATAGTAGAAGATGGCCACCGGAGAGCCAACAGGGGGCCCACAAGGCAGGGGGGGCGCCCCCCACCCTCGTGGCCAGGTGGGTCCCCCTTTGGCGTACTTCTTCCGCTCAATATTTTTTATTATTTCCAAAAATGACTTTCGTGGAGTTTCAGGACTTTTGGAGTTGTGTAGAATAGGTCTCAAATATTTGCTCCTTTTCCAGCCCAGAATTCCAGCTGCCAGCATTCTCCCTCCTTATGTAAACCTTGTAAAATAAGAGAGAGAATAGGCATAAGTATTGTGACATAACGTGTAGCAACAACCCATAATGCAATAAATATCGACATAAAAGCATGATGCAAAATGGACGTATAGTTTCGCCTCCCAACCTTTTACCTCAAGGGTAATGTCAACAATAATAACTCATGCTCCCCTACATCCAATTAGATATATCTATTAGGATATTTCCAACATACTGTGCTTGCCAAAGGATAAAGTGTAAAAAGGAAAGGTGAAGATCACCATGACTCTTGCATAAGGTAGAAGATAATAGTAACAGATAGGCCCTTCGCGGAGGGAAGCAGAGGTTGCCATGCGCTTTTATGGTTGGATGCACAAAATCTTAATGCGAAAGAACGTCACTTTATATTGCCCCTTGTGATATGAACCTTTATTATGCAGTCCGTCGCTTTTATTTCTTCCACATCACAAGATCGTATAAATCTTATTTTCACCCACACTAATAAGTCATACATATTTACAGAGCAATGTTTATTGCTTGCACCGATGACAACTTACTTGAAGGATCTTACTCAATCCATAGGTAGGTATGGTGGACTCTCATGGCAAAACTGGTTTAAGGGTTTTTGGAAGCACAAGTAGTATCTCTACTTGGTGCTGAGAATTTGGCTAGCATGAGGGATAAAGGCAAACTCAACATGTTGGATGATCCATGACAATATAGTTTATCTCAGATATAAGAAAGCATAACCCATTATGTTGTCTTCCTTGTCCAACGTCAACTCTTTAGCATGTCATATTTTAATGAGTGCTCCCAATCATAAAAGATGTCCATGATAGTATTATTTATATGTGAAACCTCTCTTTCTTTATTACTTCCTATTAATTACAACGATGACCAAAGTTATGTTTGCCAACTCCCAACAACTTTTAATCATCATACTCTTTCTATGTGAAGTCATTACTCTCAATAAGATCAATATGAACTCTTTGTTTCTTTTTATTCTTTTTATCTTTTCTTTTATCCACTCAAGATCATGGCAAAATAATCAAGCCCTTGACTCAACACAAATCTTTATTATATAGCTCACGGACTCGATTACATAGAGAGATCATAAAGCAAAACTCAAAACTAGATCATGCCATAAACTTTATTCTACTAGATCAAGATACTACTAATAGGATCGAACTAAGAAAAACGGTAAATATAGGAGTGTGGTTGTGATACGATACCGGGGCACCTCCCCCAAGCTTGGCAGTTGCCAAGGGGAGTGCCCATACCCATGTGATTATGTCTCCTTTGCTGGTGAAGAAGGTGGAGGTGTTGTTGATTTAGTTGATGGCGTAGGCTTCTCCCTAATTTGCGCTTGAGGACAGAATTTTGGTCCCTCAAATCATCAATCTCCCGCTCCAGGGTTAATATCTTTTTGCATAGGTCCTGCTTATTTTCCTGCAAGAGACGAAAAGGGATAAACTCGATCTTTAGTTTCTTTGCCCTATCAGGGAGGCTTGACTTTTTGAACTCCACATGCATGTCCCAAGGTTGAGGTAATGGGGCTTCATCTTCATCTGAGCTCGTCTCCTCCTTCCTCTTGGGTTCATAGTCCTCTTCTTCCTCCGTAGTCCAACCACAATGCTCCACATCTCCATAGACCTTAGGATCTGCAAGGTAATCATCCACATAGCTTTCTCCTTCCGAATCCTAGGACGACATGTTGCCCTAATCTGCAGCAGGACAGCTCGAAACGAAAACAGAGGATATTTGCGTGATACTGGAGTCAAAACCTTCGGGAGAATGTATAATGAATTTTTACCGACCAAAATACGTATCGTGCAAGAAAACGGAGTCTGGAGGGCACACGAGGTGCCCATGAGGTAGGGGGCACGCCTAGGGGGTAGGGCGCGCCCTCCACCCTCGTGGGGCCCTCGTGTCCTTCCCGGACTGCTTCTTATTTTTCTATTTCTCTAAATATTCCAAAACGGAGAAATATTGCCTTAAAAACTGTTTTGGAGTCGGTTTACTTACCGTACCACATACCTATTCTTTTTTGGAGTCTGAAACATCCCGGAAAGTGTCCCTTATGTATTCCTCCGGGGTTACGGTTTCAATAACATTGGTTTCAACATTTATGGGATTACCTAAGATATAATGTTTGATTCTTTGACCGTTCACCACCTTCGGATTTGTGCCTTCGAAGTTGTTGATTTTTATAGCACCGGAACGATAGACCTCCTCGATAACGTAAGGGCCTTCCCATTTAGAGAGAAGTTTTCCTGCAAAAAATCTTAAACGAGAGTTGTATAGCAGTACATAATCACCTACATTAAACCCACGCTTTTGTATCCTTTTGTCATGCCATCTTTTAACTTTTTCTTTAAACATATTGGCATTCTCATAAGCTTGCGTTCTCCATTCGTCAAGTGAGCTAATATCAAATAACCTCTTCTCACCGGCAAGTTTGAAATCATAGTTGAGCTCTTTAATAGCACAATATGCCTTATGTTCTAGTTCGAGAGGTAAGTGACATGCTTTTCCATAAACCATTTTATACGGAGACATACCCATAGGATTTTTATTTGCAGTTCTATAGGCCCATAATGCATCATCATGTTTCTTGGACCAATTTTTTCTAGATCTATTGACAGTCTTTTGCAAAATTAATTTGAGCTCTCTATTTCTCAACTCTACTTGGCCACTAGACTGTGGGTGATAAGGAGATGCAATTCTATGATTAACATCATACTTAGCAAGCATTTTACGGAAAGCACCATGAATAAAATGTGAACCACCATCAGTCATTAAATATCTAGGGACTCCAAACCTCGGAAAAATAACTTCTTCAAGCATTTTAATAGAAGTGTTATGATCAGCACTACTAGTTGGAATAGCTTCTACCCACTTAGTAACGTAATCAACAACAACTAAAATATGTGTGTAACCATTAGAGGTAGGAAAAGGTCCCATATAATCAAAACCCCAAACATCAAATGGTTTAATAACGAGTGAATAGTTCATAGGCATTTCTTGACGTCTACTAATATTACTAATTATTTGACATTCATCACAAGATAAGACAAACTTACGGGCATCCTTGAAGAGAGTAGGCCAATAGAAACCGGATTGCAATACCTTATGTGCAGTTCTATCTCCAGCATGGTGTCCTCCATAAGCTTCGTAGTGACACTTGTGTATGATCTGTTCATGTTCATGCTCAGGTACACAACGTATAATAACACCATCTACTCCTTCTTTATAAAGATGTGGGTCATCCCAAAAGCAATGTCTCAAATCATAGAAAAACTTTTTCTTTTGCTGGTATGTGAAACTAGGTGGTATAAATTTAACAACAACATAATTAGCATAATCAGCATACCCCGGAGTACTACGAGATGCATTTATGACATTTAATTGCTCATCAGGAAAGCTATCATCAATAGGTAGTGGGTCATCAAGAACATTTTCTAACCTAGACAAGTTGTCTGCAACGGGGTTCTCAGCTCCCTTTCTATCAACAATATACAAATCAAATTCTTGTAGCAGGAGAACCCATCTAATAAGTCTAGGTTTAGCATCTTTCTTTTCCATTAGATATTTAATAGCAGCATGATCAGTGTGAATAGTTACTTTAGAATCAATAATATAAGGTCTGAACTTATCACAAGCAAATACAACTGCTAAGAATTCTTTTTCAGTAGTAGCATAATTTCTCTGAGTATTGTCTAGAGTTTTATTGGCATATTGAATAACATTTAATTTCTTATCATCTCTTTGCCCTAGAACAACACCTACAGCATAATCACTAGCATCACACATAATTTCAAAGGGTAAATTCCAATCAGGTGGCTGAACAATAGGTGCAGAGATCAATGCTTTCTGAAGTATTTCAAATGCTTCTACACAATCATCATCAAAGACAAATGGTATATCTTTTTGTAATAAATTAGTCAGAGGCCGAGAAATTTTTGAGAAGTCCTTAATGAATCTCCTATAAAATCCGGCGTGACCAAGGAAACTTCTTATACCTTTGATGTCCTTGGGACATGGCATCTTTTCAATAGCATCAACCTTGGCTTTATCAACTTCAATACCTCTTTCAGAAACTTTATGCCCCAAGACAATACCTTCATTAACCATAAAGTGGCACTTTTCCCAATTCAAGACAAGATTAGTTTCTTCACATCTCTGCAAAACTCGATCAAGGTTGCTCAAGCAATCATCAAAAGAGGATCCATAGACGGAAAAGTCGTCCATGAAAACCTCACAGATCTTTTACAAAAGTCAGAGAATATAGCCATCATGCATATTTGAAAGGTAGCAGGTGCATTACATAAACCAAAAGGCATACGTCTATAAGCAAAAGTACCAAAAGGGCATGTAAAAGTGGTCTTTGATTGATCATTGGCTGACACAGGTATTTGAGAGAAACCAGAATAACCATCTAGAAAGCAAAAATGTGTATGTTTGCATAATATTTCTAGCATTTGATCGATAAAAGGTAAGGCGTAATGATCTTTCTTAGTAGCCTTATTTAATTTTCGGAAATCAATTACCATCCTATAACATGTAATAGTTTTTTGCGGAATCAATTCATCTTTATCATTAGGAACTACAGTAATATCTCCCTTCTTAGGGACACAATGGAGAAGACTTACCCACTGACTATCAGCAATGGGATAAATTATACCTGCCTACAGAAGCTTTAATATTTCCTTTCTTACCACTTCTTTAATCTTAGAATTCAGCATTCGTTGATGATCACGAACTGGTTTGGCATCTTCTTCCAAATTTATTTTTTGTTGACATAGAGTGGGACTAATGCCCTTAAGATCATCAAGAGTATATCCAATAGCAGCACGGTGCTTCTTCGGAGTTTTCAATAATCTCCCTTCTTCATGCTCTGAAAGGTTAGCACTAATAATAACAGGATATATCTTCTTTTCATCAAGATAAGCATATTTAAGAGTATCAGGCAACGGTTTAAGCTCAAACACGGGATCACCCTTGGGTGGAGGAGGATCCCCTAAGATTTCAACAGGCAAATTGTGTTTCAGAATAGGTTCCTATTTAAAGAATACTTCATCTATTTCCCTTCTTTCATTCATAAACATATCATTTTCATGGTCTAGCAAATATTGTTCTAAAGGATCATTAGGAGGTACGACAATAGATGCAAGACCAATAATTTCATCCTTACTAGGCAGTTCTTCTTCACGGTGTTGTCTACTAAATTTAGAGAAATTAAACTCATGAGACATATCACCCAAGCCAATAGTAACAACATTCTTTTCGCAGTCTATTCTAGCATTGACAGTGTTCAAGAAGGGTCTACCAAAAATAATGGGACAAAAGCTAAATTGTGGGGAACCTAGAACAAGAAAATCAGCAGGGTATTTAGTTTTCCCACACAAGACTTCAACATCTCTAACCATTCCCATTGGTGAATAGTATCTCTATTGGCAAGCTTAATTGTGACATCAATATCTTCTAACTCAGCAGCTGCAATTTCATGCATAATTTCTTTGTATAAGTCAAAGGGTATTGCACTAACACTAGCACCCATATCACATAAGCCGTGATAACAATGATCTCCTATTTTAACAAAAATAACAGGCACGCCTACCACAGGTCTATATTTATCTTTAGCACAAGGTTTGGCAATTCTAGCAGTTGCACCGCAGAAATAAATAACATGCCCATCAATATTATCAGCCAAGAGATCTTTAACAATAGCAATATTAGAATCAACTTTGACTTGCTCAGGAGGTGTATAAGTTCTAATATTGCTTTTACGAACCACAATTGAAGCTTTAGCATGATCCTTTATTCTAACAGGGAAAGGTGGTTTCTCAACATAAGAAGTAGGAAAAATAGGATCATTATAAGTGACAGTCTTTTCTTCAACTTTAATATGTGCAGCTACTTTTAGTTCTATGGGAGGATGATATTTAAACCACTTCTCCTTGGGGAGATCAACATAAGTAGCAAAAGATTTACAGAAAGAAGCTACTATCTCAGAGTCAAGTTCATATTTAGTGCTAAACTTACGGAAAACATCGGTATCCATAAAAGATTTAACACAATCAAACTTAGGTGTCATACCTGACTCCTTACCTTCGTCGAGATCCCAATCTTCAGAGTTGCGTTTAATTCTATCCAATAAATTGCATTTGAATTCAATAGTCTTCTTCATAAAAGAGCCAGCACAAGAAGTATCAAGCATGGTGAGATTGTTTTTAGAAAGCCGAGCATAAAAACTTTGAAGAATTATTTCTGTTGGGAGCTCATGATTGGGGCATGAATATAACATTGATTTAAGCCTACCCCAAGCTTGAGCGATGCTTTCTCCTTCGCGAGGCCAAAAATCATATATATAATTGTGATCACGATTAACAAGATGCATAGGATAAAACTTCTGATGAAATTCCAATTTCAATCGCTTGTAGTTCCATGACCCCGTATCATCACATAGCCTATACCATGTCGATGCGTCTCCCTTCAAAGATAAAGGGAAGACCTTCTTCTTAACAACATCATCAGGTATACCTGCAAGCTTAAATAATCCACAAACTTCATCCACATAGATTAGGTGCTCATCAGGATGCTTTGTTCCATCTCCTGCAAAAGGATTATCTAGCAGTTTTTCTAACATACCCGAAGGAACTTCAAAGGGAACATTTTCATTTTCAATAGGTTGAGGAGCAACTCTTTGCTCTACTGGTCGAGGTGAAGATACCCCGAACAAGCCCATCAGAGGATTACTTTCCATAGTAACAAGTGACAGAAAATTTCAGCACACTATATAAATTTTAACTTACCAAATTCCACCTACCAAAGGCGCTTCACTCTCTGGCAACGGCGCCAGAAAAGAGTCTTGATGACCCACAAGTATAGGGGATCTATCGTAGTCCTTTCGATAAGTAAGATGTTGAACCCAACGAGGAGCAGAAGGAAATGATAAGCGGTTTTCAGCAAAGTATTTTCTGCAAGCACTGAAATAATAGGTAACATATAGTTTTGTGATAGGATAATTTGTAACGAGCAACAAGTAACAAAAGTAAATAAAGTGCAGCAAGGTGGCCTAATCCTTTTTGTAGCAAAGGACAAGCCTGGACAAACTCTTATTTGGAGAAAAGCGCTCCCGAGGACACATGGGAATGTCGTCAAGCTAGTTTTCATCACGTTCATATGATTCGCGTTCGGTACTTTGATAACTTGATATGTGGGTGGACCGGTGCTTGGGTGCTGTTCTTACTTGAACAAGCATCTCACTTATGATTAACCTCTATTGCAAGCATCCGCAACTACAACAAAAGTATTAAGGTAAACCTAACCATAGCATGAAACATATGGATCCAAATCAGCCCCTTACGAAGCAACGCATAAACTGGGGTTTAACCTTCTATCACTCTAGCAACCCATCATCTACTTATTACTTCCCAATGCCTTCCTCTAGGCCCAAATAATGGTGAAGTGTTATGTAGTCGACGTCCAAATAACACCACTAGAGGCTAGACAGCATACATCTCATCAAAATATCGAACGAATACCAAATTCACATGACTACTAATAGCAAGACTTCTCCCATGTCCTCAGGAAAAAACGTAACTACTCACAAAGCATATTCATGTTCATAATTAGAGGGGTATTAATATGTATATAGGATCTAAACATATGATCTTCCACCAAATAAACCAACTAGCATCAACTACAAGGAGTAATCAACACTACTAGCAACCTACTAGTACCAATCCCGAACTTGGAGACAAGAATTGGATACAAGAGATGAACTAGGCTTTTGAGAGGAGATGGTGCTGGTGAAGATGTTGATGGATATTGCCCTCTCCCGATGAGAGGAGCGTTGGTGATGACGATGGCGATGATTTCCCCCTCCCGGGGGGAAGTGTCCCCAGCAGAACAGCTCTATCGGAGCCCTAGATTGGTTCCGCCAAGGTTCCACCTCGTGGCGACGGAGTCTCGTCCCGAAAGATTGCTTATGATTTTTCCCTTGACGAAAGACTTCATATAGTAGAGGATGGCCACCGGAGAGCCAACAGGGGTCCCACGAGGCAGGGGCGCGCCCCCACCCTCTTGGCCAGGTGGGTCCCCCTCTGGCATACTTCTTCCGCTCAATAATTTTTTATTATTTCCAAAAATGACTTTCGTGGAGTTTCAGGACTTTTGGAGTTGTGCAGAATAGGTCTCTAATATTTGCTCCTTTTCCAGCCCAGAATTCCAGCTACCAGCATTCTCCCTCCTTATGTAAACCTTGTAAAATAAGAGAGAATAGGCATAAGTATTGTGACATAACGTGTAGTAACAGCCCATAATGCAATAAATATCGACATAAAAGCATGATGCAAATGGATGTATCAAGTATCACTTCAATTAAGAATTTACAAGAGGTAGTGCAATGACACAATATCCTCGAGATAACATGAGGCAATACTTGAAGGTAGATCAAATTAGAGGTTGGACAAGTGAAATGGCTTGGAGTAGACAAGTATTTTGACTTGTCTGGGAAATGGAATTAAAGAGAAACTATGGTCGGAACCGCGGTTATGAATGATCAAACCACCGATACAAGATGGACTTATAACAAGGGGTAATTATTTTTATGATCAGCTTCCATGATAAGTTCGACATCGGGTCCATGGGCATGAACACAAAGGTTCAAGGTCGACTCCCACTTCTTCAATGCATAATATTTCATTCACTCCTCGTTTTCGAAGAATTTGTAGCACGAAAGATTTATCTGGTGAAGCACCAGAAGAGTATGACTCACATCTCTTTCGAGTTCACACAAATTTAGGAAAGGTATAGGTTCAACCCGTAGGGGTGTCTTAGGAACATATACCACTAACTTCCAGAGCATATAACATCAGCTCAATGACAGAGCATGGTTGACAATAAGCAGAGGATACAATTTACCAAAGGCAATATGTATCAGGGGAAGAGCGCACAAGATTTTGAATATGAAGGACATTGCCAGATAATAATCCAACAAAGGATTCAGCGGTCCTCAATGTATCTGATGTGAGTATCAGTGCTCAATCAGATGAGGGAAATAATGCGAAGGCATTAGATTATGGAAACAACTGAATAATTCGACGTTCAAATTGAAGGGAACTAGGTGGACAATCAACTACAACATGATTGGCCGAGATCCAACTCATGTCTAGAATGACGTATGAGCAGGAGGGTCAAATTTCAGGGTGCAACTGATGATTGCGAGCAATCGCAACATAATGAATCAATAGGCTCAGGATGACAATGACAAAGGTTGTTAATGAATATTGCTGGACATATGGATTTAACCATAATGCAGGCGGATAAGACTTTTGGGAGCACTAGGCTGCAGAGGATCTTCTGGAGATCGAATTGCATTCGAAGAATTTTGTGAGATATATGATCAACTGGGGATGAACAAATCTCTGATAAGTGTGTGGAATTATTTGTAGGGGTATTCATGCGGCAAAGAACTTCAAGGCAGTCGTGGAAGGGATTCTCGAAACATCAGAGTGTAATTCGAGGCATCTTGTAATAACAAGAGCAACCTGAAAATGATGTATGAATGACAAGTGTATGTAGCTATACATAGGGGTTGACGGTGGAAGTGAATTGCAAAAGTGACGAGCACATGTTCTTGGGAGAACATCGTAGAGTATCTTCAAAGTCTTCTGGCGAAGCAAGCGATCATCGATAACGTCGGGGCTCTCCGGGAGGAAGTGGGTACGAGAGCCTAATGTTAGAGTTAGTAAAATGTTTAACCCGAATAGACGAGAGATCGGAGTCCCAGAGTATAGACGAGAAATAAAAGATCCTAATACCACCAAATGGCGACGTGGGCCCATAAGACACACAGCCATGTTAGTAAAACAGTTTTGGATGACTAGACTTGACTTCGACCAAGGAGTTGGAAAGGGGGCTACGTACAGGCAGCCGACTCTGATACCAACTTGTGACGCCCTTGATTCAATCGCACACTAATCATACACGCAAATGTGTATGATCAAGATCAAGGACTCACGGGAAGATATCACAACACAACTCTAGACACAAAATAAAATAATACAAGCTTTATGTTACAAGCCAGGGGCCTCGAGGGATCGAATACATAAGCTCGAAAAGACAAGAGTCGGCGGAAGCAACAATATCTGAGTACAGACATAAGTTAGACAAATTTGCCTTAAGAAGGCTAGCACAAAAGAAACAACGATCGAAAAGGCAAGGCCCCCTACCTGGGAGCCTCCTAACTACTCCTAGTCGTCGGCGGTCTCCACGTAGTAGTAGGCACCCTCGGGATAGTAGTAGTTGTCGATGGGGTCGTCTGGATCCTGGGCTCCACCATCTAGTTGTGACAACCGGAAAGAAGAAAGAAGGGGGGGAAGGGGGTAGCAAAGCAACCGTGAGTACTCATCCAAAGTACTCGCAAGCAAGGATCTACACTACATATGCATCGGTATCAATGAAATGGGCTCTATCTATGGACTGAACTGCAGAATGCGAGAAGAGAAGGGGAAAGCCTAGCCTATCGAAGACTAGCATTTTCAAGCAGCACCAAACATCTTGCAGCATCAGAAGAGAGATAAGAGTAGCATAAAGTAAAGTAGTAGTGTTATCAACCTCGGCCTGAGATCCTTTCTCGACTCCCTATGAGAAAGCAATCCTAGAGCCATACTATCCATTTCTCATCACCATCCATTTCTTATCTCAAGTATCTAGTTCTAGTTGTATCGATCGGGATAGAACTCCAAGTGTCCGTTATCATAGGACCGGCTATCGATAGATGTTTTCTTCCCTGCAGGGGTGCACCGACTTACCCACCACGCTCGATTAACTCCGGCCGGACACACTTTCCTAGGTCATGCCCGGCCTCAGCCAAACAATACTCCACAACCCGACCTAGGCTTAATAGAGAGGTCAGCAACTTAAGATGAATCTCGCCCTCGAGATTCGGGATGGCTAGCAACTAGGTGTGGGTGATCCTGCCTGAGATCTTCCTCTCATTCCCAGGTAGCTTCCTCCTCTGTATGATGATCCCACTGAACCTTGCATAACTTGATTGTCTTGGTGCGAGTAACTCTCTCTGCTGTCTCCAGAATCTTAACAGGTTTCTCCTCATATGTGAAATCACTCTCCAACTGAATTACCTCAAGTGGCACTGTGTCTCTCAATGGAACATCCATCATCTCCGCATGACACTTCTTCAACTGAGATACGTGAAACACATTATGAACTCCTGACAAGGATTCTGGCAACTCCAGCTGATAAGCTACCTCTCCTCTACGCTCCAAGATCTTGTAAGGCCCCACAAAACGTGGTGCTAACTTACCTTTGATTCCAAACCTCTTAATTCCACGAAGTGGTGAAACTCGAAGGTATGCACGGTCACCTACCTCATATGTCACCTCCTTACGTTTTGCATCTGCATAACTCTTCTGTCTGGACTGTGCTATGTTCGGCCTATCATGAATCAATTTGACCTTCTCCTCAGCATCTCTAATCAAGTCTGGTCCAAAGAATTGATGCTCTCCAACCTCATCCCACATCAACGGTGTCCTGCACTTTCTGCCATACAATACCTCAAATGGTGCCATCTTCAGACTAGCCTGATAACTGTTATTATATGAGAACTCTGCATAAGGTAAATTATCATCCCAACTGGACCCATAGTCCAAAGCACAAGCTCTCAACATATCCTCCAAAATCTGATTTACCCTCTCTGTCTGCCCATCTGTCTGTGGATGGAAAGTTGTACTGAACTCCAGCCTGATGCCCAAGGATTCATGCAACTGACGCCAAAATTTAGATGTGAACCGAGTACCTCTATTAGACACTACCTTCCTTGGAACTCCATGCAGACAAACAATCTTAGACATATAAATCTTTGCTAGTTGAGCACTGGTATAAGTAGTCTTTACCGGGATGAAGTGAGCAACTTTAGTTAAACGATCAACAACTACCCAAATAGAATCATAACCTGACCGAGTCCTGGGTAGACCTGTAATGAAATACATACCAATCTCGTCCCACTTCCAATCAGGTATAGGCAATGGCTATAACAAACCTGCTGGTCTCTGATGTTCTGCTTTAACCCTCTGGCACACATCACATGTTGCAATATATCTAGCAATTTGCCTCTTTAGGCTAGGCCACCAAAATCTTTCCTTCAAATCCAAATACATCTTAGTATTACCTGGGTGAATAGAATAAGGTGAATCATGCGCCTCCTGAAGAATCAACTTCCTGATATCTGCATCTTGAGGTACACAAATATGCTTCTCAAACCATATGGCTCCATGTTCATCCTCATGGAAACCTTCTGCCTTACCTTTAGCCATATTCTCTTTTATCTCAGCGATCTCCTTATCACCCTTTTGAGCTTCTCTGATCCTGTCAAGCAAAGTAGGCTTTACCTCAAGTGTTGCTAAATATCCCTTAGGAACCATCTCCAACCTAAGATTCCTGAACTGCTCACATAACTCGGGTGGCATATTATCAATATTAATTGTATTAGCATGGCTCCTACGACTCAACGCATCCGCAACAACATTAGCCTTACCAGGATGATACTGCACATTCAAATCATAATCCTTAATAAGCTCCAACCATCTCCTTTGCCTGAGGTTCAAATCCTTCTGAGTAAAAATATACTTCAAGCTCTTATGATCAGTAAATATATCACAATGATTACCAATAAGATATGGCCTCCAAGTTTTCAATGCATGCACAACTGAGGCTAACTCCAAATCATGTGTAGGATAATTACGCTCATGATTCTTAAGCTGGCGTGAAGCATATGAAACAACTTTACCTTCCTGCATCAAAACACTCCCAAGTCCTTGACGAGAAGCATCACAATATACCTGGAAGTCCTTATGTATATCTGGCAGAGTTAAAACCGGTGCTGTAACCAAACGTTGCTTCAATTCCTGAAAGTTGGCTTCACATTCATCGGTCCAAACAAACTTCTTCTCCTTCTTCAACAATTCAGTCATAGGCTTCGCAATTTTGGAAAAGTTCTCAATAAACCTCCTGTAATAACCTGCAAGGCCCAAAAAGCTGCGAATCTCTCCAACTGTCGTGGGTGTCTCCCACTCTGTAACTGCAGCAACCTTAGATGGATCAACTGCAACTCCATTACCTGACACAACATGTCCAAGGAAAGCTACCTCATCCAGCCAAAACTCACATTTGCTGAACTTGGCATACAACTGATGTTCCCTCAATTTCTCCAATACTAAACGCAAATGCACCTCATGCTCTTGCTTATTCTTGGAGAACACCAATATATCATCAATGAAAACAACCACAAATTTATCCAAGAACTCCATAAACACCTTGTTCATCATATTCATGAAGTATGCAGGGGCGTTAGTCAATCCAAATGACGTAACAGTATATTCATACAACCCATACCTCGTAGTAAAAGCAGTCTTGGGAATATCTTGCTCACGAATCTTTAATTGATGATAACCAGAACGAAGATCAATCTTAGAAAACACAGTAGCTCCCTCCAACTGGTCAAATAGATCATTTATCATAGGCAAAGGATACTTATTCTTAATGGTTACCTCATTCAGAGAACGATAATCAACACACATCCTCAAGGTCCCATCCTTGTTCTCCACAAACAAACTGGAGCTCCCCAAGGTGATGAACTTGGGCGAATAAATCCTTGTGCCTGCAATTCTCTTATCTGCTTCTTCAATTCCTCCAACTCTTGAGGAGGCATTCTATAAGGTCTCTTTGCAACAGGTCCAGTATCTGGTATTAAATCAATAAGAAACTCAATATCTCTATCTGGTGGCATATCTGGCAACTCCTCTGGAAATACATCTGGATAATCTCTCACAACTGGCACCTCTTCCAGGCTACCCCCCTTAAGAGAGTTCACCTGCACCTGATTACGCTTATACTTACACACATATTTGATCCTCTTCCCTCCTGGTGCACTGAGAGTAATAGATCGACTGGCACAATCAATACGACCTTTATATAACTGCAACCAATCCATACCCAAAATAATATCCAGACCTTGTGACTTTAGTATAATCAAATTTGTAGGAAACTCATGCTTCCCAATAGACAAAGTCAACTGATGACAACCAACACCTGCTATCATCTCAGCTCCTGGGGAACTCACTCTAATAGGCATACTAAGTGTTTTGGTTGGCAATCCATGTTTATCAACAAATACCCACGAAATAAATGAATGCGATGCACTAGTATAAAAAAGAACAACTGCAGGTACTGAATTAATCAAGAACTTACCAATCACTGCATCAGGTTCATTGTAAACCTCCTCCACATTAACATGATTTACATGACCCTTTTGGAAGGGGTTTGGCTTGCTGGATCCTGAGTTCTTCGCCCCGGGGCATTCTGTGGCATAGTGCCCCATAGCCTTACACCTGAAGCACTGCACCTGACTCAAATCCCTTGGCGCACGTGTAACCTGGTGGTTCTGGTTATTGTTCCCTCCATTGCCATTACCATTACCATTACCTCTGCCATTGTCATTGTTACTCTTGTGCCCACTATGATGATGGTGGCCATTATGGTTGCGGCCATTCCCTCCATGATGATTATGATCATTACCTCCATGATGATTATGCCCATTACCTCCATTGCCATGATATGAAGTGCGTGGCTTCTGTTGTGGTCCTGAATTATACCTGTTATTGTTGTTGTACTTCCTCTTGCGATTCTCTATGGCCTGTTGCTTTCCCTCCAACACAATGGCCTTATCAATAAGGTCCTGACAATTCCTAAAGGTGGCCACTGTCAACTGAAGGCTCAAATCATCATTTAGGCCCTCCAAGAATTTCTCCTGCCTAGCTGCATCAGTGTTAACATCATTAGGAGCATAACGTGCAAGATTATTAAATTCCTCCACATACGCATTAACTGTGCGACCTCCCTGGCGCAAATTGCGAAACTCCTTCTTTTTCAGACTCATAGCACCAGCAGACACATGTGCAGCACGAAAAGCATCCTGAAACTGAGGCCATGTAATAGTAGCAATGGGATAAGTGACCAAGTAGTTGTCCCACCAAGCTGCAGCAGGACCCTCCAACAAATGTGACGCAAACCTCACCCTCTCTACATCTCTGCATCCAACCGTCTCCAGGTTCCTACTGACTGCACGGAGCCAGTCATCAGCCACAATAGGTTCAGGGGAACCGGAGAACCTCTGAGGATTCAACCTCAGGAACCTGGTAAGCATATCCACTGGTGGAGGTGGTGGCGGATTGTTGTTGTTATTTTTGTTGTTCTGGTTCTGGACAAGCAACTGGATCAACTGAGTTTGTCCCTGAAGCAACTGTTGCATGTATGGCGGTACATCATTGCCATTGTTGTCTCCTCCTGCAGCATTATGCCGATTATCACGCATCGGCGGCATCTGGTGGGCAAGCATAGAAGAGTTATAGATATAATAGAGCCAAACGCTATGTATATATAAATATATTCTACCCATATGCATAATATGATCAAGCCAACAAAACACAACAACGAATAACACCAACAAACAAACAAACAACAAACAACAAACAATATGATAATATATATATATATATATATATATATATATATATAGTCGAATAATTTCGACACTAAGCAATTTAACAAACAACTATCAATCAAGCAAACAATCTAGTATCTTCATACCACAAAAGTGGACATAATCAAATACACTAACACGATAACGTTGCAATATAAAACAAACATGAATGGTGGTCTCAGCACTAGTTCCTACTTAACTGTTCAAGATACTTGAGGGGGTTTACTAATAAACAGCAAGAAGTATAGCTAGTTTATAAAATAATTTTCACTCCTATGGCTTTTCTAATCCATTTTCTAGGGTCACGTCCTACAGTCAACACACTGCTCTGATGCCATCTGTAAGGACCAAACCTCGAAGGATTTGAGTCTCTGTTCTTACCGTGCTAGTCCCTGGATCGAACTCGCTAGCACACACAGTATAGACGAATACCAGAATAGCAAGTGCATCATTTATTACAACGTATGATCCAGAGTATATAAAATAAAACAATATGCATAGCACTTGGCTAGCTTTATTCAATCAAACAGCGGAAAAGTAGCAGAAATAACGATGAGTCCCATCATAGCCCACTGGCGATGCTGAGTGCAGACTCGCGACCCTAACGGTACCTTACTCTTCGTCTGAATATCCTGCAACATGAGACGTTGCAGCCATATAGGTCAATACTTTGAATGTATTGGCAAGTTACACAGGAGTAATAATAAAGCAGACCTACATGTATATGCATAGTACAACAAAGGAAGGCTTTATCTTGCAGAAAGCTGATTTTATCCTAATAACTACCTAATAGTCAATTTTATTATTTAGTTCTTTTATTACTACAATTAAGTGCACAAGGTTGAGTTGGCAAAATCAACTCCAACCTACCCTTTATTAAGTTGCCCACAAATATTATTAAGTGTCACATCTGTTAAGATCATCCAACAACTGTAATGGCATAGTGGCTCAAATTTACCCATAACCGGGGGCACGGCTAATCATGATTACTTTTTAATACTCTGCAGAGTTTAGTACGCTTTACCCACTGGACCCAATCCGAAGATTGAGACGAAGTCTTTCAGAAGAGGTTCCCTTAACCACCTGACGGCCACATCCCACCTACATATGCTACATCTGTCGACACTGTCTGGGCCAGGGTTCCAACAACTGATCAACTAAGCCAGAGCCCATATAGCCAGTGGACGCACATGGAAGCTACTAGTCACTAAGTCTGTCTGATCTTTTTGAGCCTGGGCGGCATTCCGCTTAGGGTGCACTCTCATGAGCACATGGCCTTAGAAAAGGTGCAAGACCCCATGATGCCTTCCCTCAATACCAAGCAATACCACTTCCGTCCAGAGGTGAATTAAATCCTTAATTACTACTCAAATTAGTTATGTATGTAATCCTCACATAAACTCAATGAATACACGAACCACCCCCGTCTACAAAGCATAGCAACCTACCACTACCACGATTTGCAAAAACGGGAAGATAGCTCAACAGCATATAGCAAAATAATATAGTAATCCTATACATGCATATATTCATAGTGTGATATAACTACATGCGTAGAAAACAATAGGTAAAGGATGATCAACATGTAACTTGCCTTGGTTCCGGTTCAGAAAGTCACACTCCTGACAATAGCTCGCGTCGCACTCCGGACAATCTACACGTTTCACACAATTCAACAAATCAATCACCGGAACACGAATAGAACCAGAATAAAACCAACAGCAACAAAACCATTTTTAAAAATAAAAACAGAAGCTTAACAGCACCTAAAATGCACTACGCTCACAATGCAAAAAGAATCACTCGATTCCGATAAACGGTTTGAAAGTTACGGCCTCCGGAAGGTGTGATTTGGATTTGAACGAATTCAAATTTGAACAGTGCAAACATGTGCAAAGTTGGTACTGTGATAATGTGCTGATTTTTGTGAGATCATAGGAAAAAGAATTACCTAATTTGGATATACAGATTAGGAGTTATAACTAATGGAAGTTTTGGTGAAATATGAAAATAAAACAAAAGGAAAACAGAAAACTCATGGTACTATAGCGAACTCCTGTGTTGTTCCTGTAGCGAGGTGCCACGTGGCAGCAGGTGATTGGCTGGAGAATTGCATGGATGCATGCTCACCAGCAAAACAGAGAAAACGGCGACGGCTTCGGGCGACGGCGGCGGCGGGTCTCCGGCGAGGACGAAGCGACGGATGGGTGCGGCGGTGAGTGGCGGAGGCGTAGGTGAGGTCCAGCGGCGATGGGGCGTCCTCTGCGGGCAGCAACGGCGACGGAAACGGTGGTGTGCTCCGGCGGCGGCGGACGTTGGTGGTGGCAGCGTTCTGGTGCTCTGCAGGGTACTTCGAGGTGTCAAAAGAGTTCGTCGTCGAGTGGGGGTTCGAACGGTGACAAGTGGAGCGGCCGTGCGTCCTTACGGCGGTGGATTCGGACGGTCAACGACGGCGGCGGCTCGAGCTCCACGGCGAGATCCGAAATGCCCCAGGGAAGCGTACTATCGGGGAGGGGTGGGGAAAGGTGAGCAATAGGGTTCCTGGAGGAGTATAGCTCGCATCTGGTTACCCTAGCGTACACGGGGTCGCTGGGAGGTTGGGCTCCTCGAGCTCACGCTCGGTTGCACGTGCGGCGCGGCACAGCTGAGTCCGGCTCGGGGAAGGGATGAACAGGCGCGGGGTCCACGGTCAATGAGAGAGGCGGCGGGTCAGGTTTCCGGCGCGGTTCGGGCGCAGTGGTGCGGGTCGGACGTGGGGTGCGTACCGATTCGCGTGGGTTGCAGTGGGCTGCGGCTGCGCGTGGTTGGTGGGCTGGCCGTGGGCCAAGAGTGGCCGCGGCGGTGCTGGCTGGCTGGCGCTAGCTGGCCGGCTGGTGTTTTTTTAAACAAAAACTACAGCAACAGAACAAAATAAATAAAATAAAATACATAGTATAAATTCTAAATAAAAACACCTAGACACACAGTAAAAATAGCTCTACAGCTATAAACTACAGGAACACTAGTTCCAACTCTAATGCAATTTTGTAAAATAATTTTGATGCAAAAGGCCACACAAACAATAAAATAACACACAAATAAAATATTTTGAAGATTGCAAAAATTACCAGAACATATCAAACGAACTGGAAATAATATTCTGCACATTATGAACTTTTTTTAAAACAGGGGAGAAGTCATGTTATCTCCACTCCAAATAAATTGAATTGTTGCATAATGATTTGAATATTCCGAAAAAGCAAATAATGCATTAAAAATATGATATGCATATGAATGATCTATTAACATCCAAATTGGAAAATTTGGGATGTTACACCTATGCCCCCAGGGGTCATGGGCCATCGCCCCGGGAACTCCTGCACGTTGTGTGGGCGGCCGGTGAGCAGACCTAGCTACCTCCTTAAAAAAAGGTAGGTGCTTACTAGTCCAACCCGGCGCGCGCCGCTCAGTCGCTGACGTCTATTAAGCATCGGTTGATGTATATGACGCAGAACGCCCATACTATGCCCACGTGATGGTTAGTGCTATCAGGCCAGAGGCCCCTCGATCAAATATCCAAATCATAGTGGATTAGGAACGCGCTGTAACAAGCAGAGACTCACGAAAGATGTGACCCCGTTTCCCCGTCTCGAGGACTTGCGGCAAGGGCTAGGAATGCCCGACCACGCCTCGTAATTATCTCGCGGGCACCCTCCAGGTCAACCCGTCTCCACATCACTCGCAATTAAGCTCGCGCGGGTACCCCTCAGGGCCGACCCGTCTTTAGTAACATGGTTCAGTGTAAAGTCATAGTAACCATAGTAACTGTGTGTCCAAATATCAAGGGGAAAACCCGAGGAATCACCCCCAGTGAATTCCACTCGATGTAATCATCAAGGTGAACGTAAGAGGAACCACCCCTGAGGTTCACACTTGAGGGGTTGCACGACAGAGTCGTATCAAAAGTGGTTAAGGCGGAATCACCCTCGATGACCACGACCGAATAGCTACACTATAGGGTTAACATCAGAAGTGTTGTAGAGGTCTCACCCTCGGCACTTGATAGTAACCCAGTAGTGTCGAGCAACTAAGGGGAAAGTGATGTGCGGTGTCGGGGCCTGGACTTCAATCCCGTTGATCGGGTCTTCGATGATGAAGCAGGGGCAACAAGGACAAGGTGGGGGTCGCTGATGGATCACTATCCAACCTATACTAAGCAGTTTAGGATAAGCAGGTAAGGTACAACAGTAGATACAAAAGCAGGCTATGCATCAGAATAGGAGCAAACAATAACAGTAGCAAAATCTAATGCAAGCATGAGAGAATGGAATGGGGGCCCTCGGGATGATCAAAGGGGGGCTTGCACGGTTTCTCAGACAAGAAGGAGGGTCGTCGGTGACGTAGTCGATCACAGTGGTATCAGTAGCGGTCTCAGGGTCTACCGGAGAGAAGAGGGGGAAGAAACAGTAAATACACGCAAACATATGCATAACATGACAATAAGCGATACTAGAGGTGATCTAACGCAGTACTACATGATTTAGGTGAAGGGGGAATTCAACTGGGAATGTTTTCCCGGTTCCGGACCTGTGTCACCCAGATGACCGGAGGGGGAAAGTTCCATGTTCAGCATGCTAGGGGCATGTGACAGATGAACGGGCCGCATATTCGGATTTGTTGTATTTTCTGAGCAACTTTCATATAGAAAACATTTTCAACCGAGTTACGTTTATTTTCTATGAATTTTCAAAGTTTAAACAATATTCTGGAATTATTTTAAATCAAAAGAACTTAATGCACCAGCATGACGTCACCCTGACGTCAGCAGTCAACCTGCTAGTTGACCGGTCAAGCTGACGTCCGGGACCCACCTGTCAAAGACAATGGGGGTTTAACATCGTTTAACTTAATCTAAACTAGCTACTTAATCTACTGGGACCACCTGTCAATACCTAATTAAGTTAATTAATTATTAATTTTAAATGTTTTAGTTAAAAAGGGGAGGTGGGCCCTATCTGTCAGCTGTCAGGCTGGTCCAGTCAGCAAAGCTGACAGGTCAACAGGCTGGACGGGCCCCTGGGGCCAACGGGTCAGTGACCCAGGTGGTGGCCCCGGGCCGACCATGTCAGCACGGGCAACGGCGTTTAACTGCCAGTGGCCATAGCCACGGCAGAGGGTCAGGCGCGCACCGGAATCCATCTAGGGGCGGCCTTTTCACGACCAGTTCGCACCGTTCAAACGTGTGCACGACGCCGAATCGGGTGGTGGTGGTGGCTCGCCTGGCGACGGCCGAAGACAGGCTGGCGTGGAGCATGGGCGGCGGTGGCCTTCAGGCGCTCGACGGTGATGGTGATTTTGGACACGGCTCGTCGTGCGGGGCGGCTCTACGGGCGGCCGGTGCTCGCGCGCATCCATTGTCGTAGTCGGTAGTAGGCGGGAGGCGACGAGCTCACCAGAGACGAGCTCACGGCGGGTACCGGAGCACTGGCCCATCGAGGAAGGCGCCAAGGGGACAGGGAGGAGTAGCGGGCGCATGCAGTGGGTACAGGCGGAGGTGCTGAGCACGACGGGGGTGGTCGGCTACGAGCTGCATGAGCCGTGGCCACGACGGCGAGCGCCACCACAGCGACGAGCTCGGGCACGACGGTGGGAGCAGCTATGGGGGAAGAAGAGAAGCGCGAGGAGAGGGGGAAGGGGGCGGGGCTCACAGTGAGGCACACGGTGGCCGGCAACAACTTAGTAGCAGCAGGGGGTGGCCGGAGTGGACGGCGACGGCGACGACCGAACGGGGAAGGCGGCGATCCGGCGAGGTAGAGGGGCTTCGAGGTCCGTGGTGTGGTCGCGGTCGTCGTGGTCGAGGACGAGGGGGGGCTCCTAGACGCAGGCGGAAGGAGGACGGCCGCCGATGGCCACGCGCAAAGAGAGGCCGCGCGATGGCTATGCCTGGGCCAGCGCGGCGCAGCAGATTTGGGGGATGGGGAGAGAGGAGTGGGGAAGCCAGGGGCAAGTGAGAGTGGCAGGGGCGAGGCAGAGGCGCCAGGGGGAGGTGGAGGCCTTATCCACATCTGGGCGCCGGCGGCGAGGTGGGTTTGGCGGGGACGCAGCTCGGGCACGCACTGGGTCGGGTGAACAGAGAGGATGGAGCTGACCGGGGGAGGTGTGTTGCTGGGTTGGGCCGTCCAGGTGGCTAAGGCCCCGGGGTAGTGGGACTTTTCTCTTATTTTTTTTTGTTTTAGCTTTTCTTTTAAAACTTCTCTGCTTTATTTTTAGTTTCAAAAAGCAAAATAGTTTTATAATTTGTAAAACATACACTTAACATAACAGTATAACTTAGGCTACTCCCACATTAAGTTTAACATTATAATACATTAGCTTATCATTTTTTAACTTAAAAAGCATTTAATTTAATTGCTTTAGCCACTGTTTTAACTACTTTAGGGCACTTAAACACTTTGCAAAAATCTTGGTTCACTACCAATATTAGTTATGGGATTATTTGGCACAAGATGAACATTTTAGATTTCATGTCTGACAATTATGAATTTTTGACTTTAGATTGGATTTGAATTTGAATTGTGATTTGGATCAAGTGAAGATTAGCAACAGTAACAAGATGACATGGAACCATTAATAGGGGATTACTGTAGCATGACACTGGGGGTGTTACATTGTCTTACCAACAAGAAGGTTTGTGACTCCTTGAACTAGTGCATGATGTGGAAGTTGTTTGCACTTGTCCTTGCCAAAATGATATGAGTGAAGTATGTTGGCGGAGTCACCCTCAAGAACTCTCTAGTTCTTCTTCTTTGGGATCCACATCATCTTGACGGGAATCCTTGGAGTTGTAGTCGTACTTGATTAAGTAGAAGTCGATGTAGTCTTGGGAACCCACTTGACCAAGGCCTTAGGAGATTCTTCAAATGCATCAATCTCCTCTTGAAGCTTGTCCTTGCCTTTTTGCTTGTGGTCTTGTGGTGGAATATCATCTTGAGCTTGTGTCCCTTGGAAAGAAGTAGGATCATATTTCTCTTGTTGAGGAACAAACTTTGTCTTGGGGTATTGATCTTCTTCCCAGTCAACTCCATTGGCATTGAACTTTCGTTTAAAACCAACACCTTGATTCTTCTGGTGCCTTCCTTGGTTGCGTACAATTTCCTCAAATTGCTTACTTCCAGAAAGGCTCTTGTAAACACCTTTCTCTATAATTCCCTTCAATAAGCTATTTTCTTGCTCAAGTTTAACTTGGCTAAGAGAATCATTAGTGGAATCAAGAGAACTACTAGAAGCAACAATATTGGATTTAGCATGATTATTGTTACTACTAAATGAAGAATCTTTCTTACTCTTGTTGCTAGATTTAACTTGTGGCATGTAACTAGACAAGAGTAAACGCTTGGCAATGTAAGAACTTTTCTTGCGAATATCATCATTGATTGCTTTTAAGAACCCATGCTCTTCCTCAAGATTGAGCTTTTCAAACGTAACTTCTAATGAGTTTTTAAAAGTTCTCGATGATCTTCCAAGGTAGTTTCATGAGCTAACTTAAGAGTGTTTAGTTCTTTAGTTAGGCGCTCAATATCCTCCTTATCATCGTCATTCATTTTATCTTGATTAGCATGATTAATAGCAAGTTCATCATAGTTTTCATCACTAGAGTTGTCAACAAGTAAATCATCATCACCTAGCAAATCATCTTCATCACTATTGAAATCAGCATACTCGAGCTGTGATACCTTTGGGCCTTTAGCCATGAAGCATCTTCCAATTCCTTAATTTGGTGAGTTAAATATGTCATAGGAGTTGGTTGACACAAGTGCTAGACCGGCAACACCTTCATCTTGAGTATATTCGGAGTCGGAGTGATAACTTCTTTCGGAGTGATAGTCGGAGTCGGAGCCAGATACCCATTCACAAACATGAGCTTGATGTCTTCGTTTTGTGTACCTCCTTGTTGACTTGTCCTTTCTTTCTGAATCCTTGCTTCTCCGAGAGGTTCTTCGTTCATAACGATCATCTCTACTCCTCCTCTCTTTTGGCGGTGATTCTTCTCTTCTACTGTAGGGAGCCGTACACTCATTGGAGTAGTGTTCGGGTCATCCACAATTGTAGCAATTTCATTCACGACTCAAAGATCTTTTGTCATTGTAGGACCTTGACTTGGAACTTCTTTCCTTGCTTCTACTCATGTAGAACTTGTTGAAATTCTTCACCCTTAGGCTCAATTCCTCATTGAAGTTTTGTTTCTCACTTGATGATGTAGGAGTATCACATGAGGCTTTATAAGCACCACTTGACTTGTTGTGAAGCTCTTCCTTATCCTTGAGTGACATCTCATGAGCAACAATTCTTCCAATGACTTCCGTAGTCTTGAGATATTTGTAATTGGGCATCATTTGGATCAATGTGCACACGGTATCATATTTTCCATCCAAGGCTCTTAGGATCTTCTTGATGATGAATCTATCATCGGTCATCTCTTCACTTCATAAGCCGGCAATCCCATTTGTGATGAGAGCAAGCCTAGAGTACATTTCAGCGACACCTTCACCATCCTTCATTTTGAACTTGTCAAGTTGACTTTGAAGCACATCCAATTTGGATTCCTTGACGGAGTTGGTACCTTCGTGCATATCAATCAAAGTATCCCAAATTTCCTTTGCATTCTCAAGACGGCTGATTTTGTTGATTTCTTTAGGGCACAATCCATTGAAGAGGATATTCCAAGCTTGAGCGTTGCATTGCATCATCTTCAACTCTTCCGCAGTAGCTTCATGGTTCAGTTCTCTGCCATCAAACAACTCACCTTGCAAGCCAATACACATAATAGCCCAAATGGCGGGGTTATGTCCAACAATATGCATTTTCATCTTATGCTTCCAACTAGCAAAATTAGTACCATCAAAGTAAGGACCTCTACGGTGGTAATTTCCCTCGCTAGATGCCATACTCTCCTAGGTTGTGAAACCAAGGCTATGATCACCAAAAGCTATGGAAATCAAGGCAAATAGAGACCAAAGCTCTGATACCACTTGTAGGATTGAAACTATGTCTAGAGGGGGTGATTAGACTACTTGACCAAATAAGAATCTAGCCTTTTCCCAATTTTAAGTCTTGGAAGATTTTAGCAACTTAGCACAAGTCAAGCAATCAACCTACACATGCAAGTATAAGAGTATAGCAGCGGAAGCGGAATGTAAAACATTGCACATGAAGGTAAAGGGAGGAGTTTGGAGGGAGCAAACGCAATGTAGACGCGGAGATTTTTTCCGTGGTTCCGATAGGTGGTGCTATCGTACGTCCACGTTGATGGAGACTTCAACCCACGAAGGGTAACAGTTGCGCGAGTCCACGGAGGGCTCCACCCACGAAGGGTCCACGAAGAAGCAACCTTGTCTATCCCACCATGGCCATCTCCCATGAAGTACTTGCTTCACTAGGGTAGATCTTCACGAAGTAGGCCATCTCGTTGCCCGTACAAACTCCTTGGTTCAACTCCACAATCTTGGCGGAGGCTCCCAAGTGACACCTAACCAATCTAGGAGACACCACTCTCCAAAAGGTAATAGATGGTGTGTTGATGATGAACTCCTTGCTCTTGTGATTCAAATGATAGTCTCCCCAACACTCAACTCTCTCTCTCTCTCTCACGGATTTGGATTTGGTGGAAAGATGATTTGAGTGGAAAGCAACTTGGAGAAGGCTAGAGATCAAGATTTATGTGGTTGGAATGGAATATCTTGATCTCAACACATGAGTAGCTGGTTCTCTCTCAGAAAATGTATGTTGGAAGTGTAGGCATGTTATGATGGCTCTCCTCATGAATGAAGAGTGGGTGGAAGGGTATATATAGCCTCCACACAAAATCTAACCGTTACACACAATTCACCAAACTCGGTGGGACCGAATCAGAAAAATCGGTCAAACCGATTCAGTTCAAAATGTGAACGTTAGGCTTTTCGGTGGGACCGACATGTCAAATCGGTGGGACCGATGTCATTAGGGTTAGGGCACAATGTAATCTCGGTGAGACCGATTACACAAACTCGGTGGGACCGACTTTGGTAATAAGCTAACCAGAGAGTTGGTCAGCAAACTCGGTGGGACCGATTCGCTCATTTCGATGCGACCGAAATGTTACTTAGGGGAAACAGAGAGTTTGCATTGCAAACTCGGTGGGACCAATCGCTCATCTCGGTTAGACCAAAACGCTACGAAGGGAAACAGAGAGTTTGCAATCCCATCTCGGTGAGACCGAGATCCCTATTGGTGACACCTAAGTGATTAGGGTTTCTGGCAGTGGCTATGTCAAATGAACTCGGTGGCGCCAGATAGAACAAATCGGTGGGGCCGAGTTTGAATTTTGATTTCGGACATATGTGGATATGAGAAAGTTGTTGAGGGTTTTTGGAGCATATCACTAAGCATTTTGAGCAAGTAAGCCATTAAGAAACACCTCATCCCCTTTTAATAGTATTGGCTTTTCCTATGGACTCAATGTGATCTTGGATAGCTAAAATGAAAATGTAGAGTCTCGATCTTGAGCCAATATGTGTCCTTAGCATTTCTAGGGGTCCACATTCCTAATCCATGCCATGCCAATCATTGAACTTTCTGAAATGATCATCTTGAAATAGCATTAGTTCAATGAGCTATATGTTGTTAGTAATTACCAAAACCACCCAGGATAGTTACACTTTCAGGTTACCTTGTCCCTTGTCTTACCAACAAGAGGGTTTGTGACTCCTTGAACTAGTGCAAGATATGAAAGTTTATTGCACATGTCCTCACCAAAATGAATATGAGTGAAGTATGTTGGCAGAGTCACCCTCAAGAACTCTCTAGTGCTTCTTCTTTGGGATCCACATCAAATTGATGGGAATCCTTGGAGTTGTAGTCATACTTGATGAAGTAGAACTTGACGTAGTCTTGGGAACCCACTTTACCATGGCCTTAGGAGCTTCTTAAATGAATCAATCTCTTCTTAAAGCTTGTCCTTGCCTTTTAGCTTCTGGTGGAAGATCATCTTGAGCTTGTGGTCCCTTGAAATAAGTGGGGTCATACTTCTCTTGTTGAGGAACAAACTTCGTCTTGGGATATTGATCTTCTTCCCACTCAACTACATTGGCATTGAACTTTCGTTCAAAACCAACACCTTGATTCTTTCGGTGCCTTCCTTGCTTGTGTACAAATTCCTCAAATTTCTTACTTCCGGCAAGGCTCTTGTAAACACCTTTCTCGATAATTCCCTTCAATAAGCTATTTTCTTGCTCAAGTGTGACTTGGCTAAGAGAATCATTAGTAGAATCAAGAGAATTACTAGAAGCAACAATATTGGATTTAACATTGTTATTGTTACTACTAGAGGAAGAATCCTTCTTGTTCTTGTTGCTAGATTTTACTTGTGGCATATAAGTAGACAAGACGGGATGTTTGGCAAGATAATAAGAACTCTTCTTTCGAAGATCATCATTTATAGCTTTTAGGAACTCATGCTCTTGCTCTAAATTTAGCTTCTCGAAGTGTAGCTTCTCATGAGTCCTTATGAGCTCCCAATGATCCTCCAGAGATGTTTCATCAGCTAACTTAAGAGTGTTTAGTTCTTTAGTTAGACGCTCAATCTCCTTCTTATCATTGTCATTCGTTTCATCTTGATTAGCATGATTAATAGCAAGTTCATCATAGTAATCATCACTAGCATTGTCAACAAGTAAATCATCATCACCTAGCAAATCATCTTCATCACTATTGAAATCAACATACTCGGGGTGTGATACCTTAGGGCCTTTAGCCATGAAGCATCTTCCATTTCCTTCATTTGGTGAGTAAAATATGTCGTAGGAGTTGGATGACACAAGCGCAAGACCAGCAACACCTTCATCTTGAGTATATTCGGAGTCGGAGTGATAGCTTCTCTCGGAGTAGTTGTCGGAGTCAGAACCAGATACCCATTCACCATCGTGAGCTTGATGTCTTCATCTTGTGTAGCTCTTTGATGACTTGTCCTTCCTTTCCAAATCCTTGCTTCTACGAGAGGGTCTTCGTTCATAACGATCATCTCTACTCCTTCTCTCTCATGGAGGTGATTCATCTCTTTTAATCCTCCTTTTTGGTGAATCTTCTCTTTTCTTGTAGGGAGCCATACACTCATTGAAGTAGTGTCCGGGTCTTCCACAATTGTAGCAATTACAATCATGACTAGAAGATCTTTTGTCATTGTAGGATCTTGACTTGGAGCTTCTCTCTTTGCTTCTATTCTTGTAGAATTTGTTGAGGTTCTTCACCATTAAGCTCAATTCCTCATTAAAGACTTGTTTCTCACTTGATGTTGTAGGAGCATCACATGAAGCTTTGTAAGCACCACTTGACTTGTTGTGGAGCTCTTCCTTATCCTTGAGTGACATCTCATGAGCAACAATTCTACCAATGACTTCTGTGGGCTTGAGATCTTTGTAGTTGGGCATAATTTGGATCAAGGTGCACACGATATCATATTTTCCATCCAAGGCTCTTAGGATCTTCTTGATGATGAATTTGTTGGTCATCTCTTCGCTTCCTAAGTTGGCAATCTCATTTGTGATGATATCAAGCCTAGAGTACATCGGGAACTCCTTCACCATCCATCATCTTGAACTTGTGAAGTTGACTTTGTAGCACATGCAACCAATTTGGATTTCTTGACGGACTCGGTACCTTCGTGCATATTGTAACGCCCCAAGAACGACGCTTCAGATGCCTTCCTTGTTCTTCGTTGCTGTCGTGTGTTTTATTTTGTTTGTTGCATTTCATCATGGCATCATCCGCATTGCATCGGCACTCGTTGTCGTCATTGTTTTTAAAACTCGCATCTGCTCGTTGTGGCCGCGTCCCCCTTGGTTTTGTTGACCATTCCGAGACCAACCTTGTTCTTCATTTCCCTCTTGCCTAAACCGGAGTCTCTCTGTATAGTGCACATACCCCCTCGTGTGCGCTTCTGAAACTTCCCCGAACCCGACCCGGGTAGTCGTCACCGTTGGATCCGGATCATCCCCTAACGTCTACAAAATATCTCCGTTTTATTAAGTGGTTTCTCTAAGCTACTCTTTTACGATCGCCCGATTATAATCGAACGGACCGGTTAATCCCTACCCAAATCCCACTTTGCTATATATATAGACCCCCTAACAGACACCCCCCCTAATTTCTAGGGATCCTCCCTAGCGCCGCCACCATCTACATCGGGATCTTCCCAGATCCGATCGAGCCAACCACCTACAACCATATCCCTCCTCGATTTCATCCTCGACCCCATCCCCTCGCCACCACCAGCGCCTCCACCGCTGCCCAATGACCTCCTTCCTCTGGCCGTAGCCAGCCGCCTCCCGCAGAATCAGCAGCTCGCCGGAGCCAGCAGATGAGCTCCTCCCTTCTTCTCTGCTCCGTTCTTCCCTTGCTCTCCCTTCCCCTGATCTCTCTCCTTTGTTCTTTTCGGCAGGTGTCCTACCGAGCGCCATGGACAGGAGCCCCGCCACGGATCTCCAAGTCCGCGGCTGTGTTGTTCCGCAGCCCCCTCGTCGTCGTCCCCACGGCCAAGTCTCGCGCTTCCCCTGCATCCAGCAACGGCAAGTCAGCCGCACGGTTCGTCGCTGCATCCCCAGCCCCGCGATGGACTCCTCTGCTTCGAACCTCGCCTCTGCGCCGTCCTTCATCTCATTTCCGCCCCGGCCTCCTCCGCTTCGTGTTGACTGCCTGCTTCCAACCGCAGCGCCATCCCCGCCTCCTCTGCCTTGCGCTCGTCCGCGACGACGCCGACAGGTTCCGGCCCTGCCTCAAGCGTCCTCTGCTGCTGCCTCCTCATCGTCGCCAGGACCTTCCCCCACCACCGCTTCGTCGAAGAGACCACGCCCAGGCTCTCCTCTTCTTCTGATCTGAAGCCGTCCCAGGAGCTTGCCGCCAGATCCGGGCCTCCCTGCTTCGCCAAGTCCCCCGCCGCGCCGCTCCTCTGTTTCGTTCGAGCAGAGGAGCTCGACCGCGCGTCGCCTGCGTGCGTTGACCGCGCCCAGGCCCAGCGCCCGCTTCCAGCCGTCCCTGCCCGTTGACCGGTCCAGCGCCAGCGTGGACGAGTGTCGCGTCGCCCGCGCGCCCTCCTCTGCTTCGCCTTCGCGTGGGCCGCCAGATCCGCCCCGTTGGGCCTCCTCACCGACGCTAGGCTATGCCCATGGTGAGAACCCCAGCCCAGCAACCAGCAGTTTCAGCCCGTTGTGTTTTTTTTCCTGTCTGCGAATTTTGCTAATTATTCAGAGAATTACAGAATTGCAGAAAACCCCCCAAGCAACATGCATATAATATCTCACAAACGGCGCATCACATGTAAAAACTTCATATATGAAAGTTGCTTAAAAATTTGTGTAGTTTAATAATATCCAACTTTCATCCATGTTTAAAATGTTTAAATTGCTGTTTGTATTAATTTGCTTAAATGCCATGCTAAAATGATTTATTTCATAACTAAATAACCGTAACTCCGATTTTAACAAACTTTATATGTAAATGGGGTAGAAAAATGCATAGATTAACTTGGTGCACTTTACTTTGCTGTCTAACAACATTAAAATATGTTTTAGGCAGAACAGTAGCAAATTTGAAATATGCATATGAGGTTTTTTTTTTAGAATTGTTGTTTGTTGTTCCGGCCTCATTTAAACTTGCCTAAATAGTTAGTTTACTTATGCTTCACCCCTTGCCATGTTTAATTACATCTAATATTGTTGAGTACATAACCAAGAGAGAACTAAATAATTGATGTGGTGTCTCGTCAATATGCAACTCGTTGCATATTGAGCTCCACTTAATTTGTAGTGTCGTTTGTTGCACTTTTCCATGCCATGCCTCATTAAATCGAACATGCATCATACTTGTTTGTGCATCATGCCATGTGTATGTGGTGGTTGTTTACTATGTTGTTTGTTTGTTTCTGGGTTGCTTCTCTCGTTAGCTTCGGTTTCGTTCCGGAGTTGTGAGGATTCGTTCGACTTCGTCCGTTTGTCTTCTTCATGGACTCGTTCTTCTTCCTTGCGGGATCTCAGGAAAGATGACCATACCCTCGAAATCACTTCTATATTTGCTTGCTAGATGCTCGCTGTTTGGCGATGCCTATGCTGCGATACCTACCACTTGCTTATCATGCCTCCCATATTGTTGAACCAAGCCTCTAACCCACCTTGTCCTAGCAAACCGTTGTTTGGCTATGTTACCGCTTTGCTCAGCCCCTCTTATAGCATTGTTAGTTGCAGGTGAAGATGAAGTTTGTTCCTTGTTGGAACATGGAGATGTTGTTCCTTGATTGGAACATGTTTACTTGTTGGGATATCACAATATATCTTATTTCATTAATGCATCTATATACTTGGTAAAGGGTGGAAGGCTCGGCCTTATGCCTGGTGTTTTGTTCCACTCTTGCCGCCCTAGTTTCCGTCATATCGGTGTTATGTTCCCGGATTTTTGCGTCCCTAACGTGGTCGGGTGATTTATGGGACCCCCTTGACAGTTCGCTTTGAATAAAGCTTTTCCAGCAAGGCCCAACCTTGGTTTTACCATTTGCCTCACCATCACCTATTTTTCCCTTGGGAGTCGCTCTCTCGAGGGTCATCTTTATTTTAGCCCTCCCCCCGGGCCAATGCTTGTCCAAGTGTTGGCCCGAACTGGAGTCCTTTGCAGCGCCACCTTAGGGAAACTTGAGGTCTGGTTTTAGTTGTACGGTGTGCTCATCCGGTGTTGCCCTGAGAACGAGATATGCGCAGCTCCTATCAGGATGTCGGCGCATCGGGCGGTCTTGCTGGTCTTGTTTTATTATTGTCGAAATGTCTTGTAGTCGGGATTCCGAGACTGATCGGGTCTTCCCGGGGAGAAGGAATATCCTTCGTTGATCGCGAGAGCTTATCATGGGCTAAGTTGGGACACCCCTGCAGGGTTTGAACTTTCGAAAGCCGTGCCCGCGGTTATGTGGCAGATGGGAATTTGTTAATGTCCGGTTGTAGAAAACTCGAAGTTGATCTTAATTAAAATACATCAACCGTGTGTGTAACCGTGATGGTCTCTTCCCGGCGGAGTCCGGGAAGTGAACATGGTGTTGGAGTTATGCGTGACGTAAGTAGTTTCAGGATCACTTCTTGATCATAGTTGTTCGACCGTGCTTTTGCCTTCTCTTCTCGCTCTCATTTGCGTATGTTAGACACCAGATATGCTAGTCGCTTGCTGCAGCTCCACCTCACTACCTTATCCCACCCATAAGCTTAAATAGTCTTGATCTCGCGGGTGTGAGATTGCTGAGTCCCTGTGGCTCACAGATACTTCCAAAACCAGTTTGCAGGTGCCGATGAAACCGTGCAGGTGACGCACCCGAGCTCAAGGAGGAGCTCGATGAAGATCTTGTTCATTGTGTTGTTTCATTTCAGTTGATCAGTAGTGGAGCCCAGTTGGGACGATCGGGGATCTGTGTAGCATTTGGGGTAGTCTTCTTTTATTTTGGTTCCGTAGTCGGACCTTGATTGTATCTGTATGATGTAATGCTTTACTCATGTATTGTGTGAAGTGGCGATTGTAAGCCAACTATGTATCTCTTTCCCTTATGTATTACATGGGTTTTGTGAAGGTTACCTCACTTGCGACATTGCTTTCAATGCGGTTATGCCTCTAAGTCGTGCTTCGACACGTGGGAGATATAGCCGCATCGAGGGCGTTACAAGTTGGTATCAGAGCCTTCCCCGACCTTAGGAGCCCCCACTGTTTGATCGTTTTTAGCGGCCGAGTTGTGTCTAGAAAAATGTTTTGAGTCATCTAGGAATTATGTATCGGAGAGTTTAGGAATTATTTTTACTTCCCAGTCTCCTCATCGCTCTGGTAAGGCATCCTGACGTAGAGTTCTGACTCTTCTCTTCTCAAATTTCACTAATTTTTTTTATTTTTTAGGATCACGCGGGTATCTTAGAATCATTCCGATGGTTTTGTGATGACAACATTGTCTTGGTGCCTCTTGTCAGCAGGGGTTTAGTGGAAGTGTCCCGGGGAGTTGAGCTCTGAGGTGTTGTCGTCATAATTTTATCATTGCAGTTCTGGAATACCTGAGTTTAGTACGCCGACATCGAAAATCTCTTTTGTACAGTTGTTGGTGAGATAAACCTGATAGCCCAGTACTGAGGCGAGTGCGGGAGTATCGCCTTAGCTTGTATAACAGATGCTTTTCGAAGGTTGAGGTAGACGATTTCTGGAGTTTTTCTTGGTTATGTGTTGAAGGATGGATATAGCTGGATCTAGGTATTGTTAGTTTGGGTGATATATTTTGTGTCCCCTGTATCCCCAACACCAGATTGCATAACCAGAAAGTTTCAGGAGTTTATAGGTGGGAATTCAAGTATCTCGTAGGATATCTTTCCAACAGACACATGATACGATATGGGATCTATCATATGTTTGTTTCCGGCTTATTCTGCTAGCCAAATCCTTTGTTTTTGTTTTGGTTTGTGGTATTCGAGTTGCTTCAATGCCAAGTGTTGATTCCATACCTTTTTCCAAGTGGTGTTCTCATGTTTCTATGTGGATACTAATCCTTCTTGATCATCAAGATTATCATGCCAATTCTTTTCCAACCGGGGTGTCTCTCTTCAAGTGGATCCGATCACTTCAACATTCGCAAGATCGATTAGCAGTTCTTCTCAACGGTGTTTGCTTCATCCGTTCCAAGTTGTCTTTGTTTTTCCCGCCCTCCCACCCTTATTTCTTCAAGGACGCAGATTTCTTGATCAAGTATCCATCTTATTGATGTGAAGTCTCTCCATTCTTCTCATTCATGTTCTTACCCGGTGTTTCTCATGAGGATGCTAACGGAGCCTCAAGTTTATAATTATTTGTTCTTTTATCTTCCCCGGTGTGTTCAATGCAATCTTTCGATGGTGATCACATCTTTTCCTCGTTTCAAATGTTTTCTCGTACCGGTGCACCTCTTAATCATCCACTTCTCGCTATTCAATTGTTTCAGAGTGCTGAAGATATCTCAGAAGATCCAATTTTCCATTCTCAATTCACTCAAGTTCTTTTGAGGATGCTATCTAATTCAAACCATTTAATTCAACCGATGCAATCTCTCTTTTCAAGCAATCGTTCAACGGTGGTTCTTTTGAGTGGGCCTAACCCACAGGTCTTTTCCCAGGATCTTACCTGACTCTTCTTATTTTCCCGGAGCTATTCTCAAATTCATTTAAAAGTTTGACGTAAGTATGAATTTTCATCAGTCATATGTCTTTCTCCAAGATCTTTCAAATTCTTTCATCATTAATTCAACCTTTCTATTCTTCATTGTTCCGGAGTGCCTCAACAATTCATGGTGGTGTTCTCGTCATCATTCTCCACATTTGAAGACCGAAGAAGAGTTCCTCTTAAATCTTGCTCCATTCTCTTCAAGATTCATGGTTCTAGCTTCATGCCATCCTCTCTTAATTATTTTTCGATTGTGAGAATTATTTTCACCCATCCAGAGCATTTCAAGAGTCTTTTCAGTTTGATTCTCCGAAGGCCATCAGTTCAGAAGAATTATTCATTCTCAGTTTTTAGCTCTTGTTTTCCAAATCTTACCGGTGCATCATTCAAGTATTCTCTATTCAGCTCGTGATCTATTCGTTCATTTTTATCTAAATTCTCTCAAGTATCTTCGTTCGTTTGCTAATTCTTCCCGGTGTTTCTTTATCTTTTCTCCGTTCATTTTCAATTCTTACGGTGGTTCGTTCAAGAGTTCTCTTCCTTCGTTATCATATAGATTCATTCGTCCAACCCTACCGGTGGTTCGTTGAAGACCTTCACAAGTTTGCGCAATTCTATCTTAATCCTTTCTACGAGAATAAGTGGTATGCCAAATCCATTGCTTGTCATCAATTTAATTGATGAAGGATAAGCATAATGTAATTCTTATTTTTGTTTCATCGAGTTAACTCAATTCCCTATTCCGGAGGTTCTTCAATTGTTTCACCTTATCTTCCTCGGAGTTCCAAGCTCTCGCAATTATATCACCACGGAGATCCATCTAATCATTGCAAGGCTTCAACCTTATTCTCTTCATCCTTCATTTCATTTGATCATCCTTTTATTACTGGAGTTCTTTATGGAGGCTACATGATGATTCACAAAGGATTTAATTCCTTCTCGAAGTGTTCATCGAGATTCTTTTCAGAGGAGCTCAAGTATTCTTTATCTTGCATTTTAAAGTGCAATTCTTTCAACCGTATCATTCGAGGTGGTATTATGTCATTCTTGATAATTTGAGTTCATGTCACATGATTCACATGTTGTTAAGAATGAGATATTTTAAATCCATCAAGCTCTTCTTTGGAGTTATCTTGGGTTTATACTTCACCTAAAGCCTTCTCTAAGGTTTGTTGCTATTTATGGTGCTTATAAATGACCTAAGTTCTTCATTTGTCCTCCCGGTGAAATAAGTTCTCGTCTCCTTGTTGATATCAATCCAATCATTTGTTTCCGTTGGTGGCAGAAGCTCACCTCATAATTTTGAGATGTTTCTATAAGCCCACTACAAACTTATTCTTTTCGTTGCTAATTTTTCCAACAACTCCGTTCTATTCTTCTTTTAAGGGTGCTTTCCAAACTCATTTGTGGTAGAAGTTGTCATTTTCTTCTCCATTCCTTTATTACAATGATCTAACTTCTATTTGTTCTTCCGGAGGCATTGTGATGTTTTCTTCAACCAATCATCTCATTTTGGAGATCATGTTTTTTTCCTTGCTTATCCACTTAACTGGAGTGTAGTGTTTTCATTCGAGTTCTCTCACCTTATCAAGTTTTGCCCCCCTTCTCAACCGGAGTGATGTCTGAAATCTTTCTTACCCATTGTGACATTCTTTCAACAGTTCCGGAGGCAGTGTGTCGTTGATTTCGTCAAGTATCATTCCATCTTCTCAAGTTCATGTTAATTCCTTTCATTTTCTACCGGTGTGCTTTCATATTAATTTTGATACGTTAAGCTCTTGTTTCATGTCCTTCAACCTACAAGGTTCTCGCAATGTTCCTTGTTCCTCTTGCTGAACGGAGTGTTTTAAATTTTGTTCATCTCCGTCGTGTCATTTCTTCAAGCTTTGCGACCTCTCAAGGTTCTTTGGTTTCACTCTTTTGTCAAAGAAGCAACTTAGTTTTACCTTTCTCTTCCTCTTCCGTTTTCTCTCCGGTGCCATCCTAGATCTCGGGACGAGATTCTCTCGTAGTGGTGGAGTGTTGTAACGCCCCGAGACCGACGCTTCAGATGCCTTCCTTGTTCTTCGTTGCTGTCGTGTGTTTTATTTTTTTTGTTGCATTTCATCATGGCATCATCCGCATTGCATCGGCACTCGTTGTCGTCATTGTTTTTAAAACTCGCATCTGCTCGTTGTGGCCGCGCCCCCCCTTGCTTTTGTTGATCGTTCCGAGACCAACCTTGTTCTTCGTTTCCCTCTTGCCTAAACCGGAGTCTCTCTGTATAGTGCACATACCCCCTCGTGTGCGCTTCTGAAACTTCCCCGAACCCGACCCGGGTAGTCGTCACCGTTGGATCCGGATCATCCCCTAACGTCTACAAAATATCTCCATTTTATTAAGTGGTTTCTCTAAGCTACTCTTTTACGATCGCCCGATTATAATCGGACGGACTGGTTAATCCCTACCCAAATCCCACTTCGCTATATATATAGACCCCCTAACAGACACCCCCCCTAATTTCTAGGGATCCTCCCTAGCGCCGCCACCATCTACATCGGGATCATCCCAGATCCGATCGAGCCACCACCTGCAACCATCTCCCTCCTCGATTTCATCCTCGACCCCATCCCCTCGCCACCACCAGCGCCTCCACCGCTGCCCAATGACCTCCTCCTTCCTCTGGCCGTAGCCAGCCGCCTCCCGCAGAATCAGCAGCTCGCCGGAGCCAGCAGATGAGCTCCTCCCTTCTTCTCTGCTCCGTTCTTCCCTTGCTCTCCCTTCCCCTGATCTCTCTCCTTCGTTCTTTTTGGCAGGTGTCCTACCGAGCGCCATGGACAGGAGCCCCGCCACGGATCTCCAAGTCTGCGGCTGTGTTTTTCCGCAGCCCCCTCGTCGTCGTCCCCACGGCCAAGTCTCGCGCTTCCCCTGCATCCAGGAACGGCAAGTCAGTCGCACGGTTCGCCGCTGCATCCCCAGCCCCGCGATGGACTCCTATGCTTCGAACCTCGCCTCTGCGCCGTCCTTCATCTCGTTGCCGCCCGGCCTCCTCCGCTTCGTGTTGACTGCCTGCTTCCAACCGCAGCGCCATCCCCGCCTCCTCTGCCTTGCGCTCGTTCGCGACGACGCCGGCAGGTTCCGGCCCTGCCTCAAGCGTCCTCCGCTGCTGCCTCCTCATCGTCGCCAGGACCTTCCCTCACCACCGCTTCGTCGGAGAGACCACGCCCAGGCTCTCCTCTTCTTCTGATCTGGCGCCGTCCCAGGAGCTTGCCGCCAGATCCGGGCCTCCCTGCTTCGCCAAGTCCCCCGTCGCGCCGCTCCTCTGTTTTGTTCGAGCAGAGGAGCTCGACTGCGCGTCACCTGCGTGCGTTGACCGCACCCAGGCCCAGCGCCCGCTTCCAGCCGTCCCTGCCCGTTGACCGGTCCAGCACCAGCGTGGACGAGTGTCGCGTCGCCCTCCTCTGCTTCGCCTTCGCGTGGGCCGCCAGATCCGCCCCGTTGGGCCTCCTCACCGACGCTGGGCTATGCCCATGGTGAGAACCCCAGCCCAGCAACCAGCAAATTCAGCCCGTTGTGTTTTTTTTCCTATCTGCGAATTTTGCTAATTATTCAGAGAATTACAGAATTGCAGAAAACCCCCCAAGCAACATGCATATAATATATCACAAACGGTGCATCACATGTAAAAACTTAATATATGAAAGTTGCTTAAAAATTTGTGTAGTTTAATAATATCCAACTTTCATCCATGTTTAAAATGTTTAAATTGCTGTTTGCATTAATTTGCTTAAATGCCATGCTAAAATGATTTATTTCATAACTAAATAATCGTAACTCCGATTTTAACAAACTTTATATGTAAATGGGGTAGAAAAATGCATAGATTAACTTGGTGCACTTTATTTTGCTGTCTAACAACATTAAAATATGTTTTAGGCAGAACAGTAGCAAATTTGAAATATGCATATGAGGTTTTTTTTTCCGGAATTGTTGTTTGTTGTTCCGGCCTCATTTAAACTTGCCTAAATAGTTAGTTTACTTATGCTTCACCCCTTGCCATGTTTAATTACATTTAATACTGTTGAGTACATAACCAAGAGAGAACTAAATAATTGATGTGGTGTCTCGTCAATATGCAACTCGTTGCATATTGAGCTCCACTTAATTTGTAGTGTCGTTTGTTGCACTTTGCCATGCCATGCCTCATTAAATCGAACATGCATCATACTTGTTTGTGCATCATGCCATGTGTATGTGGTGGTTGTTTACTATGTTGTTTGTTTGTTTCCGGGTTGCTTCTCTCGTTAGCTTCGGTTTCGTTCCGGAGTTGTGAGGATTCGTTCGACTTCGTCCGTTTGTCTTCTTCATGGACTCGTTCTTCTTCCTTGCGGGATCTCAGGCAAGATAACCATACCCTCGAAATCACTTCTATCTTTGCTTGCTAGATGCTCGCTCTTTGGCGATGCCTATGCTGCGATACCTACCACTTGCTTATCATGCCTCCCATATTGTTGAACCAAGCCTCTAACCCACCTTGTCCTAGCAAACCGTTGTTTGGCTATGTTACCGCTTTGCTCAGCCCCTCTTATAGCGTTGTTAGTTGCGGGTGAAGATGAAGTTTGTTCCTTGTTGGAACATGGAGATGTTGTTCCTTGATTGGAACATGTTTACTTGTTGGGATATCACAATATATCTTATTTAATTAATGCATCTATATACTTGGTAAAGGGTGGAAGGCTCGGCCTTATGCCTGGTGTTTTGTTCCACTATTGCCGCCCTAGTTTCTGTCATATCGGTGTTATGTTCCCGGATTTTTGCGTCCCTAACGCGGTCGGGTGATTTATGGGAACCCCTTGACAGTTCGCTTTGAATAAAGCTTTTCCAGCAAGGCCCAACCTTGGTTTTACCATTTGCCTCACCATCACCTATTTTTCCCTTGGGAGTCGCTCTCTCGAGGGTCATCTTTATTTTAGCCCCCCCGGGCCAATGCTTGTCCAAGTGTTGGCCCGAACTAGAGTCCTTTGCAGCGCCACCTCAGGGAAACTTGAGGTCTGGTTTTAGTTGTACGGTGTGCTCATCCGGTGTTGCCCTGAGAACGAGATATGCGCAGCTCCTATCAGGATGTCGGCGCATCGTGCGGTCTTGCTGGTCTTGTTTTATTATTGTCGAAATGTCTTGTAGCCGGGATTCCGAGACTGACCGGGTCTTCCCGGGGAGAAGGAATATCCTTCGTTGATCGCGAGAGCTTATCATGGGCTAAGTTGGGACACCCCTGCAGGGTTTGAACTTTCGAAAGCCGTGCCCGCGGTTATGTGACAGATGGGAATTTGTTAATGTCCGGTTGTAGAAAACCCGAAGTTGATCTTAATTAAAATATATCAACCGTGTGTGTAACCGTGAGGGTCTCTTTCCGGCGGAGTCCGGGAAGTGAACACGGTGTTGGAGTTATGCGTGACGTAAGTAGTTTCAGGATCACTTCTTGATCAAGTTGTTCGACTGTGATTTTGCCTTCTCTTCTCGCTCTCATTTGCGTATGTTAGACACCAGATATGCTAGTCGCTTGCTGCAGCTCCACCTCACTACCTTATCCTACCCATAAGCTTAAATAGTCTTGATCTCACGGGTGTGAGATTGCTGAGTCCCCGTGGCTCATAGATACTTCCAAAACCAGTTTGCAGGTGCCGATGAAACCGTGCAGGTGACGCACCCGAGCTCAAGGAGGAGCTCGATGAAGATCTTGTTCATTGTGTTGTTTCATTTCAGTTGATCAGTAGTGGAGCCCAGTTGGGACGATCGGGGATCTGTGTAGCATTTGGGGTAGTCTTCTTTTATTTTGGTTCCGTAGTCGGACCTTGATTGTATCTGTATGATGTAATGCTTTACTCATTTATTGTGTGAAGTGGCAATTGTAAGCCAACTATGTATCTCTTTCCCTTATGTATTACATGGGTTGTGTGAAGATTACCTCACTTCCGACATTGCTTTCAATGCGGTTATGCCTCTAAGTCGTGCTTCGACACGTGGGAGATATAGCCGCATCGAGGGCGTTACACATATCAACCAAAGTATCCCAAATTTCGTTTGCATTCTCAAGGCAGTTGATTTTGTTGAATTCTTCAGGGCACAATCCATTGAAGAGAATATCGCAAGCTTGATAATTGTATTGCAACATCTTCATTTCTTCCACGGACGCTTCACGATCCGGTTCTTTTCCATCCTCGAAGAAATCACGTTACAAGCCAATGCACACAATAGCCCAAACAGCGGGGTTATGACCAAGAATATGCATTTTCATCTTATGCTTCCAACTAGCAAAATTAGTACCATCAAGGTAAGGACCTCTACGATGGTAATTTCCCTCGCTAGACGCCATACTCTCCTAGGTTGTGAAACCAAGGCTATGATCACCAAAGCTCTAGAAATCAAGGCAAATGGAGATCCAAGCTCTGATACCACTTATAGGATCGGAAGTAGGTCTAGATGGGGGGTGATTAGACTACTTGACCAAATAAAAATCTAACCTTTTCCCAATTTTAGTTCTTGGCAGATTTTAGCAACTTAGCACAAGTCAAGCAATCAACCTACACATGCAATTCTAAGAGTGTAGCAGCGGAAAGTAAAACATTGCATATGAAGGTAAAGGGAAGGGTTTGGAAAGTGCAAACGCAATGATGACACAGAGATTTTTGGCGTGGTTCCGATAGGTGGTGCTATCGTACGTCCACGTTGATGGAGACATCAACCCACGAAGGGTAACGGCTGCGCGAGTCCATGGAGGGCTCCACCCATGAAGGGTCCATGAAGAAGAAACCTTGTCTATCCTACCATGGCCATCGTCCCTAAAGGACTTGCCTCACTCGGGTAGATCTTCATGAAGTAGGCGATCTCCTTGCCCTTACAAACTTCTTGGTTCAACTCGACAATCTTGTCAGAGGCTCCCAAGCGACACCTGACCAATCTAGGAGACACCACTCTCCAAAAGGTAATAGATGTTGTGTTGATGATGAACTCCTTGCTCTTGTGCTTCAAATGATAGTCTCCCCAACACTCAACTCTCTCACACAGATTTGGATATGGTGGAAAGATGATTTGGGTGGAAAGCAACTTGGGGAAGGCTAGAAATCAAGAATCTTGTGGTAGGATTGGAATATCTTGATCTCAACACGTGAGCAGGTGGTTCTCTCTCAAAAAATGTATGCTGGAAGTGTATGCATGTTCTGATGGCTCTCTCACATATGGAGAATGGGTGGAGGGTATATATAGCCTCCACACAAAATCCAACCGTTACACACATCTGACCCAACTCGGTCAGACCGAATAAAAGAACTCAGTGAGACCGATTTAGTTCAAAATGCGAATGTTAGGAATCTCGGTGGGATCGACTGGAACAACTCGGTGTGACCGATGTGCTAGGGCTTAGGGCAAACATAAACTCGGTGGCACCGATTGCATCAACTCGGTTAGACCGAAGTGAAGAAATTGAAGGAAATATGCCCTAAAGGCAATAATAAAGTTGTTATTTATATTTACTTATATCATGATGAATGTTTATTATTCATGATAGAATTGTACTAACCGGAAACTTAGTACATGTGTGAATACATAGACAAAACAGAGTGTCCCTAGTATGCCTCTACTTGACTAGCTCGTTAATCAAAGATGGTTATGTTTCCTGACCATGGACATGTGTTGTCATTTGATGAACGGGATCACATCATTAGAGAATGATGTGATGGACAAGACCCATCCGTTAGCTTAGCATAATGATCATTTAGTTTTTTTGCTATTGCTTTCATCATGACTTATACATGTTCCTCTGACTATGAGATTATGCAACACCCAAATACCGGAGGAACACCTTGTGTGCTATCAAACGTCACAACGTAACTGGGTGATTATAAAGATGCTCTACAGGTGTCTCCGAAGGTGTTTGTTGGGTTGGCATAGATCGAGATTAGGATTTGTCACTCCGTGTATCGGAGAGGTATCTCTAGGCCCTCTCGGTAATGCACATCACTATAAGCCTTGCAAGCAATGTGACTAATGAGTTAGTTATGGAATGATGCATTACGGAACAAGTAAAGACACTTGCCGGTAACGAGATTGAACTAGGTATGATGATACCGACGATCGAATCTCAGGCAAGTAACATACCGATGACAAAGGGAACAACGTATGTTGTTATGTGGTTTAACCGATAAAGATGTTCGTAGAATATGTAGGAGCCAATATGAGCATAGAGGTTCCACTATTGGTTATTGACCAGAGATGTGTCTCGGTCATTTCTACATAGTTCTCGAACCCGTAGGGTCCGCACGCTTAATGTTCGATGGCAATTTGTATTATGAGTTATGTGATTTGATGACCGAAGTTTGTTCGGACTCCCGGATGAGGTCAAGGACATGACGAGGAGTCTTGAAATGGTCGAGAGGTAAAGATTCATATATTGGAAGGTTGCATTTGGACATCGGAATGGTTCCGAGTGGTTCTGGCATTTTTTGGGAGTACCGGGACGTTACCGGAACCCCCCGAGAGAAGTTATGGGCCTTATGGGCCATAAGAGGGAAGCCCACCAGCCCACAAGGGGCTGGTGCGCCCCCCCTTGGGCAGGAGGCCGAATTGGAATAGGGTTGGGGGGCGGCCCCCTTTCCTTCTCTCCTCCTCCTCCTTCCCTCCTTCTCCTACTAGGAATAGGAAAGAGGAGGGGAATCCTACTTGGACTGGGGAGTCCTAGTAGGATTCCCCACACCTGGCGCGCCCTCTTCCCTTCCCTCCTTTATATACGTGGCCAGGGGGCACCCCATAGACACACAAGTTGATCTTTAGCCGTGTGCGGTGCCCCCTCCACAGTTTTACACCTCGGTCATATCATTGTAGTGCTTAGGCGAAGCCCTGCGCCGGTAACTTCATCATCACCATCACCATGTTGTCGTGCTGACAAAACTCTCCCTCGGCCTCAACTGGATCAAGAGTTGAAGGGACGTCACCGAGCCGAACATGTGCAGATCGCGGAGGTGCCGTGCGTTCGGTACTTGGATCGGTTGGATCGCGAAGACGTTCGACAACATCAACTGCGTTACTAAATGCTTCCGCTTTCGGTCTACGAGGGTACATGGACACACTCTCCCCGCTCATTGCTATGCTTCTCCTAGATAGATCTTGCGTGATCGTAGGAATTTTTTTGAAATACTACGTTCCCCAACAGTGGCATCCGAGCCAGGTCTATGCGTAGATGTTATATGCACGAGTAGAACACAAAGAGTTGTGGGCGATAATAGTCATACTGCTTACTAGCAACGTCTTACTTTGATTCTTCGGTATTGTTGGATGAAGCTGCCCGGACCGATGTTACATGACCGCATTCATGAGACTGGTTCTACCGACGTGCTTCGCACACAGGTGGCTAGCGGGTGTCTATTTCTCCAACTTTAGTTGAATTGAGTTTGACTACGCCCGTTCCTTGTTGAACATTAAAACAACACACTTGACAAAAAAATTGTTGTGGTTTTGATGCGTAGGTAAGAACGGTTCTTGCTAGAAGCCCGTAGCAGCCACGTAAAATTTGCAACAACAAAGTAGAGGACGTCTAACTTGTTTTTTAGGGGCATGCTGTGACGTGATATGGTCAAGACGTGATGATATATAAATTGTTGTATGAGATGATCATGTTTTGTAACAGTTATCGGCAACTGGCAGGAGCCATATGGTTGTCACTTTATTTTATGAAATGCAAACGCCATGTACTTGCTTTACTTTATCACTAAGCGGTAGCGATAGTCATAGAAGCAATAGTTGGCGAGACGACAACGATGCTTCGATGGAGATCAAGGTGTCAAGCCGGTGACGATGGTGATCATGACGGTGCTTTGGAGATGGAGATCAAAGGCACAAGATGATGATGGCCATATCAATCACTTATTTTGATAGCATGTGATGTTTATCGTTTATGCATCTTGCTTAGTACAGCGGTAGCATTATAAGATGATCTCTCACTAAATTTCAAGGTACAAGTGTTCTCCTAGAGTATGCACCGTTTCTACAGTTCGTCGTGCCAAGTGATATGTCTCCAACGTATCTATAATTTATGAAGTATTCATGCTATTATATTATCCTTCTAGGATGTTTTATATGCATTTATATGCTATTTTATATGATTTTTGGGACTAACCTATTAACCTAGAGCCCAGTGCCAGTTTCTGTTTTTTCCCTGTTTTAAAGTTTTGCAGAAAAGGAAAACCAAACAAAGTCCAATTGACGTGCAAATTTTTGATGATTTTTTCTGGACCAAAAGAAGCCCCCGGAGTAAAAGAGTTGGGCCAGGAGAGTCCCGGGCTGCACACGAGGGTGGGGGGCATGCCCACCCCCTGGGCGTGGGCCCCTGCCTCATGGACAACCCGGAGACCCCCCCCCTGACGTGAGACCTACGCCAAAAATTCCTATAAATACTGAAACCTCCAGAAAATACAATAGATCGGGAGTTCCGCAGTCGCAGGCCTCTGTAGCCATCAAAAACCAATCGGGGCCCTGTTCCGGCACCCTACCAGAGGGGGGATCCCTCACCGATGGCCATCTTCATCATCCCGGCGCTCTCCATGACGAGGAGGGAGTAGTTCACCCTTGGGGCTGAGGGTATGTAGCAGTAGCTATGTGTTTGATCTCTCTCTCTCTCTCTCGTGTTCTTGAGGTGGTACGATCTTGATGTATCGCGAGCTTTGCTATTATAGTTGGATCTTATGATGTTTCTCCCCCTCTACTCTCTTGTAAAGGATTGAGTTTTCCCTTTGAAGTTATCTTATCGGACTGAGTCTTTAAGGATTTGAGAACACTTTATGTATGTATTGCATGTGCTTATCTGTGGTGACAATGGGATATCACGTGATCTACTTGATGTATGTTTTGGTGATCAACTTGTGGGTTCCGTTTGTGAACTTATGCATAGGGGTTGGCACACGTTTTGTTCTTGACTCTTCGATAGAAACTTTGTGGCACTCTTTGAAGTACTTTGTGTTGGTTGAATAGATGAATCTGAGATTGTGTGATGCATATCGTATAATCATACCCACGGATACTTGAGGTGACATTGGAGTATCTAGGTGACATTAGGGCTTTGGTTGATTTGTGTCTTAAGGTGTTATTATAGTACGAAATCTATGATAGATCGAACGGAAAGAATAGCTTCGTGTTATTTTACTACGAACTCTTGAATAGATCAATCAGAAAGGATAACTTTGAGGTGGTTTCATACCCTACCATAATCTTTTCGTTTGTTCTCCGCTATTAGTGACTTTGGAGTGACTCTTTTTTGCTTGTTGAGGGATAGTTATATGATCCAATTATGTTATTATTGTTGAGAGAACTTGCACTAGTGAAAGTATGAACCCTAGGCCTTGTTTCCTAGCATTGCAATACCGATTGTGCTAACTTTTATCATTAGTTACCTTGCTGTTATTATATTTCAGATTACAAAAACCTATATCTACTATCCATATTGCACTTGTATCACTATCTCTTCGCCGAACTAGTGCACCTATACAATTTACCATTGTATTGGATGTGTTGGGGACACAAGAGACTCTTTGTTATTTGGCTGCAGGGATGTTTGAGAGAGACCATCTTCAACCTATGCCTCCCACGAATTGATAAACCTTAGGTCATCCACTTGAGGGAAATTTGCTACTGTCCTACAAACCTCTGCACTTGGAGGCCCAACAACGTCTACAAGAAGAAGGTTGCGTAGTAGACATCAAACTCTTTTCTAGCGCCGTTTCTGGGGAGGTGAGTGCTTGAAGGTATATCTTTAGATCTTGCAATCGAATCTTTTAGCTTCTTGTTTTATCACTAGTTTATTTATTTAAAGAAAACTACAAAAAAAATGGAATTGGGGTGTCGGTGTACTAAAGTAGGGGTACCTTAGTACCCCAGACTTGTGCACGGGCAGTTGTAGCACCCTGCGGCAAGGCCCGCCCCGGAAGCGCCAAGAGAAGACCAAGCATTCAAGACAAGGCCCCCGGCAAGAGGAGCTTGCCGGGTCAAGAAGACAAGGCCCCCGGCAAGAGGAGCTTGCCGGGCCGAGAAGACAAGACCCCGGCAAGAGGAGCTTGCCGGGACGACTGCGCCCATGTAAGGCCATCCAAGAACAAAGTATAACGAGACAGAAGATCGAGCTCCCGACAAGAGGAGCTTGTCGGGAAGGCCGAACCCAGGCATCACAAGAGAAGCCCGCCGTGGCGCGCCAAGCGCCCCGGCAAGGCCTGATAGCTGGCACGCTATCAGGCACAGGAAGACGACCCCCGCGGCAAGCCACTTGCCGCGGCAAGATCGCCACCTCAAGGCTGCGCTCCAGCTCGCCCGCCACGCGTCGCTCCGGGGCTTCCCCCGAGGGCACGTGGCGAGGCACCGCGCAGCCTGGGGCATGCGGTGGCATGCAGCCGCCATCGTGGCGAACGGTGGCGCACCTAACGGTCCGCCTCGGTGCTGTCCGGGCGACCGTGACGGGCATTTAATGCCCTTGTCCCCTACCGTCAGAAGTAGGTATGATAACACTGTGCCGCACTGTAGCGCCACCGTTCCCGCACTATTACAGCTACCACCCCTTTTACACTTTTACCCCTTTCTCCTACGTTGACACCTGTCGGTGACCCCTTTGCGCTATAAAAGGAGGCCCGTGTGCGACGTAGAAGGGGTTCCGGGGTTCGGAGAATCGGCACCCAGACAGCCATACGCTCGGTGCAGCTAGCTCCCCAAGCTCCCGAGCTCCCCAGTTCAATACAACCAAGCAGGAGTAGGGTTTTACGCGTCCATCGCGGCCCGAACCTGGGTAAACCGCCCGTGTGCCCGCTTCGATCTGCTCTCCGCGCTCCCTCCGCCCCCCTCCGGACAACGAAAGGGGCTCCGGCCCCATAGGTGCTCGCGGGGGGACGCCCGTCCGCCCCGACATCTTTGGCGCGCCAGGTAGGGGGCGCGACAAGATGCCGAGGGACAGCCCGCTCCTGCGGATCCCAGGATCCGTCCAGTCGAAGCAGGTGTCCCCGGTAAGCCTTGCTCCGGCGAGCAGACCAGCGGTCTGAACGCCGGGGAACAGTCCGCTCCTGCGGATCCGAGGATCTGTCCAGTTGAAGCGGGGGTTCCCGACGAGCTTTGGCATTCCTTCCCACGGGCTCGTGTGCGGCCCTCCTCGAGTATCCGCTCGCGCAGAGTTCGGGCAAGAAGCAGCTGCTCCTTGAGGAGGACCGCCTTCCGGCTGCTGGGCGAACCGATCGCTTCCAGCGAACCCTGCGCCGCTCCCGTAGCCGCAGCGGATTGCGCCGGAAGCCGCGAAAAAGGCGACCTCGTTCTTCGGCGCGCTTCGTCCGCCAAGATCCAAACGAGTCGACGCCGACCGTGGGAGGAGTTTCGCCAGCGCGGTTGCCGGAACCTGTTTCCGCCAACCATCCTCTCTGCCCAAGTCTTGCCGCGGTCGCATGTGATCCTTGGCGCAGAGAGGGGCGCGGATCCCCAAGCATAGCTACGCCTAGCTCCGGAGGGTCGTGAGGCCCTGCGCCCTCACCTACCCCCAGGATGGGCTGGATGCTGCCCAAGGAGGTTTTACCCCACCGAGCGGCAAGCGATAAGAGAAGATAAGTTGCCGAAGCTCGAGCAATTGCTCCATTGATTTTTAAGAGTTATCTCCCTCGAACGACCGAGCCTTGGTTGAGAGGCCTGAGCGCGGAAGGACCGGCACGAGACTGGTTGCGCCCTCATTCCGTTTCGAGTCCGCTCAACGACTTGAGTGTGCTACACCCCGAGTAGCGTCCTCACTTTGTTTCGAGCTTGCCCGGCACCCCAAGCGTGCTGCGACCGCAGTCGCACCGTTTGCTTTGCTTTGAGCCTGCTCAACAATCTGAGTGAGCGGCAACCAGCCGCGGCCAGGTTTCTTGCCGGTGGTAGCCCCGCCAGCGGGTCGCTGACGTCCCGCGCTCGGCGCCCGTGGCAAGGCGGAGGCCTACGCCGGCAAGTCCCCGAAAGCGTAGGACGGAAACAAACAAGGCGCCGGTCAAGTAGAGGGGATAACAGCGCGATGCATAGCCTAAGATGAAAAGTTATATTACAAAATGCCTTACTGCTGCCCTAACCAGCCGTTTCCGTGGCATATTTAACAGCGGCAGGGAAAGGGAGATAAAAGAAAGGGGCAGGCGGCCTAATCTACGCGGTCACCCTCGATCCTCTTGACCCCGGCCGCCTTCTTGACGATAGGGGCGATGAGGGCCTGGATCCCCGTCAGGTCTGCGTTCTCCGGCAAGGGCCTGAGGACGTTGGTAAGCCTGATGTCGGGATTGCGGAAAACGATCTTCGCCAGCACCCTCTCGAGGGCCCCGGAGATGGCCCCCCGCATCTCGTCGGCCCGCTCCTTCGGGAGCGACGTTCGGAGGTGCTGGAGCGCCTGCGCCACCCCCTGGAAGAAGGAAGTGAGCTTGGCGCTGGGCGCGGCGTCCTTGTCGGCGAGAGACTGGTGGCCCTCGATCCCCAGCAGCGTCAGCTCCTTGTCGATGGTGGCGGCGATGTCGACGAGGCCCTCGGTCCACCGCTCCACTGTATCCCTGAAGGTGTTCTGAGAAGCGGCGGCGCGCCTCAGCAGCTCCTCGTTGCCGTCGACCTCTTTCCGTAAGGCCGCCTCCTTCTCCTTAGCGCTGTCCAGCGCTTTGCCGAGCGCCTCCAATTTCAGTTCCAGAGTGGAGTTGGAGTTCTTTGCGGCGTCAAGCTCCCGGATCTTCTCGGCGAAGCGACCCTGAAGCTCACCAAGGGTGAGCGCACCCTTCTCGCGCTCCAGCTGGAGCGCGGCGAGCTCCTCGCCCTTCGCCTTGAGGTCAGAATCGAGCTGCGCCACCCTCGCCTCCAGCCCCTTCTTGGTGATCTCAGCGGCTGCGGCAGCATCCCGCGCCTTCTTCAGGTCTCCGCTGAGCGCCCGCTCGCGCGCGGCAGCCTCCTCCTCGTGGTCGGCGAGGCTGGCCGTTTTCAGCACCAGCTCGCCTTCCCGCGCGGGTAACTCCGCGGCGGCAAGCCTCTGCTGCTCCTCGGCCTCCCCGTCGCCCACGGGGACATCAGCGCCGTCCGCCTCCTGGGCACCGGCGACGTCGTCGACATCGCCACGCGCGCCCTCCTCGACAACGGCCTCAGCCTTCGTCGGATCCGAGGCGGGCGCTGCGCTCGCCGCGGCCGGGGGACCGTCGGCCGCGTCCCCCGTCGGAAGGTCCTCCCTTGCCGAGGATCTCTCCCTTGGCGGGGTAGCGGACTCGGTCGGCACGGCGGAGGCGCCCTCTGGACGCGCCCGCCGGAGCTGCTCCGCTCCTGCCCAAAAGCAACAACTTCGCATCAACAACAAGAAGAGGGAGGGCTCGCGTACGCGCCAAGCAGCAAGGACGAGTCATGTGCTCACGCTGGGGGCTGCGTTGCGAGCCGCCCTGAGGACCCCTTGCTGGGTCCGGTAAGGGCGCCTCCGACACGACCTCGCTTGCCGGGGGAGATTCGTCATCAAGGATGACCCACGGGATCCTCGATCTCTTCGCTCTCCTCTGAGCCAGGGTCCTGAGAAGGGGACCGGGTCAAAGGAAGGGCGAACGAGCTGTCGAACAGGACGAACCATCAGGGAAAAAGATATGAGCTCCATGGGGAACTTACTCTCCGTCCTCCTCGTCGTCGGAGCTGAGCGCTGAATAGTCGAAAACCGGCTCGGCCCTGACGCGGGGAGGCGGGGGAGTGGGCTCCCGAGGCCGCTTGGCGGGGGCTGTAGATGACTCCGCCCCCGTCGACGCCGCGGCACGGGGCGCGGCGGCAACCGAAGCCCCAGCCCGCGGGGACCCCACTCCCGCCGCCGACCCGGCCCTGCGGAGGCGCCTCCTCGGCCGGGCCGGGGGCTCCGCCTGCGACGAGCCGCCCGGAGGCTGCAGGAAGGCAACGCCGACCTCCGGCAAGCCGCTCGCGTCTTGGGCGGGCTCGTCCTCGCCGCCGTGCCCGGCCGGTTCCCCCTGGTCGACAAGTTCCATCGGGTCGGCGAGGCTCTCCGCCTCCGCCGCCTCCGCCTCGGCCACGGTGAACCCAGCTTCGCCCGCAGCCGCGGCGGCCGCCGCCTCCTCCATCCTGGAGGCAATGTAAGCTAGCTCCGCCGCGGTGGTGGCTCGGATGAGGCCATCCTTCTCGGCAGGATCGACTGGCTCCTCCTCCAGGCCGTCGAAGAAGGCCCGCACGACATCATCCGGCGGCTCCTGCCAGGTCGCGTTGACCCCGTGCGAGTCGCACAATGGCATCATCGCAAGGATATGGCTGAGCGACGAGTTGTTGCACAAGGGAACGACGCCCGGCGGCAGCCGGAACCACTCCGGGTGGTCAGGGTCGTGCTTGAACAACTCCTTCAACATCGCGTCGTGCTCCAGCACGGTGAAGTTAAAATTGAGGCCCGGACGCAGCCTCATGATGTCCGCCGCGTTCCGGAACTCCCAAGCCGGCTTCCTCCTCTCCTGCAGGGGAGCGATGCGACGGCGAAGGAAATCCGCGCCGACGGCGCCAACGGTGAGTCCGGCGAGCCTGAGGCGCAGGATCCGGGTGACGGCGATCTTCAATTTGGCGTCGTCCGAGGACACCTCGCTCCAGCCGTCGCCGCGCACCACCGGAGTTCGGCGCACGGCGGTGAACGGCTGCGGATGATCCTCGACAATCAAGCACCATTCCGCCCTCCACTCCTCCCACCTGCCGCGGAGATCCCCGCCCAAGTAGGCCCCCTTCTGGCCGGACCGGGAAACCCAGGCGATCCCACCGGACAGCGACTCCCCTTTTTCCACCCGAGGGACAAAGAAGTGCCGGAAGAGGGCCACGTTGGGACGAATTCCGACGAAGTTCTCGCAAAGGTGCGTAAAGACCGCCATTGTGAGGACGGCGTTGGGGGTAAAGTCGAGGAGGTGGAAGCCATAGGTGCTCATGATTTCAGAGAAGAACTCCGAGTACGGCGGGCAGAGCCCGCAGTAGAAGAAGACGACGAAGAAAGGATACCCGGTCGGGTACTGCTTCTGGGCTTCGGCGGGGAGCACCCGCGTGCGCGGATGCGCTCGCGTCTTCGTCGACCAGAAAAGGGAGTACTTGTCCCTCAGCTCCACCGCACCGAGCTGGGGAGGGAACGTCGCCGTCTCCTTCCGAAGCACTTCAAGCTGTAGCGCCTCGGCCGATTTCGCAGCCTTCCCCTTCGCCTTATCGCTCTTCGGGGCCATGGCGGAGGCAGGGGAGGGAGATCGCCGGAGCTGACGACGACGGGCGCCCCAAGAACAAACCGCTGCTGCCTCTGAGAGGAGGAGGTGGCAGAGGTTTTAGAGGGGTAGTGACCGAGGGAAAGGCGAACCGCCCTACTTTCCTCCGCTATAAGAGGGAGAGGTGGGAGGGGGGGGACGCTTCGCCTCTCCGAATCAAGAGATCGTGCGCGACGTGACGCGCGCCTGCGCGGTTCAGCCCCGCGCACGCCACCCACGTCACGCTCACCTCGCACGCCCCGCCCCCGCGACGCCGCGGTAAGCGCGCGCCGCCTGGGGAAGGCGCGGCGGATGCGGAGTTAAGGAGCAGCGCGACCAAGGCCATGCGTGCCCGTGCACCGTTAGGGCCTGGCCCAACAACGCTCGGCACCATGTGTGGCCCAGGCCCGGGGGCTCCTGTCGGTGTACTAAAGTAGGGGTACCTTAGTACCCCAGACTTGTGCACGGGCAGTTGTAGCACCCTGCGGCAAGGCCCGCCCCGGAAGCGCCAAGAGAAGACCAAGCATTCAAGACAAGGCCCCCGGCAAGAGGAGCTTGCCGGGTCAAGAAGACAAGGCCCCCGGCAAGAGGAGCTTGCCGGGCCGAGAAGACAAGACCCCGGCAAGAGGAGCTTGCCGGGACGACTGCGCCCATGTAAGGCCATCCAAGAACAAAGTATAACGAGACAGAAGATCGAGCCCCCCGACAAGAGGAGCTTGTCGGGAAGGCCGAACCCAGGCATCACAAGAGAAGCCCGCCGTGGCGCGCCAAGCGCCCCGGCAAGGCCTGATAGCTGGCACGCTATCAGGCACAGGAAGACGACCCCCGCGGCAAGCCACTTGCCGCGGCAAGATCGCCACCTCAAGGCTGCGCTCCAGCTCGCCCGCCACGCGTCGCTCCGGGGCTTCCCCCGAGGGCACGTGGCGAGGCACCGCGCAGCCTGGGGCATGCGGTGGCATGCAGCCGTCATCGTGGCGAACGGTGGCGCACCTAACGGTCCGCCTCGGTGCTGTCCGGGCGACCGTGACGGGCATTTAATGCCCTTGTCCCCTACCGTCAGAAGTAGGTATGATAACACTGTGCCGCACTGTAGCGCCACCGTTCCCGCACTATTACAGCTACCACCCCTTTTACACTTTTACCCCTTTCTCCTACGTTGACACCTGTCGGTGACCCCTTTGCGCTATAAAAGGAGGCCCGTGTGCGACGTAGAAGGGGTTCCGGGGTTCGGAGAATCGGCACCCAGACAGCCATACGCTCGGTGCAGCTAGCTCCCCAAGCTCCCGAGCTCCCCAGTTCAATACAACCAAGCAGGAGTAGGGTTTTACGCGTCCATCGCGGCCCGAACCTGGGTAAACCGCCCGTGTGCCCGCTTCGATCTGCTCTCCGCGCTCCCTCCGCCCCCCTCCGGACAACGAAAGGGGCTCCGGCCCCATAGGTGCTCGCGGGGGGACGCCCGTCCGCCCCGACATGGGGGTACCTCATATGCTTCATCTTTTTGATGTCTTTCATGAAAATAAGGATTCCGATAATTGTGCCAAAATGTTAGAAGAAGAATGCATTAGAATGTTTGGCACTAAATTTTTGAATGATGAGCATGATTGCAATGTCGTTAGTATGAATTCCTTGAATACCCATGATGCTAATGATATGCAAAGCCACAAGCTTGGGGAAGCTATGTTTGATGAAGATGATATTTTTTGTCCCCCAAGTTTTGATGAGCAAGTTTATTATGATAAAAGCATGCCACCTATTTATGATGATTATTGTGATGACACATGTGCTATAAAGAATAAAGATAACCATGAAACTTGTCATCATGATTTTAATTTTCAATTGGATTATGCTTCACATGATAGTTATTTTGATGAGTTTGCTCTCACTACTATTCTGAGAATAAATTTGCTTATGTGGAGAGTAATAAAATTTCTATGCTTGTGCATCATGAAAATAATGCTTCATGTGCTGGTTATATGGTTTAATTCATTCATGATGCTACTGAAAATTATTATGAGGGAGTAGACCTGGCCATGGGCAGCCCGGCCCGACGCTGCCCCCGGGCCGGGCTCGGGCCTAGATTTTGAGCCCGGTGGCCGGGCCGGGCCGGGCCCAGACCCGTCGTTTTTGCAGTTTTTTGAAGGTCGGGCCGGGCCAGCCTGAGGCCCGGCGGGCTTTTACATGTTCGGGCCGGGCTCGGGCCCAAAAAACAGGCCCGATGGCCGGGCCGGGCCGGGCTCGGGCCTGGGTTTTTTTCGTCGGGCTTGGCTAGGCCCGGCCCGAAGCCCGGCCCGGCCTGAGGTTTGACCAGGTCTATGAGGGAGTAATATATGCTTTTAGGAATTGCAATAACATCAAGTTTCCTCTCTATGTGCTTAAAGTTTTAAAGTTATGCTTGTTTTGCCTTCCTATGCTAGTTGATTATTGTTCCCTTAAGTTGTTTGCTCACAGAATCCCTATGCATAGGAAGTGGGTCAGACTTAAATGTTCTAGTCATATTCTTCATGATGCTCTCTTTATATTCAATTCTTATCTTTTAGTTGAGCATCATTGAAATCATCATGCCTAGCTAGGGGCGTTAAACGTTAGCGCTTGTTGGGAGGCAACCCAATTTTATTTTTGTTCCTGTTTAGTAATAAATAAATCATCTAGCCTCTGGTTAGATGTGGTTTTATGTTAATTAGTGTTTGTGCCAAGTAAGACCTATAGGATCTTCTTGGATGATAATTATTTGATCTTGCTGAAAAAGATAGAAACTTTCTGCTCATGAAAACAATTGTTAAAAATCACCAGAAAGTCATAAAATACTGATTACAATTGCAGTAGATCAATAATCAAATTATCTAGGTCGTCCTATTTTGGCAGATTTTTATGAGTTCCATAAGTTTGCGTTTGATACAGATTACTAAAGACTGTTCTATTTTTGACAGATTCTGTTTTCTATGTGTTGTTTGCTTATTTTGATGAATCTATGAGTAGTATCGGAGGGTAGGAACCATAGTTAAGTTGGAATACAGTAGATATTACACCAATATGAATTTAGAATGAGTTCACAACAGTACCTAAGTGGTGATTTATTTATACTAACAGAGCTTACGAGTTTTCTGTTAAGTTTTGTGTTGTGAAGTTTTCAAGTTTTGGGTAAAGATTCGATGGACTATGGAATAAGGAGTGGCTAGAGACTAAGTTTGGGGATGACCAAGGCACCCCAAGGTAATATTCAAGGACAACCAAAAGCCTAAGCTTGGGGATGCCCCGGATAGCATCCCCTCTTTCGTCTTCGTTCATCGGTAACTTTACTTGGAGCTATATTTTTATTCACCACATGATATGTGTTTTGCTTGGAGCGTCATTTTCTTTTGTTAGAATTTGCTTGCTGTTAATTAGAATAATTTTTTGCATATTTATTTTCAATAAAAATGTCAAGGATAGCCTTTACCATGCTTATTTTGCAAGTATACATGTTGCTGTTTCAAAACAGAAAGTTTACCGTGTCGGGGGAAATCTGCCTCCACGAACACCTATGGGGACCGAGCCCCTTTCTGGTTCGGCGGGGAGCGGAGGTCGCGCGAAGAGCGGATCGAGGTGATGCACACAAGGGGTTTACCCAGCTTCGGGCCGCACGGATGCGTAAAACCCTACTGCTGCTTTGTGGTTTGTATTGTGTTCTTGTTCGGGAGCGCTAAGTGCTACAGTACACTCAAGCAACTAATCAGACCGAGCGTGAGTGGCCTCGCTCCCTCCTCCCTCCTCCTCGTTGCGCATGGGGCCTCCTTTTATATGCGCAAGGGGTTACCCACAGGTGGCAACGTAGGCGGGGGTAAAACTGGAAAACGCCGTGTTGGGTACAGCTGTTTGCACAGTGCTATCATATCTAACTCTGACGGCAGGGGACAAGGGCATTAAATGCCCGTCTGGGTCGCCCAAACAGTGCAGAAAAGGGGCCGTCAGGGGTGCCACCGTTTGCCACGACGGCTACCCTGTCAGCGTTGCTTCGCCACCGCATGCCCCTGGCTGCGCAGCCTCTCGCCACGTAAGCCTGGAATGGCCCCAGAGCGACGCGTGGGTGGATGAGCTAGAACGCAGGCGCGGGGTGGTGACTTGCCGCGGCAAGCGCCTTGCCGCGGTTGATGCCTTGTCGCGCCCGGGAGCTTGTTGCTCACCGGTCCTTGCCGGGACGCGTGGCGCGTCGCAGCAAGTCTCTTGTCGTGCCCCTGGTCGGCCTTCTCGGCAAGCTCCTCTTGCCGGGGCCTTGTGCTTCGAGCGGCCGTCCCGGCAAGCTCCTCTTGCCGGGGACTTGCTCTCTTCGGGTGGCCTTCCCGGCAAGCTCCTCCTGCCGGGGCCTTGGCTCGAATACTTTGTTCTTGGATAGCCCAAAAAGGGACCATAGAGAGTTTTGGCTATCGCCTGGCAAGCCTTGCCGCGGGGTGCTACGACTGCCCGTGCACAAGTTCGGGGTACTAAGGTACCCCTACTTTAGTACACCGACAGGAGCCCCCGGGCCTGGGCCATACACGGTGCCGAGCGCTGTTGGGCCAGGCCCAAAACAGTGCACGGGCACGCGCGGCCTGGGTCACGCTGCATCTTCTTCTGCATCCACCACGTCCTCCCGAACGGCACGCGTCGAATGCGGCATCGTGGGGAGAGGCGTGCGTGACGTGGGCGGCGTGCGCGGGGCTGAGCCCCGTGGGCATGCGTCACGTCGTAGGTGATTTGTTTATTCGGAAAGGCGAAACGCCCCCTCCCCCTTATAAGCAGGGGAAACAGGGGCAGTCCGCCCACCCGCCAGTTGCGATTCCTCGAAAACCTCCGCCACTTCCCAAGAGAAGCAGCGTTCCGCCCCTTCCGTCGCCACCAGTGCTACCGACGCCGTCGACCTCCCTCCCTGCTTCCGCCATGACCCCGAAGGGCGACAAGGGGAAAGGGAAGGCCGTGAAGTCGGCCGAGGCGCAGCGGCTTGAGGCGCTGCGAAAGGAGCAGGCGACCTTCCCCCCTGAGCTCGACACGTTGGTCCTGAGGGAGGAGTTCTACCTCTTCTGGTCGACGGGTACGCGAGCGCATCCGCGCACGAGGGTTCTTCCCGCCGCCGCCCAGAAGGAGTATCCGACCGGGTATCCCTTCTTTGCTCTGTTCTTCTATTGCGGGCTCTGCCCGCCCTTCTCTGAGTTTTTCTGCGACATCATGAACACCTACGGGTTCCATCTCCTTGATTTCACCCCCAATGTTGTCCTGACCATGGCAATTTTCGCACATCTTTGCGAAAACTTTGTCGGAGTCTATCCAAACGTAGCCCTCTTCCGCCACTTCTTCACGCCTCGAGTAGAGAGAGGAGAGCCCCTCTCCGGCGGAATCGCCTGGATCTCGAAGCTCGGCAACAAGGATGCTTATCTGGAGGAAGAGCTCCGCAGCAAATGGGAGGAATGGAGAGCAGACTGGTGCCTGATCGTCGAGGAGAACCCGCAGCCATTCACTACCGTGCGCCGAACTCCTGTGGTGCGCGGCAGGGATTGGAGCGACATGGCCCCGGACAACGACAAGCTGCAGATTGCCGTCACCCGGATCCTGCGGCTTAGGCGTGCCGGGCTCACAGTTGGTGCTGTTGGCGCAGATTTCCTCCGCCGCCGCATCGCTCCCCTGCAGGAGAAAGGGAGACCCGCCTGGGAGTTCCAGAATGCGGCGGACATCATGAGGCTGCGCCCTGGGCTCAACTTCAATTTCACCGTCTTGGAGCTTGAAGGGACGCTCAGGGAGCTGTTCAAGCACGACCCCGATCACCCCGAATGGTTCAGGCTGCCGCGAGGCGTTGTCCCGTTGTGCAACAATTCGTCGCTCAGGCGCATCCTTGCAATGATGCCGCTGTGCGACTCGCACGGGATCGACTCCACTTGGCAG